>CM033276.1:5193128-6393128 GCA_019343175.1 Oedothorax gibbosus
ACTTACCGTAGCGAAACTTCTCCAACTCTCAACAACCCCAAACAACTTCTGGCAACCCTAAACAACTTCTGGCAACCCCAAACACGAACTGAAACTTTCTAGAATACGAACTAAAACTGCGAAAAGAGCGCCATCTGGCAACCCAGATAAGAAACAAAAAAAGATAAGAAGAAAGGCAACCCTTTATCGTTTGTTTCCTTTCCGAACTCCTTATCGGGTTTTCCCCTTTCCTCTTGTATACGCATAGTAACAGCACCTTTAACTCTTGTTTAGGTTAGTGTTTTATGCAACTTCGCTGCGAAAAAATGGCATCAAGTTTTAATAATTCTCACGATATATTTTCTGAAGAGTATAAAGATTGTGTGAATGAATTATGTACTCTACTTTCTTGTAACGTGTTACAGTTTTAGATTTAAAAGTTTTACAAAAATTTATAAAACGTAGACAGTTGAGTTGGCACCCAGACAAAAATAAAAACAACCCAAAAAAGGCTGTTTTTGTCCCCGGCCCATTTTTTCGCAGCGACAGTTGTCGGCGGGCAGGCAAAGGTATTTTATTTTGTATTCCTAGTAAGTTTTATAATGATGATATTTTTAAAAAAATGGATCATAATTTTTTTTTTTTCACAAATTGATCATAGTTCTGTATTTATACATGAATCGTTGACTATTTTTACGTATTTATTTAAAACTGATTTTCGTTATTTTGATATACGTAAATCTTTAAGAGATATTTTGGAAATTTTTAAACTGAAATTTGCTATTCGGTATCCTAAACTAGTTCAATTACTTACAGAAAAAGCTCAAAAAATCAATGAATTCGGAAGCATTCTAAAAAAAAAGAATCTGCTGATGTCAAATCTTTTAGCGCATTTTTATTAACTGATTTTGCTAAAAAAAGAGAAATTACAAATTGTTATGATTTAATATCCAGCTATGGACATTTTGCTGAATTTCCTTGTAATGATACAGTGGACGACAAAGAACATAAAAGATCACGAAACTCACCACGAAAACGCAAAAAAATTTGTTTGTATTAGCCATCAAAAAAGGTATTGCAAAAATGCAACTGAAGTTGTTAAGGCATTCCAATACCGAAACGCCAAAAGAACTGTTAATAAAGAGTACTTAGAGTCCAAAATTTCTGAAATAGCTTTAGATTTATGTGGGAAAGAAGAATATTTGGAACTATGTACATTTTATGCTATGTTTTTTATTAACGTTATATGTGCTAACCCTGATGTTAAAAAAAATTATAAAAAGTGTTTCAGTTATATCTTGGCTTCTTTTACAGAAGGTGAACCCAAAAAACGGTACACTGCCCTTACAGGCGAGTACAATTGTGGGAAAACTTCGATTGGGTTTGCCTTTTTAAAGTTATTTTCTGGTGTATCAATTAATTGTAACATAGACTTCGGGAGGATTGGTTTTTTTCTAGGAGAGTCAATAGGACAACGCTTCGTCTTATTTGATGACGCTTCCTCCAAAGGAATGAAAAATCTGGATGAACTAAGGGACCACCTGGATGGAAGAATACAAGTTCAACTCGAGAAGAACTGTTATGAAGAACCCATTATGCAGACATTTCCTGCCGGTATAATCACATCCAATCACGAACTGTTAAACAATTTAAAAGTAAGGGTGAAGCAGTTTGTTTTTAAAGAATGCCCTGTATTAAAATGTATTAATGAAGACAAAAAACACGATTTTGAAATGAACAGCGATGTTCTTTTTGTTATTTTAACTATGTGGAACCTAATTCCAACTGAATCCTATATATGGAAATATTTAAATGAGTATCAAGGTAATTGGAGAACAACACATGTTATTAATTGTAAAATTTGTACTGCATTTATGAGAACTCAAGAATTGCAAAAAAGCAAGGAATAATATTATATTATTCCTGGCTTATTTAACCTAAATAAGAGTTAAAAGGATGAATCCATTTTTTTTGTATAAGAGTTAAAATTATGAATATATATTTTTTGTATTTTTGTACTATATTACATTATATGTAAAAGTAACAGCACCTAATGTTACAAAGTGACACTATTAATTTGAAGAATATAATAGTATCATTTTTTTATGTTACTTACTAGGAATATGTTTTATTTGTTATTTGTTGTATGTTCTTATATGATATTGTGAATAATAAAGGGATGCATCCCAATGACTGTTATCCTTTGCATTTGACACTGTCTTTCAGATAGTGGCATTTCAATGCGGTTTCAGTTTTTAGGAATCTCTTTTTCACTTTATCAGAATACCATAGGATAGCTTTATATACGTATTAACTTGACGAAACTTTATCAGAATACCATAGGATAGCTTTATACGTATTAACTTGACGAAACTTTATCAGAATACCATAGGATAGCTTTATACGTATTAACTTGACGAAACTTGGATATGCATTTAACTTACCTGTGCATTCACGGATCTTCTTTGAAGATTATAGAAATATGTTAAGCGTGTTGATTACCATTGACCTTTAAATATACAATCAATGGCAATCAACACACTCGGCATTTTTTCTAGGTGTGTCCCATGTTTCCATGCGATACCCAGGAGGTAATGGGACCATCGCGCGTTTTTTTTATTGAGGTTTCACCACTTTTGAAGCAGTCCTAATCCTCATATTCAGTTAATAATAATTGTATACTTAATCCATTGGGTCATCAATAAATATTTCACCAGTAGGAAACGGTCCTAGTTGAGAACCGAACACGTTATCTAGTTCAGGTTGATCTGCTGAAGGTAATACTTGAGGTTCATCTCTTGACGCTTTTTCTTCACTTTTTACCTTAGGGGGTTTAATTATTGGTCTTGCTGGAGGTGGTCTGTTTTGTAAATTACACTCAATAATTTCTGGTACTCGTATCCAAGTAACGTTATTATCATAATCTGTCTTAGTTTGTATATCTGTTAAACCAGCATGTCCCGAAAATTTCTTTATCACGAAAACTAATGATGATAGCAGAGCTTTATACATATCCATATTTAAATTCGGCGCCCTTAGTTCATTAACACGGTTGAAAATTACTTTTCGGTATTCCTGATCTAACTCATCTTTGCATTTTATTGGATCTTCGGCTTCCCAACAAGCCTTTCGTCTAGCTTCGTATGTTGCAATTTCTGACTCAGTTAAATACAAATTCAATATAAATTCTTTTGAGGCATCCATAAACATCTCCCTATCAGAATTAGCATCATCCCCCATCATTGTTTCACTTTCGGGCCCATCTACAGCATCTCCCATCGGTTTTGAGCACTTTAATTTTTGGAACTTTTGATCCTGGAATTTTTGAAAGATCATATAGGCAATCTCTGCAAGGAACTCGAAGGACAGCACTTTTTCTTTAAATGTCTCCATACCTGAAAATAGAATAGAGGTTCTAAGAATAATCGGCTGATATAAAGGTACATAATTATAAGTTTAACATAATGAATTTAAATTACTGCATAATTTATTCGTCTGCTTCTTCTATTTCATTTGGTGGCGCATCAATTGAGTAATGGCAGGACACTTAATAACCCACCTCCATTTAATTAAAGAAAATAAAACATGAACTTCAACTGAACTAACTCCAGTTAATTTAAATACATATAAATAATATTAATTGTTGCTGAGAGTGTCATGTATAAAGGAAATATATTGCAGTAGAGTATTCAAATGGAAAATAGCTTTTTGGCGGTGAATGTCAGTCTACAAAAATTATTATTAAAACTGGTTGGGCTGTTCATAGTGTTCATGCATGCTTGGGCTTTGCTAGTCGACACCACCACAACTTCTATAAACGGTTCAAAACAAATTCTTAATTTGTTTCAAAGAGTTATGAAATATCAGACTTCTTTACTTTTTAAAATTTATTTAAAGATTATATAAGAGCAAATGTTAAAAACACATTTCAGATATATCGCTAGTATACCTTATGGGATCAGATTTACTGTACGGTCCCCCCTTGGCGCGATTTTTTAGGATTTGGCAATAAATAATTTTTTCTGGCAACCTGTCATGTCTGACTTCGACTGAAGATTCGATTTCTATGAGTTCGCATCGATGACGTTTTCCGGCAACCCTATCGGACCGTTGGTTGAGTTTTCATGAGAAATATTACCATACGATCTTTTCTTTGAATCGTGGTTTTTTTTAAAAAGCCGCCAAATACGGACTTTTGGCGCGATTTTGGAAAGTTCGCCAAGGGGGACCGTACAGTAAATCTCTACCTTTCTGGATCCTTATGAAAAAGACAAGTTGAAAATAATGAATAGCAAAAATGGGGAAATTTTTTTTCTTTTGGTCAAATAAGACTAAATTAAGCTATTATAAAAATGATAGGTGTTTAAAACAAATACGCATAACATAAACATTGAAGGAAGTCTCCGTCGCAGATATAATGTTGAAATAGTTCTCACCCGCCAAGTTCCACAGTAATCATCCATATCTGCCATTTGAATATACTTATTTAAGATAAGTAATTTTATAAATATATATTAACAGCATATATATATTTTAATCTAGACTAGAAAATATGAAGTATTTTTGACTCTCTAGTCTTTCTTCGCTACAAATCTATAGAATGAGAAACGATTCAGAAACAAAAGCAATCAAGTATATCGTTTTTAGTACCTAGATTTAATCGATTGTAAAATTATTAATAATAAAACCTTTTAAATATATGATTTTTTTCAATTTAAAAGCTCTACCTATTTTGCTTATTTTATGAACTATTTAAATTTATGTAGCTACTAATTTATCAATAGATATTTAAGTTTTTAAGATTACGCCAGAAATTTAGTTCGCGAAGTTGGTGACGAAAATTGTCCCCATGGTTTCTAACGCAAGAATCAACGTAAACAACTAATCATTTTGCCGAATGATTATTGGATTTACTTTATTTTTGAAATAGTACTTAGTTAGATTATTTTAATAATAAAATGACCGAATTAACCGAAGAAATTTTACTCTACTTAAAAGACAACGGGGATTGCGCTGTTGATTCTTTGCGCTTAGCAGAAACTTTCCAAATCGATCATCAGAAAATTGTCGGAGCTGTTAAAAGTCTGCAATCGGCCGGAAATGTAACTATATTTAAATTTCTAAAGAATTAACAATAGAATTATTAATCAGATATTAAATTATCTGTGGATTGTTACTTTAAATAAATTAAATTGTTTTCTTCAATAGCTGATAAATGCCGAGCAGCAGGATCTGAAGTATTGGAAACTGACTGGAGAAGGAGACAAAGTAGCCGAAAATGGAAGTTACGAGGCTCTTGTATTTTACGCAATACCACCGGAAGGCATATCTCAAAAACAGCTGATGGTATTATAAACTTAAAATCAACGTTTAAGTATAATATAACCTGTTGTTATTTGCAGTACATAGTTAGTTTCAGTATCAACAGGGTGACCAAACGGGTAGAGATTTACTCTACGGTCCCCCTTGGCGAACTTTCCAAAATCGCGCCAAAAGTCCGTTTTTGGCGACTTTTTTTAAAAACCACGATTCAAAGAAAAGATCGTGTGGTAATATTTCTTATGAAACTCAATAACGCCGATAGGGTTGCCGGACGCAAACGCATCGGTGCGAAGTCATAGAATTCGAATCCTCAGTCGAAGTCAGACGGGTTGCCAAAAAAAAAAGTATTTATCGCCAAATCCGAAAACATCGCGCCAAGGGGGACCATACAGTAAATCTGATCCGACCAAACGTACTGCATTTCGCAGTACAGTTTAGTTTGTTATTCAAATATCTAGTTAAATTGTGCAAATATTCTTCGTTTAGCTTTTCCATATATTTTTCAAACAAATAAAGCAACGTTAATAAAAATAATTTATGAATATTTAATGATGATTTCATAGTTGTAAATTTAATCATTGAAACAATTCTGGGCAGGCAATTCTAAGTATCAATCCTTTTGACATCCTTATTTTTAAATTTGGAAACATAATATACATTTAAATAACATAACATGTACAGCTGTTTGAAGAAGTCTATTACAGTGTAATTAATAACATTGTTAGGAACAGCTTTGATATAATGGCCGGTCCCTATTGAGTGTTTTGTGCTAAGTGGCGAAAATTAATAATCACAGTAAACCTTAACATTCCACTTCATATAACTGGATAGGTTCATAGCAACCCTACTTTAAAATTCAAGTTCGCCAATGAACAAACTGTTCATTATATCATAGCTGTACCAAATAGTATTTATTTGGTGAAAAAAATTTCCACTGAAATCTAATTTAAAACGGTTTTTATTGTATAGAACAGCTTTAATAAACACTGTTTGGTAGTGCATTAGCTTTATTCAGGATGTTTGGTTAGAAAATTTTACCTTTAGTGATACTAAAACTAGATTTTTTAAAAATTAATTGATATTATACTTTTTAAAAGGTCAATTTTCTCATAATTAATTATATTTGTTTTTAGAAATCAGTCCCACAATCAAATGTCGGCTTCAGCAAGGCCATGTCTGCTGGTTGGATTTACATTGAAAAGAAGGAAGGCGATACAATGGCATTTCGAAAGGTATCATGGCTATTTCATTGATGTTTACTAAAACTTACAATTATAAAAATTATATAAATGACAAGTGTTTCACTTTTTCTTATTTTAATACCTTACTTTTAAAGAAGAATAAAAGAACAATACAATAACTTGTCTGATTTATCTAAATTTTATTAAATATCTATTTTTAAAATTTTTAGTTCTTCCAATAATAACGCAAGCTTCGAAAGCACTTTCTTCCCAGGGGCGGATTTATAAATAGGCTAAGTAGGCTGTAGCCTAGAACAGCGAATTTCTTGGGGGCGGCAAATTTTAACAACAATTAAAGCGGCATTCGGCATAAAAAAACGAATATTTTTTTAAGAAGGAAAACAAGTAATTTACATTGATGCTTAAACCTATATATAGTACTCATATTTCTTAGCAAACATGGTCGCTGCGAGGGCAATTAAACCCCTCCTCCAAGGCCACTCTCCAGGCACCTCCTCCTCGTTCAAAGTTTAAAGAAAAATAGTAGAACAGTTTAAAAAATTCGCCTATTTCGCTTTCGATTAGTGTGTAAATTTACATAGACGATTCTAATATGTGTATTTTAAACAGCACATGCCACCCTATTTTGTAGTTACCTTTCCACGAGGGGGGAGAATATTGTGACAGGGGCGGCAAATCAATTGTAACCTACAGGCGGCAAATCTTTAAATTCGGCCCTGTTTCTTCCCCTACCCCTTCCTGTGGTTTTACAGAATATGGTTTGTATGTCACTGATTTTGTTTTTTCCCCCACCCTACTTGAGGAAAGCAATCGCTTTACCTCACAGCAGAGCCTCAAACAAGGTAGGTTTAGAACAGCGACACTCTTATCGTTTCCTGGAAAACCACATAAGTGGTAGGGGAAGAAAGGGCTTTCGAAGCTTGTGTTATGATCAGAAAGACTATAAAAACTCCATGTACATTCTTAGGTCAGCATCATGCAAAGGTAGTTTTTTTTTAGAAAATAAAATTATATTATATAAATTTATCATAATCTTCATTTAAAGTTCCCGCCCACCCTTATTTGCTACACTTTAGGGATGGAAAACCAAAACCGTTTTTTTGCCCTTGGTTTTGACTGAAAAACCGGTTGAGGCTGGTCTAAACCGGAAACCGGTTTTCTGTGGGGAAAAACGTCTAAAAACCGGAAATTGTTTTTTTTCTCAAAAACCGGCATCAGGGTTTTTTTTAAAAAAAATATGTAATTTTTTTTTAAAAAAAAGATAGTTTTGCACTATGTTAATGGCATAGATAGCAAATGGGAAGAATTAAATTTAAAAAGGAAATAGAGATGGAAAATGCAAAGCTTAATAAAAATACTCAAAACGATTAGAAAAAACGGAATAAAAAAAAAGTAACATTATAATTTTAAATAATAAGAAAGTAAGAATTAGGAAGAAAACCTTAAACCTAGAACTTAGTTTTCAACAAAACACTTTAAACATTTAAAATTGACTGTGTAAATTGTTTTTTTAAATTTGAAAGTAAAGTTTACAAATTAATTGATTTTATCAATTAATTAATAAGAAACTGAAAAAACTTTTAAAAAATGGAAAACCTTTTTTTGCCATTGAAAAACCGGTTTTGTGGAAACCGGTTTTATAAAACCGGTTTTTAAGGTTCGGTAAAACCAGTTCGATTTTACTGGCGTTGTAAAAAACCAGTGTTTGAAAAAACTTTTTTTTTTCTGAAAAACCGCCATCCTTAATGTGTTCTAATTTGGTTGGCGGCGAGTACAGTTTCAATACATCTATTATCTTATTTTTGTGTATGGTGTTTAAATTAATGATGTTGGGTTGTAAAATATTGCTTAAAACTAAAATCTTTATAATTTCAAAAGCTATAGACAGTCTTTACAGATTTTGACAACTTGATATAAAGATTTATAATCGATTATAGGTAGATAATATAATTGATGAGGTTCAGAATAACTTGATGAAAATACAAAATTCAAGAGAAAATGAAGTCGCCCAAAACACCAAGCTGGAACTGAAGAAAAGAAAACTTTTGCAAGAAATGTAATTATTTTTAAATGTTACATTTTCTGACTTCAAATAGTATTTCCCATAAAGATTTCTATAATTAATCCAGAGATCTATCAAAAGAAATTTTCTTACATGTTATATATTTGTTAATATTTATTAAAAATATTTAGAGAATGCAAACATTTTTTTTATAATTGCGTGAAAAAAATCCGATTTTTACATTATAATTTTAATATCAGATGCATGCGAAAAGTTATACTTTTTAGAAACAGTGATAAAATATTACTTTTTTTCACCCAAAAGCAGTGAAAAAAAGTACTTTTTTCACTCTTTTCATAAGATGCCAACATTTCAAGTAAAATTTCTATTTCATAATATTCATAAAATCCAGAAATTTATTGATCTGCTTTATTTATAAATATTATGCAAGTGAATTTTATTATTATTTTATTTTTGAATCAGTATCCATGTTCAAATGTTTGACTTTAAACTAAAAAATAAGTTTGCCTTTTGTAGTTCCAGAGATTTATTGATGCCGATCTTCTTTACGTAAAAAAATTAGCACGTGAACTATTTTTTAACCAATGAGATTTGATTTTTTTCACGTAAATTATAAAAAATAGTGTATGAAACACGTGTGAAAAGTAAACTTTTAAAACACGTGTCATTATTTCACTCGCTCGTACCTCGCTTGTGAAATAAAATCCACTAGTTTTAAAAAGTGTTACTTTTCACACTTGTTGCATAAATAACTATATTTTCAATGAATTGTCAAAAAGATTGATAAATATTTAGTTCTTGGTATTTAACTAATAGATAAGTAAAAAGTGGTGCTGAGTAGGGATGCACCGAATATTCGGTTACTATTCGGTATTCGACCTATTCGGCCACTTTAGCCAAATATTCGGTTTGGCCGAATAGCTTTACTATTCGGTCGAATAGTCAACCGCATAGTGAAATTAAAAAAATTTCAAATTTCTTCATGTTATCATCTTCTAAAACGTCAAAAAATTCCCAAACATGACTTGTTTTCTTTTTTGATAGACTCAAATTCTTTAAGTCTTTGTCATTTATAATGTTAAATCAAGCTTTACTCAAGTTGTATTAAATACATGTCTCTTTAAGGAAACAGTAACAGTGAGTGGGCTTTAAAAAAAAATAATTACTATATATATCACATGTAATTTTTTCACTAAAAGATTTTTAAAAAATTAATTTTGTAATTGTATATTGTAAGCCATGGTTTTATTATTTTTTAAAAATTTTCATTCTACATCGGATCCACCTACTTCTGTTTTTGTCTTCATACTTCTGTTTTCATTTTTGTGTTGTGATTTTACCAAGTTACATTTTCTAAAAGGCTTGTTTTAATAACAAAGGAGTACTACTTTATTGTATGTTGCTTTAATTAAGAATTTCAGCTATATTGTATTAAACTTATTCTGTGATTGTGTACTAATATGTTTATGTTGAATTGAAATTGATGAATAATAAATACGACTTACTTAGATCCGACAAAAAATAAAAATTGATTTAGGTAGGCCGAATATTCAGTATTCGGCCAAATTTGGTATTCGGTGCATCCCCTATTGCTAAGTAATTAACAATAAATAATTCAAATAGATTTAAATAGTGGAAGTAAAATTGCCATTAATTATAAATAAATATTAGTATTTAATTTCTCGTTCCCATGTTGATCAAGGTATTCAACCATTGAAAAAAACAATATTCTCAATTAATTACTAGTAAAAAATTCCTGCAGAATACTTTATAGACTATTGGTATGTTTCACATTAACATGAATAATTTCTGCTTTAATCTTGGTTTCTTTGGTGATTGGTAGTATGCTACGTCTAATTCTTTTATAGCGTTGATTAACCAATCAAAACCTTATTTTCATTCCTATAGAACTGTTGCCACACAAGATGTGAAACATGTGCATTTGATGCTGTAATTTACCAAGATGAAAATGATGCATGAAATGTGTTTTATTGTAAATTTGTATTAACAGATTTCATTTAACTATGTTAAACAATACAGGACAATAAAAAAGCTACAAAATTGAAAAGGGCCTCGACCAGCGGTTCCCAACCTGGGGGCGATCGCCCCAAGTGGGCAATTTGTGTTATAAAGGGGGCAATAAATAGTTGGGGGTGATCTGGGGGCGATAATTATTCAAAGGGGGGGAATTAAAATAAGATACCTGTATACAATATAGATCTGTGAGGCGAAAATCATTTTCAAGCAGAGCGGTTCTGAGCTAGTCTAGGTGAAGCTTATGGACACTTATCCACAACTGTGGTAAAAAGCTGAACCACTTCTCAAAGTGATTTAGTTGTTAGTTTATTTTTTTCTTAGTTTATTTTTTTCTATTTTATTAGTGATCAGATAAAGCTGCCTTGGTTGTTTATATATGTGGTAGTAAGTGTTTAAAATTATAAAACTGCTTTATTAGTTACACTTTAACTCAAATTATAATTCGACATAACATGAAAATTAAAAGGGGGCGATAGGTGTTAGTCAACCTAAAAAAAGGGGAGATGGTCCAGAAAAGGTTGGTAACCACTGTTTTAGACCATTGGCATGTTTCACATAACATTGAATAATTTCTGCTTTAATTCTTGGTTTCTGTTGGTGATTGGTAGTATGGCTCCGTCTACTACGTTGATTAACCAATCAAAACCTTATTTTCATTCCTATAGAACTATTGCCACTCAAGATGTGAAACATGTGCATTTGAGCTGTAATTCACCAAGCATGAAAATGATGCATGAAATGTGTTTTATTGTAAATTTGTATGTAACAGATTTCATTTAAATTATGTTAACAATACAGGACAATAAAAAGCTACAAAATTGAAAAGGGCCCGGACTTCACTACTTCCCATATTAAACAGGAAACAGACCTGACCCCCGAAATGATTTCCAGGTAATTTTAGAAATGTTAAGTATTTATATGTCGGGCAATCTTTTTGTTTTCTGTGCGTTGTTTGTGTCTCTTGGTTTATAATTTAAAAAACTTTTATCAAAAATGAAACTGAATATTTTATAAAGTAATTAAAAAAACCAGGAGGATTTAAATTTTTTTTTTCTCAGATCCAACAATTTTGTCATATTTTGTATATTTTTTCACTAAAAAAGTTTTTTTAAAAAAATACATATTACTTAAAAACAGAAAAACAAGTATTTTGATAAACCTTGTCATGTTTATAGTTTCCTGTGCATTCTGATTCCACCACGGATTCTCTCTTTTTGAATAATCATCACAAACTTCAAAGACTTCATTTTTGAAATGGGAAGATTGTTAGATATTTTAAATATTAAAGTTGAATAATAATGAAATAAATGAATGTTGAATAATAAAATAGAATTTTAATATTTTAAAATTATAAACAAGTGTGATACATTAGATATACAGTCCCTGGACAAATTATTAAATGCACTGTATTTTTTTTTAGTAATTATGCGTTTCTTAAGAGTTTTATGCAATAATGGTATATTTAAACTACAATATTATTGATTTTTATTTAAAAGAATTGTTGTAGACTACATATTTGTATTTATTTTTAACATATGGCAACACTGTGTTGACAAAGTGACACATGAACGTAAACAAGTACAAACCTGTATCAGCTCCTAGAAAAAATTATTTACGTGTGGAATCATCATCCTCAAATGCAGGAGACAGTACAGTCTTGCATTGATAGCATGCCGTGCAGAATTAAAGCTTTGATAGCGGCTAAAGGTGGCTCAACTAAATATTTGACTTTTACTAACATTCATTTCACTTTTCTTTAAAACTTAATAAACGTATGCTTTTCTAAATGAATGCTGTTTTATTTATGTCAAATAAATCGGTAATTGATTGGATAATATAAAAATAAAAAACAAATCAATTTAAAATAATAAAACGGTACAATATCACCCGGTAATTAATATTTTACATGAAATCTTGCAGTGCGTCTAATAATTTGTCCAGGGACTATATATGATATAACATAATACTTGTATACAATATATGTAAACTCTAACCTACACATTTTCCATGCAGCGTCTCTTGGAAAGACAAAACTTTCAAACCCTACAACTTTGCTGCTTTGGGTATTGTTCCTGATGGAGGCCATCGGCACCCTCTGATGAAAGTTCGTGCAGAGTTCCGACAAATTTTCTTGGAAATGGGGTTAGTTAGAACTTCTGTAATATTTTTTAATCTTTAGAATATGTTTTATTTGAACAGAGTTGGCATTAAAATTTGTTATTTTTTTTTACTTTTGAATTTTCTTTGATAAAAAAATTCTTTACTTTGGCTGTATTTAGTATTTTTACAAACGTTTTTTGAATATGATAAATGTAGCTGGCTCAGTGCTGTATAATACCATCTTAACAAATTTCCAATCGATAATTTTACAACAAAATATTCAAACCCATTTCAAAAAGTGAAATTATGGTGCCCTGTAAGCCAGCTACATTTATTCTATTGAAAAAATGTTTGTAAAAATATTCAATACAGATGGAGGAATTTGGCTTTGAAATTTTTTTTTCCCATTGGATTAAAACCATAGATATCATAAGGTATTAGATTGGCAGATCACGTGACCTCCAATCCTAACGACGGGACGCGCATGGAGGCCAAATAAGAGGGCAAAATGGCCAGTGTTGTCACCACTTTAAGGAGAAAAATACTACGAAAAAATACCATTTAATTCTAAAATTACAAAAAAATGTCGTAAAAATGCTAGCTGTATTTTGGAATCTTTTTAGTGACTTTAAATCCTTTTCTAGTATTTTTTTGTAATTTTAGAATTAAATGGTATTTTCTCGCAGTATTTTTCTCCTTAAAGTGGCAGCAACACTGACCATTTTGGCCTCCATGCGCGTCCCGTCGTTAGCATTGGAGGTCACGTGATCTGCCAATCTAATACTTTAACTATGATATATATGATTAAAACAAAGAGAAGACATTGGTTTGGAGACCTCTTCCATTCCTTCTTAAATCTGCGGGGAAGTTTTTAGTTTGCCATTTAAAGTTTGCAACCAATGGTCAGAGGACTCCTCGAAAACCTCCTAATTTTTTTAAAAAAATAATAAATTATGTAATTGTTTTTTATACATTACTATACCTTGTCTATCTAGAATGCAATCGTCGAAAGCATTTTCCTCCCCCATCTCCGCATATGGTTTTCTTCGAAACGGCGTGAGCATGTTTTTTCCCCACCCTACTTGGGTTTGAACTGTTCGGATTTTTAACCTCACAACAGAACCTCAAACGCGTTAGGTTTAGAAAAGCCATGCTCCCCTTCCGTTTCCTAGAAAACCAAGCGATAGATATTTCCAATAGATCCCCAGTTTGCGGATGATTTCCCGATGGACTACTTGCAAAGAGTAAAGAAAGTTCATTCAGTGGGTGGTTATGGATCACAAGGGTAAGTGCATAGATATCACAGTTAAAGTATTAGATTGGCAGATCACGTGACCTCCAATGGCTGACCTCGTGAGGCCAAAATGGCCAGTGTTGCTGCCACTTTAAGGAGAAAACCAAGAAAGTGTTTTCGAGGCTCGCATAGTAAATAGAAAGACTATAGGCAATGTTTAAATTCTTTTCCAGTTTCACAGAAATGCCCGCCAACAATTACATCGAGAGCTCTTTCTGGAACTTCGATGCCCTCTTCCAACCACAGCAACATCCAGCAAGGGATGCACATGACACATTCTTTGTTTCAGGTATGCATTTTTTTTTTTTTTTTGTAAAATTATAGACGAATTGCTAACTTTATTTATAAATCTTACAGTATAATTGTTCCTCTATTTATTTTTTTAAATTCCTGGGCAGTGTATTTCTTAAAAGTTTTTTTTTCTTTAATTTGAATAAATAAAATGATCAAGTATTTTTTGTGGACTTTTTTTATTTCTTCCGCAAAGACAGTATCAATCCGAATGGGTGTCCACCCATTTGGGAATACCTGGAAAAGTCACGAAATTGTTTTGGACTTGAAATATCAGGATCAATTTTGATCACCTGGAAATTTTCCATCCTTTTTTTTATTATCTGGGTTATCATTAAATTCTTAAGTCTTCTGCAAAACAAAGGTATGAATTTTCTAAAAGCTATTTTATTAAGTTTATCCTTCTTCCCCTCACCCTGAACTATTATTGAATTCAAATCTTAATTTATTGTAAAGTAGTAGTAGACTAGAGTAGTTTGACTTACTTTTATAGGGGCTGAGGGGCCCAGTCGGTTAGACGCTCGCCTAGCATGCGAAAGGTCCCAGGTTCGGGTCCGGGAATCGCCAAAATAACTGCCGACCTATAAACGGTCCGTGCAGCCAAAAATGTCTGACGAATAATACCCCGTGTAGAGGGAGTGCACGTTAAATATGCTCCAAAGTTCCAACGCTGCGTAGGATGTCGCCCTTAACGGTTGCGTTGGGTGCCTACTCAGGTGTCGGCTCGTCACCTGACTGTGGTTTTAAAATACGACGCCCGTCGCCAATAGCCTTCGTGTAGCTCTAGTGTGACGATAATTCAAACAAAACTAAACTTACTTTTATAACAGCCTTAGTAAAAAAAAAGGTATTTTCAATTTAAAATACCTTTAATAAAAAGGTTAGAATACGGTTATAAATATTTGTAGCAATTTTCAATCCACTTTTATCTTTTTTTTTATCTTAATCTTTTTTTTTATGAACTCTGATTCTTACGTCTTGCTTCTATAATTATAGTTCAATTCAACCATTTCGTTTACTTGCATGTGCAATGTGCACTGTTAAATGTATCCGAAAGTAAAATATTTCTAAGCAATCCAACTAATTTAAAAACATTGTAGCGTTTGTACTTTATTATTTTTTTTTACCAGTGTATATATTTCCAATAGATCCCCAGTTTGCGGATGATTTCCCGATGGACTACTTGCAAAGAGTAAAGAAAGTTCATTCAGTGGGTGGTTATGGATCACAAGGGTAAGTGCATAGATATCACAGTTAAAGTATTAGATTGGCAGATCACGTGACCTCCAATGCTAACGACGGGACGCGCATGGAGGGCAAAATGGCCAGTGTTGCCGCCACTTTAAGGAGAAAAATACTACGAAAAAATACCATTTAATTCTAAAATTACAAAAAAATATCGTAAAAATACTAGCTGTATTTTGGAATCTTTTTAGTGACTTTAAATCCTTTTCTAGTATTTCTGTTTGGAATTTTAGAATTAAATGGTATTTTTTCGTAGTATTTTTCTCCTTAAAGTGGCGGCAACGCTGGCCATTTTGGCCTCCATGCGCGTCCCGTCGTTAGCATTGGAGGTCACGTGATCTGCCAATCTAATACTTTAACTATGATATCTATGGTTTTGTTATGAATTTCAGAAGTTTGAGATTTGCAGGGTTATTGTGATGAATTTCCAAAAATTTAGGCTTATTTAGTATGTTAAGTTTAATTATTAAGGTTTCTTTAGAGTGTAATTTTCTTTTGTCTAAAATGGGATAGTAAATAAGTTTAATTAAATAAAAGATTAGTAAACTTAGCAGGATAATACAAATACTTTCTGGCACTGTAAAATATATTTCTTTATTGTTTTTTTAATGGTATTTAAAAAATCATTTGGTGGTGTTAGATTTTTAGTTACCACCTTTGGCTCAGTGCGTTTAATCTAATCACAAAAACACAAACACATTTGAAGAACTGAATTGGTTTTTTATTCACTGCTTACTAAACCAATATTTCTAATTCTATACTGCGAAATAAATTATAACAATCGGGAAGATATTTAGTTAAAAATTCCCGACCAGCGGGGAGAGTGCATGACACGGGAAAAAAGGGAAGATGCATCGGCTTCGGCTGCTTTTACAATATGCGGCCGGAAACTCCAAAACCGATGCCAACAGTCGAGAAATAAGCTAGTTTCTGTGAGACTGCTCCAGGGCAACCCGTAGCTCTAGCGCTAAGCAACGATTGCTACCAAAGCCACGGGACGCAAACTGAAGCAGCCTCAACGCGAAACAAGCACACTGCCACAGATTTTAAAGGTGATAGATTGTTTTAATGTTGTATGTTGATACGAAAGTTTTACTTCGATTTAAGAGTAAGGAATATTTCATATTTCTTCTTTGGAAATATAAATTAAGCAAACAACAAGGAATAATTATTGAATTTTGTAAAGAAAATAAACGAAACTAGCAAAATTTAGAGCGTAAATGTTTCATGCAGAATTAAATGCTGTGTTTCATGTTTATTTTTTTCCTTTATTGAGCACAAATGTTGTATGGAAGTGTTCTAAATGGCAGATTCTGTTATAAACCTACTTGTTTTATTAGTGAAAATTTATTTGACATATTTTTTGTATTCTAGCTACAATTGTGATTGGAAAATTGAAGAAGCAAGAAAAAATCTATTGAGGACACATACAACTGCTGTTAGTGCTAGAATGTTATACGCCTTAGCTCAGCAGGTATTGTTTTCTTTCAATCAAAATATTACTTACAGTCCCTGGACAAATTATTAGACGCACTGTATTTTTTTTTAGTAATTTTATGTTTCTTAAGAGTTTTTATGCAATAATGGTATATTTAAACTACAATATTATTGATTTTTATTTAAAAGAATTGTTGTAGACTACATATTTCATATTTGTATTTATTTTAAGATAATTATGATTAAGATTAATTTATATTAATTATTTATTATAAGATTATTTATGTGTGGAATCATCATCCTCAAATGCAGGAGACAGTACAGTCTTGCATTGATAGCATGCCGCGCAGAATTAAAGCTTTGATAGCGGCTAAAGGTGGCTCAACTAAATATCGACTTTTACTAACATTAATTTCACTTTTCTTTAAAACTTAATAAACTTATGCTTTTCTAAATGAATGCTGTTTTATTTATGTCAAATGAATCGGTAATTGATTGGATAATATAAAAAACAAATCCATTTAAAATAATAAAACGGTACAATATCACCCGGTAATTAATATTTTACATGAAATCTTGCAGTGTGTCTAATAATTTGTCCAGGGACTGTAAAATATTGTTTTATCAGGATATAGATATTTCACTGTACAGAATTTTTTCTTTAGAACTGGCAACAGGTTTTTTTTAATCCTTTAAATACATTATTTCGCTAAACAGAAATAGCTCAAAGTAAAACTTTTTTCAATAGGAATTACAATCTTTTGTTAGCATTAAAAAACAGAGCTGAGCATGAATATAATTTGTTTTAGTTAAATGATATGAAAGATAAAGAAAAAGCAAATTTTAATTCAAAACACTATAACGGGTAATATCTAACTAATTTTTAAATGCAATACAGTAGAGTCCGCTTATCCGAAAGGTACGTCACCGGAGCACTTTCGGTTAATCGAGATTCCATAGGAATTTTCGGATAATCAGAAATAATCCACCTCATGCCTAGAAAAAAGACCAGTAACTCGGGCCGAAAACGAACCCGATAATGAAAATGAGCTCGCGTTTAACAAGTGCAGCATTTCGCATACTGGAGCTACAAAAATCTTAGATCAGGCATGGAAGGGCAAGGTGAAGCCACTCTTCAGACGTTCTCGTTTAAAAGATGGCGGGACAGGGCTGCTTTAAAACGAACCAAATTAGCAGCCAATAAAATACTGCATATTTTGATAAATGATTCCAACTTTGTTGGTACGTATTTATTTTTTGTGTATTTCTTTATCTTTGCGTTTATGGGTACATTTAATATTTTAGCAAAAAAAAAATCCTTAGACTTTCGGTTAACCGGGACTCTACTGTATATAAAATAATTATCGAAAATCTCTAAATCTATTGTATTCAGAAAATTATTGAAAATTGTATAAAAATTAGAAGTGGAATGTTTACCACATATGATATCTGTTCCACATAAACAGAAGGCATGCTGTCCAATATTTTAGTTTTGTTTATGAATGTTTAGTATAGTTAAACTCATAGTTTCCTTGCACAGAAGCCCCGAACACGGGCGGAGCTATAAAACGTGCGGAGCATCAGATGAAGACAAAATAAAACGGCTGAAATTTCCTCTTCAGCTGATTGCTCCGCGCGTTTTATAGCCCCGCCCATGGTCGTAGCCTCTGTGCAAGGAAACTATGAGTTTAACTATTGGCATGCTGTCCAATATTTTAGTTTTGTTTAGGAATGTTTAGTATAGTTAAACTCATAGTTTCCTTTCACAGAAGCCCCGAACACGGGCGGAGCTATAAAACGTGCGGAGCATCAGATGAAGACAAAATAAAACGGCTGAAATTTCCTCTTCATCTGATTGCTCCGCGCGTTTTATAGCCCCGCCCATGGTCGTGGCTTCTGTGCGAGGAAACTATGAGTTTAACTATTATTACAATCTTCAGTCTGACAGGTTGGCAACTCTTGATCAGGTTTCTGATCTAATATCCCTTGTGCAGCACAAAAATGTGCTCCAACTCTGTTAAATGAAAGGAATCAAAAACAGAAGGCATGCTGTCAAATACACTGCTTAAAACAATTAGGGGAACGCATGGTTTAAACCCTTTCGCCGCCAATGATTCCATTTGGACTCGTCAGCTTGCGATTTTTTTTCCCCATAAGTTGAGCTCGCACTTATTTATCGTTAGGTGCAAGAATCATGTCTTTTCAAAAATTAAACAGCGTTTGTTTTCATTAAACGAAAATATGAAAAACATGGTAAAATAAAATTTACTCCCAAAAAATTTTCTGAAATAAATTTTACCTTATGCTTGCATTCTTAGATGTTTAAAAATTCATTTTAACGTTTTTTTAAAAATAAAGTTTTGAAAAAATTATTGTTATAATTTATTCAAAAGTTATGATCCCAATTTCCCCCCCCCCCCTTAAATTTTAGTTAAAAATTAAGATTTTTCCCCCCTGGTTATTTACCATTTCATTCTGGATGTATAATGAATCAATTTCACAAATTTTAGATTCTTAGAATAAAAAATAAGAAGTTGGAATTGAAAGGGTTAGCAAAAGTACACAAAGTGCTCCCCTAATTGTTTTGAGCAGTGTATTTTATATTTGTTTATTAATGTTTAGTGATTCATGCTTTTTATAATCCCTAGGAAAAGTTCACCCCTGCCAAGTACTTCAGTATCGACAGGGTTTTCCGAAACGAGACTTTGGACGCGACTCATCTAGCAGAGTTCCACCAAATTGAAGGGGTACTCACTGACTACAACCTTACCCTAGGGGACCTGATTGGAGTCCTGCATCAGTTCTTTAGTAAATTAGGTGAGCCTGATTGTATAAGTTATCTAGAGTTCCAACAAAACTTTAAAAATAGCTAAAATATCCTTAAATTATGCTTATTTTTAACTGGCAACTGTTAAAATTATCACGCAATTTGTGCCGCAATGACGTTTGTTTACTTTTGGGACGTCACGATAATAGGTTCGGTATTTACGTTGATGTCACAAGCAGTCCCGGGGAAAGCACTGACCACGTTGTTGTTTACGAGTTCGCCGCGTGGTGGGCGTCTTCTACTCTTGTGTGCTTCGCCCGCGGTGTTTAAAGTTCAGATGGTACTTTATTAGTTTTATTAAATTAAAAATGAAGTAACTAAGTTTTTTTCCTTGCTCAATCACTTACGTTTGTTTATTCCTTTCTCCAAAGTAAGACTGTTATTATTTGTTTTGTCTACAATATATATTTTAAGAAGATGTTATTAAAGTTTCTCCGTTTTTAGTCAACTGTTTATTTGTGAATCATTGCTACTCTGCTTATTATTTTTATGCTACTTATTCTTCCAACCATGTGCTGCTATTTCATTAGCCGCTGAATAGAGGCTATTAAAACTAACTAAATAATGATGATTTGAAATTTTTGTTTTAAAATGACTTAATAGAAAAAGATCTTTAGATTTATTGATTATGAGTAATTAGGTAAAGTTAGTTCGAGTCTATTTAAGTGAAATCAATAATGACATTAGCCTTGATTTTTTTTCTTCAGAAGAAATTTCCTGTCAAATATGTTTTGTTGTTAGTATTACTATTTTTATATATGGTGAAAAAAAGCTTAAAAATTGTAAGACAATACGTTGACGGATAAAAAACAATAAAAAATATCATTAACTATTTAATTGATTTGATAGTTTTCAATTTTAAAAATTAGTAAACTGTGGCATCCGTTTTTAAAAACTAAATAAAAACTTCCTGTCAAACTGGTTTTGTTGTTAGTATTACTATTTTCATACACAGTGGAAGAAATGTAATTATTTTCAAAGCAATAATTTTAAAGCAATAATTTGATGGATAAAAGCAACACATTAAGGTTTATGGGGCAAGCAATACACATAATTTTGTAAAATTTATCAATTTTATAATGTAACTAAGTTTTAAAATTCAAAGTATGAAGGAGCCATTTATAATAATCTGCTACAGAAATATTATTTTAAAAATGTAAGCAAATTAATTTTTCAGTTAAAAATTAACATTTTATTTTCATGTAGTGAAAACAAGTTTAAACTTCAGCCGATTTCCTTATCACTCAGAGGGTTAAGACATTTTTATTTGTGTTACATCAGGGGTTCCCAACCGGTGGTACACGTACCACTGGTGGTATGCGGGAAAATTTCAGGTGGTACACGCGTGAGTGATGTGAGCAACATTTTGCTATTAATAGCTTCTGTACGCATGAGCAGTGAAGCATATTACTCATTATTTTAAACATTAACATTTTAAAAATAAATCTTTAATTAACATCTGGATTGGATGTAAAACCTGGAACCCTTTGGTCTTCCGGGAAACTCTGCTATTTTTTATGCCATTTGTTACGAGTAACTTGTGCGAGTTGATTTTCTGAACTCTTGTACATAATAAATAAACATAGAAGCAGAATAAGTTTTGAAGAGGACTTAAGAGTGGAGATAAGTTCAATTACTCCTAATGTTGATATTTTAATCACAGGCAAACAAAAAGTTTTGCACTAAAGACTTTAAAAGTATATTTTGTATGATGATTAATTTTTTGCCGAGTTTGTGCCATTTTTTTTATTTGTATGTTTTTTTGAACTAAGGGTAAATAAAAGTGTAAATTAATACCATTTTATTCTTTTAATTTCTCCTTTATTATAAGCATATTATAAATTTACAAATATTTCACCATTAAACATGAAGTCCTTTGAACACTTTTAGTAGAGTAAATATTACACATTTATTAAAATATTTAAGTCTGGTGGTGCGCCAAAATTTCTCAAAAAGTCAAGTGGTGCACAGGTGCAAAAAGGTTGGGAACCCCTGTGTTACATAATCATGTAAATAATTAAACCCCACCTCAAACCATATTTCATAAACTCTTTCAGGTATCAAGCAGCTCCGTTTTAAACCAGCTTACAACCCGTACACGGAACCCAGTATGGAAATCTTCAGCTATCACGAAGGTTTGAAGAAATGGGTGGAAATAGGAAATTCAGGAATGTTCAGACCAGAAATGCTACGTCCCATGGGACTCCCGGAAAACGTTACGGTTCTTGGGTTTGGCCTCTCTGTCGAAAGGCAAGTTTGTTTTTGTTACTTTTAAATATGAAATGTAAGGTAAAAAAATATTGCGATGAGATAAAGGGGGAGTTTGTGTTTTCTGCATGTTTCGGAGGGTGCAGATTATTAAAAAATAGTTATTTATGCAACTAGTGGGAAAAGTAAGGCTTTTTTAAACGAGTTGAATAAATTCACGAGTTTAAAAAAGGCTAATTTCAACGTATTGTCATACACTATTTTTTATAATAACGTGCAAAAAAAGTATTTATTAAATTGGCATTTATTGATTGGCTTATTAATTATTTTATTATCATGTTCAAATGATTTGAAGGTGATTATTTATATTAATGATTATTTTAAAATCATGTGCAAAAAGTATTTCTTAGATTGGCATTGGAAATAAGACGGCGAATAAAGAATCGCGTTCAAATTAAGAATTTTACACCACTCGCAAAGCCGCCGAATAAAATATCCCTCAAATAAAGAATTTTACACCAATCAGATGCTCTTATTTACTTTGTCGCACTAGTGCTCTTATTAAAAGTAACTTTGAAACACGATTTCGTTAAAAGCATCACTTTTGCCACGATTATTGATTTGAAAAAGTTAATTTTTACCGTTTATAGGTCGGCAGTTATTTTGGCGATGCCCGGACCCGAACCTGGGACCTTTCGCATGCTAGGCAAAAGCCTAACCGACTGGGCTCCCCAGCCCTAGTGTAAATGTTAGCTGCTAAAGAACTTTTTATTTTTTAAAGTTATTAAAATTACCTTGTAAGGTATATAATTATCATTAAATTTATTTAGCTGTAATTGAAAGTCGTGTAGTGTCCTCCCCCTCCCCAGTTGATGTCTGTTTAGTTGCGTTTACAGTAATTTATTATTAAAGATTAGCTGTAATGACTGTGCAAAACTAGCTTGATATTCTCTACTTTAAATTGTATTTTCGTACAAAAGCTTTTTTAAGCTATCTTGGCATATAAATTTTGAAAACTCTTGTGTTTAATATGTTGTACTGATTAAATAAGCAATTGAAGAATTTATAAAACACAGTGTGGCAACAGTGTGACCGAATGTTATAAATGAACCTGTAAATGGAAAAGTAAAAAGAATTTTAAAAAAAAGTATTTTAATGGCCATTCGATAAAGTGAAATTAAACAGAATGCTGGCTACCAAAATGAATGAAATAGAAGGCTACCAAAAAAGGATTTTAATTCGTTATTAAATTATCACAATGTCTGAAAAGTACACTTGATACCTTTTAAGGTAAGAGCAAAAGAGTATTTTTCACAAATTCTGTAAGATTAATCATAATTTCAAATTATTGATATGATGGAATTAAGTAATTATGGATTTATTGCATTATATTACTTAAAATCATGGGCATCATATAAATTATTTACCCAGTGTTTGTAAAAAATGTTCTTCTTCAAGCTCAACAGCCTTTTGCAGGCCAAGGCTGACTCGCTGATCCTCCTCCAGTTGGCCCTATTAGCCGCAATGGCTCTCCATCGGTTGACTCCTATTAGATTGAGGTCCTTTCAACATCGTCTAACTATCGTGTGGGTGGTCGTCCTCTAAGTCTAGTACCTTCAATTTTGGAAAAAGTCACTTTTTTGGTGGGGAAATCATCGGGACATCTGTACAGATGGCCCAGCCACCTAATTCGGGATGCTTTTATAGTTCTCACAATGTCGGTCCCGCCAAATTTTCTGTAAATTTCATAGTTGTAAAGAATTCTCCACTCATTGTTCTCCTGAATAGGTCCGAATATTTTCTTTAATAATTTCCTTTCAAATATTAGCAACTTTTCTTCCATTGTTTAATTGAGGGTCCGACATTCACTTCCATATACTACAATAGGTCTGATTAAAGTTTTATAAATGCTCAGCTTGTTGAATGAATGTTAGACCTTAAATGAATGTTTAGACCTTAAATACATATTTAAAATGTACTTTTGTGTTTTCCAGGCCAACAATGATCAAATACAAAATCGACAACATTCGTGAACTTGTGGGCCACAAATTAAATTTAAATATGGTCAATTCCAATCCTATTTGTAGACTAGATAAATAAAATGTATAAACACCCTATATCTGTTTATTTAATCTGTGATCAATAAAGAAAAATGAAAATAATTTGTTTCTTTTATATTATTTACATAACATGAAATATAAGGTAACCATAGATATCATAGTTAAAGTAGTAGATTGGCTGATCACGTGACCTCTAATGCTGACGATGGAACGCGCATGGAGGCTTTTTAAGGTCGCAAAATTGCCAGTGTTGCTGCCACTTTAAGGAGAAAAATACTACGAAAAAATACCATTTAATTCTAAAATTACAAAAAAATATCGTAAAAATACTAGCTGCATTTTGGAATCTTTTTAGTGACTTTAATTCCTTTTCTAGTATTTTTTTGTAATTTTAGAATCGGCGGGTGCCGATTCTAAAAAAAGTGGTTTTGGAACATTGGTCTATATGTCTGTATCATTCTGTCTTTTACCACTATACAGATTGAACTTCATTTTAGTATACAAGTTCCTCCGGTCGGACGTCGCAATAAGGTTTTCAAGCAAATGTGTAGCGGCCTCAGTAACCCACAGTCTACCAAAGGATCCTCAAGGTAGAGATGAGTTACCTCGACTTATATACTACTATAAACGTTGTAATCGAGAATAGTGGTAGGAACGAGATGGTAAATCAGCGCCACCTAGTTGTTGATATGGCATATTGAGGTTGCGTGTGGGGTAAACCGCCACAAAGGTATTGCTGAAAAGCATACACAAGCTACAGACTTCAAATTTGGTGTACAACTAGCTTTTGACTACTAGTCGAATGTCATAAATATAAAGTTTTTGTTAATATCTTGCATGTGCAAAGGGTAGATTGAAGTGCTAAGTGGTTCTTATCAACAAACAATCAATTAGTTTCCTGCATTCAAAACAAAAGTATGACAAGTAAACATTGAAAACTTTTTCGATTTTATTTTCTCGAATAAACTTACCCTATAAGCAACTTCAAAGAAGTCCCAGGACAGTTTAACTTTAAAAAATAATTTCAGCTTTGTAAATTACTGTGATTCTGATCGTTTGTGGTTGGTTGGTTGGTAGACATATATTTTCAGGCTTGTGTGTTTGGTCACAAAGAGCCGCTTATAAGCCTTCGCCTTCGTCAAGAAGGACGGACACGACATACAAGACAGATGCTGCCATCTATCGCCACCTCCACAATTTAGACATGTCCCTGAAGGGGAGGGAAATAGTCTCCAGGGACCTGTACCCGTGGTAAACTGCGCAATGACCGACCACCGGACTTTCGGACCCAACAGATTTAACGAGCACGTACTCCGCATATACTCGGTGGGTCTTCAGAAGTGTCGAGACTCGATCGCGGGACCTTCCGATATCGAGACCGAGACGCTGACCACTAGGCTCCCCACAGCCCATGGTAGGAAATTGTTTTAGTATTTGTTTAAATTGGTAAGTAATTGTTTCTGGCTGTTTATTTCTAGCATTTGAGTGAGGAGCTTAGACACAGCCAATTACGCCCCTTAGTCACCTTGGTCAAGGGACGAGGTTGAAACCAGAGAGCGCACCCAACGGAACTTCTGATGATGATGTCGTGTCCATGGATAGAGATTATATGGGACCAAAGGTCTCATAGACCGCTTCAGCGATCTGCAGACAGTGGTCCTCATAAAGGTCTTCGTAGGGCGAGTTGGTGATTTGCTGCAATTTTGCCATGATGGCTGGACAAGAGAAAAGATGTTTTGGATCCAGTTCCGAGTCGGGACAGTTTCTGCAGCTGGAGTATTTTCTAGTTCCATCTTTTTGGATTTCCATCCCTTTGAAGTGGCCTGTCCTTAATCTAGTTAGGGTGGTCGCAGTTACCCTATTGGTGTTTAACTCACAAATTTGGTGTTTAATTTTAACACTTCTGCTGTTAAATTTTGCTTTGGCCACTGAGTTGATGTCATTAAGAGTGGTTTGGGGAAGAACGTCATTGTTGAGTTTTCTTGCTTCTTTTGCCAGGATATCAGCCGACTCGTTTCCGTCGATACCAACGTGTGCTGGAATCCACTGCAAAATGCATTTCTTGTTCAAATTTGAGAGTTGAAACATTCCATCATGTATAGCCGCGATCATCTTTGACTTTCTTTTTGATAGCTTACAAGGCAGCTTTGCAATCGCTTAAAATTAGTAATCCCTCGTCTTTTTCCTCATCCAAAAGGTCAAGGTATAGCTCTATTGCCTTTTGTATTGCCAGGAGCTCACAGGTGAAGTTGGAAGCTATTTTTCCCGCACCAATTTTATGTTTTTTAATGGTGCCATTTGCAAAGATGAAATTGATGCCGGCTCCACCGTCAGTCAAGGTCTCGTCCGATGATCCATCAGTGAAAGCGTATACCAAGCCTTCTCCTGTATAAGACTCAATAGTCTTTATCCCTTTTGCTTTGATAGTGTTTGCTGGATCTTTTTTGGAGCATTGTTCCAGGAGATCTGTAACAATTTTGGCGTTTGCAGGGAGTATGGTTGGTAGGACGGGCTCCTGTAAAATGTCATAGGTGTTGTGTTCAAGGCCAGTCTGATGCCTAATCTCTTGATCAAACAGCAGGGTGGACGACCTTTTAAGTCTAGCATCACTTTTCCATTGTCGATAAGTTCTGTTGCTTATATGTTCTTCATTACGGCTTCTATTGCCTTATTTGTAAATTTAATTACGTTTAGTTTTCTTCTGTTCTCCAAAAGCTCAAGGCCACATTCTTGTTGTGACTTTTTATTATTTGTCGAAGAAACAGCGCCAATGATGATTTTTGCTGCTCTTGCTTGTATTTTGTCCAGGTTCTTCAAAGTTGACTCTTTGGTGTGTGACCAGATTGGAGAGGTGTATTCCATTGTGGGTCTGATTAGGGTGGTATAGGTGGTTTTAAGGGTTTTGGGGCTGGAGCCCCATCCACTACCACATAGACTTTTCAGAATTCTTAGTCTTGAAAGGGATTTGTTGGCGGTTTTTTTATATGATCTGTGAAACGTAATTCAGGATCAAGGGTGAGCCCTAAATAGACTGGGTTTTGTGTCTTCGTAAGAGGTTGATCGTTCAGGGATAGTTTCAGTGAGAAGAGGTGTCTATGTTTTCTATCCGTATAGAGAAGACACTGTAGGAGGTTTTCTGTGGGTTGATCTTTAGCTTAAGAGATGCTGCCCATCTTTAGATTCCCTTCAGGGATTGGTTCAGGGACTTTTCAGATTTCTCAAGGTTTGGGCTTGAGTGCCAGATGGCAATGTCGTCAGCGTAGCATGCTACCTTTGTGTCCTTGTGAAGGTGTGGGTGGATGTTGTTCACATACATCAGAAATAGCAAGGTACTTAGAACAGAGGGACTCCGCCCCAGGTCTTTTTGACCCTTGAGTACACACCATTAAACCTTACTTTGAAATCTCTATTTCTAAGGAAGTCAGAGATCCAGATTAGGGTGTTGCCTTGTATTCCAATGTCATGTGCAATTTGGATTAGCTGATTCCTCCAAACAGTATCAAAAGCTGCTGTCAGGTCAAGGAAAACAACCGCTGTTTTCTGATGTGGTCTTGCTTGGAGACCGTCTATAATAGATTAGTAAAGATAAAAGAGTTGATCTTCTGTTGCATGTTGTTTTCTGTAGGCAGTTTGGTAGAAATTAATTTTATTCTCCTTTAGAAGATGTGTTATTATCCTGCTGTGTACAATACGTTCCATTACCTTACATAGGATGCTAGTAAGAGCTATTGGTCTATAGTTTTTGCATTCCGCTGCTGATTTTCCAGGTTTAGCAATAGGGACGATTAAGGACTCTCGGGGGAGCCTGTAACCCCTAGAGAGCGCGTCCCCAGGTGGCGGATAGGGGAAAGCCTCCATCGGTTTATACCTTTGGGTGGTAAGAGGGAAATAAAATACCTCTCGCGGACCAACAAGCAGAAGTCCAACCTTCGTGGCTCTGGAACCCCATTTCCATGGATAAAGATTTGGACTTTGTTTTCGATGGTATTTCTAGCGACATAGTATGCCAACGCTGGGACTTTCGACTAAATGGATTTAATTTAATGAGCATGTATATCGCAGTGTACTCGGGCATCCTAGGGATTTTTTTTCTCTCCTGTATGAATATATGTCTATAGTACGTCTAGGTCAGAACCAAGAACCTTCTCGGTGAGAGGCTTGTCAATATAATTCATTAATGCGTATTTAAACACAATTTTTATTCCTTAAATTATATTAATAATAATTCTATTTTCTTAATAAGTAGAATAGATAGATTATTATCCAGCATAAGTTAAATAAAAACAATATTTATTAATATAAACAAAGGCATAAAAAGTTTTCCGGGGTCTTTCTCTATAGTAACTCGGGTTAGTTTTGAGTTTAACAATAAATAGATGACAGCACGAAACATTACTTTGTTGAATTTTGTAACTTTATTTTAATAGGGTGTTTAGTTTTAAACAGCTTCACTCCAGTATTATGTAGTTTACTATTATTTTTTAATGAAAATGTTGAATTTACATCTTCAAAGTGACAGATTTTACTTCCAAACCGCTATTTCTTATAGTCGGCGTAAACTTAACCAGTGACACGATTCGAAACTTACTTTTCTTTAATTTATATTTTATATTTTCATAGTACGTTTTCAAATAAGAAGCTTCATTGACAACTGCTTAAAGAATACTTTATAATTTTTCTAAATTTAGAACACAATATCCAAATTCTAAAAAAAAATATACAAACTTCCTACAAGTCTAAAATGGGCGATATCCGATACCTTTTCCCTATTTTAATAAATATTTTATTAAATCGCGTGAAGATAATAATGTATTAAATCTCGCGCTGCAACAATCGGATCAGGATTTTCTTACGTCACAGAATTTAAACAATGCTTTTCGCCAGTCTTTCCAAAACTTTTGTGAGCTAAACTGCTACAAAATTTTTGTTATTTTGAGACTGATATTTCTGATAAAGCGAATTAGTTTTCTTAAGTAAAAGTGCGAGAAAGTATTTCTCCGTGTTTGGTTAAATAAACCGATATCTGATTAGTTTATATTTGTTTGCTAATCTGCTAATAAAGGGAAAGTGATTGTTGTAGATTTTGAAATCTCTCGTTTGGCGTAAAAGCTTGTACATCGAAAGAGCGAAAACTTGTTTCGTAACATCTGAAGTTGAGTTTTCGTGTTTGGTTGAAATAAACCGATATTTTATTACAGTTTTTGCAAACTACCAGTCAAAGATATTTTGTGATTTTTGATACCGATATTTCTTATTTGGCGTACTAGCTGTGTATCAGACAAACGAGCCAAAAAGAGCTTTGTGACTTTTGAAAATTGAATTTTCTTGTTTGGTTGAATAACCTAGTGCATTGAGCAATGGATTTCGACGGATCCTTGCTAGTAGGAGAGGTGTTGCGGACTTGGATCGAGCAAGACTTCTGGCCCCTCAAGGGAGTCGTAAAGCCGAGTGTTCTTGGCGACGCTGCAGTTGGCTTCGAAGGCGGCGATCAGCCTTCCGTGGAACAGGAGAAAGAGGCGGCCCAATCGGGGACTCCGGGCAATAATGCCGGAGATTCGGCCGAGGTCCTCACCGAGTCGCAAGAAGTGGCTCCCGAAGTCCGTGACCGTGAGGACCTCCGCGCTGAAATCCTAGGCAAGTTCGTCGACCAACTTGCTCTGCGGCCAGCCATGGAGTCGCTCGTCCCTTGGACGGGCGAGTCCGTGGGGGAGCTGAGCTCTGCTCGACCTTTGTCGTGGACTTTGGAAGCCTCGGTTGCCCTGTTCTACGATAAGCCGGTTGAAAAACCAGCCCCAACCCGAAGACGCTTTTTTAAGGGCAGGGTCGCACGACTGCTGCGCAGATTTATCTGCTGCGGCGGTCGTAGCTGAAGCCTTATCTTCGAGGAAAGGGATGAAGGGAGCTTGAATCAACTTGAGCAGTAATTAAGAACAACTCAGTTGAAACCAAGAACACACGCTCTCTTCAGCGCACAAGCTCTACACACCTTATGACGACACAACTGAGACAATTATCACTGCGACATGACAACAATCCTGATCCCGTTGATTATGACGATGTCCTTTGTGACTTCCTGGAAGCACAATTGAGCCAATTTTCCATATTCCCGTTGATATGACGTCCTTTGTGACTTCTTCGAAGCACAATTGAGACAATTTCCTTATTCCCGTTTATATGACGTCTTTTTGTGACTTCCTCGAAGCACAACTGAGACAATTTTCCATATTCCCGTTGATATGACGTCCTTTGTGACTTCCTCGAAGCACAACTGAGACAATTTTCCCTATTCCCGTTGATATGACGTCCTTTGTGACTTCCTCGAAGCACAACTGAGACAATTTTCCCTATTCCCGTTGATATGACGTCCTTTGTGACTTCCTCGAAGCACAACAGACAATTAACTCTTTATGTAATTCAAAAAACACAAATGATGAAACATGTCTAGCTGAAAACTTTGGTAAAATCCCTTCACCGCATCAATTTCCAAAGAAGTGTAAGGGTGTCGAACATCTGACATCCTGGTGGCCAGGACACCTGGGCCACCGAACGGGGACGAAGATAGGTTGGCCTCCTCGTGGCGTCTCTGGAAAACGGTCTCGAAACAGAACCGGCTAACTAGACCTATCACAAAAACACATTTGGATTCCCGAGTTCAAATGTCAACTAAAAAATTTACATACTGTTATGGGGATGGGGTCGCCGGGTTGACCCCTCACCAGACTGGGTTGCACTTACTCAGTGTAGCTCATGTTGATTTGATGAGTTAAATGACTACGCTGGCTTTGTAATAGCAACATTTATTAACTTAACATAAAGTAAAGATATAGTCCGCCTGTCACTTCTTAGCATCTCAAATATTTTGGTTGCGGAAGAGTCCACTTCGAAAAAGGGCGAGGAAGATTTTGGTTTAGGCATCAAGAGTTACTATATTTGTTGATTCATTTTTTTTTGCAGCTGCATAATTCTTTAAGTTGTAGAAACAGTTACGCAAGGGAAGTGCAGTTCCAACTTACATCGGGTTTACTATTATTGCATAGCTATATTTTGACTTATAACCTTCCTCGAGGTGATACTGAATGTGTTGAATAATACATACTACAGATGAAGCAAATCTATTGACGATCAAATCAAAATAGAAAAGAAATACACGTGCAATTGATGACGGCAATCAGCAATTTACTATAATCCCTCTTTCACCGATAACCCATATGAAGTTTTAGTGTGACACATATTTCCAACCAAACTAACCCAATAATCCCCCTGTGTTCACCAAACGCCATGGGATTGGCAACTCTGCCTCCTTTAGGTTCTCTATCTGTTTTCAAAGTAGAATATTCCAAAATCAAAAAATTTGAGATGCTAAGAAGTGACAGTCGGATTATAACTTATGTAAATAGAATTAACAATTAGGTATAAGAGAAAATAAACAATAATAGTTCTCACGCTACGACGTTAGCTCTATCAACGAGCGATCCCGGGCGGCAGCAGTGCACGAAGAAAAGAGCGTTCATCAGCATAGGTTGGTTGGTAGACATATATTTTCAGGCTTGTGTGCTTGGTCACAAAGACCCGCTTATAAACCTTCGTCACGAAGGACGGACACGACATACACACACATACAAGACAGATGCTGCCATCTATCGCCACCTCCACAATTTAGACATGTCCCAAAAGGGGAGGGAAATAGTCTCCAGGGACCTGTACCCGTGGTAAACTGCGCAATGACCGACCACAGGACTTTCGGACCCAACAGATTTAACGAGCACGTACTCCGCATATACTCTGTAGGTCGTCAGTGGTATCATCAGCACACAGTCAGTTTTTTTGTTCGATTCCGGTCGTTGCTACTTATCAGCCCAAAGCCAATAATCGTGGTTGGAAGAGATCGTTGAACAAACACTGCATCAAGGAGTAGCGCAATGCCGCCAAACTGTCTTAATTCTAATCATATATCCATAGGATTAAAATGAAGGCAAAACATAAATAATTTTACATCAAGGCTTTATAATTGGTATTTTAAAGCCCTTTTAACCAGTTTTAGCTTGAATTATCGTCGCACTAGAGCTACACGAGGGCTATTGGCGACGGGCGTCGTATTTTTGAACAACAGTCAAGTGACGAGCCGACACCTGAGTTGGCACCCAACGCAACCGTTAACGGCGACATCGTACGCAGCGTTGGGACTTTGGAGCGTATTTTAACGTGCACTCCCTCTACACGGGGTATTATTCGTCGGACATTTTTGGCTGCACGGGCCGTTTATTGGTCTGCAGTTATTTTGGCGATTCCCGGACCCGAACCTGGGACCTTTCGCATGATAGGCGAGCGCCTAACCGACTGGGCTCTCTCCCTTTTAACCAGGACGTCTTCGTTTGGTTAATTGGAATAACATCGCAATAGAGGTAAACGATTGCAATTATAAACGGGTAAACCTGATTATTGAAAAACTAAAAATATGATACACGATGGCTAAAGGCTTTATGTCACTGAGCATGCCTTTCTGGGTTCTTTCTTCATCTAAGCTGCGTCTATAAACTGATATATTTCCTCTTCTATAAAAGGATCGGGCTGGGACACACACAAAATACGTCTCCCCATAAATAGCATTGTGCATACGCTCATATGCCTACTTTAAATCTGCCGTGGTCTCTATAATATTGCGTTGGGTATCAGCATCGTCACTTACACAAGTTCAAAATTGAGGCCTGTTGCCAATGGCTTTGAGTAGCTCTAGTGCGACGGTTATTCAATCCCCAAATTAAAAATCATATACACATTGGTTGGTTGGTAGACATATATATTCAGGTTTGTGTGCTTGGTCAGCGACCCGCTTATAAACCTTCGTCAAGTAAGACAGACAACACACACACACATAAGTGGATCCATCTAATTTTTTAGAGACAGAGGCCAACTAGAGGATCCCAAAGAATTGGCTTGTCACCCCCAGAGGTATTGATTTGGTATGGGAACTTAGAGGACTTTCGGACCCAACAGATTTAACGAGCACGTACTCCGCATATACTCAGTAGGTCTTCAGTGGTACCGGGACTCGATCGCAGGACCTTCCGATCCCGAGACGCTGACCACTAGGCTCACTACGGCCCGAATTAAAAATCATATACGCATTTAAATACATACATGAGAATGTATTTAAATGTGTATATAATTTTTAATTTAGGAGTACCGTCGCACTAGAGCTACGCAAAGCCATTGAAAATAATAGCCAAGAAATAAAATAAAATCTTTATTTGGAAGATTTGTCACTTTTTCACTGTACTGATGGGGGTTGATACATTCCGGATTGTGTGCTTGATCAGAGACCCGCTTATAAACCTTCGTCAAGTAAGACAGACACAGAAAGAATTTTTTACTGTCACAGAGAGAGAGATTACACCCAGGGCGAAGACGGGAATCGAACCCGCACCCGGTACAGTGCGCAGACTGTTAGCGGAGGCAGCTATCTTAACCACTCGGCCACCCGGGCCCCACAGTACTGATGAAATCTGCCTACTCAATCGCAGATGCCTTTAAGTTGTTTTTGTTCATAATGTGTACGCTAACAGTGAACGGACATATTGGATGATGGAGAAATCGCAATTTTAATCTTTAGGTGAAATATTTTTGTTAATTTAGAAGGCTTTTAAAGTATTAAACAGTTATGATGTTTCAAAGACAAGTGATAATGGACGATCTGAACCACGCCTGCAGTTACATCTACGTCAAAGTTGCGTAAGCCGTATCCCCCACAAACAAACCGCCAGGCAGCTAATTCGTCCAAACTACAACTGTCACGCCGATGTTAATGTCACAGCTATGTCAAACATTGTCTTATACTCCACCAACCACGCTCCGCCCTGTTCGAATCATTAGTTTCAGATTAGTGGAGCAGTTTTGGTATATACCGGGTGGTTATAAAATAACGCTCGCTATTCGGAGAGGTCTGTAGCTTGAATGAATAATCCGAATGCAACAAAAGGCGCGTTTACATGAGCCATCGAATCCATGGAATGTCAAATCCTCCATTAGGGGAAAAAGTGGTCGAGCAGGATTTCTAACCCAAACTCCGCAATCAACCCCCCTTCGTAAAATAAGGCGTTTACATGGGAACCGGGAGTTGATGACGTAGAAGCGCGGGACATCTGACATTTCTTGACAACTATACTTGAGTAATGTATTAATTGTGACTCGTATATTTAACTAGCAATACTTTTCTATAAAACCTTCCTTTCATAATGATTAGCAGTATTTTGATGAGCTATATAAAAATTAAGCTTAAGTTATATAAAAACAAATTGAACAAAAGTTATATAAATTAAAAGCTTGAGTTATATAAAAATTAAAATTTAAAATTATATTTAGGATGGTTACATGCTAAGGTGTTTATGTCAAATGTTTTTTTTTTCGAATCCACAGACAAGAAGTCGAAGTATAAGTGGCGGAAACCATGGAATGAAACGCAAACCCTCCTTGATTGGAGGGTTTGCGAAACCCCCAATGAACCCTGCAATTACCGGTTCTGCCGGGGTGAAAAATCCCCAAGAGGGAAAAATTGTGGAGTTTGCTCTTCATTCCATGGATTCGATGGCTCATGTAAACGCACCTAAACATCGAGACACTTACTAATCAAGAAGGGGAAAAAAGAATGGAATCACAAAAAAGAAACTCGCCTCTTGACCAGGGTTCTAAATTACGAGGCGTAATTGGCTGTGTTGGTCGTAATTGGCCATAATTGGCTACGCCTCATAATTTAGAACCCTGGTCAAGAGACGAGTTTCTTTTTCATGATTCCATTCTCTCCCCCCCCCCCCCCCTTCTTTCTTAGTAAGTGTATCAAATGCTTGTTGCATTACCGGATTATTCATTCAAGCTATACAGACCACTCCGAATAGCGAGCGTTATTTTATAACCACCCTGTATATAAACCACCTCTACATTTATCTCATTTTCCTGTGTCAACGTCGTACGTGGTCTTCCAGACTTCGAGGCATTGTCGACGGAACTCGTGGTTTCAAACTTGTCTCTGATGTTGTAAATCGCATGACGGGAAGGCGCAGGCAAATTAAACTCACTTTCCCATATCGTACGCACAGTCTCCGCAATTTCGTACTTCCAGTAGGTCTAAAGCCCTGGTTTGTAAAAACAGCAATTCGGCCGCTGATCTAAGCGTCCGAATACCCTGCTTTCTGATTGGCCCTAGCTGTCAGGTGACCGGAGCGCCAATATAACGTTGATCTCAGCGTTCGTAAATCTCGAATCAGTCGTGGTTTGATTAGAGCATCCAAAACGTGCGAAATGTCCGATGTATCCACGTATTCGGAACAGATAACAGCGGCCTTCGCTCACTACGCATGCGTTAGATGCGGACGCATCGCTAGACGTGAATTCTAACAAACCACCAAAGCGAAGATTGGTTGGTTGGTTGGTTGGTAGACATATATATTCAGTTTTGTGTGCTTAGTCACCGACCCGCTTATAAACCTTCGTCAAGTAAGACAGACACATCAGACAACACACACATACAAGTGGATCCATCTAATTTTTAGAGACAGAGGCCAACTAGAGGATCCCCAGAATTGGCTTGTCACCCCCAGAGGTATTGATTTGGTATGGGAACTTAGAGGACTTTCGGACCCAACAAATTTAACGAGCACGTACTCCGCATATACTCGGTAGGTCTTCAGTGGTAGCGGGACTCGATCGCAGGACCTTCCGATCCCGAGACCGAGACGCTGACCACTAGGCTCACTACGGCACAAGCGAAGATAAGACGCTGATATCGCCGAGCAGTCCGATTTTTCACAGCTTGACGTGCGTTTTCAGTCCTTACAAACCAGGGCTTTAAGGATCCACCGTCAGTGCTCCTCGCTCAAATTTCCAGCCATGGTTTATTCTATAAACAAATGTATAAATTTTCCACCTGCACAAATCCTTTTATAGGATATTTGGCAGGTGACGGGATTCGAAGTTACGTCCTCTGGTGACATTTGCATATTTCTAGAGCATCAAACAAATAAACGGGGCCGGAATAGCCTGGTCGGTAAGGTCTAATAAACCGAAGATATCTCGAAACGAAACCAATCGAAGGCCACGAATTGCTACTCTTTGGATATGATACGCTGTATTACGACTTTATTTTAGCCAACCAACAAAACTAAGCACGACTATGTCAAATACCTGTTCTAAATAACTAAAAGTTCTTACCAACATTAACTCTGTAAGGCTACTTTTGGGCCACCCTGTATAGGGTGATCAGACGTACTGCATTTTGAAATACGGTTTAGTTTGTTATTCAATCTATCTAGCTATAAAAATTGTGCAAATAGTCTCCGTCTAGTTATATCTAGTTTTTCCCAAACAAAAACGTAAATCAAATGATTTATATGAAAATATAATGATTTCTTAGTTGAAAGACTGAAACAAATGTGGTCAAGCTACTTTTATATCATTATATTTTGACCAAGTTGCCACATAGAGGGTTATGTCGAGTTATTGTCGCATTAGATAGACGAGGACGTTAATATATAGGTCAGCAGTAATTTTGGCGATACCCGAACCTAAACCTAGGACCTTTGCCATGCAAAACAAGCCCCTTACCAACTGGGCTCCCACAGGTCACTTTTTTATAGAATGGACCAAACGTACAGCATTTCGGAGTACAGCTTAGTTAATTTATTCAACTACCTAGTCGAGGCCGACACGGTGGCGCAACGGTTAGGGCGCTAGCCTTTGGAGCCTCTGGGTTCGTGTTCGAATCCCGGTAAGGCATGGACGTTTGTGTTTGTCGAGTATATGCGGAGTACGTGCTCGTTAAATCTGTTGGGTCCGAAAGTCCTCCAAGTTCCCATACCAAATCAATACCTCTGGGGGTGACAAGCCAATTATGGGGATCCTCTAGTTGGCCTCTGTCTCTAAAAATTAGATGGATCCACTTATGTGTGTGTGTTGTCTGTTGTGTCTGTCTTACTTGACGAAGGTTTATAAGCGGGTCTCTGACCAAGCACACAAACCTGAATATATATGTCTACCAACCAACCAATCTAGTCGAGTTGAATTATTGTCGCACTAGAGCTAAATACAGAAGCTACGATCAACCACCCAGCTATAGAAATTATGCAAATAGTCTCCGTTTTATTTTATTTTTTTAAATTTTCAAACAATGTAAATGAATTATGAAAATTTGAATTTATAATCGAAAAGTTAAATCCCTGAATCAAATGGGATCAGGTCCTCAAAATAAGTTTATGGAAATTTGTGATTTAAACTTGTGGGCTTACTCAGTTCTAGGAGGTATTGACCCAACCCCACGAGATCACTCACCTTATTAAGAAGCTCCATGTACTCCTCCAGAGACACTTCACCGTTCTTGTCCGTGCCCATGTCCTCCATGACCACACCTCTAGCCCTCTGCTATTCTTCCGGATGGATGAAGTCACGGAACTCGTCCTTGGATAGAGAACCGTCTCCGTCCGTGTCCGCGTTCTTCCATCGACGTTCGGCACGACGGATCATGTCCTTGACTTCCTTGATGTTTGGTTGGTTGGTAGACATATATTTTCAGGCTTGTGTGCTTGGTCACAAAGACCCGCTTATAAACCTTCGTCAAGAAGGACGGACACGACATACACACACATACAAGACAGATGCTGCCATCTATCGCCACCTCCACAATTTAGATATGTCCCTGAAGGGGAGGGAAATAGTCTCCAGGGACCTGTACCCATGAGAAACTGCGCAATGACCGCCCACAGGACTTTCGGACCCAACAGATTTAAGGAGCACGTACTCCGCTCGGTGGGTCTTCAGAGGTGTCGAGACTTTATGTCCTTGACTTCCTTGATCTCCGGGGTGGCTAGGCTGCCTTCAGAGCTGTGGAGAAATTGGTTGGGATAGAATTGAAGAGGCGATTTGGTTGAAATTATCGTCGCACTAGAGATAAAAGACTGCTATTGACGATGAACAAACGTGCAATGACTTTGTTATATTACGAGGAACCAACTGATCTGATGTTTCAAGCGGCGAGGCCCACCCGTGAATGCACGGGTTTATGCACTGTTGACGTTGGATTTATTAAAATCCTTAATAAATCGGTGAATCCATTTCGAACAATATTCTGTCCAATCGCAACAATTGAAGTTAGATGAAATACTAAAAATAAGAAGCAAAGCATTGTTATTTTAATTTTTTCGTTTTACGACTATGTGTGATAACAATGAAAACGCTTCGTTTTCCCCATTCCAGCCGCAGCTCTCAAGAACTAAGTTGCTCTTTGCAGTTTGTCCGCCAAAAAATAATCTTGGGTCCGAATTGCGTAAAGATGTACACCGAATGTGAAGAGCTGTTACAAGGATATATGTAAGTATGTTATACTTTTTCAAAATGATTTTTATTTTAAGTATTTGAAAGTATTATTTTTGCAAGAGGCGACAAATATTTTACTTGAATATTCTAATTAACAATTACTTCTATAATTGAAGCGCACAGATATTTTTTATTGTCTAGATTACATAGCTCTTATACTTTTCATAGATTTTGTCGTTTAGTGTGTAACTTATGAAAGTATTTCTTTGTCTTTTTATTCTGGGCGGGATTTTGTTGATTTGCCCTTGGCTTTAATATGTATTTTTATTTTGTTTGCATATGTTCTGCTATATCCCCAGGCGGAAGTCGAAATATTTTGAGTCTTGGAATATTGTAATCCACGCAAAAAACTGAACAAAACGGACTACCGGAATGACCACGCCTACTATTGTGCTATTGGCATTTGCTCTCGAGTATAGTGAACGTTAATGGTCCAGCTCAGTTTAAAAAAAAAGTGTCTGAAACAAATGGCACTATATCCAGACCCTAAATGCGTCTGAAAGTTTACGACACTTGGTGATGTCTAAAATAGCTACGTTTCAGACACTTGTCGTGACTTATATGGAGCTTCTTTTCAGACACTTCTGATGTCTGAACTATCCAACGCGCGGAGCCGGCGGTGGGGCGGACGCCTTTTCCTTATGGTTAGGGCGAGGGGCGGCGAGGACGCGGAGCCGGCGGTTGGGCGGACGCCTTTTCCTGATGGTTAGGGCAAGGGGCGGCGATGACGCGGAGCAGGCGGTGAGGCGGACACCTTTTCCTGATGGTTAGGGCGAGGGGCGGCGATGACGCGGAGCCGGCGGTTGGGCGGACGCCTTTTCCTGATGGTTAGGGCGAGGGGCGGCGATGACGCGGAACGGAGGTGAGGCGGACGCCTTTTCCGGATGGTTAGGGCGAGGGGCGGCGATGACGCGGAGCCGGTGATTGGGCGGACGCCTTTTCCTGATGGTTAGGGCGAGGGGCGGCGATGACGCGGAGCCGCGGTTGGGAGCCTTTATGTTAGGGGAGGGGCGTAGGGCGGTGGCGGACGCTTTTCCTGATGGTTAGGGCGAGGGGCGGCGATGGAGCGGAGCCGGTGCGGTGGGACGCGACGCCTTTTCCTGATGGTTAGGGCGAGGGGCGGCGATGACGCGGAGCGCGGTTGGGAGGACGCCTTTCCTGATGGTTAGGGCGAGGGGCGGCGATGACGCGGAGCCGGCGGTGTGGCGGACGCCTTTTCCTGATGGTTAGGGCGAGGGGCGGCGATGACGCGGAGCCGGCGGTTGGGAGGACGCCTTTTCCTGATGGTTAGGGCGAGGGGCGGCGATGACGCGGAGCCGGCGGTTGGGAGGACGCCTTTTCCTGATGGTTAGGGCGAGGGGCGGCGATGACGCGGAGCCGGCGGTTGGGAGGACGCCTTTTCCTGATGGTTAGGGCGAGGGGCGGCGATGACGCGGAGCCGCGGTTGGGAGGACGCCTTTTCCGGATGGTTAGGGCGAGGGACGGCGATGATGCGGAGCCGGCGTTGGGAGGACGCCTTTTCCTGATGGTTAGGGCGAGGGGTGGCGATGACGCGGAGCCGACAGTTGGGAGGACGCCTTTTCCTGATGGTTAGGGCGAGGGGCGGCGATGATGCGGAGCCGGCGGTTGGGAGGACGCCTTTTCCTGATGGTTAGGGCGTGGGCGGCGATGATGCGGAGCCGGCGGTTGGGAGGACGCCTTCTCCTGATGGTTAGGGCGAATGGCGGCGATGAGGCGGAGCCGGCGGTTGGGAGGACGCCTTTTCCTGATGGATAGGGAGAGGGGCGGCGATGACGCGGAGCCGGCGGTTGGGCGGACGCCTTTTCCTGATGGTTAGGGCGAGGGGCGGCGATGACGCGGAGCCGGCGGTTGGGCGGACGCCTTTTCCTGATGGTTAGGGCGAGGGGCGGCGATGACGCGGAGCCGGCGGTTGGGCGGACGCCTTTTCCTGATGGTTAGGGCGAGGGGCGGCGATGACGCGGAGCCGGCGGTGGGGCGGACGCCTTTTCCTGATGGTTAGGGCGAGGGGCGGCGATGATGCGGAGCCGGCGGTGGGGCGGACGCCTTTTCCTGATGGTTAGGGCGAGGGGCGGCGATGATGCGGAGCCGGCGGTTGGGAGGACGCCTGTTCCTGATGGTTAGGGCGAGGGGCGGCGATGACGCGGAGCCGACGGTTGGGAGGACGCCTTTTCCTGATGGTTAGGGCGAGGGGCGGCGATGATGCGGAGCCGGCGGTTGGGAGGACGCCTTTTCCTGATGGTTAGGGCGAGGGGCGGCGATGACGCGGGGTCGGCGGTGGAGCGGGTGCCTTTTCCTTATGGTTAGGCGAGGGACGATGACACACACACGCACACATATATAGAGAAAGAGATAGATGATCAAATTTTCAGGCTTGTGTGCTTGGTTACAAAGACCCGCTTATAAAACTTCGTCAAGAAGGACGGATACGACATACACACACATACAAGACAGATGCTGCCACCTCCACGATTTAGATATGTCCCTGAAGGGGAGGGAAATAGTCCACAGGGACCTGTACCCTTGATGACGCGGAGCCGGCGGTGGGGCGGACGCCTTTTCCTGATGGTTAGGGCGAGGGGCGGCGATGACGCAAGGCCGGCGGTTGGGCGGACGCCTTTTCCTGATGGTTAGGGCGAGGGGCGGCGATGACGCGGAGCCGGCGGTGGGGCGGACGCCTTTTCCTGATGGTTAGGGCGAGGGGCGGCGATGACGCGGAGCCGGCGGTTGGGCGGACGCCTTTTCCTAATGGTTAGGGCGAGGGGCAATGACGCGGGGTCGGCTGTATGGCGGGCGCCTTTTCCTTGTGGTTAGGCGAGGGACGATGACACACACACGCACACATATATATATAGAGAGAGATAGATGATCAAATGAAGGCAAAACATAAATAGTTTTACTTCAAGGCTATATAATTTTTATTAATATTCTTTTTAACTAGATCGTCCTCGTTTGTTTTATTTAAATAACGTCGCAATAGAGCTAAACGATTTCAATTATCAACGAGTAAATCTGTCAGTTTGAAATATCGTCGCTCTAGAGCTACACGAGGGCTATTGGCGACGGGCGTCGTATTTTAGAACCACAGTCAAGTGACGAGCCGACACCTGAGTAGGCACCCAACGCAACCGTTAAGGGCGACATCGTACGCAGCGTTGGGACTTTGGAGCGTATTTTAACGTGCACTCCCTCTACACGGGGTATTATTCGTCGGACATTTTTGGCTGCACGGGCCGTTTATTGGTCTGCAGTTATTTTGGCGATTCCCGGACCCGAACCTGGGACCTTTCGCATGATAGGCGAGCGCCTAACCGACTGGGCTCTCTCCCTTTTAACCAGGACGTCTTCGTTTGGTTAATTGGAATAACATCGCAATAGAGGTAAACGATTGCAATTATAAACGGGTAAACCTGATTATTGAAAAACTAAAAATATGATACACGATGGCTAAAGGCTTTATGTCACTGAGCATGCCTTTCTGGGTTCTTTCTTCATCTAAGCTGCGTCTATAAACTGATATATTTCCTCTTCTATAAAAGGATCGGGCTGGACACACACAAAATACGTCTCCCCATAAATAGCATTGTGCATACGCTCATATGCCTACTTTAAATCTGCCGTGGTCTCTATAATATTGCGTCTATAATATTGCGTGCGTCTCTATAATATTACCTTGTTCAGACGTTACATAATTTTTTAAAAAATAGCTTTGGCTTCCTAAAGAAAAATTAACAAATACTATAACACTTATTAAAAATGCTTCTGTTGAGAATAACAGTCCCTTAATAATAATAATACTACAATTTCGAACAACAAAATTTTAAAATGAGATAGATCATTTAAATCTCAACTATAAAATGCATTTAAAGTATTAGAATTTATGCGAAAATAGATATTGAAAAGTTTTTTTTTTTTTCAAAACTTAATTCAAAAACACATATATTAGAAAACAGAATGCCCGAACCAAATTAAATATAAATCTAGATAGAACAAAAGTAAATATGTGTTTAAACTATATATTAGGAGAGAAAAAAATAATAATTAATGCATTACAAAAACATTCAAGAATAAAAATATTTAGAATAGATGATAATTTTCACCAAAAAGAATAATTTTAAAAACTCCTTACCAAATATCTTCCATTTATTCGTAGGAATTCCTATATGGAAACACCGTGTTCTTTCTTTGACTTATAGGATAGTGTGATGCAAAAAACTAGCCATTATTTGTTGCATTTACAAAAGTTTACAATTTTTTTTTATAAATTTCGAACTCTTGTAACCAAAATGTCTTATCACAATCACAGCGAACTGGGTATAAACAAACAACACGTCATTGAGCACATTGTTTGTCGTGCCATGGCGCCATCTATTGATAGCTTTCTCGTGACTTCCAATTTTGATCGAGCTTGGACGGCATTATATGTAGGCCCTACTTATAATGCTATGATAGAGCTCTACAACCAGTCTTGGATTTTTCAACATTCATACCAAACCTAGCATATTTCATCTAGATTTGCGAAACCCACTTACCGTAGTTTTATTATTTTATTCAATAGTTTTTTTTTATTTTAAAAGAATAAATAATATAAATCTCTTTCTCCTACACAGCTATATATGTTGTGCAATTTAGCAATTTTTTTAAAAAAGAATTTAAAAAAAAATAGAAAGTAGGTATTGACATGGTGAGATCCATCTGTCCGTATTCTCTCCCCCTTCCAATTTCGGCTCTATCCGTTGGAGGTTTTTTTTGTGTGTGAAGTATGAAATTAGAGACTTATCTTTATACTTTTTGTCCATCGGTCTTGTACGTGCGGACATCTATCTACCTGTCTGTCAACGGCCTACTCCTAGTGGTTGGTATAACCTTTTAATTGAAAGGACAAAAAAAAAATTAATTAAAAAAAACCTTCAATTTTGCGATTTTTAAGTAGAATGACCTAACCAATTTTACAAAACTATTCTTCGAATTATAAATAAATTTCGAATTATAAAAAACTAGAAAGAATTTTAATTAAATTTAAATGGCTGTGTTAGGCTATTTTTTTCTATGGCGTGTAAATGTTGTGGGGAGCTGTTATATGTAACAGTTTTTTTTTCCCCATATGACATCTGTTTCTTACAATTGATCATAGGATTTGGCAGAACTTATCCCAAATTTTACTTCCAATCGTTTTTTTTTTTTAATATTCAAACATTTAGTATTATTGTGTAAAATATGTAACGCATTATGCTTATATTTTGTATTCAATTGTTAAAATGTAACTAAAATATTGTCTGTTGTGAGTGAAGAAAGTAGAATAGTTAATTTATAACAATCATTAATATGAAACGATAAATCCTCACCAACATCAAATACATTACAGTATAACCTTTTTCTTTCTGCTAAATATTAGATTGCAATTTAAAATTATTTCTTCCAACCATAAACTATAGTTATTTTCATTCTAGTATAAACAAAAATAACTGAATAGAAGAGTAATTATTACAATTGCTCTAGTGAATTGTTTACAATAAATTAAATACGCATCGAAAATTGGCATTTGGTAATATTTTAATAAATTCTTGGAGTAACCAATTATCAATATAATTACTCTGCGTGTTCAGATGAGGAACCAAAATTCAGAAAAAAAAATCAAGTTTAAAGTCAAGTTTAAGACAGAAATGTTCAATCTCGATATTTACTTATTCACTTTAAAATCTTGTTCTCAATTTTAATAAAATGAAGTTAAAGTTAATTTTTACGTAACTTTTTTTTAAAAGAAAATTTTAACAAAAAAAAAAGGTAATGTATCTTTAAAGTGAAATCTGTCTAACATCACAAACCGCGTGAAAATATTCCAATAATTTCTTGTGATATGTATGCATTCGAAAACTGTCGCGAATTTACCATAGAGTTACTATTGAGACGCGACCGGTAGGTGGCGTCTGATGAATCCTCTTAACGTGCACTCCCTCTACACGGGGCATTATTCGTCGGACATTTTTTGGCTGCACGGGCCGTTTATAGGTCAGCAGTTATTTTGGGCAACTTTTAGGAGAAGCAGCGTACGCAGCGTTGGAATATGCACAAAAACTGGCAATGTGAGGAAGAACGTTTACAACAGAATAACTTTTTACTATATGATCAATTGAAGAGCTCAGTGGACGAACGTGCTAAGTGACAAAAAGGTGAAAACGAGAAAATGAGCTTTAAAGTTATTCGTTTGCACTTAGATACATTAAAAACACCACAAACAAAATTTAAAAAATTTACTTAATGGGAGGTTTTAGATACCTAAAAACCTTTTCCCGTATGAATTCACAAAAAAGCTTCATCAGTTCTTTATTTTCGTTCTTTACGTAATAAATACGTTCGTTTCGTTCTTTAGTAATCGTTTTCAAGAAATGCCTGTGTATTTCAACGAGCATCTTGCACCAGTTTTGAAAAATATTTATTTTCATGCTCCCAAATTCAAAACAGAGCATAATTTCAAATACTGCTGGGTTCGTGATGGGAAAATTTTATTACGAGAAAACGAATCATCCATTATTTGATTTAAGTGATTTCTGTTCTCAAAATAATGCATGTAATATTATTACATGTTTGGATGATTTAAATTTATTTCTAAAAGTTCCCGAACCTAAATTTAATATAATTCATGTAAATATCAGAAGTATGCGTGCCAATTTTGATAGTTTTATTTTTCAATATTCGAAATATATTTGATTTTTCTGTTATTATGTCACATATACATTAGTTAAATTTAGTCACATATACGGGTTTTTTTTAACCCCCCTTGTGACGAACAAAAATTATTATGTAATGTTTATTTTTGTGTTAATAAAGTGTTTGTTTTTTATTTTTAATATTCCATTATTCTATCATTTTTAATTCATAACTGCTTTTAATTTACTGCTGAAATACTTTGCAAGACCTCCGAAATAGTGCTTGACCCTATACTCTTGGCCAACCCAAGTTGGGTAAATAGAAATATGCTATGGAGAAGATCCTTCCGCGGATGTATAGAGTTCCATAAATTATTTGCGAATCCATCCAGAAAACATCTTTAAAACATTAATTTTGTTTAAGGTCTAACAGATTTGAAAAAATTTGGCAATTTTAACAGAATGAGAAGTGTATTTTGGTTAAATTGTATTCAGATCATTTTGTATATAAATATTACCTTACAAGAGTTTCCAACCAACGGATCATTGTTTCTTTTTCGCGTTCCATGGTTACCGATTCGATCATATTTTGTTTATTATGACAGAGGCAGATGGTTTTTTTCTTCATTTCATCATAATTCACTATGTAATTGGCGATAGAAAATGAATTTCAGTTTTAAAAGAAGGCAATTTACAATTATTTCCTCAAATGGAAAATAGAAGTTATCAAAAGCATTTGCCTAATCTGGCTGAACAAAAGTAGATTTTAAAATTTTCAAATTGTTTGGAAAAAGTCGTTGGTATTTGTAGTCAAGTAATAAGTTCAATAAATCAATGTCATAAAGATTTTTTTATTTCCTTTGTTACTTTTTGAGTCTTACTGTACGAGAAGTGAAAACTTGTGATGTTTATAAAAATAAACAAATTATACTTCCCTCGAGTTGCTTCAGTTTAAAAATTTTTTATAAATTTGAATATTCTAGTGTAAAATAGGTAGTAAAAATACCTAAAATGAAGTAGTGAAGAGGGAATTCCATCCACTACGTGGACTACTGGAGTAAAGATGCTGTTAAACAAGATTTATCTGACAATTATAAAACAACTTTATTTCAAATCCAGAGAGAACACATTCAATGTGTCATCAAAATATCCAATACATATAATATAAAATGCATAAATTTGTATAAACAAAATGTACAGTGAGCAACAGATTTCAGGACACAGTGGTAAATTTTCAGATGGAACATACACCAGATCAGGAATGAATTCCTCGAAAATATATTTAAAACTTTAGGTATAACTAAATATTTACAAAAAAAGATCTTAAAATTGTGTTAGTCAAGTTGAAATTATTAGTTATTCATTAAGGAAGACGGAGCCTTATGAAGTGAATAATAGAAAGAGCATTCAGGATTGTGCGCGAAACATTTCTGCAGAAAGAAAGGAATAGAGATTGTTTAAAAGTTAATATATTTATTGTAAATTGCTCAAAAAAATGCACCGCATAAGCTTTTGAAGTATATTGTTTTCGTATTTAGAAGAAAAGGACATCCAAGAAAAATTTAGAACTGCAAGAAGGTTGAGAATTTCGAGACGAATCTAATCTGTAGACTTTTCATTCAATGTACCAAGATTAATAAAAATCTTGAATACGAGCTCAGTAAAAATTATAATTCGGCATCTTCAAAAAGCGAAAGATTAAATTCGCTTAAGAAAAATCCAGATCTCAAAAGACTAATATTTCAATTCAATATGCATAAGGTTACTTAGTAATCCAAAGACGGATTCAGAAATCTGCCCGATTGAATTTAGAACTCCAGAACGAATTTAGAATTTGAACTCGTAGAATTTAGGACTTGAATTCAAAAAGGCATCAGAGGTTACTTTATAATCAAAAAATCCACTTCAGAACTCCAATAATTTGATTGGACTTTTAGAATTTAGGACTCTTTACATTCGCGACCGAATATAACTTCTTAGAACTCATCATGCTTCGACGAGTCAGCAGGATCTTCCTGTACCCAGTACTCCGGTGGCAACAGTGTCAGGAAGTACTCATGGTAGTCCTCGATGTCCTTTCGACTGAGTCTGTGGTCCTGGTCTTGGTCGGCGATGGAGACCAACCTCCAGGCCTCTGCCTCGCTTCTGTCGTAGGTAGGGACGACCCATTCTCGCATCTCGGTCTCGTTGAGGCTGCCATCTTTGTTGGTGTCGAGGTAGTTGGCGAAGTGGCCTTCCTGGGCGGATGCCCAGTTGGGGTCTTCCTTTTCTTCGCCGGACACCTGACAAGAAATCGCAATGTTACTAATAGGAGAGCTAGGGGTGACTTAAACTCTATGGATTTAATACAGTTATTCAAGTTCGTAAAACAGGGACATGGAGGGCTTAGGTTTTACCTTAAATAGCCGGACCAGAGGACATGATCAGAAATTGAATAAATCGTAAAAAATCGAAGGGAGGTATGAAAATTTTTTTACAATAGAGTTGTCAATGAGTGGAATGCTTTACCAGATTATGTTGTGCTTTCGAAGAGAGTAGAAGATTTTAAGAAGACACTTGACAGTCATTGGAAACTGGTAATGTATTAGATTTATTTTGGACCAACCTTGCTGGACCTCTGGCCTGTTGTTGGTCGACAATATTTGTATAATGAATGATCCGAACGGAGTGGAGCGTGGTTTGTTGGGTTTACCCTTTCACTTCTGAAACGGCCCAGACGGCCGAACAACTAAAGATTCGATAATGATTTTCCTATCACATATTACGCGGAAACTAAAAATCCTGCGTAGAGAAAGTGTTAAGACAAACTTAGAAGTAGCTGTTTCGTCCCCTAAGGCATGCCCGTTACAGTTGCCCATTGGTTGAAACATTGATCTACAAGGCTTGTTCAGTATTACCAGAGTTATCATATTTAAAGTATTAGATTGGCAGATCACGTGACCTCCAATGCTAACGACGGGACGCGCATGGAGGCCAAAATAAGAAGGCAAATGGGCCAGTGTTGCCACCACATTAAGGAGAAAAATAATACGAAAAAATACCGTTTGAGTTGGCAGGTAGGTCCAGACCGCGGAATTACACTCACCTTATTGAGATGCGCCATATACTCCTCCAACGAAACTTCACCATTCTTGTCCATGTCCATATCTTCCATGGCCTCAATCACGGCCACACCTCCAGCCCTCTGCGACTCTTCCGGATGGATGAAATCTCTGAACTCTTCCTTGGACAAAGAACCGTCTCCGTCCGTGTCCGCGTTCTTCCAACGGCGTTCGGCACGACGGATCATGTCCTTGACTTCCTTGATCTCCGGGGTGGCTTGGCTGTCGTCGGCCTTCAGAGCTGTGGAGAGATTGGTTGGGTTAGAATTGAGATCATTTGGTTGAAATAAAAGTCATAATAGAGCTACACGAGGGCTATTGGCGGCGTCCGTCATAATGGAAAAACCAACAGTCAAGTGAAGAGCCGACACCTATGTAGACACTCAACGCAAGTTTCTTAAGGGGTCTCCCTTAAGAAAATTGCGTCGAGTACTTGGCGTCGGGACTTCGAAGCATATTTAACGTGCACTCGCTTCACACGCGGTATTATCCTTAGGACTTTTTGGTTGCAAAGACCGATTACACGTCGGCAGTTATTTTGGCAATGCTCAATCCGAACCTGGGACCTTTCGTCTGAAAGACAAGCGCCTTGCCGACTGGACTCCCCAGCCATTGTTTTGGTTAAAATCTAAAAATATAGCCTCGGGTTGAAATAATGGTCACACTATATGACGGGACGCGCATGGAGGCATTTTAAGAGGGGCAAAATTGCCAGTGTTGCTGCCACTTTAAGGAGAAAAATACTACGAAAAAATACTATTTATTTCTAAAATTACAAAAATATCGTAAAAATACTAGCTGCACTTTGGAGTCTTTTTAGCGACTTTAAATCCTTTTCTAGTATTTTTTTGCAATTTTAGAATTAAATGGTATTTTTTCGTAGTATTTTTCTCCTTAAAGTGGCAGCAACACTGGCAACTTTGCCCTCTTAAAATGCCCCATGCGCGTCCCGGCGTTAGCATTGGGGGTCACGTGATCAGCCAATCTAATACTTTAACTATGGTACCACTACAGATTTTTACTAGCACGGGTGTATGCTTTAACTACTCCAGCTGTAATTTATATTTTACAAACTTTTATGCGATAAGTAGATGGTTTAAATGCTTAGTTTTTTTAATTGAATATTTCATTATATATATTGTTATATATTGCATATGAAACAATCGTCGTCTTACGATTGTCCCGTCCTTATTTGACGGAGTTATAATTGAACAGTCAAAATCTAATATATAGCATGTGCGAATCTTAGCGATGGCTTAATTGTCCACGGGCGTCTTAAGCTATTTATTGGGCTTGAATAACGTAAGTTTTTACCTTGATTCATGACAACACGATATCAAAATAGTATGCCAAATTAATATTTACACAGGATCAAAGGTACTAAATTGCTAATACGTTCGAAATTTGGTTCCTTTCAAATTCTTTAATGTGCCTGTGTCCAATATAAATCAGAAGTTGACATAGAAATAGGAGTTTCAGTCATTAGTTCATGAATTTCTGAAGTTTTTACCAATAGAACCTATTGTACCAATGGAAAATATTGGTTTACGTCCGTAGTGTCTTTCCAACAAGAAGAATAAACAGTGTTTTTGCACGTGTTTAACAAAATAGCAGTAGACTTATACTTCTAGGCCAATCTTATCACAAATTCACGTAAGTTAACAACTGAATGTTTTGTTCTTAAAAAAAATTATACCCTTAGGCTTCCTTATCCCTTAAAAGGCAAGTAAACTTAAAACCGGACTTTGTTATTTTAGATCTTGCGATCCCATTCTGTAACTAAAAATAACCAACCAATACAATGGAGAAACGTTTTAAAAAAATCGTTCCATATAAGTCATAACCGTCTCATATTTTCGAATCTGCCACAAACAAAACAAAGCCAATAACCCAATTTCGAACCTTTAAAACCAATCTTCCGGTTCTGCACCGGTTACAGTTACGCAATTGGTCACGACATCCTCCTTCAAATAGATGAAGTTATTTTTTACAATCAATTTTTCTGGGAATCAATAAAACGCACAACGCCCACCGTTTTATCGAGAAGCAACCTAACTAGATCGACGGAATAAAAGTAATTGATTTTTTTTTCCCAGTTCCTTCAAACGGAGGGTTCAAAATATAACTGAAACAAGTCCACTTTGTCATTTTCGAGTTAGAAGCGCAATTGCGTGCACTAAATATGTAAAGTTTCAGTGCAATAATGAATAAAAGTTCAGAACATTGAGCTAGAAGGGAAACTCTAGTGAAGTGTCAGCGAGCCGAAAACCCCCTCACACCCTCTTGAGCGAACAGTGCTGGAAAGGACTATTTTCCCTACACTTGTATGAGTCATGAGACCCCTCTATCATATTGACTTGTGCTCCTAAATGTATTTTAACATTTTTAGTTCGAAAGAATTTACTTTCTCTTTCAGTTTAAATTCCAACTTTAAGAAATATCCATGTGGATCACTCACTAAGAACCAGCGAAGACGAACCCAATAGCGAAATAGGCAAGTTTCTAGGTTTTCTGCCCGGTTCGTTTCTGCTGCAGTACTGTGTATTCCTCCGCGTTTCGTTATTGGACCGGCTCGTTTGCTGCCCTGTTCAGTGAATCACACACCTCACTCCAGTTTTCCTTCTAGCTCAATGGTTCAGAACTTTTAAAGTTTAATTTATAATTAAAAATGTTTGGAGGTAACTTTGTTATAAAGCTTTAAAAAGATCAGTGGCTCAAAGCTTTTTATGGACTTTTTTTTCCCCCGAGCCCTCTATATATATATACCGTTGACTTACTTATTTTAATCTTGTACAACTTTAAGTTTTTAAACTCGCGAGTAGGTTTAACCGAATTAATACCTTATTCAGATTATAACAAATTGGTCATAAGACTACATCTCTTAATTTTGGACAGTGGAATCCAAAACAAACTTATAGCGACGTCATATGCAGCAAGAAGTCAATGTCTAATAATACTTAATACTTTTTGGGAACGGTTGTGCTCAGTTAAATTTCAGTCGTACTAGAGCTGCATGAGGGCGAAACGCGTATTCAGCCATACAGAATCTCAAACGCATCCAAACAACCTACAAATCGAAGACATAGCGACACCAGGTACAAATTTAATAAGCTCCGCGATAAAAGTCTAACTTAAGAGGGACTGTCAGTCCCATAGAGCTAATGCATTAGTTTTTAAATCAAGTTTTGCAGAAGTATTGCTTTGCCATGTTAGCCCTTTTTCCGCAGGTATGAGAATCAACATAACATCGGAATGAAACAAATTTGAAACGAAAATGTCTAGTTATTTAATTATATATTTTTGAAGTTTTAAAATGCTAAAAATATACTGCAGATGGCGACACTATTTAAAAACTATCAATTAATAAATAAAAGGGTTGTTATTTTCTTTTCAATTTAATTTTAAATGGATGTTATGAGGATTCCCATATCTGGTGAAAAGGGGGTATCATGGAAGAGCAATTTTTTTTTTGCAAAAGTTGCGATTTCAAAACTACAGTTAAAAATTTTGTGCTTGGTTTCACCATGATATTGGTTCCCAGTAGCTGCAACGGCTGAATGGTGAAACGTTCACCATATTTTTGGTATTCGGTGAACCATTTCTCAGGTTTTTGTTTCCAAATCCAGAAAATGGTTCAACAAACACCGAAAAAAAGGTGAACATTTCACCTTCAGCGTTGCAGCTTTCTAGGAACCATATCATGTGAACCAACCATATCATGGTGAAACCAAATATCATGGTGAAACCAACCAATATCATGGTGAAACCTAGCAAATTTTTAACGGTGTAATGCATTAGCTCTATTGGACTGACAGTCCTTAAAAAGTAAAAACTTCACTAAGGAGATTATAACTAATCTTAAAAAAAAAACGTTCCTTCAGAACCAAAGATTCACTAATTGGAGAGAAGAATCAGTGGAGAGAGTGAAACCAGTTTCCGAATCTTCAACAAACCCGAGGACACGAAATGGGACAACGCTCTTCAGCGAAAAAGGGGCCAATGTGGCGTGACCTCCAGACTTTAAACAGTTAATGAAAAAAGAAAACGGTCGTCAACAGGAAGATTCCCGTGTACGCTTTTTCTTTTAGTAAAATGTTAAAGAAAGAGGCACAGTGGGAAAGTCTCCCATGGATATGACCCTCTTTAGGTTTTGCGGTTCTCTTATTGTAGTGTTACAAACAAGGATTTCACTCTGTTAGATGTTCCAAATCCCTTTTAATGTTCCTTATTGTTTCGAGAAAACCGAGAAGTTTAGTTTTTAACGTTCTTCGAAAAGATCCGACAAGATTTAAAATTAACGCTTGGATGTTTTTTTGGGACGATTGGAGCGTTTTTGTCCTGTTGCGAGTTATAAAAAGCTGTTACGAGTCAACTTTAAATACTGTAACTAAAAAAGATTGAGTGTTATTTATTTCGGATGACAAGTTTAAAGTAAAACAACTATTATCCAGTTACTCCAAATTTGTTAAAGCAAAAGTTTCTCTGCAGAATTTCCTCTACAAGAAAAAGGTTAAAGTTTTAAAAAATTTAAGAATAAAAAAAAACCCAAAATTTTGTACGCTATTTTGTACATAATTATCTTTTCACTGCTCCTATAATTTACCAGATTTTGCTTGTCGCATATTTCTGTAAGAGAGTATCCAATTTAGTTCCTCAAACAATAGTCCTAAGAAAGTTCCTATTGCATTCTCTATCGAATGACTAATGAATTTGCAAGATAATGAAGACCGTCTAGCTTTGTTCCTAGAGACCCGTTTTGCTATTTGATCAAACAACTACCCGTAACTTTATCTGTCAAAATGGTTGTGTTTTATAGCACAAGAGCCGGAATTGACTAAGCTGCACCAAACATCCCAAAATTGAAATCTTAACATTAAAGAATAACAAGTAGGTTTATAATAATGGAATTTGTCACTTAAATTTTTTTCCGAAAGGTCCCAGGTTCGGGCATCGCCAAAATAACTCCCGACCTATAAACGGCCCGTGCAGCCAAAATAGTCCGACGAATAATACCCCGTGTGAAGGGAGTGCAGGTTAAATAGCCTTCAAAGTCCTAACACTGCGTACGATGTCGCCCTTAACGGTTGCGTTGGGTGCCAACTCGGGTGTCGGCTCGTCACTTGACTGTTGTTCTAAAATACGACGCCCGTCGCCAATAGCCCTCGTGTAGCTAGTGCGACGATAATTCAAACTAAATTAAAAATCAAAATGGTGTTTCAAAGTATGTTTATAGTTACTAGTGACATCATAGATACCACGTGACAGCCACAAAGCGTTTTCGGGAGTGATTTTTCGTCCTAATTTTAAAATTCATTTTAAACATAAGAATATTTTAAGCCAATAATTTATTTTTAGTCGAGTACCCTATTAGTTTATTTCTATAAAACGGCACTAGGGTCTTCGGAGGTCTGGCAAAGTATTTCAGCAGTAAATTAAAAGCAGTTATGAATTAAACAAGTAGGTTTGTAACAGAATCTGTCACTTAACCCGCTTCCACTCAACAGTTGTGTTTCACAGGAACAAAAGCGCCAAACACTGTATTTGATTCGATAATAAACACTTGCACGCTAAAGTTGGCTTATTTCCTTTATTTTTTTTCGAAAATTCACCAATTCCTTATCGTTTGCTAAATTCACGTAAAAAACGAAGAATGTAACATTCCTCGCTCTTAAATAGAAGCAAAAAATTTCATATTAACATACCAGCTGTTAATGTAATCTGATATGCACAGCCCTTATTAAAACAATACACTTTCAAAACCTAATAAAACCGAATGTTTTTGAAGTACCCTTTAAAAAACAAAAGGTAGTCTTTTGAAAAAGTTCCACGTTTTACGTTATAAACATAACGTGGAAGCTAAAATAAAAAACTAATAGTCCCGTATGTTAATATGTTTTAGAAATAAAATTCAATTATGATCACATAATAAGAGTCACATTATATCAAGAGTAGTTTTAATGTGCCCTATCCCAACTACTAAGACCAAAGCTCTCACAAACACGCTCGGGGACGGATATTTTGACGTCATAGTTCCGAGTGACGTTGTTCCGAAGATGAAGACAACCTGCCTCGAAACCGGTTCGGCACCACTCGTTCACGGCTGACCACATTTTTAGTGTTCCGAATGCGTCCGAACTAGTTTCTCGATCTTCGGCACTAGGAACAGTGACGTCAAAAATTCCGTCTACGCTCATGTTTGGGAAAGCTTCTCTGGCCTTGTCATTGAAGTTGGCCGTGCCTATCCCCAACTATACACAATCAAGTGTAAATATTCTCACCTTCATCCGGGTAGGTGTAGTTGAGGTATCTCTCCCAGGATACCACCTGCTTCTGCTCGGGGTAGTACCCCTCCCAAGACAGAACTTCCTCGGTCTGGGGGTGGTAGTAAGCCCACTGCCGATTCACGTTGTCCTGGATCACCTGCAAGATTTGGGTTGGATGAATTAGGGTCGCACTTGCACTACCCGAGGGCTGTTGGTACCGAAACATCGCAATCTTGAAACCGTCAACTTGAGGCTGGTCCCCGAATTTTCACTCGCCTAAATCTTGGTGACATACGCGTTGATGTCAGGACTGAAACACTACATATTGTAGGCGCAGCGTAATTTATTGGTGAAATTTTACTACTCATAGAACTATGCGTTCAAAGAATGTTAAAGGCGATGACAAAACCTTGCGAGGGTTAGGAGTTGTTTCATCGTTTAGTCAATAGATGGCAGCACCACAAGCGGTGCTATTTTTAACGAGTGCAATATAACGGTTGGTAAAGTAATTTGATATTTCGCATAAATAAACTTAGTCCTAAATAAAATGTGTCTTAATATTGAATAATAAGTTTAGATTTAAAATCAGGGTAAAAGATTCAAACAGGAAAAGTATAACTTTTCCCAACTTAAATTTTCTACTTTTCGATTTCTTGATTTCTTTTAAATAGGGTAATAATAGGATTTTAATGAATTTAATTAGGGTATATAACAACCTTTAAATGCATTGATTTATTGAGTGGCAATTGAAAGCCATGTAGTATTACACATTTCTACTTTTAAAATTAAAGCTAGTTTATATGAAGAGTACAGGTACAGGGGAAGACCCGCTTGATTTATTAGGAGTCGAGTCGTAATTGTGTCTGCTTGGCGGACATTGGAGGCAGGAAACCGGTTTCTCTTTCTTCTTCGCTTGGTCCAATCGTCGGAAGCGTGAATCTCGCCAATCTCGGTAGGTAGAAAAGTCGTGGTTTGGACTTCAATTAATTTGCGAATCTTAAAATTTCTCTTAATTGTTTTAAAAAAACTCGTGATTTTCAATCAATAGTACTTTATTTTTAAAGCTTAACATGATGAACACAGTCTTTTGAATAAAACGCAGAACTGAATTTCAGGGTTGCAGTGAGAGAAAATGCACAGGAAAGTGAGAAACTGGTTTCCTTACACCAGTTTTGGCGATTACTCGCTATCATCGCCAAAGATGCCTGATGAGGAAAGTTTTCTACGAAATTAAGCGGTTTTTCCCCTGTACTCTTCATATAAGAACAAAAACTTACCTTTTCCTGCAACACCCTCAACCAATCCTTCAGCTCATCAGCAACTATAAACCCATCCTTATTCTTATCAATATTCTCGTCCACGACCTTCAGCAACAGCTGCTTCACCTCGTCAGAGCTCAGCTGCCTGTATTCTTCAGCTGCTGCAGAAGCCGCTTCGGCCGAAGCTGCGTCTATGTGTTGGTTGGTCGGGTCTTTTTGCAGCGAAGAGGAGTGTTGGAAGGATTGGGGTTTGTCGGAGGGTTTCGGAGGCTGTTGTTGTGGGTCTGCAGCTGAAACGATTGTAGCTGCAGCGACGAGGAAGGATAGGATAAGGAGCTGCATGGTTGCGGAATTTGTGGACCTGGAAGAGAATAATCCGTTAGCGATTCTTTTTCGACCAACAGCAAGTCCAGTTTGGAGTAAAATTTGGAACGATAAATTTTTAACTTTAAGGAAAGAATCTAGATAAATCGTAGCAGGAAAATACTAGCTGCATTTTGGAATCTTTTTAGTGACTTTAACTCCTTTTCTAGTATTTTTTGTAATTTTAGAATTAGATGGCATTTTTTCGTAGTATTTTTCTCCTTAAAGTGGCAGCAACACTGGCCATTTTGCCTTCTTATTTTTGGCCTCCATGCGCGTCCCGTCGTTAGCATTGAAGGTCACGTGATCTGCCAATCTAATACTTTAACTATGATATCTATGGAAACCATATAGTATACGCTGTTGAAGGATACCATTAAGAATGTTTAGTTTAGTGGCAGTTGCAAAGTTTTGACGACTTTATCGTTGCACTCGCGAAAATGAAAAGAAACTATTAACCTTTCAGACATCCCAACGAGTCTTTAAATATGAAAACATAGTTCTTAATGAAGAAATTATGTAAGATTGTTTCATTTCATTTGTAAAGCACCAACCTTTTATTAAAACCAATCAAAAGATACTGCATTCAATCTAATTAGTGAAGCACGGTAGAAATACGTCGATAATTGTCCCTTCAGGTGCCATTACTCATTTCAGGTTTCACTACGATTATTTTTAGACATAAAAATGACACAATTTTTTCACGGAAAAAGCAGACATCGGGTCATCCAACCACGTTTCGCAACCACGTGTTGACACAAGTAAAAACTGGGTTGCTCCTATTAAATGTGGTCGAATTTTTTAAACTTCGAGTGGCGTAAAGCAATAGGAAATTCTATTGAATTGCTGGCGATGGTAAAATAAAGCTTAATATTAATAAAAAAAACTAAATTTTACTTTCAATTAACCTAATATTATAATATAATGGAAGTATTGCGATGGGGGGGTCGAAAATCCGAAATGGAGACGTTTTAGAAGGGGCCGATTCTAAAAAAAAGGGGGGGGGTCGAATATTGGGCCCGTCAAAAAATATATATATTCAGATATTTCAGTTTATTATTGTCGCACTATGACTACACGAGGGCTATTGGCTACGGGCTCAGTATTTTAGAACAATTAAGTGAAAGGCGACACGATAGGCACCCACGCAACCGTTAAGGGCGACATCGTAGTCGCGTTAGGACTTTGAAGATATTTACGTCACTCCCTCACACACCGGATATTCGTCGGACTTTTGGCTGCACGGGCCGTTTTAGAGCCGGCAGTATTTTGAGTCCCGGACCGAACCTGGGACCTTCCGCAGCTAGGCAATGCCTAACGACCGGTCCAGGAAGGTAAAGAAAATTCAAGTTATGACCAACTGAAGTATTAAATCCAGTTTAATGCAAAACATCGTAAGAAAGGTAGCACATCGCTCAAAATTTAAGACGGGATTTTCAGTCCCACAGAGCTAATGCATTAGTTTTGGAATACACTCACGGAGCCTTTTTGGACATGCGCAGCCTTATTTTCAGATTGGGATCAACGAACCTCGAAATGAACAATTCGAACGAAATTTTATCTAGTTAATATTACTTAGTTAAAATGCCAAATATACAGCAATGGCGCACTATTTTGACTAAATTATAATTAATAACCGGATTCATTTCTTCAATTTGTTTAAATGCAATGAAGATGATTAACATGCCTGGTAAATGGTACATGGCAAAAACAATCTTGCAAAGTTGTGATTCAACTAATGGCATTAGCTCTATGGACTGACAGTCCTCTTAAACGATCGAGAACTTTTGAATAATATGTTCCGTTAGATTGAACCCATATTATGCAAGAACTATCTACCTTTTGTCTAAAATTTACGAACCATGACGCAACCAATGTCTGAATACAAAAGCAGTTGACACATGCAAATCTTCAAGAACTGGAAAGTAGACATGTTTATCGTTCAGCTATTACTTTAGATACAATCCAGCTAACTACTTCTAGTTGGTATCTATTCAATTTCTGCTCTAAAAAAACTAGGCAAATTTAAAGAGATCACATTAGCGTCATTAAAACTGATCGAGCTGTTAAATTCGGAAATCTTCAACTCCCTTCAAACATTCTAGTACATATTTAATTTATTATATGCTTTAAAAGGTTAACATTATTTATCAGTAGAGATTAATCAGCGACATAAATAGAATGGACTGCTCATTCAATGGTCAAGCAGCTTCGAAAAACGTAACCAACATGAAAATCGCCAAGTAGAGAAAGGTTTCAGCATATGGCAACTTATCGCTACCGTCTCGTTTGAGCTATGCCAATTGTCGCCAAACCTGAAAATCAGATAAGACTAACCTAGCAAACCGCAATGGACAAGGTTTCAGCATATGGCAACTTTATCGCTACCGTTTCGTTTGAGCTATGCCAATTGTCGCCAAACCTGAAAATCAGATAAGACTAACCTAGCAAACCGCAATGGCGACTCACATTAATGTCCAAGTCACGTGGGTTTGATATTTCACGTGGGTCTCCGATATTAATTAGTCCGATTATTGAATTTATTACACGGCCCCAAAAGCCAATCTTCGGTGAACTGAAATCTGTAGAACTGCAAGTGTAGTCTTTGTACAAAGAAACCAACTGAAACAGGTCGATATAAAATTTGATTCTGATTAAACAAACCCCGATTGAATTTGATTAAAAGTTTATAGTTAGTCCTTTTTAAAAGATAAATTCATTATAACAAGTTTAGATTTCACCGACTGGACCTTTAAAAAATAAAAAATCTGTAGATTTAAAACTAGCCAAGTTTCACAAGTTCCTTAAATAAATCCAACGGACAATCGGAAAACAATTTTATTGATACGAGTTTTGTAAAACTTATTAATCCAAAAGTTTTAACAAATAGTTTGTATCTGAGGGTTAATAAATTTCCAAAACCTATTCTAACTTTTATCCATGGAATGGAGCAACTTTAAAAGATAGTTGATCTCAGATTTTAACTATCTCTTTAAAATATTGTTACTGTACCTTAAAATTGAAAGGCGTTTATACATTAAATGTTATTGTTAAAAAATGTTAGTCAAGATTGTTTTCATACTGTAAAAAAAATATGCCACGAGATGCCTTTTGGTCAGAACGACAATCAGCAAGGCCGGATTTAAAGATTTGCCGCTTGTAGGCTACGAAACACCCGATTTGAAATAACGAATTTATTTGTGTTTATGGTGTTTTTCCTTTTCCCACTTCCGTTGTAAGATATCATAGATATAGTTTTCTTGACTATTTTTTATCTGTCTACCTATTAGTATATCATCTATGTACCTTTACACTCTAAATCGAAAGCGAAAAAGTAGGCAAATTATTTTAAAGTGTTCTACTATTTTTATTCAACTTCCAAATCCGAGGGGAAAGGTCGCAATTGCCCTCACAGCGGCTACACTGTAAAAAAATTCGGCGCAAGATTGCACCGGAATCCTGGAACTTTCTAGCTGCCACCACTATTTGGAGCATAAATGCACCAATTTTGTGGTGAAACCATAGCTTTGATACACCGCAACAGTGGTAAATCAAAGCTCCAAATAGTGGTGGCAGCTAGAAAGTTCCAGGATTCCGGTGCAATCTTGCGCCGAAATTTTTAACAGTGTATGTTTGCTACTAAATATTAGTACTATATATACGTTTACAGTTTACGAATTAATGTAAATTATTTGTTTTATTTCTTTAAAATATTAGTATCTTTATAATAAGTTTTTATGCCGAATGCCACATTAATGGGTCGTAAAATTTGCCACCTCAAAAAATTCGCCGCTGTAGGCTACAGCCTACTTAGCCTATTTAGAAATCCGGCCCTGACAATCAGTAAAGAAACCTAAGTATCCCATCAAGTATTTACCGTGATTTCCAAGTGAAACATCCATCATAACACATAAAAAAGGAAATCTGAATACAATAACTTAATGTATGCGTATACTTATTAAAATCTATAAATCTTCTTTAAATAACCTTGTTCCCCCATAAACGTTGAAGAAGCAACACTGAAAATGGGGTCATCTTTATCAACTTATTTTACTAGGTTAAGATCACGTATTCAAATGAAGAGTTCTTTTTTTAAAATATTCTTTTTAGCTGAAACTCGTTTCAGACGTTTATATTTTTAAGTTAAACTCAAAAGTTCAATCGGTTGTAATCCGAACTTGCCCTTCAATAAACAAGAAAATCAAAAATCTAGGTGTTTTTTTAAAGCTTGCATCCAACTTTAAACATATAATTCAATTCATAAAATTATAATTAACTTAAATAATCAATGTATGTCAAGTTCATTCAAATAATTAAGCGGTAAAACTTAACATTCTTATAAAAAAAATTACGTTCGACAACCTTCTGCTTATAAAAAAAATTATCCATTGCCAGGTTTGATTAATTATGGAACCCAAACATAAACATAACTTAAATCAAATGGCTAGAAACACTCCAAAACACCTAACTAAACGTTAAAAAAAAAACATCCGCTTCGAAAAAAATGCGAATTGTAGGCAATATTAACAGGTCGAACTATTAAACCCATCAAATATAAACATAACTTACACTCTTAAAACAAACGAGCGGTTTTAACTCAGTCCGAGTTAATTTCCACTCCTTTCCGGTGCCGAAAATGCACTTCCCCTATAGGAGTGGATTTCACTCTTGCTTTAAGAATGTAAATCAAATAATCTTACATAGAAACCAAATGCAAACATTGTCATATATTCAAACCAAGTGGTGCCAAAACGCATTCTCCAATTAGCCTTTCAAAAAAGCAACACCTGTTCGAGATGAGGCAATGTCATTCACCAGCGAAATGCGGTTTTTATCACTTGGCTGAACGTGAATGAAATTTAACTAGGAGAACGACACAGAACTGTCTACTCTGTGATCGACCTTAGACAGAGACGTTAAGAATAAGAGGATGTCATAAATTGTTAGGGGAGCCAAGTTTTAACCTTTATTCACTTGGTGTTGTGAGGGGCATACGTGGCTTTTGACAAAGATTTACTGCAAGGCATCTCAAGCTAATAGTTTGCGAACAGGATAAACCGTTTGATTTTTCGAATACTAAGCTTTAATACTGCGCATACAAAGACAATAGAGGAACTAATGATAGCTTCGTTCTTTACAGACAACTTAGACTCTTGGATATAATATGAACTGCATAACAAAAACCTAATTTATTCCTTTATGAAAGAATACGAACTAGTTACATTTTTACGTGAAATTTAACACAAATGGAATGACACCAGAACTGCCTACTCTGATCGACCTTAGACAGTGACGAACCTCCGTTTAGAATAAGAGGATGTCATAAATTGTTAGAGGCGCCGGGTTTTAACCTTTATCAATTTAGTATTGTCAGGGGCAATAACGTGGCTTTTGACAAAGATTTATTGCAAGGCATCTTAAGCTGATAGTTTGCGGACAGAATGAAATGTTTGACGTTTTCGAATACGAAGCTTCAAGACTGTGCATGCATCAAGGACAATAGAGGAACTGATGATCGCTTCGTTGTTTACAGACAACTTAGGCTCTTGGATATAATATGAAATGCATAACGAAAAACAAATTTATTCCTTTATGAAATACGAACCAGTTACAGTTTTACGTGAAAGAAATTTAACAAGTGGAATGACACAGAACTGTCTACTCTGGGATCGACCTTAGACAGTGACGACAACCTCCGTAAAGAACAAGAGGAAGTCATAAATTGTTAGAGGCGCCGAGTTTCAACCTTTATCAATTTAGTATTGTCAATGTCTTACGTGGCTTTTTACATAACGAGAGATTTATTGCAAGGCATCAAATAGACTTGAAGCTGATAGTCCGCGAACAGAATGAAATGTTTGATGTTAAGCTTTAGGACTGCTGACAGCAAAGACAATAGAGGAACTGATAATCGCTTTGTTCTTTACAGACAACTTGTGCAGTTCATATTATATAAAAGAGCTTAACGGGAAAACAAATTTATTCCGTTATGAAAGAATACGAACAGTTACAGAAAGATACGAGTTAAAATACCATTCCAGAAGCAAGGCATATGAAAATATTAAATTAATAAGGCAAATTCGAACTAGACAACTAAGAGACTGAAAGACTCAATTTTAGGAAAGATCACTGGCCAAAGCTTTATAGTTTATTCCGTAATGAAATGACACTAATACAGTTAGTCCTATCGCTTTTCCACACTGGCAACACTGCATTCACTTAGGACAAATTAAGTCTTCAGTGTTTGAGCCATATGTTGTCAATGGACAAAGTTCAAATCTATAAATTTACAGAAATGTACTGCAGAACTAAGCATTTCTAAAACGTTACAATTGTAAAAGCTATATAAAAGCACTGCAGGAGAAAAACATTTCATAAAAAACAGTTCGAACAGTAATCCAGAAGACATTAACCGTACTGCAGAACGAAACATAGAATGCAATTTGCGCCACCTATTTAAGCAATATCTAAACTGCATCAATTAAAAAAAAGGGTAAAAAATATTTACAAAAGCACAAAAACAATTAAATCTGTAGAAGCCCATCACAAATGTAATTTAAGCGATATCCAAACTGCATCATTTCTAAAAGGGGTAAAGAATAACATTCCACAAAAAAACCAATTAAAATTGTAGAGAAATCTAGAAGATAGTTTAGCTTAGGTAATAGTTACATGCAAAGAAACAGTAATTTACACACCGATATGAGGAAAGGAGCCAAGTATGCTAGGATATGACCGCCCGAAGCTTTATTCCGAAATAAAATTACACTAATACACTTTAAGGGGACGGTACCCAAAACATTATTTCTAGAAAATAACATAAACTAGTAAATTATAGTGGTTTTATATAATGTTTACTCTAAATAAACATTTTCTAGCAATACAAACAAATATTTACAAGTAGTTTCATTTTTTTTTTAAAAAGTCAAAATTTTGACCTTTTTTTAAAACGCTACTCCTGTTTTAATTTTAAGAATAACTCCAAACTTTTATAGTTTGTTTTAGAACTATTTGTTCAAGAACTGTGCATGGATTTTAAAATTCGAGCTACAGTTAAAAAGTAACACGCATTTATACTGGAAATCTCAAAAAATCACAAAAAATTACAAATAATTGACTTCAACATTTTTTTAAAAACTATACATAGTAGATCTTATTCCATGCACAATTTTGTGCACCATATATACAAGAACACAGGTTAAAAATTTCAAAAATCTAACTTAATTAGCTAGCCTTAGGAATTTATTAAACACAATTGAAAAACGCGAAACAGAGAAAATAGGTTGAAAGCAGACGAAATACGTATTCAAACTTATAGGAATGACTCCAGAAAATATTTAATAACTTTCTACATAAGATATCATTATGAAACTTTCAGTAAATGTTTAGAAAAATATTGTAAAGAAGTAAACACTGAAAAATCGATGTTTTGACCAATTTTTGGACCGTATCCCCTTAAAGCTCAATTTCTCTTGTCCCCCTTAGTCGGAGGCTACACTAATCATTTACGGGAAAAAAAATTATAGTTTTATTGTTTAGACATAGGCTCTTAAAGGATAATGCTGATTCAATCAATAATTTACAGAAATATATTGCAGAACTAAACATTTCTGAAACTTTACAATTATATAAGCTATATCCAAAGACTGCACCAATTCCAAAGGGGGAAATAATATTCCACACAAAAAAAAACAATTAGAACTAAAAGACATTACCTTAGAAATCGAGATTCTAATTTTCACCATCCGACAGAGGTGGGAAGGAAGCCCAAGTATGCTCTGAGGCATCAGACGAAGGCTGGAAGGTATTTATTAACGAGTTCCTCCACTTTCCTCGCCAATCAACCGATGCTCTGTTAACCGATTGCCATCTTCTCCAGCGGACCGTTTTTGAAGAGATAAAAAGAAGTTATTAAAAAGAAAATGGCCTCCAAAGTGTGCCACACGAAACCCAAATGTGGAACGTCGGAAGAAAACGTATCCGGGTTTGTCCCCCACCTGTAAAGATCTTGGGAAGAGGTTCTTAAGAGTTGGAGATCTTACTGGAGAACTGTTATGTCAGATGCGGCCTTAAAGATTTGCTTTCGGGTTTGAACGATATTTTAGTTTTATTCATTTGCACTGCAATTTTTTTTTACTGTTTCATGCTTACCATTTAACAGTTCCTTTAATATATTACTGTAACCGATTTCAATGCAAGTTAAACTTGTAAAAAAGGCTGAAATTTTTCAAATTTCGTCACAAATTTGGGTTGTCTTTACAGACCTGCTAGCTAAAAGCAGTGTCATACAACCGATAAATTGTGCCCCTTGTATTGCCAAAAATATTTTGTAGAGTTCCACTTCAGAGGGTGCAATTAAAATTGAACGTATATCACAGGGAATTTTAATTTTTCCTATTAATGTAAATTAACAGAAATCATGAACAGGACCCCGATATAGATAAAAGTTTGGTTTTCAAAGTACAATTCATTAGTAGAATGGAAGCTTAGAAGAATTCTTGTGTCGATGATCTAAAGACTAAAGCCTTATATACCAATTGGACCATGTTAGATTGGGGTTCAAATCAACAGACTCCTGTACCAATTGTAACTACTCTGACGTCTCCGTCCAAAGCATCAACTTTAAAATTACAAACTACGCTTTACATACAAGCGAACACGATCGAGCTTATACATCGCTAACCAAAAGAAAAATTAGAAAACTGCTTAGTTATAATTTGTCAGTTCAAGTCTGTCACTAAATCATATCTTAAAATAGTTATTTATGCAACTAGTGTGAAAAGTAAGGCTTTTTTTTAAACGAGTTGAATAAATTATTTCACGAGCGAGTGAAATAAATTCACGAGTTTAAAAAAATTTATTTTCAACTTGTCAAACACTATTTTTTATAATAACGTGCAAAAAAGTATTTATTAGATTGGTATTTATTGATTGGCTTATTAATTATTTTATTATCACGTTCAAATGATTTGAAGGTGCATATTTATATTAATGATTATTTTAAAATCACATGCAAAAAGTATTTCTTAGATTCGCATTGGAAATAAGACGCCAAATAAAGAATCACGTTCAAATAAAGAACTTTCCACCAATCACAAAGCCACCGAATAAAATATCACGCCCAAATAAAGAATTTTACACCAATCAGATGCTCTTATTTACTTTGTCGCACTAGTGCTTAAAAGTAACTTTGAAACACGATTTCGTTGAAAGCATTCATTACTTTTGCCACGATTATCGATTTTAAAAAAGTTTGTTTTTTATAATATCGTGCAAAAACTAATTACAAATTTGAATAGCACTGTTAGTTTCCATGCGGGGAAATAACAGGTAGTAAATATAGTAAAAAAAAAAATTCTACCTTTTAAAAAGATAATCTTATATCCGTGAAAGAATGAATAGCCCGATTGTCAGATTTTAATATTTTTCAATTAGGACACAAACGGGGAAAGCCAATGGGAATGTACGCAACAAATGGGCAGTACAAGATTTTAATTAGTTTGGAAGTGGAGCACAAACAGGATTTCAAGGCGATGAATTTGAAACGTTTTAAACTAAAATTACTGGGGGCATCCGGACTTCACATTAACTGTTTCGATATAGAGTCGAGTGGAATTATCGTCGCGCAAGGACTACGCGAGGGCAATTGGCGACGCGTGTCGTTATTTAGAACCATACAGTCCCTGGACAAATTATTAGACGCACTGTATTTTTTTTAAAGTAATTTTATGTTTCTTAAGAGTTTTTATGCAATAATGGTATTTTTAAACTACAATGTTATTGATTTTTATTTAAAAGAATTGTTGTATAGACTACATATTTGTATTTATTTTAAGATAATTACGATTAAGATTAATTTATATTAATTATTTATTATAAGATTATTTATGTGTGGAATCATCATCCTCAAATGCAGGAGACTGTACAGTCTTGCATAGATAGCACGCCGCCGCGCAGAATTAAGATTTGATAGCGGATAAAGGTGGCTCAACTAAATATTGACTTTTACTAACATTCATTTCACTTTTCTTTAAAACTTAATAAACTTATGCTCTTCTAAATGAATGTTTATTTATATAAAATAAATCGGTAATTGATTGAATAATATAAAAATAAAAAATAAATCAATTTTAAAATAATAAAAAGGTACAATATCACCCGGTTATTAATATTTTACATGAAATCTTGCAGTGCGTCTAATAATTTGCCCAAGGACTGTAGTTAAGTGAAGAGCCAGCACCCGAGTAGTAAGTAGACCACCCGACGCAACTTTTGGAAGCGACATCATACGCAGCGTCGGGACTTCGGAGCATATATACCGTGCACTGCCTCTACAAGGGTATTCGTCGGACTTTTGGATTGAAATGCCCGAACCTGGGACCTTCCGCATGCTAGTCAAGTGGCTAACCGAATGGGCTCCCCAGCCCCATGTTTTGGTAGAGCTTTTATTTTTATGAAATGGAAACATAGAAAAAAAAGTGGCCAAACATCTAATTACACTACATAACCCAAATTATTTTAAAATAAAAACCTTTTAGTTTAAAAATATTTAACTGATGAAAGTATTCGATTAAAATATTTAAATATCGCAGCATCCTGCGTCAGATGAGAATTTAAAAGAATCTTTGTGAAGAGTAAATCTAAATTATGAAGAAATTTTGTACAGAAATATTCGGTTAATCGGGAAGGTAGGGAAAACATTTATATGGCATTAGATTCTAGACTAATTGAAGTAAATGTAATAATTAAATTAAGTTTAGTATTGAATATAATTAATGTTAAAATTTATTGAAAATCAAATCAAATGCAATAAAATTCTGAAGTTTTCAAAATCAAAAGAAATAGTCAGATCTTTAAACTTAGTGTGGTTTGGTTAAATTGGTGTCCCACTAGAGCTTCATGAAGGCTAGTGGTGATATACTTCGTAATTTTAACCACGGGCTATTGAAGAATCTGACATCCGAACCGGCTCCAAACAAAATCTTAGAGCGACATGGATTTAGACCTCGTATGATTTGACGTGCACCTGTCCCAGATACACGGCAAGTTTTTTTGTCATGTACTACTATCTGTTTATAGGATAACTAAGACCTTGCGAAGGTATACTTTATGGCCTAATGGGAGAAAGAAATTTAGAAAAAGCTTATCGCTCCATTGTCCAACGTTAAAAATTTTGTGCTGGGTTTCACCATGATATTGGTTCCTAGTAGCTGCAACGGCTGTGTGGTGAAATTATTCACCTTTTTTTCGGTGTTTGGTTGAACCATTTTCTGGATTTGGAAACAAAACTTAGAAATGGTTCAACCGAATACCAAAAATATGGTTTAACGTTTCACCACACAGCCGTTGCAGCTACTAGGAACCATATTTTTGGTGAAACAAAGTGCATAATTTTTAACAGTGTAGGAAAAAAAAATTGTTCCAAACAATTGTTGAAAACAAGTCCCGGTGAAAATGGCTCTATGAACCATGCTCAAAAGGGCCTTGACCAGTAAAAGCGGAACTTCCGCAAACAGAAACCACCTTTTAATTGAGGGGCGTAGTTACAAAAATTGGTGTTCTCAAAAGTATATCCAAGATAGGGACCCGTCTGCTCATTGGCGACTTTGGGTGATCGTTGGTTCAATTGGACGAAGTCGCCAATGAACGACCCCTAATATACGTTAGCTATACTTTGGGTGAATGCGAGTTTTGCTATTGCACCCTTCAATTGGCGGGTTCAGAATACAAAGTGAACCAAGTCCACTTTGTCATTTTCGGGTTAGCAGCGCAATTGCATGCTATAACGAATTTCAATGCAATAATGAAAAAATTCCTGGTTCAGATACTATTTGCTAGGCCAGCAGCAATTAAAAAAAATTTAAGAGGTATAATTCTGCCATGAAGCTGTAACGTATTTTAAGCTTCTGTGGCTCAAAGAAGCTTTTTGTGGACTAGGTTCACTTGTATCCCGAGCCCTCTAATTGCTCTATATTCTCCAAAGTATAACTATTCCAATTCAAGGTATAACTAACGAATAGGGGCCGGTCCGTTCATTGGCGACTTTTGACGATCATACATTCTTAAAACAAAAGAGTGAAATCCACTCCTGTGGGGGAAGTGCATTTTCGGCACGGAAAGGAGTGGAAATTAACCCAGTTAAAACCGCTCGTTTGTTTTAAGAGTGTAGGTTCAATTGGACGAAGTCGCCAATGACTGGACCACTATACGTTAGTTATACTTTAGAAAACGCGAGTTTCGCAACCTATACACCTTTCAATCATCCAGTAATTGACTTTCGACATCCCTCGAACACGTAAAGCGTGCGTCTCGTCCGACACGCTCCATCAAAAGTAAAAATCTTCCATCAATTAATTGCTCTGAATAACGCTGTTTACCTGCTCTATTTATAGCGGCTTTTGTGAAGCAGTTCCACGCTCGCTTTCCCGCCGATTTTTCCCTGTTGCGATAATAACTAGAATTCCACGCTTGAGATGTGGAGTGTGCGAGGCAAAAAGGGTTATGCCTGCGATAAAGATGAAACACTAACATCAATCGATGATCGAGTTCATCAATTAGTTAATGTAGTTGGGAATTAGTTGTTTGCATTGATCTAGAAGGGAAACTGGAGTGAGGTGTCAGCAAGCGGAAAACCCACACACACACACCTTTTTGAGCGAACCGGGCAGAAAAGGACTATTTTTCCTACACTTGTATGCAATGCTTGTATGAGACCCTTCTATCATATTGACTTGGGCTGCTAAATGTATTTTAACATTTTTAGTTCGTAAGAAATTAACTCTCTAACTTTAAATTCCAACTTTTTTTAAGAAATAACCATGTGGATCACTAACTAAGAACCAGCGAAGACGAACCCAATAGCGAAATAGGCACGTTTCTAGGTATTCTGCCCGGTTCGTTTCTGCTGCAGTGCTGTGTATTCCTCCGCCGGGTGCCTAGAAGGCCCGGTGGACTAACTTGAACAGAGCACACGTAGGCATCAAGTGCTTAAAGCGACTCGGAAAGTCAAAGGAACATCCAGGCTTCAGAAGAGATTCGCACCCATAGAAATTGAATAGGTGAGGGCAGAAACCACTTCAGCCCCAAAAATGCAAAAAAAAAAAAAAATAGTTGAAGAAATCGTTTCAAAAGTAGCTTAGAAAGGCAAGATGCGTGTCGAGTGCAAGAACCACGTTATTCTGTTGAGCAGTTTCGTAAATACATTTTGACCTCTTGAGATACCTAGAACTTGAAGAGCGTGCGACTTAACTGTTTTCTGCACTCATAAATTCAACTAATAGAAAGGTTTGTTTAATTAAATAGTCTCACGGACCAACTTTATCTGAAGGAGCCATCAGAAGTTCTTGTTTAGTTTATCAGCATGACACCAGAAAAATATTCAAAGAAATAGATGATTACCATTCAAATTATAGGTACAGCTAAAAAGTCTTAAATGAATATTAAAATAAAAGTTTAGACTTGAAGTTGATCTAAAGTTTCTTGATTGTTTCCAATTTTCCGCTTCTCAGCTACAGTTTGATTTTCAGTTTTCATCGCTCACCCTCATTTTGAATTTTCGACTTCCATAAAAAAAAAAGTAGGTTCTTTACAGAATCTCACTTAAACCGCTTCCACACAATATTTATGCGCACTATTTAAAAACGCACTATTTATACACTTTAAAAATTCGCCAAACAGGGCCTTTAACTAATAATTTATTTCTAACTCAAACTTTTAAACGCCAAAATTAGCTATTTTCATGAATCTTCTTTCGCAAATTAATAATTACTCATTATCGTTTGCTAAATTTGTTTGAAATTCGAATAATAATGGAATTTTTTCTAAATAAATCTTTTATTTCACATGTTCATTAACTTTCTTTCGAAAAAGAGAATTATTAAAATTGATGCTTCAGAAATAAAAGCAAACTTTTGCATATTTTTTTTTTCAAAGTTAGAATTCGTTACGCATCTTTCCTCATACATATATAATTTACCATCAAAAGAACTCGATTGTGGTACGACATCAATCCAAACTGAATCATATCACAAAGAAATATTTTTTCAAGAGTTTTATTTTTAATAAAGTTTCTCATACGTTTGACGAGATGGCAACAGTGAAAATATTGAATGAAAATGGAATTTGCATGTCATTTCAATGTAGATTAATTTTTTAGTTATTTAAATTTTAAATATACTTCGAATTTAAATTTTTCAATGAAATTTGGGATGTTACCTAGCCTGATTTCTTGTTTCAAAATGACGTATCCCACTTGTTTGTGCGACTTGCGGCTCGTTCTGTGAAAGTGGGTGACAGACGGACGGCTTGAACGATTATAATACCTTCCACTTTTTACGTTATAACCGTAGTGTGGAAGCTAAAAAAGTAACGCAAAGTTTGTTCAATAGCGCCTTGCCGAGTTACGGATATACCCAGAAAAAAATGTTTTGTTGGGAGAACCAAATTTTTTTTGTTGACGTGTTATGTTGACTAATTTTGTTGACTTAACAATATTTTACTTGTCCCAACAAAGCGTCATTTTCACCACAACAAAACCCGTTTGGTTGAGGTAAGCTCGGCTTGCTATTGGCCGTTTCTAACTGCGACGTCATGGTGCCTGTCATCAACAGCAAATCGAAGAAAATTAAGGGCACCATTCGGCCATTATCGTCGCGGAAGGATTTGATTGCTATTTTCAAAGGTAACTTGAAGTGAGCCTAGTGGTCAGCCTAGTGGTCTTGGTCTCGAGATCGGAAGGTCCCGCGATCGAGTCCCGGATACCACTGAAGACCTACCGAATATATGCGGAGTACGTGCTTGTTAAATCTGTTGGGTCCGAAAGTCCTGTGGTCGGTCATTGCGCATTTTCGGTTTGGCGCATTTTTGGTTGAATCAACAAAACCATTTGGTTGAATCAACAAAATAATTTCAACAAAATAATTTGGTACTGACAACAAAATTTTTGTTGGCGCTATATTGACCAAAAAATTTTGTTGAAACAACAAAATTTTTGTTCTTTCAACAAAATATTTTTTTTCTGTGTAGAAGTGTGCAATACAACTCGTAACAAGAATAAAAAAAAGACTGAAAAGAACGCGTGCATACAAGAAATTTATGCAAATTGTGTTCAAATTGCAAAATTAACATCACTGAAGTATACTGCGCCAGAGGCATTCATACCTTTAAAGAATTTTCAAAATTAGTAGAGTTTCAATAACTAACAAAAGGAAATCCAAGTTTTATAAGCATTTGGTTCAGTCACACGATTGGTGTTGATAAAGAGAGCTTTTAACAATAAATCAAAATACCAAACGTCGATTCTTTGAAAGGAATTTTAAAACATACGCAAATAACTATATCAACTTACAAAAAGATTATCCTTTCTTCCTTTAATCGGGAATATACAAAAGAAAATGTTTCCTTAACACATTTAAAACCGAATAAAACTTAAAACGAGTCTATAAGTAATTTTGGTAAGATTGAACTGTGCATAGTGAATACAAATCATAGATATAGTTAAAGTATTAGATTGGCAGATCACGCGACCTCCAAGGCTAATGACGGGACGCGCATAGAGCCAAAATAAGGGCAAAATGGCAAGTGTTGCTGCCACTTTAAGGAGAAAAATACTACGAAAAAAATACCTTTAATTCTAAAATTACAAAAAAAATATCGTAAAAATACTAGCTGCATTTTGGAATCTTTTTAGTGACTTTAAATCCTTTTCTAGTATTTTTTTTGTAATTTAAGAATTAAATGGTATTTTTTCGTAGTACTTTTCTCCTTAAAGTGGCAGCAACACTGGCCATTTTGCCCTCTTATTTTGGCCTCCATGCGCGTCCCGTCGTTAGCATTGGAGGTCACGTGATCTGACAATCTAATACTTTAACCATGATATCTATGATACAAATGCAGAGGTTCAGTCGTACAACTCAATGCAAGTGAAAACGTCAGCGCTTAACCGCGATTCAGATATCAACCTGCTGACGCTAGCGTTTTTCGTATTCAACGCACAGTTGCTCCCACCTCGTTTAATTTTTTTTTTAATGGATTTCTCAAAATTCCCACGTACAGGTCAAGGAGAAGATTATATAGCTGCAATACCTTACAGTCGCTGGACAAATTATTAGGCGCACTGTATTTTTTTAGTAATTTTATTTCTTAAGAGTTTTTATGCAATAATGGTAAATTTAAACTACAATATTATTGATTTTTATTTAAAAGAATTGTCCTAGACTACATATTTGTATTTATTTTAATATAATTATGATAAAGATTAATTTATATTAATTATTTATTATAAGATTGTTTATGTGTGGAATCATCATCCTCAAATGCAGGAGACAGTACAGTCTTGCATTGATAGCATGCCGCGCAGTATTAAAGCTTTGATAGTGGCTAAAGGTGGCTCCGCTAAATATTGACTTTTACTAACATTAATCTCGCTTTTCTTTAAAACTTAATAAACTTATGCTTTTCTAAATCAATGCTGTTTTATTTATGTCAAATAAATCGTTAATTGATTGATTATAAAAATAAAAAACAAATCAATTTAAAAATAATAAAACGGTAAAATATCACCCGGTAATTAATATTTTACATGAAATCTTACAGTGCGACTAATAATTTGTCCAGGGACTAAGTATCTATATAAATGAAAAAGTCACTATTTCTCCATAAGAATAGTAGCGTTGTAAACTTAGGATTTATGGTAATTTTTAAAATGGAAGAAATTTCAAAACGATCAAAAATTGAAGTATGAAAACGCACGCGAGTTTATTAAGCAAGATTGCAATTTTAACACTTGATTTTCTTAAATTTAAAAATAGTTTAGTTTTTAAAGCTTGGTCAAATTTACTCTAATAATATATCAAATTCGATTTAATTCTAGTTTAGTTTGAATTATCGTCGCACTAGAGCTACACGATTGCTATTAGCGACGGGCGTCGTATTTTAGAACCACAGTCAAGTGACGAGCCGACACCCGAGTAGGCACCCAACGCAACCGTTAAGGGCGACATCGTACGCAGCGTTAGGACTTTGAAGGATATTTAACGTGCACTCCCGCCACACGGGGTATTATTCGTCGGACATTTTGGCTGTACGGGCCGTTTATAGGTCGGCAGTTATTTTGGCGGCCCGGACCCGAACCTGGGACCTTTCGCATGCTAGGCGGATGCCTAACCGACTGGGCTCCCCAGCCCCGATTTAATTGTAGAGATCGGTGTTTAATTTTGCTGTTTGCAAATGGAAATATTGAGGAATATTGATGTACCATTGAGGAGTTTTGTACTTTAAACAAAGGAAACAGTCGGACATCCAAATAAAACATCCTGACGGCATTAAATAGAAGTATATACATTATATACAAGTAACCGTTATTAAGGGTACACCCACACATGTTTATTAAGGTATAGAAGTACTAGAACAATTCTGCCAATATCATAAGTAATTTTGTATGCTCGTCGCTTTTGTATGCTTTGGGCCCAACTCTTAAAACGTGTACAGTTTCATTTTTTTCTTAATTTACTTAACCAAACATCAATTCAATCATCAACACATGTTAATGTCTGTTATTTTTTTATTTTTAAAGTTTTAGACAGCTTTACTTAATTTAAGAATTGGCCAGAAATTTTACCGTACCGTTGTTCGGCAGAAACACATGCTTGCTTCGGCCGAAAACTCACTATGGAAGGCACGTTCTAAAAGATCATAGAAACTATCTCACATAGAAATAAAATTTGGCATTTAAATATGACGTATGTATAGCAATCTACGCAACAACCGAGCTTTTAGTGTAACGTTTTAAACGAGCCATAACAAAAACCGAGCAACATTGTTAAAATATTATCTTCTAATCAGTAATACTGCAGTAACCACAGCAATTAATTGAACCATTTCTGCACCGAAATAATCAGTCGTTTAATATTTTATTTATTTAGGATAGAAAAACACACAACAGGTTAGAACCTGATTATAGTGGTTTTGAAAAGGACAGACATTCAATTGCATAAAATCCGTAGAAATTCTTTTTTAAAATCATTAAAAAAGTTGAAAATAAGTCAATTTCTATAAAGATTAAAATTACGATAAAATCTGTAAAGTGGATGTTTACTTAAATAATTTTTACAGAGTGGTACAACAAATAAATCAATTTTTCTAAATAAATACTTTCGTGCAAGTTAAACAGTGTGGTAACAAAATCGTTAAAAAAAAGTTCCCTGATATTTCCATGATTTCCCTGATACTTTCATAAAAAATTCCATGATTCTACAATTACTTTTTAGTTTAGTTTGAATTATCGTCATACTAGAGCTACACGAGGGCTATTGGCGACGGGCGTCATAATTTAGAACCACAGTCAAGTGACAAGCCGACACACGAGTAGCTCCCAACGCAACAGTAAAGGGCGACATCGTGTACAGCGTTGGGACTTTGGACCATATTTGGCGTTTGATAAATTGACAGTTTTTTGCCTCTGCACGATAGGAAGAGAGTTTAGTTTACTTTCGTAGCTCTGGTTTAGGCCAATTGGACCAACCAGAATATTTTCTTTTGATCAAGAAGTGTCCGCTAGTAGAGTGATCGCCAAGAACCTAAACCTACTGTTTATATAATCCCGAAATTGAAAATTCTGATATTTAGCGAAATTAGAAAAATTCAGATATTTCCAGAATTAAAAAGTTCCCTGATAATTCCCCGATTTACAGGTTTTCCAGGTTCTGTTACCACCCTGTTAAAGTCATCTAGTTCTTACAACAATGTTCTTACAAGTCATCAGTCTATAGATACTGCAGTTTACACTGCTAAATAACCAATGTATAGTTCAAAACACATTTATTTCTTACCATTGTACTTGCAGAATATTAATATACTGTAAATAGTTAGATTGCAAAAGTTTAGAGCTCAAGCACAAGTTAATCTAGTACCTCAACACAAGAACTATTGGAAAAGGTAAAAATAATTTTTAAATTTGCCAAGTAGCAAAAGTGATTCAAAGAACCGGCACACAATTTTGATTGATTTGTCAGCTACTTTTAGTGCAACAAAGTTTAACAAAGAATTTCCCCTAAAAATGAAGTTATGAACCGCTGGTTCAGTTTAATATTTAATCCATTTATTTTACAAACCAAAGGGTTAGTTATAAAGAATATAATCGGTGGGGCGGCTGAATATAATGTGTAGCAGAATATTTTGGCTAAAAACTTCTCTAATAGCATAGCTTCTTCAGCTTCTTTATAGCCAACCATTACTAATTTAAATTGTAAGATTTGTAAGTAACTTAACGGTGAATCTCCGAAGTCTGATTCACAAGGTTACAGACATTTATTCGCATTATTAGTTTCCCATATTTAATTCTAAACTACAATCTATAAATAAAAATTAATAAAACAAAAAAAAAAAGAACTCACAGTGTCAGATACCACCAGCTGACGAAGCCGTTTCGGCAGAATGGGTCGAACTACCTGTTACCTGCACAGAGGAGGGAAAAAAAGAACACGCGAATTTGGAACTGGCCTGAGCGGGAACAGGTTCCATTGTTTTAAAGGCACTTTTCCATCGCCAACTTTGGCCAAAGAAAAGGCGCCAAAGAAGGTAGGTTGGTACATGTATTTTCCGGTTTGCGTGCTTGATCAGAGGCCCGCTTATAAAACTTCGTTCAAGTTTTTACTGACACGCAGAGAGAAAGTACATCCAGGGCGAAGGCGGTACTCGAACCCTCACCCGGTACGCGCAGACTGTTAGCGTAATGGGATGCGATCACCCACTAGGCCACCCGATCCCCCAGAAAAGGCGCCAAGTGTTAATGGGTGTTTGAGAGACGTATGGGATCACAGAGTTAAGAAGAAGATGGAGATGCTTGGCGAGAAACAAAAAGAAGCCGTCGGAAAGTCGCCAAGCAACCTTAGTAAGCCCAAACAAACCGCTCACTCAATGTAGTTCATTCATGCTAATAACGCATCATTTTATTTCTTAAAAAGCGTCAATTAAAAATCAAAAAAGCTGTTGTAGGCTGCAGCATGAGATCTGTAATTATCATAAATATCATAGTTAAAGTATTAGATTGGCAGATCACGTGACCTCCAATGCTAACGACGGCGACGGGACGCGCATGGAGGCCAAAATAAGAGGGCAAAATGGCCAGTGTTGCTGCCACTTTAAGGAGAAAAATACTGCGAGAAAATACCATTTAATTCTAAAATTACAAAAAAATTCTAGAAAAGGATTTAAAGTCACTAAAAAGATTCCAAAATGCAGCTAGTATTTTTACGATATATTTTTTTTTTAATTTTAGAATTAAATGGTATTTTTTCGCAGTATTTTTCTCCATAAAGTGGCAGCAACACGGGCCATCTTGCCCTCTTATTTGGCATCCATGCGCGTCCCGTTGTTAGCATTGGAGGTCACGTGATCTGCCAATCTAATACTTTAACTATGATATCTATGGTCGAGAGCGTTTGTTTGGGCTTACTACCAAGCGATCAATGGATTCACTTGGTGATACCCGGTTCTTTGTATTACATTTTGCCCGGCAGCATCTAGACCTTCTTCTTAACTCTCTGTATGGGATCAAGAGAGCGCGAACTTTTTTTTTTCTGGTTTGATCCATTTCTTTACATCCGTCTTTTTAGAATCAAGGTGGGGGTTAAAGCTTGGACCTGAACTTCACATAGTTTCAGGTTTTTAGTGTGACATGGATAGAATGATTAATGATGAGGCATATTCGGTGGTGAATTCAGGAGGAGGGTTTTTCGAGGTTGGGTTTGTATATAGCTCTAGTACGACTGAGATCCGTGGCTCAAGAGTGATAAGATCGACAACTAAGCGGACACCCCAAGTAACCTAATGGACGACTGGAACGGTCACGCCTACGGTGATGTCACAACTACGTCAAACATTGTACTATTATATCTCAAAACAAACTACCCGGGAGCTAATTCGTTCAACCTAGAACGGCCACGCCTATGGTAATGTCACAGTACGTCGAACGTTATCTTCTATCCCACAACTACGCTCTGCCCCGTTCGAGTGGCCTCATTTTGCCTACACCCAAGCTTCGTTTAGTTTGAATATCGTCGCACTAGAGCTACACGAGGGCTATTGGTGATGGGCGTTGCATTTTAGAACCACAGTCAAGTGACGAGCCGACACCTATTACCTACACCCAAAAATGTAATATAGTTCTGTGGGGAGCCTAGTGGTCAGCGTCTCGAGATCGAGATCGAAAGGTCCCGCGATCGAGTCCCGGTACCACTGAAGACCCACCGAGTATATGCGGAGTACGTGCTCGTTAAATCTGTTGTGTCCGAAAGTCCTGTGGTCGGTCATTGCGCAGTTTACCACGGGTACAGGTCCCTGGAGACTATTTCCCTCCCCTTCAGGGACATGTCTAAATTGTGGAGGTGTATAGATGGCACATCTGTTATGTTGTGTGTTATGTCGTGTCCGTCCTTCTTGACGAAGGTTTATAAGCGGGTCTCTGTGACCAAGCACACAAGCCTGAAAATATATGTCTACCAACCAATCATGTAATATACCGATACATAGTCTGAGTTTTCCAAGATCAGGCACTGCAAAACCCGAATTAATTCGGTTGATAATGTTGCACCAGAACTACATTTGCACTATAGGCGACAGTACCTTTAAATGAGGAACTTGCATCCTACCCAAAATGACGTACTTATACCATTTTCTGGAACATTAGAAGCTACAGATTCTGAATATCAGCTTAAAAATCATCAAAAATTATTAGTTTTACTCGAAATATGCCTATTAAATTCTATGAAACTCACGTGACCGAAAACGGCGTCTGACGTAACAACACACCATTTGGCAATTTTTTCTAAAAATGGCGCTACGGTTAGCATGTCCATAATTAAAATAAACATACAACGTTTTTCAAAACGTTCTATTTAAAAGAACAGACTGCTCACTTAAACCAGCTTTTGATAATAAATTAGAACAGCTTGTTTCGTGCTTGGTTGTTGAATTTAAAATCGTACAAGAGCGCGCTGTTGACACTTCAGACCTAGTCAATTGTTGGATCAATCGAAATCTTCGTGGAGATCTACCAAGTCTGATGAGAATAACTGGAACTTAGAAAAACCACTTATTCTAAATCATCCTATTCCTATATGGGATCATTCAAAACACATTTTGTATTTTCTACAGCTGTATCGCACAGAAGTTGATTAGAAATTGCACGCCAATGGACAAAAAAGCCAAGCCTGACGTCATTACGCACTGCAAAAGGATTGTGAGTGTTTTTACCGGAAGTGACGTATCCCTTACTTAAAACTCAATTACTGACTAATATAATAACTTTTTTACCAGTGTGAAAAGTAGCATTCGACGTGGTTTTTAAAGGGCTATTGTCTGCCAAGGAATTTGAAATTCATGCAACTTCCTCATTGAGGTTAAGTGACGAAGCTGATCCTTTAGGCCCACTCATCACAATCTGAAATCGTCACAACATTTGTGAAAATTATCGTGCACCAGCCCCCCAAAAATTGCTTCATTTAAATTAACGTGGCAATAGATCTGCGTGAGGGCTATGGGCATTTTCCAGGTCTTGAGTGGCAACAATCAAGTTGAATGAAAATAAATTATTTTTGAGACGCGTTTGGTGAATCTCATGCACGTGAGAACCGAGCATCAATGGAAGGAAGCCCGAAATGAAAGCTGGAAGGAATACGTCACCTGAAACAGGGCCATTGAACTTTTTGTGGTTGAGTTCAATATAAATCAAACAAGAGCTATGAGGGGTCTTTCCTACAGCCTCGTAATTTTAAACCATAATTTTTCAAGCCAAAGCCGACATCCGAACTGAAAGCTAAACGAAGATGATAGCGTCTTAGGTTTGGTGGAATCAATGTCAGTCACTCTAGAGCTACACGAGATTTATTGCCAGTAGGCCTCATTTTTAACACTAAAACCCCGTAATAGAGTACTTGACAGTATCGCTAAAATACCTTCCAATATTAATTAAATTATAGTTTAAACCCAAATATAACAAACCTATATATTTTTTTACAAAATAAATCTTTAAATAATTAATAAAAATCATTTTCATATGGCTTTTTTTTCATCGGTACGTCACATGATCACAAACACGTCGATTTCGCCGACGTCACTAGTAATGTATTAACAAACCGGTGTGATGTTTTTTTGTTTGTAATTAAACTGGTTTTAATCTAACTTACTATTAAAATAAGAATTATATAGATAATGGGAGGAGGTTTTACAGAAGCGGATAGTTCAAATTTGCTTAAAGTAGATTCCAAAATGGTGTTTTAAAGTTTGTTTATAGTTACTAGTGACATCATAGATACCACGTGACAGCCACAAAGCGTTTTCGGGAGTGATTTTTCGTCCTAATTTTAAAATTCATTTTTCCCCTTTTTATGGGGTATTTGAAAAAAAGAAAAATACGGGTCTAATATTTTTGGCATAAGAATATTTTAAGCCAATAAAAAAATTAGTCAAGTACCCTATTCTGAACGCAATCAACAAAGCCAACACCTAAGCGGAGCAATTAATACAGCTATATATTGCACGGGTTCAAGACGTAATACCATGACATGTTTATGATGCACCAGTCCTTTCAGCACAAAAATATTTAAACCATTTTGTTAAACCTCTCTGTCTCAGATACTTCCCAGATTTTTTTTTTTCCCTCGAAAAAATTCAGCACATACTTTTTACCACCCATTTTATTCAAATAGCTAATTTTAGCTACCGACCAAATGCTGTGATGAGAAATATTTTTTAGAGAATTAAAAAAAATAATTAAAAGTTGGAAGTATTTTAAATTATAAATATGCCATAACAACTTGATACTTCCAAACAGGTGACCCAATTTTTTTTAATGAATTTTGGAATACGTTCTAATGTAGTTGATATCTACATTTTAACGTATGTTTTATCCATAGATATCATAGTTAAAGTATTAGATTAGCAGATCACGTGACCTCCAATGCTAACGACGGGATGCGAGGGCCAAATAAGGAGGCAAAACGGCTAGTGTAGCTGCCACTTCAAGGAGAAAATACGATGAAAAAATACCATTTAATTCTAAAATTACAAAAAAAAATATCGTAAAAATACTAGCTGCATTTTGGAATCTTTTTAATGACTTTAAATCCTTTTCTAGTTTTTTTTTGTAATTTTAGAATTAAATGGTATTTTTTTGTAGTATTTTTCTCCTTAAAGTGGCAGCAACACTGCCCCTATTTGGCCTCCATGCGCGTCCCGTCGGTCGTTAGCATTGGAGGTCACGTGATCTGCCAATCTAATACTTTAACTATGATATCCATGGTTTTATCAGTGATATTCAAAGTATTAGGCTTATTGGCTGTAAATATGAATTACTAATAAAGAAATGAAAATATAATTTCTTAAAAAACAATTTATTTCATATAATTACAGTATTAATATCTTATTTATACCTACAATGGTTATTCAGACGTCCTGTCTTCAAGCAATAGAAATAAAACCACTAAGTTACAGTGATTAAATTACACAGGAGTATTCGATTGTTCAAGAAGATTATCAGAACATATGCCGGATAGCCAAAATCAATTCGAAGAAATGAATAACCCTGAAAAGTATATCATGCACTGCCTTTTGAAATTAAAATACTAAGAATCAAATAGCAAGCGAAAAAAGCGTTGCAAATACAGGGTAGTTATAATTAAACAGATTTTCTGTTGAGTACAATAATAGACAGAATTATAACTATTTGGTAGAGAGGCTATTGATGATATGGGAAGGAGAATCCTGCAAAAAAAACCTCAATTTTTTTTATAAAGGACTATTTGGCACCATTGCTTTTGTTTCAAGCAACAATATAGAAAAAAAAATTATTTTAAAGCTTCAAAAACACAATTTTTGAACCTAAAATCAATAGTAGTGTTGAAACTAAAAAATATTACAATGTTTTTTTTCTTTAAATTGCATTTGTAATGCCCCCTGAACGTTCAGATAATTTTCAAGAAAACGGTCAGAAAAGTGCTGATTTTTTTTACTCTTGAAAATTAAATAAATATGTGTATGGCCGTGTCCTGACTACGACATCAAATGCCACAACTGCAACAAAACTTGGCGACCGCCAAGGGCGCCAAGCGATGCAATAGCATGTGGCTGACTCTGCCAAGTCGCCAAGTTTTGTTGCATTTGTGGCATTTGATGTCGTAGTCTGTTCACGGGTGCAGGAAGGAAGTGGTTAAATCTTCGAGGAAACAACGTTCTTTTTAATTGCATTTATGTTGATTTTAAGATTGGAAATACTGCAGTAATGCCAATTTTCCCCTTACTTTTTTTTAAGACTCCACTTTTAAAGGATTTTCCTCTTTCTCATGTCGTTAATATTCTCGCTACCAAAGAAATAGTAATTCACCCATTAATTCTCTGTTTTGTCAGTTTCATTACGGACACCCTGAATAATTATCTTAATATGTCTTTGGTTTTTAATCTTTAAGCAAGCTGGAATGTTTCATTAAAAAAAAAAATCATTACTTTTACATATGGTAAAATTGCATTAAGGCTACCCCCTATAGCATAATATACTTTCAAGATCATATTATTTGAACATAACAATATAAAATACAAAATATATTAACAACCGGATTTGCTTAAAAAAAAGGCTTCCGCACATATTAGCCTAGGTAAAAATTAATTAGTAACATACAAATATTTTAAAACTTTAATTAAAAAAAATTATTTAGAATATGAAACTAGGATGAATATAATAAATTTTTTTATGTATGACAAGTGACCAACAAGTAGGGATGAAACAAAAGTAATATTTTTTGATTCTTTCAAAAATACCTAAATATAATATATTTGCTAAACAAATGATTTCATACAATGATATATTTAACACCACATAATAATAAATGTTTAATAAACATAAATGTTTCGTAATTGTAACCTAATTTTAAGTGTCCACTTAAAAGGCTATAATTGGGGAAAGGTTTAAAATTATTATAAATAATTGTTTTTCTAATTTTACCTCCATTGAAAAGTCAATACAAACAATCTGGTACTTTTGGTATTAGAAGAAAATAAAACAAGCGAAAATTTTCTCATAATTTCTTTCATTACGGGGGAGAGGGTCTCCAAACTTAAATGTCCCTGTGTTAATTCAAAGAAAAAAAATTCTAAGGGAAATTTCTCTAGTTGTATTCAAATTTTTATAAATGTTTTTTTTATATGAAAGATATAGTTGGCTTACAGGGTTCTATAATCCCACTATTTAAAATTGGTTCAAATATTTTGCTGTAAAATTATTTCAGGGTTCGTACTCTATCTATGATAGTGAGATTCAGGAGTTTCTAAGGAGATTTTCAGGAGCGCAGCAATGTAAATTCAGGAGGTAACGAGGAATAAAATTGAAAATGTTTGTTTATTAATGTATTAGTCTAGTGACTTCACTGCACTTCCAATGATGAAACAGAAGAAAAATCTTCTAACCAGTTGTGCAGCGCATTCTGGGACATTAACTATCATCATCTGACTATTTTGTTGTCTCAACTCTATTTTTCTACTGTGCATGCACAGTAGACTTATTCCGAATAAAGTACAAGAGAAAAACCGGCAGAAAAAGGAGAAAAACTATTCGTAATATAAATTTTTTCAGGAGAGGAAAAAAAAAATATCAAGAAATGAGACCCAAATTTCAGGAGTTATAAGGGCCCTTAGAAGAAAAAATGAAATTCAGGAGAATTTCAGGAGCCGTACGAACCCTGTTATTTAATGAAATTTTTAACAAATATTCAAACCAATTCCAAAAAGTCTGATTATAGAGCTGTGTAAGCCAGTTGGAATTATCATATAAAAAAAACATTTCTAAAAATATTCAAAAGAGTTCGGGAAATGCGGCTTAGGAATTTATTTTTCCCATCGGATTAACACAGAGGCACCTCAGTTTAGAGACCTACGTCCATTCCCCGTTGAAGTTAAGATGAAAAAAATCAAAATTGAAATAAATTTAAAGGGTTATATTGGCACCAATTACACTATCACACATGAGTCCTTACTAAATCTCCATACAATACATTTTTATTCAAAATTGAGCAGAAATTTTTTCCTAATCAATACTCTCATATCACCGTATCTTTTGTCCTTGTATGTTACACCCTATGGTACGTTGTCTACCTGAAAAATAGCTCTCTACAGACAAATCTATCCTTGGTTGGTTATCGAAATAAATTTATTTAGAATAGTTTTAGAAGCATGTTCAAACGGACAAAATTATAAAATTTGTTTTACTAATACAATAAGAATGCATAGAAAGGCTTATTGTGTTGCAATACAATAAGCCTTTCTACGCATTTGTAGGAAAATCAAACGACAAAGGTTTTCCAATCTTAACTTGCTTTGAAACTACTGAAAAAAAAAACCTAGTCCGATTTAACACTACCGAATTCCAACAAAATTTAGGGTTTTTTTAGGATTTGGTTAACTATTAGGACTAAGTACAATCATAATTAAAAGTATAAATTTAGGGAACATCATAATTGTTGTGATTGATATTTTTGATTCCCACATGTTGGTTATATCATAAAATTCAGTTTTGTTTGACACTGGAGTAGTATTTCATCTCCTTTTTAATGAATAAAACACAAATTGAGCTTCAAGTTTTAGGGACTTTTTGGGAAAGTTAGGGAATTTCTTGTGAAAATTAGGGAATTTTTTGGAAAATTAGAAGAAAAGTTCAGTTTTTTTTTTTTACGAGCCTTAAAACTATTTTCAAATGTAGTTCGTTTTTGGTACATGGGTACTCGCAATAGTCTTTCTGATTACAACGCAAGCTTCGAAATATCTTTCCAGGGTTCATACTCTATCTACGATAGTGAAATTCAGGAGTTTCTAGGGAGTTTTTCAGGACTGCAGCGATGTAAATTCAGGAGGTATAGCGAAATAAACTCGAATATGTGTGTTTATTATTGTATTGGTCTAGTGACTTAGACCAAGAATGAAGGAAACAAGGGGTGTAAATGTTTGTGGAAAATTTGATGCTTCGGTGTAAAAGGCAACTCCTTTTTTTGGGGGGAAAAATCACCTTTTTTTGGCGATTTTTTAAATATTCGTGACCTTTGTATTTTCATGATTTTTTCGACCTGTAGACATCCTGATAAAGTACGAGAGAAAACTGACTGAGAAAGGAGAAAAATGATTCATGTCGTCAATTTTTTCAGGAGAGGGCTGAAAATATCAGGAGATGATACACAAATTTCAGGAGTTATAAGGACCCTTAAAAAATAAAAAGGAAATTCAGGAGTTTTTCTGGGATTTCAGGAGGCGTACGAACCCTACTTTCCTTCCCTACTCCCTTGTGTGGTATTTTAGGATATTGCCTGCTTTCCTTTTTCCCCACCCTACTTGGATTTGGAAAGCAATCGCGATTAACCTCACCACAGAGCCTCAAACAAGGTAAGTTTAGAACACACCATTTCCTGGAAAACCACAAGAGGGGGAAGAAAGTGCTTTCGGAGCTTGGTGTTGCAATTGGAAAGATTATGGGCTGATTCCATGCAAAATTATACTTTCTGTAGTGTAAGTCACATGCGTAAAAAGTTACTTTCACTTTTGCATTAAATGAAAAAGAGGGAAGCCAAAAACAACGTGGCTTAGAAAAATCAACAAGGAAGTAAACGAAATTAACAAGTCATGGGGAGAGATTAAGACCATTGCTGCCAACAGGGTGAGGTGGCGGACCATGACGGAGGCCCTATGCTCCATGTTGGAGTGAAAGAAGTATAAATAAGTATTAAATGAAAAAAAAAATTGCGGAATAGCTGATCTACACTTATTAAAACTAAATAATATACATGCTTGGTTTAATTGGATTTATTTTTCAAATTTAAAAAGCTTTTAATCTCCTCTTAAATTGTGACTTACACTACAGTTACATGGAATTACCCTATACTATTGTATAAGTATTAAATTACGCATACATATTTTCTGTTGAGAGCTATTCTTGCCGTTACACAGTCAGCATTTCCCCTACTTGTTGGTCACACATTGGGCTCGGGCGTTGTGCCTGTGATGTGTCCTCAATCAACTAGATGGTAAATCAACAATGCCTTGGCGGTGAAGAATTGTCTCCATGCCAACTGGCAGCACCATTTTTTGGGGGGGAAGAATGGAGTATTCCAATGTGTACTTTATTTTATCACACTACATTTCATCCATTAAAGCCTGTAAAAATGAGAAAAAATTATTGTAAAAACTGTATCCATATTTTCAAATTATTGAATACAATTATCATATATCCTCGATCAAATGACAAAACTATTAATGTGTAAATTGTTGGGATGGGCGGTTTTTAGAAACGGTGGTCTTTTCAGTATTCAGTTTTCTATCCCTTTTGTTTATGCACTGAATTAAGATTTAATTTTAATTATTTACTGTTGCCTATTTTAAAGTTAACTGTGCAGTTAATAATATATTACGGTAAAACAAATAGGTGGAACATAAAATGCACTTTATGATGAATATAATTTTGTTTCTCCTCCTTTCTATTTATAATAACTAAACTAAAACAGCACTGACCAACAATAAAATTTAGTTGAATGAATATGATTTACCATTTTATTCTTTAAGGTTTTGAACTGAATAATGCATTAATAAAACCCCCACTACCATCTATTTCCCCCTAAACGAACCATGAAAAGTAAAACTACAGTGTTTAAAAATGGGACTTACAAGTACTGTCAGGGCATAATGAATTGGTGCGGTTAGCTAAAGTTAAATTTTTCTGAAGAATTCACTTAACCTTTGTAGATTTTAATGTGCTAAAAATAGACAATTCAATCAAAATGTTCCAACTTTCCCCTTTTAACCAATTAAACAATAGCAGCCTTATAAACGATACTTATACAGGATGGTGACAAAATCCTTGAAAAAAAGTTCCCTGATATTACAATTACCTAGAAAATATACAATACACACTGTCACTATTCAATACAGTACAGCAACTTTAATCCAGACATCGCGGTAAGACTTTCCGGATTATGGATCAGCCTACCTAACTTAAGTTCAGAGGAACCACTTGATCAGAGAATAGCATTATAACATGGTTCGTACACTCATTGAAAAGTTTTGAATGAAAAACCTTATTTCCATTTTCAAGCCCTTAAAGCCTGTATGCTTGAAAAATGAAGCTGAGGGGGGGGGGGGGGAAGTGTGCACTGTTTATTACAAAATTGAATCAAATCAAAAAATTTCTCAATGCTAAACACAGAATATCATGATATTTTGAAACCCCCAAGTTTCTAAACAGTCATTAATATAGCTATAGTAGAACTCCAATTATCCGAAGCTTTGCGGATTATCAGAACGTTAGGAAAATTCCATACAATGAAATATCCTCTTTTTAAATCAAAGGGCTATATGTAAGGAACAAAATATAAAAAAGTTCATAATGATATCTCATACAGTTCCCGAGAAAAATGTTCCTAAAGTTAGGAAAATTAACATAGGCGAGATAGAACCACCCGACTCCTCTTAAGTAATTCAAAATGGAAAATTTCCCTGATATTTTGCGAAATTTGAAAAATTCCCTGATATTTCCAGAATTAAAAAGTTCCCTGAGAATTCCCTGATTTCCAGGTTCTGTTACCACCCTGTTATAAGTACTGTCAACAGATAAAGGGTTAAGCTTCAAAGCAAGCAATACCTTTAAGTTCCATATAACCATTTTCCCATCCATTCCGGTGGTACAGAGCTTGGTGGTACTTGATTTTGAACCAGCGTAAATAGTTAGAGTAGTTATGGCGTTTTGGTGGACAGTGTCGAGTAGGGTATCGACATTGTTTTCAACTATGGCACGTTTATCCATGTCCCGGAACTTTCGCATAGCACTAGAGGAAAAAAACAGGAATTTTAATATATTAAATGTCTAATACAGTAATAAGGGTTCTAATACAATAGACACCCTCTTAACTTAAACTTCCTTATTCTTGAAATTTTTCACTTACAAAATGCATAAAAATAAACACTGAATCAATGTAAATACGTACGGTTTCAGGCCAAGTTTTCAATTATTCTGTTTAAAAGTGCTGGCAAAATACGAGAAATGTGTAGTTTGAACACAACGTTTATTGCCAAAGATATCAAAATTAGCACTTTTTTTTTCAAATTCATTTCGTTCAAAATGGCGGTAATATCTTAATGCTCATAATAAATGTTATTCACAAATACAAGAACAGTAGACACCTTTTTAACCAGCTTAAGTAGGACAGAGCCGGTTTAAGAGACCATCCGTTTAAAACGGAGAAATAAAATTAATTAAGGTTTGTGATAGCACGTTTAGGCATTGATGATATGTTCCTTATAAATAAAATGCACAATTGAAGTAATGCACCATTTTATTTAATGTATTCAAGCATTACAAGTTACATACCATTTAAAAAAAACAGTAATTTTTTTTAGATTGTTAAGAAATGGATAACATAACAAGTAATTTTTAGTTAATTTTTACATTTTAAGGATAAAAAAGATTTGCGAGCCAACTGTTCCTTTAGAGGAATATTCGAGGCGAAAAAACAATAAAACCTTTATATATACAGTCCCTGGACAAATTATTAGACGCACTGCACGATTTCATGTAAAATATTAATTACCGGGTGATATTGTACCGTTTTATCATTTAAAATTGATTTGTTTTATATTTTTATATTATCCAATCAATTACCGATTTATTTGACATACATAAAACAGCATTCATTTAGAAAAGCATACGTTTATTAAGTTTAAAAGAAAAGTGAAATGAATGTTAGTCAAAGTCAATATTTAGTTGAGCCACCTTTAGCCGCTATCAAAGCTTTAATTCTGAACGGCATGCTATCAATGCAAGACTCTACTGTCTCCTGCATTTGAGGATGATGATTCCACGCATAAATAAAATCTTTTCTAGGAACTGGACCTTGTTGAAACTTTGTCAACACAGTGTTGCCATATGTTAAAAATAAATACAAATATGTAGTCTACAACAATTCTTTTAAATAAAAATCAATAATATTGTAGTTTAAATATACCATTATTGCATAAAAACTCTTAAGAAACATAAAATTACTAAAAAAAAATTACAGTGCGTCTAATAATTTGTCCAGGGACTTTATATAAAATACTATGGGTATAAACCATAACTCTGTTTACCTGTACTAAAATTTTTATTAAATGGAGCCATTAGAAGAATAAAATAAGAAATTTGAGGCAAATTACATAATGTAAACATTATATAAAAATAAATGTTATTTAGTTTTGAGGTTACCTGAATCCATCCGCTTCCTTCTTTTGCGATTTGTCTACTTTGGTGACGAATGTCAATTTGGAAGTTTCATATTGGTATAGAATAGGAGAGCAATCGTGTCCCTAAACAACAAAACACAGATTTATAAAAAGAATTTAACTTTTTGTAACGAGAACCATTTTAAATTCTTAAATTTTACAATAACATACAAAAATCATGTGATACAAATCATAGAAAATAGTGAAATAATTTGTTGTTTTTTTTGTTGCTTAAATAGTTATTAAAACTAAATAAAGTATTTCTCTCGATATTAAAAAAAGTAAGCTCTTTTAAAGTGTCCGGAGCCATAACATGATGAAATATTGATGTCAGAAGCAAAAATGTTTTGGGGAAGGTGTATCTCCCTTATGCATCAACCCTTTTTTTTGTTTTCCAAATTTCCAATTAGTTTTTTAATTAAAAATTACAATAAGTCAGCCACAAAAAAAACTTATTCCTTTTCTGCAAAACGGTCACAGAAAAAGATCAGAAATGCGTGATTTTGTTACATTCTTTTTAAAGAACAGTTGCTCTCTTTTCTGTTCTTTTAAAAAGAACAGTTCTTTAACTTGTTCTTTTTAAATTGGGTTTTGTGTTTATATGTAGAAAAGGTTTACAAATTATTTTAAAAATGATTTGGCCTAAAAATATATTATAGCAAGATAGAAGGTTTATAGATTAAAATTATGTAAAAAAAGATAGTAAAAAAATTATGACAAAACTATTTTAAATTAACATTTAACATAACAATTACTCTAATAAACATTTTCAATAAGCAAACATTTTTTATACCAAAATTATTTTATAGCAAAATTATTTTATAGCAAAATTATTTTATTTAATTCTGCTTAAGTGGAATCACAAAATTTCCCTTTTTTTTATAAAACAGTTTTTTTTTTAATTTTCAGAACTGATAAAAAATATTGTGTTATTCTTTAGACTTTTTTCTTCTTCAGCTGGCAGATGGCTTTCTTTTTTTTATTTAATCTCTCGGTTTTTTTTTAAATTTATTATTCGTTCGCAGCAAAACACCACAGTAAAAGAGTTTTTTTTTTTATTTATCCTGAAAAATGTATTCTTATAGATGCGAATAAAATAAACTTTGCACACTCGAATAATGTGACATTCCTTTTGTTTTTTTTAGAAAGTTTTTGAAGATGTTTTAATTATGGAAGTATCAAGATATGGAACATGTTAATTACTTTGGGGGGGGGGGGCAAATTTAGAAAGGTGCTCTTGTTAAACATTGTTTTATGATTTGTTGTATAGCCAACATATTAAGCGAAATGTTTTTTTAGCTTCCACACTACGTTTATAACGTAAAAAGTGGAAGGTATTATAATCGTTCAATCCGCCTGTCTGTCACCCACTTTCACAAACGAACAAACGAGTGGGATACATTGTTTTAAAGCAAAAAAATCAGGCTACCGTATATACTCGTGTATAAGCCGAGAAATTTTGGACAATTTCAGTGCCGTAAAAATCGGGGTCGACTTATACACGAGACATCAAATTTCCAAAAAAAAAATAATCCTATGGCCTTAAAATAAAACTAAATTTCAATCAAACTTAAGGTTTTAAATACTATCTATTAAAAATAAGGACCCAAAAGCGGTTAAATTTTGAAGATGAAATAAGATTGGTATCTATTCACGGTATCCACCATAATGGTGTTTAATTGTTAGTTCTCGACGTGATGCGTATTTTGCACGTGTAGCTCTGGCACAGGGCAGTTCAGTCAACCAGTCTTTAAGGTAAACAACATCGGTCGGTGACCTTGGCAGCATAGTCTTCACGCTTCACTGAACTTAGTTTCAACTAAGATTCTCCATTCAGGGTCGGCAATGTCAAGGACACTCGGAGATGAAACCCTTTTATTTTCATTGGGGTTGAAATTTAGCTTGCAAAAAAAATAAAAATTACGATCCCGTTATGAACCGGTTTCTTCTTATTTCCTACCTCGACTTATACACGGGTTACCGATTTTGGAAGGATATTTGGTTAAAAATGGGGGTCGGGTTATACACTAGTATATACGGTAGGTTACATCCCAAATTTCATTAAAATATTTATGTGATTCAGTTGGCGAGCGATGAAACTCCTAAGGCATCCATTTAAGGGAATGTCTTTTTCAATAGAATAGCATATGAAAGTCACTTATCAGCTTTTTATAGCAAATATTAGTATAATTTTATAAACAAAAATATAAAAAATAAGGTATCACAATCAGGGTGGTAACAAAATCCTAGAAAAAAAAAAGTTCCCTGATATTTCCATGATTTCCCTGATACTTTCACAAAAAATTCCCTGATTTTATCAATTACCTAGAAAATATACACTACACACAATTCAATGCGGTACAGAAAATTTAATCCAGACATCGCGGGACTTAAGATTTTCTGGATTTTGGGTTAACCTACCTAACTTTTCCGAAAATCTGAATAAGTTTAGAGGAACCACGTGATCAGAGAATCATGTTATAACATGATTCGCGAGAGATATTCATCCTTCCTCCAAGATTGGTCCTTCAGGCAAATCGGACTAACCAGAATATTTTCTTTTGATCAAGTGTCCGTTTGTAGTGATCACAAGTACAACCTAAACCTGCTGTTTAAGTAATCCAAAATGGAAAAAATTCCCAGATATTTTGCGAAATTTGAAAAAATCCATGAGAATTCCCTGATATTTCCCAAATTAAAAAGTTCTCTAAGAATTCCCTGATTTTCCAGGTTCCGTTACCAACCTGACAATGGTCAGGCACAATTTCAGATCTTTTTTTGCAAAAAAAGTTTATTAAGCAGTAAATTGAAAGAAAACTTAAATGCATTTAACAGTTGAAAAAAAGATTGTGCATTCGTAACACAAAAATTTTACGTACATAGTGCTTACGAAAAGATCACAACATCCATTAAAATTGACGTACCCTCTCACCAAACATGAAAATTTAACTCTTCAAAACTTAATTGCAAACTTCTTAAAGATAGAATTATTGGAAAGATATGCTCATAACAGAATACATGGTGTGGTTTTTTTAATGGAGTCTCACAGAGGGATTATTCACAAATTTTAGAATAACATATATAAATATGTTGATAAAAAAACACAGAACAGTAAAAGAACCTCCTTTGGCATTACTCAGCTACACTGCTAAAAACAATTAGGGGAGCACTTTGCGTACTTTTGTTAATTTTCAGTCCCAACATTTTATTTTTTTGTTCTAAAAATGTAAAATTTGTTAAATAGATTCATTATGCATCCTGAATGAAATTTATTAAAATAAACAGAAACCTGAAGGTCAATTTATTTAATAAAATTGTTTTAGAGTGAATTTTATTTTACTATGTTTTTCATATTTTTATTTAATTAAAACAAACATTATTTAATTCTTCAAAAGACATGATTCTTCCATCTAACGATAAATAAGTGCAAGCTTAACTTAGTGAGAAAAAAAATCACAAGCTGATGATTCCAAATAATGGAATCATTGGGGGTGAAGGGGTCCAAACCATGCGTTCCCCTAATTGTTTTGAGCAGTGTATTAAAAAAAACTACATTTTAAAGGTTAAGGGGGAATAGGAGCGGGCCTCCAAAATGAAGTGTGTCAAAATGCAACGGAAAAAATAAATTTCTAAGCAACATTCTCTGTCTGTATTAAATATTTTTATAAACTTTTTTTTTTATGATAAATGTAGCTGGCTTACAGGGCTCTATAACTCCACTTTTTGAAATAAGTTCAATTTTTAAAATTTTCAACAAATAATTTTACCAAAAATATTCAAATTAATTTTAAAAAGTTGAATTTTAGAGCTCTGTAAGCCAGCTACATTTATCATAAAAAAAAACGTTTATAAAACTATTCAATACAGCCAGAGAAATGTGGCTTAGAAAATAATTTTTTTCCACTGGATTAACGCTATAGATATCATAGTTAAAGTATTAGATTGGCAGATCACGTGACCTCCAATGCTAACGACGGGATGCGCATGGAGGACCAGAATAAGAGGGCAAATGGGCCAGTGTTGCCACCACATTAAGGAGAAAAATACTACAAAAAAATAGTTTAATTCTAAAATTACAAAAAAATACCATAAAAATACTAGCTGCATTTTGGAATCTTTTTAGTGACTTTAAAAAAAGGTGAAATGCTTTTTTAGTATTTTTATGGTATTTTTTTTGTAATTTTAGAATTAAACGCTATTTTTTCGTAGTATTTTCTCCTTAATGCGGTGCCAACACTGGCCCATTTGCCCTCTTATTCTGGTCTCCATGCGCGCCCCATCGTTAGCATTGGAGGTCACGTGATCTGCCAATCTAATACTTTACCCATGATATCTATGATTAACGCGGAGACACTTTGGTTTGGAGAACCCATCCCATCCCATTCCCTTTTAAAATATCCACTCACTGCAACAATAATACTAGAGCTTGATATCCAAGCGCAGGTAAGGAAGGGAAGGAACTGGGTTTTGACTGTGATTAACCTGCAAAAAATAATAAAAAAACATGAAAGAGCTCCTGTTTGAATGCATATGTTGCTGTCCCAAATGTGGCAAAAAAAGCAATGCTTTTGCAAATTTAAATATGCTAAATCGAGGATTGGAATGTTACTTTTACAAAGCACGTAACTTTGTTACAGTTACTTAGTTATAAAAATGTAACTGTTAAAAAAATTAAACATCAAAATGCATGCAAAATGTAAACATTAAGTGTTAAGATGTTTTAAAAAAGCAATACATCTTTCTTTAGCTGAATATAATTCATTCACCCCCATAATTCATTTAAAACTGTCGTAAATAAATAAAAAAAAATATCTGGATTTTCCCCTGTATTGCTACAGTACCTCTATAAAATTTTTTAATACAGACTATACAAATATTTTTTTACAGAATATAATAAAAAAACTTACTCCATATTCTGCTCAGCATCACACACAGAGACAGTGCTGTCATGGCTGACCCAAGCCAGCTTGGAACCATCGGCAGAAAAACTAACGCAGTGGACCCAGCCATCTGGAAAAATAACAGTGGAAGTATTCCTTTGAAAAACGTTAAAATAATCAAAACTGTTCTCACTTTCAACTACCTAATATGAAATAAGGTATTGAAAGCAGGGATTGAAAAGTTACTTTTAAAAAGTTACAGTTACTCACAGATAAAATCAATAATAGTTTTTGATGTAAAATTTTTATAGTTCAAACTTTTCTAAATCACATATAAAAGTTTCAACTAGAATAAAAAATATTTAAAAAATTCGCTTGTGGTTATGTATTTATGTGGAATTAACCATGTATTAAATTGATTTTTCCAATATTTTTTAGATAGATTTTTTTGGTAATTTTCACTATTAATAAAATAAAATTGTTTATTATTTTCCTTATGATTCATGATATTTTTAATTATTTATACATTCCTTATTCTTACTATTACAAATTCTTTCATTGAAATTAGGTGACTCAAAATGTTTTTTAGAGAGCTGGGCACGTAACTAAAAAAAGTAACTGTAACAATTACTTAATACGAAAAGTAACGATTCAGTTAGTGTTCGAAATTTCAAGTTATAAGAAAAATTGATTAGCCATCTTACCATTTTTCAAAGAGGACTACGATTAACGAAACGTAAGCGCAAACAAAATAATGAAATTATAATTAATAAACATTTTATGTTATTTTTTTAATCTTTACGCTAATAATCAGCCGACAAAGGGTCCATCAGCAAACTATCAGGCAGGTACTGACAGAAATAAGTGTGAAAGGTAGCTCAAAAATGAACGTGCCCAGCTCTCTAAAAAACATTTTGAGTCACCAAATTTCAATGAAAGAATTTGTAATAGTAAGAATAAGGAATGTATAAATAATTAAAAATATCACGAATCATAAGGAAAATAATAAACAATTTTATTTTATTAATAGTGAAAATTACCCCAAAAAAAAATCTATCTAAAAAATATTGGAAAAATCAATTTAATACATGGTTAATTCCACGTAAATACATAACCACAAGCGAATTTTTAAAATATTTTTTATTCTAGTTAAAACTTTTATGTGATTTAGAAAAGTTTGAACTATAAAAATTTTACATCAAAAACTATTATTGATTTTATCTGTGGCAACACTGAAGTTTCAAAGCGGCTGCTTTTTTTTTAAAGCATGTGTTATGGTTTTTCATCATTTTGAATTCTTGAATTTTAAGTTACCTAAGCATTATTTTTTATCAGATTTTTTGGTAAAATTATTAAAATACACCATAATGACTATCTTGAAAACACATTTTTAATCGGCATTTATAAATAAAAGTTACTTAATTAGAAAGATAAACTCCCCTGTTTTGGCTGTGGGTAAGTCACAAAAAGATATAAAAGTTTCTATAACTTTTTAAAGTAAGGCTTTGCTTAAATTTTTTAAAGATATTTTCGTTTTATATTAACCTCTGTGTAATTCCAGAATTAGGCCATTAAACATACATTAAATTATTTTTCTCTATCTTTTTAAGGCAGATATTTTTGGTAATTTTCAATATTATTTAAAATAAAATTTATTATTTTCTTTGCGATTCATGATATTTTTAATTATTTATACCTTCCTTCCTTAACTACCACCACTTTTGTCAACCAAACCTTTTCAGTGAAATTTTGCGACTCAAAATGTTACTTTTGAGACAAACTATAGATATTATTATTAGGTTTCAATGTTATTGAAATTACCTTATAGGGAATAAAATTACTAAAAAATTTGTTGATTGGTAATTGAAAATCTGGTGGTGTTACCCCTAGTTCCATTCAACTTTTTTTTTAATTTACACAACCTTGGTTTTGAACAAAAATAGTTATAACAGGTTTTCGTTGTTACAATGCATTACTTAAGCTTAATAATTATCTTAAACATTCCAAAACTTGCATGAAAATTCTTTTTATAACAAACATCAAGTACAAAAAGTATTTTTAACCAAGTTCCAAAAATCAAGTACTTAAAAATTGTATTATTGTTTTACACTTAATTAACAAATAACCAACTAAGCTTTTAATTCATTAACGACACCTTCAATTCCAACTTAAAAGAGCTAATATTAAATTTCTTATATTTGTATTTCATGTAACTCAATTTGTCCCACATAAAATATGTTCAGGTTATGGCCTTCAATTAACTTTTAGATTGTTTATTCGGATAAACTAAAGGGGGCTTTTCGAGGACCACTATAGTTAAACTCAGTTTCCTTGCACAGAAGCCACGACCATCAGCGGAGCTATAAAACGCGCGGAGCAATCAGATGAAGAGGAAATTTCTGCCGTTTTATTTTGTCTTCATCTGATTGCTCCGCGCGTTTTATAGCTCCGCCCGTGGTCGTGGCTTCTGTGGAAGGAAACTATGAGTTTAACTATAAATTTAGAGGTTTTTTTTAAGAAAGTAGTTGTTAACAAATTTACAAATACTTACTATTTGAAAATTCTGCCATTAAATGTCCGAGGGGCATTTTGAATCCCCAAACAGTGGCTTCTGGTTTAGGGTCGATTTCTTTAATATATGCAGAAAATACTCTGAAAGATATGTAAATAGGTTGAATATACAATTTGAATACCATAATTAATTTTAAAATCAATGCTACACAACAATCTCGTGTACCTTGTTTTGAAATCTGTAGAGCCACATGCTAACAAGACATTATTGGGGTGCCAATCCAGACTGAAAAAAAATATTATATTTTATAAAATTGCAAATAGTTGTTATCGAAGTTACTTACCATTCCTCTCTACTGGTACTAAGGATGGGTTGACATAGTTTGATAGGTGCCATAATGGACAATTACAGCGTTTTCCACAAACATATTTATTCGATTAAGCATATTAAAAAACCTCTAAAACTCAAGTATTTCTGGTTTTAAAGATGTATTTATTTTTAAATTCATTTTTAAAGTTAATGATACGTCACTCCTGTTAAACCTCTCTTTGCATAACAGATGACGTCACGGTTGGCTTTTTTCTGTTCTTGGCGTCTTATTTCGTATCACGTTTCACTGTATCGCTTTTGAAACTGTGAAACGTGCTTTCATCCTTATCAAACTCTTAAAAAAGTTATGCTATTTTACAGAAACATGTCATGTTCATTCCAGTTAATTTTTTTAAACGTTGAACGATTTCACTCGACTATTCCGATCAGATCCAACAGTCAATAGTTCTGCAATAGCTCATACACGCTCTAGTGTGTGTATTTTAACTAACAACCAAACTTGGAACAAGCTGTTTAACTTCCTTGATATGAACTGGTTACAAATAATATTGTCTTCTTCTTTTAATGAGGTTTCGCAGAAATTGTAAGGTTTACTATTTTATAAAGTGTATTACAGCATAGATCGAAACATCGCCAAAAACATAACAGTTGACGTCAGAGCTGTTTTCAGTGACGTACATTTTCGGCGAATTTCAAATGCATTTTTTGTTGAAATTTAACAAATTTGTGGATATTTAACCTTACATTCGGAATCTGCAGCTTCTAATGTACCAGAAAAACACATATATTATGAATTTTGCGTTTCATGCAACTTGTCCATACTATAGTTGTAAGCATTTCAATTTTTTAAATAGCCAATGTAAACAAAAATAGAAAAATGGGGTCAAAAGGTTTATTAAACTCAACTTTAACAAAATTTGGCCTCATTACATATTAAATAGTATACATACATGTAAATCTCATTTGGAAAAAAAAACCTCAGATATTTTGTGTTTGTATTTTTTTTTAAGGTTGTTGACATTCACAAAGTTACCTATTTTTGAAGAATTTGAAGTTTTGAACTGAATTGTGTTTTTATAGGGGAAATCTGTCACAAAAACTTCGACTTAGAAGATGTTCACTTCGAGTTATCGAGACAGTTTTGTAAAGAAAAGTATATTAATGATTCAGGACTTGATCAAAAGTTCGAGTTAGCGGATTATTCGACTTATGGGAAGTCGAGTTATCAAGGTTTGACTGTAATACAGATTCTTCCTTACAATTTTATATCAGTAAAAAAATTTAAGTTATAATTGAAGTTCTATGCAGCACAAGATCTTTTTTAATTACAGTCAAACCTTGATAACTCGACTTCCTATAAGTCGAACAATCCGCTAACTTGAACTTTTAATCAAGTCCCGAATCATTTCTATACTTTTCTTTACAAAAGTGTCTCGATAACCCGAAGTGAACATCTTCTAAGTCGATGGTTTTGTTATAGATTTCCCCGGTAAAAAACACAATTCAGTTGAAAACTTCGAGTTCAAAAATTAGGTGTCTTTGTGAATGCCAACTACCTTTAAAAATACAAACAAAAAGAAGTAACTGATTTTTCAAATGAAATTTACATGGTATGTTTACTAATTAATATGTAATGGGGCCAAATTTTGTGAGTTTTAATAAACCTTTTGACCCTATTCTTTTGTTGTTTACATAAGCTATTAAAAATTTGAAATGCGTACAACTATAGTATTATGCAAACCCTTCAAACCATGTCAACCCATCTTCAGTGCCAGTAGAAAGGAATGGGAGGTAACTTAATATGATAATGATAATGGTAACTTATATGAAACGCGCTTCTGCAGAAAACGGGGCATGTCGGCTGGCGACGTCATAACCTCCTTTCTTTTTCGTCGTAGCTCGATAACTCGAACTTCGGATAGGTCGAATATATTTTGGGGTCCCCTGGGACTTCGAGTTATCGAGTGTTGACTGTATTTGGCTACCTGGGCACCTTAAATTATACTACAGCTTAATTTGCAGTTTACCATTTTTAAACATAGCCAAATAAAGTAAAAGTTAAGCTTCTAACATAATCACAACCTTTTGATGCAACTTTGCAGTACTATAATGGTTTATATAATTTTGTTTTTAAATGTATCCATTCAACACTTCAGCAGGATTATGGCTGAGGAAACACTGTTCTTTCCTTATTTTTAAATTTATGTAAATTTCCAATAAAAAGCGTGGTAACTCTGATTTAGTTGAAATAAAGTCTAAAACTGACTTTCTCTTCTCGTGGTTATCTTCTTTCCATGGAACAAAATCTAAGCATTTATATAAACATTTCAAAAGCTTTCAACCAAACCTTTTTTTAATAAATGTTTTAAGATTGAAAAAAAGAGCTATTACCAGGGTTCATACTTATAATAGTGAAATTCAAGAGTTTTAAGGAGTTATTTTGGAGTACAGTACAAAGTCGGGAGATAAACACAAATGTACTAATGTAAAAAGCTTTTTTTTTAAATCCAGAATATTAAAGATTGATTTTAAAATCTAGAATCTACCAGCAATAGAGAATTTGCACAAGTCTTAAATATTGTTTTAAAGTAGCTACAATTGTTGTAGATTGAGGTCCCTGGAGTCCAAATATATCCTCCACAAATTTTTCCCCCAATTATTTCTGTAGTTATTCATGTTTGAAAAACGCCGGAAACGCGCTTCTGCAGAAAACGAGGCATGTCCGCTGGTGACGTCATAACCACCTTTCTTTTTCGTCGTAGCTTGATTTTCGAGTGTTTTCTAACAGAAAGGTACGGTTAGGGACAAGAAAACATTTTGCGAATTTATACCTTTCATTTCAAATGATTGCATGCATTCATTGAAATATGTTCCTTTTTGATAAATGAAAAGTTGGAGTCGGATTTCGCAGAATAATATATAAAATTTAACTGTTATTTAGTTGTGTTAATACAAGCTTGTATAATATCAGTTTTTAGTTATTTTAAACAAACCACCAAAAATTATTTTTCATAGATTTGACATAATTATTAAAATAGTAGCAAATACGGTGAGTCAAATTTATATTAAAAAAATTATTGAAAAATTATTATTATTATAAAAAAATTATATTAAAAAAATTATAATCTGTTATTTTTACTTGAAAAGAATTTTTTTTTAATATTTTTACATCCTTAAATTTGGCCAAAAAATAATATATTGTTTAAGTTTAACCACTTTTTATTAATTTTTTTTAAAAAATAAACATACTTAATTAAAAGCAAGAAATTAATTTAGCCCTAAATGTTTCTGTATGTATTGAAACGTTTTAAATTCATACCTTTAAAAAAGGAACCGCATACAACTTTTACAGTTTAAAATTTTTTTTTATTTTTAGTTTAAATGTATATATATTAAACCGTACTTGAGCGGGTATGAAAGTAAATAGCACAAAAGTTACTTGGTATTTTTTTTAATTTGTTAATTTATTTTTGAACACTTATGGTAGACTATTCTTATTCTGTTTAGAAGTCTCTTCACTAAATTCCTTTCATTAACGTTTTTTTTTTCATTTGCATTATAATATGAATCCTTTTGCCATAAAAACACTATCCTGGGGGGAAGGAGGGCAATCTGTTGTTAGTTTAAAGGTTAATTTTAAATTATATTTTGCAAATTTGAAATGGTGTTGCTGGAAAAATTAAATAAACTGTAGCTACATTGTTAAATATCACTTAGTAAAGCTTAATTTAATAAGAAATGCACTGGCAGAACATGCATTTGAGCAAAAAACTTATTAACTTGTTTCAGAGCCCACGTTTATTTAAAGATCTAAGGTTTTGCTATTTAGTTTGTCAAAATATCATTTTTTGCTATTCAATTCATTACCCCAATAATTCCTTTATCTATATTCATTTTGGAAATTAATAAAAAAAAAGCTGTCAGAAATATTATTAAAATAAACTTTTAATTAGCGATATTTAATTTTAACTGAATTCTTTGAAGCAATTAAAGTTTATATATTGTGATATTTTTCCGTCACATTTTTAAACGTCGTTTTTCTCTAATTTGACAGAATATTGTTACATAATAACTTGTGATTACATTCGTTTACATACATCGCCACCCACAATAAGCTTATTCTTAATTTATGGATACTTTTATATCTTCAGATAATACAAGACTTATTATTTCAATATTATTACTTGGCACAAATTTGAAATGTTGAAAAACACCTTGTAAAAGAACAAACGAGTGGGCACTTCCAGTGTTTTTCTCTACGGTCACACGGTAGCCGTTTTCTCCAAAGGATGTTAGTACGTCATGACACGTGACTTCCGTTTTAATACGAAACCGAAACTGCACCCTTTTTAACGTCAAATAAAAGCTAAACTAAACACCTGAAAATTTTAAAAATGCACTTTTTGTAGGTTTTAAGACATCCTTTATTGATTTAGACCAGTGGTTCCCAACCTTTTCTAGACTATCGCCCCTTTCATTAGGTTGACTAACACATATCGCCCCCTTTTAATTTTCCTGTTTTGTCCAATTATAATTTGAGTTAAAGTGTAACTAATAAAGCAATTTTATCATTTTAAACACTAACTACCATATATAAAAACAACCAAAGCAGCTGTATCCGGTCACTTAAATACAATAGAAAGAAATAAAATTTTATATTTAACAGATTTTTTTAAAGAACAAAAGTGAAATAATTAACTAGATCTTTAAGCTGGATTCTGCAAAATTTAAGAGAGTTGACAATAAAAATTAAAAAATTGAATGTTGAAAACTTTTTTATTATTTTATCTTTTGTCAAGTTCATGCGCAAGTCTTTGAGGCAAATGTCCAACTGATTTCTTTGTTTAGTAAGGAGCTGGGTGATAACAGAACCAAATCCTTTTTCAACTAAATATGTTGACGGGAACGAGATGAGAAGTAGTTCGGCTTTTTACCACAGTTGTGGATAAGTGTAAATAAGTTTCACGCAGTCTAACTCATAACCTCTCTGCTTGAAAATGATTTTCGCCTCACAGTCATACTTCATATCTGCAAACTCTGTCTGCAAAGTGCAAAGAGTTATCAAGGTTATCCACAACCCACAGCTTCAAACGAGAATGGATCTACAATAGAATCAGGAATTTCTAACTTGGTCAAATCTTCAAATCTTGTAAGCATGTCAGTTTTTAACTTGTCAAGGTGATCAATAAAAATTAGAATGGTTTTACTGTACTACGGTACAGTATATTATTTTAATTTTCCACCTTCGAATACTCATCGCCCCCCTATCGCCCCCAAACTATTTATCGCCCCCTTGATAACACAAATCGCCCACTTGGGGGCGATCGCCGCCCCCAGGTTGGGAACCACTGATTTAGACTAAGAAAAAAAAATGTGCAAATTCTCTATTAAATATACATTGTGGATCAAGTAAAAAGTAGCAAAATTGCGACAAAACGCAATGCCAAAAAACCCTCAATATCAAGTAATTTGCCAACAGCAACAATTAATTTGCCAAGCACACAAATTTTCCAGTTTTTTTTTTAAATAGAATTCTACAAATTTGTAGAAATCTCTTTTCTCTTATAATTAGATAATTTAATTACTTTAACTTTTTATTAACTTCAATCAGGATTTCTGGTATAAATTTCAGAAGTGGGCACTTAGGCAAAAAAAACCCATATAATTCAGGAGTTGTTCAGCAGGATTAAGAACCCTGAATTACTCAACTGTATTTAAAAAAAGACTTTTGAGAACATTTGACTTTTTGAGAAATTTTGACGTACCACCAGACCTAAATATTTAAATAAGCGTATATTTACTCTTCTAAAAGTGTTCAAAAGCTTTTTGAATTAAATTCCGGAGAAAACTTCATATTTAATGGTTATATATTTATTTATAACATACTTATAATAAAGGAGAAATAAAAAGATTAAAATGGTATTAATTTGCAGTGTTATTACCCATAGGTCTCAAAACATACAAATAAAAAATTAGTACAAACTCAGCAAAAAATTAATCATCAGATAAAATATACTTTTATAGTCTTTAGTGAAAAATTTGTTGTTTGCCTGTGATTAAAATATTATCATTAGGAGTAATAGAACTTATCTTCACTCTTAAATCCTCTTCAACACTTATGTTTCGATAAGTATTTTTTATGTGCAAGAGTTCAAAAAATCCACTCTCACACAAGTAACCCGTAACAAATGACATCCCGTAACATGACAAATAGCAGTATCATGTTGCTCACATAGCTCACGCGTACCACCCGAAATTTTCCTGCATACCACCGGTTGGGAACCTCTGATCTAGGCTAATTTACAGTTTATGTGCAGATGAGTCTGAAAAATACAGACCTGGTCACAGTGGAGCGAATGGGTTTTTTGATGTGTTTGCTCAGCCACCAATCATTTTCTTCTTCAAAGAAGCACACCGATATTAAGCGAGCACCACACCCTACAGCAAATTTCATTTCTAAAAAAATTAAAGACATGACTAGTTGATACGCATGACATAATATATATTTATGACATATTATAACTTAACCCCCCTCAAAATCTTATATTTTGTACCCCAATTTAAACTTAATAACCTAAATTACCTTTTTAACATATCCTTAATATCTTTAACATCCCAACCACACCCTGTCAGCGACAAACAGTTGCCTAGATCAACCGTTCCCACAGAAACTGTTCAGTCAGCAAATATTTTACTGTGACCTTAAACCTCTCTCATAATCGAAGCTCAACCCTGATTGGTCAATCGAAGAACAAGCAATAACAATCTGTAGCTGTGAATCACTTTAACTAGACTCCGACATGTAAAGTTGTGTGCTTTTGGCGGTCCGAGCTACGGCTCCGGACTCCGTCCCGTTAAATACTCTAAACGATCTCTTTACAATAAATTATCTTGGACGTCCAAGCTATCTCCTTTAATTAGAAGGAACTAAATAATAATTATACTCTCATGTGTAGTAGATGTTATTCTATTACATTCATATATTTTAATATTTTCACACATGTCCATTAACAATGCATAGCGTAAAAATAATACAAAAAATCATAAACAGTAAAAGAAAAAAAAACATAAGAATAAACAAATCTTACGGTAATATGCTTTAAAAATATGAAAAGGTTTAGAAAATAAATCCATGACATCAAAAACACTGTTGTAAGTTTCATAAAATTTACACAAACAATATTTTAATATGACTGATTAGAATACAAATGAAACAGTGATACTCAGGTACAGATTGCTTTAACGTACCAGTATTATTCAAATCAACCTTTTTAATAAAAACTCAGTAGAATGTCTTATAACAGAAGAAAATTGTATGACGACAAAAACTGAATTGAACATTCCAGTAATTCCACAAAACATATTATTATTGGTATTCTGTAATCTATGGCAAATAAAGCTGGTTTTATACAGAAAAAAAAGCTTTAAAACCATAGATATCATAGTTAAAGTATTAGATTGGCAGATCACGTGACCTCCAATGCTAACGACGGGACGCGCATGGAGGCCAAATAAGGGGGCAAAATGGTGCCACTTTAAGGAGAAAATACTACGAAAAAATACCATTTAGTTCTAAAATTACAAAAAAAAATAGTAGAAAAGGATTTAAAGTCACTAAAAAGATTCCAAAATGCAGCTAGTATTTTTACGATATGTTTGTAATTTTATAATTAAATGGCATTTTTTCGTAGTATTTTTCTCCTTAAAGTGGCAGCAACACTGGCCATTTTGCCCCCTTATTTGGCCTCCATGCGTGTCCCGCCGTTAGCATTGGAGGTCACGTGATCTGTCAATCTAATACTTTGACTATGATATCTATGTTTAAAACTAACACAGCATTTTTTAAAGTAAAAAAATACACAATTGTAAAATGTGAATATACTGTATTTATATGTTATGTACCATTAGGAGACCACCGAACGCAAGTGGCCGCTCTGTTTATTCGGAGTAGAACTAAGGTGGGCTTCCATTTATCGTCGACTTTGGTCCAAACGTAAGCATTACGATCCTGTAAAAACAATTACACCACAAAAATTATTCTATATAATTTTATTATATTATTAAGCAGAAAGAGAAAGAAATGGTATGAATACAGTAAAACTATTAAAAAGGTAACAAAAAGTATTTACATACTTTCCATTTACATTCGGAATTTCGTATTAAGCAGGTTCACAACGACAAGGATTTAACTTAGCGGTTCCCAACCAGGGGGCGATTTGTGTTACCAAGGGGGCAAACAATACTTGAGGGGCGATGAGTATTCGAAGGGGGAAAATTAAAATAATGTTGCACCCTTGTACAGTAAAACCGATATTCTCCAACCATAACCAAACCAGCCAACTTTTACTTTAAACTCTCTTAAGGTTCCCAACCTGGGGGCGATCGCCACTGTCACTTAACCAGCTTCCACACAACAGTTGTATTTAACAGGTAAAAAAGCACCAAGCACAGCATTAATTCGATATTAACCATTTACATGCTAAATTTGGCTAGTTTCATTTATTTTATTTCGAAAATTCAATAATTATCGCTTATCGTTTGCAAAAATTAATTTATATTTCAAAGAATAAATATGTAATATTCCTCGTTTTTAAATAGAATGAAAAGATTTCGTATCAACGTACAAAGAATCTCGTAGTAAATATATTTGACGTCATTTCAAACTGATCAATGTCGCAAAAATAAATTTATTTTAATTTATTGTCTAAAAGAATTAAAGTTTCTCGAGCGATTGGCAATGGTGATTAAATTCTAATAAAAATGGCTTCCCATGCTTTTTAAATGAGCATTAAATTTTGCAGTTTTTTAAATAATTGAAGTACTTCGAATTCTTTTTTGAAATTTTGAATGTATTCTAATTTCGATGCGCTGAATTTTTTGACGTATCACACTTGTCCGTAGCATTTGTAGTTTGGGCTATGAAAGTGGGCGACGAACAGAACGATTATAATACCTTCCACTTTTTACGTTATAAACGTAGTGTGGAAGTTAAAATTAGTTTAAATTGTTATTTGTTCAAAACCGTCTAAGTGGTTTGCACAATGTTACAAGACTCAAGTTAAGACTGAAACTACAATACTGTAAAATGAATTTGATGCCATGGAATTGTTTTTGTCTATGCATTTTATAATAAATACACAAGCACATTAAGAAACTCACGGCTGAGCAGGTGACTATGCGGTTTGTGTTGGGTGCCCAGTCTATACTGGTCACCCTCAGGTCATGCTGAGCGAGGACATTTTTGCAATTCCATCGATCCTCGTCACGCTTGTAAATGTGCACTTCGTTACTGTTAGGGGAGAGGGCGATATCTGGAACAATACCATATAATTATTAGAACAAAAATGGCAGCGTGTTCATACCATAGATATCATAGTTAAAGTATTAGATTGGCAGATCACGTGACCTCCAATGCTAACGACGGGTCGCGCATGGAGGCCAAAATAAGAGGGCAAAATGGCCAGTGTTACTGCCACTTTAAAGAGAATAATACTACGAAAAAACATCATTTAATTCTAAAATTACAAAAAAATATCGTAAAAATACTAGCTGCATTTTGGAATCTTTTTAGTGACTTTAAATCCTTTTCTAGTATTTTTTTTTGTAATTTTAGAATTAAAGGGTATTTTTTCGTAGTATTTTTCTCCTCAAAGTGGCAGCAACACTGGCCATTTTGCCCTCTTATTTGACCTCCATGCGCGTCCCGTCATTAGCATTGGAGGTCACGTGATCTGCCAATCTAATACTTTAACTATGATATCTATGGTTCATACATAAAATGTTTAACAATTTAGTATTATTTTTCGAAATTTAGGGAAATTTTTTAGCATTTGTTGAGGTTGCAATAACCATTTTTAGGATACATATATTATTTAAAAGTAAAATTCAAGCATTGTTAAGGTAATTTTACATTAAAACCAAATCCTTCATACAAATGAAATTGACAATTGGATACTTGAAATGTATCAATAAAAAAAAAATTCTATTCCTTAAAATTATTTTAATATTATTTTGATTTAATGAATAGGTATAAAACTGAAAAGACAAGCAAAAAATGATTTTTTTTTAAATGCAATCTAGGAAATTTAAGGACTTTTCATATAGTTAGGTTAAATTTGAAAGGTCTTAAAAACAATCGATGAATAACAATAACTTTTTGCAAGGATTGTGCATTTATTACAGACAATTTAATTAATATGGGCATTATTCATAATGCCCTGGCAATTTAAAAAATGCATGATAAAATAGGACAAGATATAGTTATTTATGCAACAAGTGTGAAAAGTAACACTTTTTAAAACTAGTGAAATAATGACACGTGTTTTAAAAAGTTTACTTTTCACACGTGTTTCATACACTATTTTTTATAATTACGTGAAAAAAGTCAAATCTCATTGGTTCAAAAATAATTCACATGCTAATTTTTTTTACGTAAAGATCGGCATCGATAAATCTCTGGAACTACAAAAGGCAAACATATTTTTTAGTTTAAAGTCAAACATTTGAACATGATTCAAAAATAAAAAAATAATAACATTCACGCGCGTAATATTTATAAATAAAGCAGATCAATAAATTTCTGGATTTTATGAATATTATGAAATTGAAATTTTACTTAAAATGTTGGCATCTTATGAAAAGAGTGAAAAAAAGTACTTTTTTTCACTGCTTTTGGGTGAAAAAAGTAATTTTTTATCACTGTTTCTAAAAAGTATAACTTTTCGCACGCGTCTGATATTAAAATTATAGTGTAAAAATCGGATTTTTTTCACGCAATTATAAAAATAAATTTATATTTGTGTACAATAATTTATCACATTACCCAGTGATTTTAAGTACTGCTTTAAATTGTAATAGGCCTTTTGATGAATTAACATGAATTCATATAATATGTAATTATATGTATTTTTAAGTTTATACCTTAAATGCTTCTTTTTTAGTTAGTTTACTTTTCTTAGTTATAATATAATATAATCCTTATTTTTGCATGTAGAGGAATATGAACAAAAATATTCCCAAATTTCCCACTCAACATTATGCACGGGCAATGGGATATTTTCTTTTATAATTTATCACATCCACTTGGGCAGTTTTTAAATCGCCCGGGCATTATGAATAATGTCCAATTTTCCATATTGCCCATAACATAATTTGCTTGTTTTAATGCAAAATTAAATATCAAAAATACACAAACTAACGTGTTCGGTCACTGTTCCATGCGTGACATGTGATAGGATCAACCCCAAAGTTGTGGATTTCCGTCATTGGGAAGGCTGTTTGTACAATCTGGAAATAAGGCAAGAATGACATTAAAAAAAAAACATTGAATGAACATAGGCTAAACAAGGGATCAGATTTACTGTACGGTCCCCCTTGGCGTGATTTTTTGGATTTGGCGATAAATATTTTTTTCTGGCAACCTGCCTGGCTTCAACTGAAGATTCGAATTCTCTGACTTCGCACCGATGACGTTTTCCGACAACCCTATCGGACCGTTGGTTGAGTTTTCATAAGAAATATTCCTATACGATATTTTCTTTAAATGGTAGTTTTTAAAAAACAGTCGCCAAAAGACGGACTTTTAGCGCGATTTTGGAAAGTTCGCCAAGGGGGACCGTACAGTTAATCTCTACCTAAACAAGGTTTAAATGCAGATAAGGGGGTACAAATCCAATATAAGGTGCCTATAAATAATTTACTGTGGATGCTTCAAGACTGATTCTGTTGACTTGTGGAATTTTTAAAAACTTTTTTACTGGTGAAATTTATTTATTATTAAAAAAAAAGGGGGGGGGGGTTCCGGTTCCTGAACATTTTTGGTAAATTTTCCTAACAAATCCTAGGTTTTGTCTGTTAACTTTCAAAAACGAGAAATACTATACTGCTTCCTTTAAAGTAAATAATTTTATGTTTAGAATTTAAGAGGGAAAAATACATTATTGAATACATTATGAAGATACATATTGATAATGTATCTTCATATACATTATAAATGAAAATACATTATCATGATTTAAGAACCAAAACAACCAAAGCTAGCAAGTTATACCTATCCTCCCTCCAAAAAATATTTAAAATAACACAAGAAAAAAGAAATAAAATCAAAATAGCAACGCAACACCCTTTTTTCTTGAATACTTTCTTTTTTACAAAGTTATTTCTACGAACGCAGTACGTAAATACATGTTAATCAAACTTTAGGAAACCGAAAGAAAGTTTTCGGACATGTCAAAATGACAGATCAGTGACCCAGAAATCGTACGATTGGTAAACAGAGCGCATATATATTTTTAAATATTAATATTCTATGGAAAATTTTTAATCTAAAATAAATACTAAAAATAATCGTTTGTTTTAAAAGAATAGATTAGACTTCCCCGCCACGCCCGCTGTTGACTCCCCATGAAGGACCGACAACTTCCCACTTTTTACGTCTACGTACTAGGCCTACTGACACAAGTGACGAACTTGGGATATATAGTAATTATTTTAGCTAATATATCACTAGATTAGAAGCCGCATGTGAAAATAGAACAAAAACAAGAACGTAAACACTCACAATTCAGTAAACTTTTAAAGACTCGTGCTTTTCTATGCCAACTATCGGCTGTAAACAGCCCGCAAGCAGCAATTCCGACCCACCGGTGTGTGGTTGTAATCTGGTAATCCGACCAATGGTCCAGTTTGAAAGAAAAAAATAATAATAAACAATTTACAAAAAATACTTATGTAACTAATTATCAATAAAAGTATCTGATTCTTATAGATTTTTAACAGATAACACACTAATCATTAGCTAAAGATTAGTTAAATAATAAATAGTAAAGTGGAGTGGAAAAAGAAAACTATCAATGTTTAGGAGTTTCGTGAAGTGAACTTCGAAAAAAAGTAGTAAATATTTACTCTTTTAAGACAAATCAAAAAATTATATTTAATTTTTTGAATATTTCGATCTTTTTATTTGAATCAAATGCAAAAAAAAACTATTTTCTGAAGAAATAAATTTTTTTAAATGCTGCACAGATTTTTTTTTTTCTGACACAGAGAAAAGAAGTACACCCAGAGCAAAAGCAAGACTTGAGCCCGCAACCGTTATAGCGCACAAACTGCTAGCGTAATGGACTGCAATCCAAACCACTAGACCATCCGAGCCCGTGCTACATGAAGTTTATTTACAAATTATTTCCTTTTTTTATCTGGCAACACTCCATCTTTTTGTTGTTCTTTGGCTATGTCCTCACTACGACATCAAACGCCACAAATGCAACAAATTTGACGACTTGGCAGAGTCAGCCATCATGCTATTGCATTGCTTGGCGCACTTGGCAGTCGCCAAATTTTGTTGCCTTGTGGCATTTGTTGTCGTAGTGAGGACATAGCCTTTTGGTTTGTTTGATGGTGTACTGCTATCTCAGGATGGCCCTGGATGGAATTCTAGATGGCCCATGGCCCTGGCTATCTGCACTGCTAAATCGACTAAATTACGGCGTTCCCCGAGTACACTGGGTCAGACGTGCGCGTTAAAACTGGGAGTCCAAGTCCCGACGGCGTTAGCGTACTATGTCGTTTGAAATCCAATCGAGTGCCAGCTCAGGTGTTTAACTCGTCACTTGACTACAATTTTATTTTACGAAACGTAAATGATTGTGTTCAATCTCCTAAAAGGAGGCTAGAAATAGACAGCCGGAAACTATTAAATTACCAAATAACCAAATTGGAAATTGCTATTATAGCTTCACTGCTGGATGTCAACGTCATGTAATGCTTTATTTGAATTTTTGTGTACGTAACATTTATTCTTTTAGTCTTTATTTTTAATACAAACATATCTATTTACTACCTCTTGCCTCAAATGACTTGTGGTACACAAGAAAACTCGAAGATTCTTCTACCTTATCATCATTATCTATTGTTCTCTGGTAACACCTCCTAAATGACAGATATAATCCCAAATTATTTTATCGAACTGATTGTTTCTCTTACGTCACAGACACAGGATTTCAAAATCGTCCAGAGAGTATTGCTTAGATAAAATACTTCTTTGACTTCTGTTTAACCAAATGATTGTTTTAAAAAGGTCATCTATACTTTTCAGATCAGATTTGTTTCCATTATTAGTAACCTCTTTGCGATTGCGTTTGCATAATGAAATTGTTTTCAAGTGTTCTCATGTATTTCTGCCATAGGTCGTTTGTTCAATGAAATGGTTTTAAAGTGTTCTTATGTGTTTCAGGCGTAGCTCCATGTCTCCTGGGGGATCACCCTGAAGCACCCGAAGCTCACTTCCCTGAAGCTCAGGATGGCAGGAGATGGGATGGATGTAGGGGAAGGCTACTCGCCCTTGGTAAGTATTATTTGTGGTTAAAGTATACATTGACGCCCGGGTTTGGCAACAAGTCAAAAATTGTCGCCAAGTCAAAATGTCAACAATCTTGGCGTCAGCCAAGTCCGTTGCCATCCTGAAATGACAACAAATACTTACCGAATATATTGCTGAGACCGAAAATATACAGCAAAAATACCCGGAAAAAGTGAAAAATCTCATTAACTAATACTAGGGCATTTACGATCTAAGCCATCTTTAACAAAAATAATCGGAATTTAACAGTTTGTTTCACGATCAACAATGTAAAAAAAATAGAATCATAACACGTTCTAAACATTGTATGATTATTATTTTAAATAATATTAATGAAATTTAAGTAAGAATTAAATAAATAAAAAACATGTGCATGTCTACGATTAACTGATCTAGTAGGAAAATATTTTCCAAAGCTAAAAAGATTTTTCAAACAGTATTGAAAAAAAGATTAAAAAAGGTACTAAAAAACGTAGTTATTTTAAAAATTAAACATGTTTTACATACCAGGATAAATAAGCAAATCCTAACGCGATAACACAATAAAAAACGTGGATCATAATACTGCAAGTGCCGAAATAATGAAAAATAATCTTTTTAAATAGTTAAACATTGAATTAAAAATCGATCTGCACGAAAAATATTTACTTTTAAATAAAAACAGTTAAGATTTAAATAGATTAGAAAATAAAGATTTAGATTCACATGCACTGTCGCGAATCGAGTCGAGAAAAAAATAAAACAACATGCATGGTTGCCGAACTTCAGATTTCAGGTTTTTTGGCGAAAAACCGATGGGAAAGGTTGCTAAATATGGCGAATTTCGCAAATTGGCGTTTCGCCAAATTTCGTTGCCAATGGTTGCCGTAAAACTGAATTTAACGGGGTTGCCAGATTGGCGACAAAATTTCCGGGCGTCAATGTATACTTCAGCCTTATTTGTAGATTCTATAAGATTGGTTAACCTCTTGGCATAATTATCAAAACTTGTTAACGTCAACTTAATTAACAACATGGAATTGAGATGTATAAATAGTGAGTTTTTTTGTTGAGCACAAATATTGTGTGGAAGCGGTTTAAGTGACAGATTCCGTAACAAACCAACTTGTTATGCTTTGTTAACAAATGTTCTTCTACGCAAACCTTATAAGTTGTATCTTATAAATGTTTTTAAAAATTTAAACTATTTTTTAAATATTCCAAACATTGGCTAATTAAAAGTCAGTTTCATGATAGTTAACATGGATTTTTTTTTGTGCTTCACTTTGAGATCATGTCATTTCTAACAAGATGTGACCGTGTTGGTTGGTTGGTAGACATATATATTCAGGCTTGTGTGCTTGGTCAGAGACCCTCTTATAAACCTTCGTCAAGTAAGACAGACACAACAGACAACACACACACATAAGTGGATCCATCTAATTTTTAGAGACAGAGGCCAACTAGAGGATCCCCAGAATTGGCTTGTCACCCCCAGAGGTATTGATTTGGTATGGGAACTTGGAGGACTTTCGGACCCAACAGATTTAACGAGCACGTACTCCGCATATACTCGACAAACACAAACATCCATGCCTTACCGGGATTTGAACCCGAACCCAGAGGCTCCAAAGTCTAGCGCCCTAACCGTTGCGCCGCCGGGTCGGCGTGACCGTGTTATTATTGTATATTTTCACCAATAATAACACAAATTTTGAAACATATGTTACAAATACTCATATTTTCTGTAGATGGGCCTGATGTACGTGTTCAACCTCATTGTGGGCACGGGTGCTCTCACGATGCCTTCCCCCATCTACGACGCAGGTTGGCTCCTCAGTCTTATCGTTCTGGTCATTCTTGCATTCATGAGGTAAGTATTGTTGTATGTTATTCTTGCTAGGGTGATCTTTAGGACCTCTCAAAGGCCCATCCAATAATTTTAAACATATTTTTCTTTCCCCCAATAGGGCTGCAATATTGGCTCAAGCCTTTGCAGACTCAGCATAATTTTAACATACATTTAATACACATTTTAAACATACTTAAGGTATCACTTTGATATGATCATAAAACAAATGAAGAGCTTAGTGGAAGAACGCGCTAAGGGCTAATTCCATGTAACTGTAGTGTAAGTCACGATTTAAGAGGAGATTAAAAGGTTTTTAAATTTAAAAAATAAATCAAATTAAATAAAGTACACTGCATTATTTAGTTATAATAAGTGTAGATCAACTATTCCACAATTTTTTTTTCATTTAATTTTAAAAGTTGTAGTGATAATCACTTATTACAAACGTGACTTACACTACAGACAGGATAATTTTGCATGGAATTACCCTAAGTGACAAAAAATGAAAACGAGAAAATGAGCTTTGAGGTTTTTAGTTTGCACTTAAATCCGTTACAAACAGTGCTTGCAAATTATGAAAAATATACTTAACTTAAAGTTTGCAAAAAAGGGGAAATTTGTTATCTTAAATGATATAATAATTTCATTATATATCCTTCAAGTTCATTACCACAGAAATCTCAATTGTTTTTTCAAAAATGTCACTTAGCATGTTACGTTCTTCCACTAACCTCTTCAATTGGCCCATTCTTATGTTATCCACAGGTATGTGGTTCGGGCAATTACCCTAAAGCCTTTTTAAATGCCTAAAATAAGGGCATTTACGTTTAATGTACACTTTAGTTTCATTTTGACACCAATATTAATTTTAATAGTTTTTATAAATTACATACATTACAGTCCCTGGACAAATTATTAGACGCACTGCAAGATTTTATGTAAAATATTAATTACCGGTTGATATTGTACCGTTTTATTATTTTAAATTGATTTGTTTTTATATTATCCAATCCATTACCGATTTATTTGACATAAATAAAACAGCATTCATTTAGAAAAGCATAAGTTTTAAAGAAAAGTGAAATTAATGTTAGTAAAAGTCACTATTTAGTTGAGCCACCTTTATCCGCTATCAAAGCTTTAATTCTGCAGGGCATGCTATCAATGCAAGACTGTACTGTCTCCTGCGTTTGAGGATGATGATTCCACACATAAATAATCTTATAATAAATAATTAATATAAATTAATCTTAATCATTAATTATCTTAAAATAAATACAAATATGTAGTCTACAAGAATTCTTTTAAATAAAAATCAATAATATTGTAGCTAATAATTTGTCCAGGGACTGTACGATTAAACACATTATGATTAATGTGTAAAAACAAAATTATTAAAAAAAACAAAATCTATTAACTAGTAAACAATATGTAGTTAAAATACAATTTATATTACTGAAATCCGATTTTAGAGCTTGCCCACTACTGTGGAGCCAAATTTAGCTGTTTGGTTTTCCCTGTTCCATAGTTTCTTAATTGATTTCAAATTAAAAATATTTTGCATGGCACATTTTTTCAATTTTCTAGTTTTGTGACTGTGACATTCGTGACCGAGTCAATGGGTGCCGCAAATGCAATTGTTCACAGCCGTACCGTCCGCCACTTGAAAAAAGTCATAAAAACAGAAGATTCCGGGAATGAAGATAATACTCAACTGTTGGAGGTAAAATCCAAATTGTCTCTTATCTTGCACTTACAAAATGTTTATTAAGTTTGGTACATATTTTAACAATCATATAGAACAGGGGTCCCCAACCAGTGGTACGCGAGAAAATTTCGGATGGTACGCGTGAGTGACATGAGCAACATGCTACTATTTTGGATGTCATTTGTTACTAGTTACTTGTGTTAGAGTGGATTTACTGAACTCTTGTACATAAAAATTACACATAGAAGCAGAATAAGTGTTGAAGAAGACTTAAGAGTGAAGATAAGTTCTATTGGCTCCTTATGTTGATATTTTAATCACAGGCAAACAACAACAAGTTTTGCGTTAAAGACTATAAATGTATATATTTTATATGATGATTAATTTTTTGCTGAGTTTGTACTAATTTTTTATTTGTATTTTTTTAGACCGACGGGTAATAAATAAAACTGAAAATTATTACTATTTTAATCTTTTTATTTCTCCTTTATTTTAAGCATGTTATAAATAAACAAATACCAACTATTAAATATGAAGTTTTCTCAGGAATTTAATTCAAAAGGCCTTTGAACACTTTTAGAAGAGTAAATATTATACGCTTGATATTTTAATCACAGGCAAACAACAACAAGTTTTGCGTTAAAGACTATAAATGTATATATTTTATATGATGATTAATTTTGTGCTGAGTTTGTACTAATTTTTTATTTGTATTTTTTTAGACCGACGGGTAATAAATAAAACTGAAAATTATTACTATTTTAATCTTTTTATTTCTCCTTTATTTTAAGCATGTTATAAATAAACAAATACCAACTATTAAATATGAAGTTTTCTCAGGAATTTAATTCAAAAAGCCTTTGAACACTTTTAGAAGAGTAAATATTATACGCTTATTAAAGTATTTTGGTCTGGTGGTATGCCAAAATTTCTCAAAAAGTCAAGTGGTACGCAGGTGCAAAAAAGGTTGGGAACCCCTGATATAGAAAGATATCCACCATAAAATAGATCTAATGTAATCAGTAACAGTAGTATGAGAAAGTGCATATAGTTGCTTAATTTTTATCAGGAATTTATAAAAGTACTTAATTTTAGAAATAAACACTTGTTGATGAGAGAAGCGTTTGTTGTGAAATAAAATCACAGTTGTCTCGTTACTTTTATAGTATTAGTTCAGTTAACAATGAAAATATAAATTAATTTATTTCATGTTAGAAGGGTTTACTTACTTAGTTTTCATATTACTGAAAACTAAAATACTGAAACTAAAAATCTTTATTTTATAATTTTTTCTTAGTATAATTTTTAATCGAAAATTTTATTTTAAATCTTAGAGTTTTAGATTATTTTATATCAATGCTTTATGAGAATTTTATAATGTGTTTCTGAACGGAATTATTTTTTTCAGCGTATAAACATAGTAAGTTTTAATATGTTATATTTTCCCCTTATAATGTATAGTTTCTTTATATAACAAGTTGATAAACTGATTTGTATTGATTTAAAAAATTACAACATATACTAAATCTCTCTAATACTATCCATACCCTTGTTTTTTTAAAAAAAAATAAGAGTAAAGTATAAAGTTTTGAAGGACGGGGGGGTTTTGGTTACGTTTAAAAGTAGAGAAACCATATTATGGAGAAGTAAAAATTATGAAATTATGTTATTGATCTTTAAAAATTTTAATAAGTTTTCTCTTCAAATTTTAGTTTTTAAATATTTTATTATAAGTGTTAGGATTTAAGGTTTTTTTTTGTTCTTTAATGCTGTTTAATTATTTTACTTTTATGTTAAAACATATTTTATGTTTTTCAATCAAGGAACGTTTTTTAACTGATGAAGTCATATCGAATTCAATGGAAAATGAAAAAGTTCCTTTGCTCATTAGTAGTAAGTATAACAAATTTCAAGTATATTGATTAATTAATTGTTATCAATTATAAAAATTATTAGTAATCATTTTATTTATGGTGCTTTTTTTTTCTTTTATGTAAAAAGTATGTTGTCATTATCATTTTTTTTTACACTTTAATAAGTTGACTAAATGGAAATAGCAGTAAATTTGTTTTTTGTTTTAATTTTTCAAATCTCATATCCCTGTAGTGTATCAGGGTTCATACGCCTCCTGAAATTCCTGAAAAACTCCTGAATTTTATTTTTTTCTTCTAAGGGCCCTTATAACTCCTGAAATTTGTGTCTCATCTCCTGATATTTTTTCCCTCTCCTGAAAAAATTGATGTTACGAATATTTTTTTCCTTTCTCTGCCGTTTTTCTCGGAATAAGTCTACTGCTCATGCACAGTAGAAAAATAGAGTTCAGACATCGTGATAATTAGGTCCCAGAATGCACCGCACAACTCTTTAGAAGATTTTTTTCTTCTGTTTCATCATTTGAAGTGCAGTGAAGTCACTAGACTAATACAATAATAACAAACATATTCAATTTTATTCCTCGTGACCTCCTGAATTTACATTGCTGAACTCCTGAAAAACTCCTTAGAAACTCCTGAATTTCACTATCATAGATAGAGTATGAACCCTGGTGTATGTAATTTACCTAAAAAACCCAAAAAAGAAAGGTAAATTTTAAATTCAAATTTGTTTTTGCTAAAGTTCTAAATCTCTTTTCTTATTAATGAAAAAAGTATCTTTTCATGTCTGTTTACTCTTGTTGTCCATTGGTATCGCTTTAATAAAGTCAACTAAATTTGGAAATAAAGTTTTTTTATTTATTTTTTTAAATAAAGATTTTCTTTTATTTAAACTTTATTTAAGCTAAATACTTAGAATAATAAATTCGATGTTATTTTTTTCAAAATTTCTGAAATCCTTTTTATTATGATGATGATTGTTTTGTGTAACTCATATTTCTTTATATATTATTTTATCTTTTGTATAGTTTTATTTTTGTGTATAGGAGATGTGCATGTTTTTTCAGTCCTATTAAATTGTACAGTCAGGGAATGTTCTTAACCCGGCAGCACTCGCGCTCCCAAGAGAAACACCGTCACTCGCAAGGGGGTACTTTAGACTTCAGCGCTGAATTTCCTTCAAATATCACTTTTACGTTCAAAACTTGCACAATTTTTTACTTAAAAGCTATTTTCTAACAAAAATTTAAGGTATTTATAGAGAAGTTTCGGTATCGGAATTATAATTATGATCCACATAATTTATCACTTCAGCGATCTTCCCCATAGGATCACCAGTAATGTCTTCATTTTCCAACAATTCATTAGACTCACTATCCGAACAAGGACGATAATCAATTATTATATCATCACCAGCTTCTTCTTCTGATTCGTTTGTAGATTTATCATCCAAAGAAACTTCTGCTAACAATTTTCGCATGCTTTCCGTCTCCTCATAGTAAGGACAAGTAACATGACAATTTGAACTAGAATGAAGAACCGCTAGCATTTGCGTGGGGTCTTTCACACCGCCAAAACCACAGTTCTACTAAACGCTTTCGGAATGTGAAAGATAATCATTCCTTTCCTTAGTGGGTGACCTTAAAGCCAGCTAATCTGGGTTTGACCAATTTTAGAAAGTGAGAAGTTGGGTAATTCGAAACGTGAATGTGCGTGGGGTCTGATAGACCCCCTTGCGAGGGCTGCCGGGTTAAAAAAAACATTTTTAAACTAGGGGCTTTGATTGCCAATGCTCGCCATCCCCGGGAGAACAAATTCACCATTAGGCAAGGATGGTAGGGTACGCTCACAAGAAGAGAGGTTATCTAATTTGGATACCAAATAAAAATTGTTTTGTAAATGTCGCAATTGTTAACTTTAATGAACATTTTACGGCGTTGCATGTCGTCCTGGTAAAAAAAAAATACTCATTCTAAAAGTAGTTAATTTTCTTTTTATGATTCAGAAGACGATGAGGTTGAGTTTAAAAGTCCCGAGGTTGAATTTAAAAGTGACGAAGTTGAATTTAAAAGTGATGAAGTTGAAAATGAGTCTAAAGGTGAGGAAGAGTTGAAGCTATGCAAACAATCCTTTAGTTTATTTTATACCCCGCGTCTCGAAATCCCGCGGGTCAGAATTCTTGTTCTTCACAACAATCAAATCTGGTATATATTACAGCATAGAGGGAACAAAGAAGAGGTTTAACTCTTTGAACAAAATGAACTCTCATAGTATAGAACTAGCAAATAAATACCCGTTCTTCGCACGGACTAAAAGAATATCAAATGAATCGATCCAAGTATGCGTGTCATATTTTTCGGATTTAATTTGCTATAGGATACTAAGCTTTGCCTTTGTTCCTGTTCATTATAAAGAATAAAATGCACATCCTCATATCACAAAAATCTTCCTCAATATGAACTTACTATCATGGCAATTTTCCTGATAAATTCTAAATTAACCATAACTGTATAACAATGTTATTTCACGCCAAAACCTCCATTCTGGATTTTAAAAAAATAAACATTTAGCTCATTGGCACGTTCAATTATTTTTCAAATCATTAATTTAGTTTCTGAAGGTAATGTTAAGAAAATAAAAGCAATTTAAATTTCAATTAATTTTTGTGTTCATTCAAATTTCTTCTGTCGAATGGCAACACGAGTGGGAAAAAATTATTGGATTTGAGCAAAAACGGTGTATTTTTTTCATAAAATTAGAATTTTCTCTAAAAATGGAACACATATGAAAAGAAACTAAGCCTCATGTGCACACGTTGGCATTAAAGGGAATCTATCTTAAAATTTTCGAATTTCTGAGGGCAGTATAAGTAGGTATTTTACGATCAACAGACAAACAGACAGACTTTCTTTTATTATTATAGATTTAGGGATTATCTGTTCAATTTTTCTTATATTTAAAAACAAATTGCTGGGAAAACGAGGGAAGATAATGAAAATTAAATTCTGCTGAAATCCAAAAATTTAAAAGATGCCTTGAATAATGGGATGAAAGTTATTTCAAAAAGAGAAGTTTTGTAACTTCCCCCCCCCCCCCCACCCACCCACCCTTAAAAAAAGAAAATGAGTTCTGGGCATCCGGTGGAAAAGGTGGTGGGTAATGAAAAAGGTTCACAGTATTATATAAAGTAAGGTGTTGTTGTTGTTTTTTTAGAATGTTCAGTGCGTTTTTTAAAGTTGTACCCCAACTGCATTTGTGTTTCTTTTATATCTGTTGGAAATGATATCCAATAACATTACAAAAAAAAAATTAACATACTTTTTCATTAAGCAGATTCCGTTGATACGATATCTGAAAATTCAGCAGAATATTTTAATATAACAGAGAGAATAGAAATGGTAAATATTTGTTTTTTGTACTATTTCCGTAGTTATTAAGTAAATTAAAACTATATTTCATTAATTTAAATGTTCTTGATAAATTGATACTTCTTGATACTTTTTCAATCAGTTTTAAACTCAACAATATACTTTTTCAATAAAAACTTTATTTTTGGTTGAACTTAGAAAATTGTAAAGTTAACTTAGTTTCATTACCAAATGGTGCAGAGCCAATGTTAATTCTAATGTCAATTGTCAATGGTAAGATTTAAAATTCAAAAATACCGTTACAATTTCCTTTGTAGAGAACCAAATAAATTTACCAAATTAAGGGGGAATGGGCGCGCTGGACCGGGGGTCTCCAAAAGTAATGTGCATCAGTGTTAATCCCATGGAGAAAAAAATATTTTCTCTGCCACATTTCTCCGGCTGTATTGAATATTTTTACAAGTGGATTTTTTTATGTGATAAATGTAGCTGACTTACAGGTCCCGACCTTCCCACTTTTTGAAATTGGCTCGAATATTTTTTTTTAAATTCTCAATAAATAATTTTACACAAAATATTAGAAGCAATTTCAAAAAGTGGGAAGATAGAGACCTGTAAGTTATCTACATTTATCATTTAAAAAAAAAACGTTTGTAAAAAATATTCAATACAGCCGGAGAAATGTGGCAGAGGAAATAGTTTTTTCGCCATAGGATTAACACTGAGGCACTTGAGTTTGGAGAACTGCTGTCCAGCGCGCCCATTCCCCCTTCAGAGTATTGCAAAAAAAAAATTCAAATTGCCTGTTGAAAACATGTTTTACAAAGTTAAGAGTTTTTCATCACCTAAATGTTTTTAATGTATAAATTTAAAGTCTAACAGTCTCTTTGGTACAACAGTGAACTGTAAGTTATTTGGATGTGTAACTGCAATATTATTAACTGGCACTTTCAGTTATTTAGATATGAATTAATAATATTCTTAATTAACGTTTATCTTCATTAAAATTAAATATTGTTGGTGTGGTTTCTACTTTACTCCAAGTTGTGAACTGTAATTGTATCACATTGCAAGCTTAAAAGTGCCACATGGTACAAATATAGCTTTTTGATTCAAATATTCGAAAATATTAAATATTTGTAATTCTAAGAATTAGAACAATTTTTAAATTGATTAGTATATAACAGTTGAAATACATTTAGCAGATCTTTAATTTTTTTTCTATAATGAAATGATATTAAAAAACCAAACTTAATACAAAAGATTTTCGTTTTTGTGGATAGGGTAGACTGACCAGTGAGTGAACAGGCCCCAGTGAATGAACAGTTGGTAAATACATTTAAAAAATAAGGATTGAAAATCATTCCACTGGATGAATTGGCAACACTGACTTCCTCCCATCTAGTAGGAAGCTATCTAGTCTATGAATCTAGTTTTTAATTAAAATCCAACATGTTTATTGACTGGACATTTTTGTGTTCATTCACTTGGCTTGTGTACCACTTCTTATTTGGACCCCCCAAAAGACCCAAAGCAATGCAATATAAAGTCACCTCCTTTTTTTTGTAGAAGTTACATGTAATGACAGATGTGTTCACATTGCCATACACCAGAAGCTATGTTTTCTTTAAAATGTATGAATTTTCATAAAACAAATTGTGCTTAAGCGTTCATTCACTGGTTAGTCTACTACCCTACATCACATTTTCTCCCACAATACAATATGTATTAAAATATAACAGTGTTTTTTTTCTTTATCATCTATTTTGATGTTTTTATAGGGGAAAATGGCTACAATGTTTTTTAATCGTGGTAAGTATCCAACTTTTTACAAAAACTTATCTACATGTCTTTTAATGTGCTATTGATATCATAATGTTGAATGTATTTAATTATGTTAATATTGTCTTTTAGTTGGTGTTAACGTATTTTACATTTGCATTGTGGTGTATTTGTATGGAGACCTTGCAATTTATGCAGCTGCAGTGTCAAAGTCAATTCGAGATGTATCATGGTAATTTTTTTGAAAAATATTTGGTTTGATATTGCTATTATATTAATTATTGTATTTTAATATAATTTTTTAAAGAACTCTTTATATTTATACATATTTTATAAAAAAATATATTTTTTCTTTTTAAGAAAGGTTTGATGAATGTAAATATTTCTTGTGCAGTTCGAGGGGCTGGGGAGCCCAGTCGGTTAGGCGCTCGCCTAGCATGGGAAAGGTCCCAGGTTCGGGTCCGGGCATTGCCAAAGTAACTGCCGACCTATAAACGGTCTGTGCAGCCAAAAATGTCCGACGAATGATACCCCGTGTAGAGAGTGTGCACGTTAAAATACGCTCCAAAGTCCCAACGCTGCGTACGATGTCGCCCTTAACAGTTGTGTTGGGTGCCAACTCAGGTGTCAGCTCGTCACTTGAACGTGGTTCTAAAATACGACGCCCGTCGCCAATAGCCCTCGTGTAGCTCTAGTGCGACGATATTTCAAACTAAACTAAACTTGTGCAGTTCGAAGTTAAATGAGAGCATTAAGGAACAATTTCTGCTACTCACTCAAAAAAAATAACTAGGAGCAAATAATAATTATTTGGGAGCATTTTTGAGAAAAATATTTATGAAAAAAATTCCGTTTATGTAATCTATCCACAGACTCTTAAGATTGCTGTAATTATACACATACAGAGTCATTGGAGTTACACAATTGTTCCAAAGTTTTAGGAATCGCAATTTACGATTGCAAAGTTTCTAGACTTTTGAAGCGTCAGATTATTGCATTTTATGTTTGGCTGGAGTTCTGTGATTTAAGGAAGCGAATTTTAACAAATTTAAGATCATTGGAGATTAGTGATTTTAAGGTTATTACTCTCGGAGAGATCTTTAGAAACCACCCTAAAAAGTTGATTGTGACATTTAAAAAAAAACTAAGACTAAATTTATTCTGAAATTGCAAAATTGCAGAATTTGTATGTTTTTCGCGACTAGCGACCGTTAATTTTGAGCTCTGTTCTTTTGTACAATATTGTATAGTACACTGCTAAAAAAAATTAGGGGAGCACTTTGTTTATTTTTGTTTACCCTTTCATTTCCATCTTCTTATTTTTTATTATAGAAATCTAAAATTTGTGAAATCGATTCATTATGCATCCAGAATGAAATGGTAAAAAACAGAGGAAAAAATCTTAATTTATTAAATTTAAGGGGGGAATTATTGGAATCATAACTTTTGAATAAATTATTACAATAATTTTTTCAAAACTTGATTTGTAAAAAAAAGGTAAAATCAATTTTTAAACATCTAAGAATGCAAGCATGAAGAATTTAGGGTCAATTCATTTCATAAAATTTTCTTGGAGTGAATTTTATTTTACCATGTTTTTCATATTTTCATTTAATTAAAACAAATATTATTTAATTCTTCAAAAGACATAATTCTTCCATCTAACGATAAATAAGTGCAAGCTCAACTTAGTAAAAAAAAAAATCGGAAGCTTATGATACCAAATGGAATCATTGGGGGTGAAAGGATTTAAACCGTGCGTTCCCCTAATTGTTTTGAGCAGTGTACATAAAAATAATTCGAGATAAGGTAAAAACAAAATTTTCGAAATTCATTGAATATCCATCTGAACATTCAACAAATTTTTTTCTTGAGTAGAGAATTTTTACAATTTTTCTTTTTTTAGTAGTGTGTTAGTCCAATGCTTTATATTTGTTGGATTCCATATTTTATACTGTTTCTTGGGGGGGCTGGGGAGCCCAGTCGGTTAGGCGCTCGCCTAGCATGCGAAAGGTCCCAGGTTCGGGTCCGGGCATCGCCAAAATAACTACCGACCTATAAACGGTCCCGTGCAGCCAAAAATGTCCGACGAATAATACCCCGTGTAGAGGGAGTGCACGTTAAATATCCTCCGAAGTCTCAACGCTGCGTACGATGTCGCCCTTAACGGTTGCGTTGGGTGCCCACTCAGGTGTCGGCTCGTCACTTGACTGTGGTTCTAAAATACGACGCCCGTCGCCAATAACCTCATGTAGCTCTAGAGTGACGATAATTCAAACTAAACACATTTTTTTCTGAGTAGAGAATTTTTACTCTTTTTTTTTTAGTAGTGTGTTGTTAGTTCAATGCTTTTTTATATTTGTTGTGTTCAATATTTTACACTGTTTCTTGTTTTAGTACATATGTTCCGGAAGATGCCTTTTGTAATGACACTTTGAATTCTACAATTCACTGTTTTAACGAGTCTTCAAATGTCTCGAGAAGCGATGCTTATAGGATATTTGTCGTAAGTTTGCAATTTTTTAGAATTTAACTCAACATTACTAAAAGTTATTGAATAATGATTACCTTAGAATATAAACTAACTTTGTTACTGTTTTTGTTAAAATGTCAGGGCCAGGGTTGTTATGTTTAAAACAATTGTTTCAAACATGTTTAAAACAATTTTTAAAAAAACGATTTATGCTGATTATCAATGTGGTACATAATTTTAGTTAATTAAAATAATACCAAACGTAAACTATTACATTATTAGTTTAAAAATTCTTCTATTAGCTCATCTGATTTAATCAAAGGAAGACACCGAATCGCCAGATAATAGAAGGATTTCTTCTATTCTATGATTCTTCGACAAAGAAAGATGCAAGGCATATGCCTAAAATGATTGGGGATGGAAGTAAATATAGAAGACCAAAACGCAAAAAGAACAGTGTTTTTTTAAAAACTCATACAACTTATTCAATAACCAAAATTTAATTGTTTTAAAATAAACATGTTTTAGACAAAAAAAACATGTTTAAAACAAAAAAAAAACATTTTTGTTTTTTTCCAACCCTGGTCAGGGCTCCCACCAAGTCACTATGTACTCACTAAAAAATACTTTTTTTAGTCACATAAAGTTAAAGTCGCTATCTGCCAAATATAGTCACTAAAGTCACTATTTTTGCCAGTTTGCCCTGTTTAACCTTTCATGAATCCTTAATACTCTGCGAAAGATTTCTTCAAAAATATAAACAAAAAAATATATTGGTATATGAAATTGATCTGAAAATTGAAACAAATAATAGAATCTTCGTGGTTAATAGAAGTGTTTTTATGGCCTCAGAAACCAATTCAAGCCTAAGTTTATTTCTGTAAACACCAAGCTGAACATTTATAAAACTTTAATCAGACCTATTGTCCTATATGGAAGTGAATGTTGGACCCTCAATAAAACAATGGAAGAAAAGTTGCTAATATTTGAAAGGAAATTATTAAGGAAAATATTCGGACCTATTCAGGAGAACAATGAGTGGAGAATTCTTTACAACTATGAAATTTACAGAAAATTTGGCGGGACCGACATTGCGACAACTATAAAAGCATCCCGAATTAGGTGGCTAGGCCATCTGTACAAATGTCCCAATGATTTCCCCACCAAAAAAGTGACTTTTTCCAAAATAGAAGGTACTAGACGTAGAGGACGACCACCCACACGATGGTTAGACGATGTTGAAAGGGACCTCAATCTAATAGGAGTCAACCGATGGAGAGCCATTGCGGCTAATAGGGCCAACTGGAGGAGAATCAGCGAGTCAGCCTTGGCCTACAAAAGGCTGTTGAGCTCATGAAGAAGAAGAAGATATGACATTGTAAAAACTAATTTTAAATGAGCCTAGACTTATTGTCAAACTCAGATGAAGTATTGAATCACTTTTTAACAATAAAAGTATTTAAGAAAGTAGATTCAGTATTTTGTCGAAGAATTTCTTTATTTTGGTCACTTTCTTTCAGATGGTCACTATTTTCTTTATTTACCTTGGTTTCTTGTTGTGACCTGTGAAGTTACATACATTAAACTTTATTCTTTATTTTAAAGCAAAGTACGGCAGTGTGCCTTAAAAAAGTCTCATAGACTTAACATAGGAAGTGAAAGAAGGAGAGGTGATTCACTTCCCATTAAATAATAATAAAAAAAACTTATATAAATAAGTCTTCACCTATACTGTGCATTTAGACTTTTATGCATAATTTTTTTTTCTATTTAACCTTAAAATAAGTTATATATTTTGCCAATATAATGCAGTTCTTAAATTTTTATATTTTTTTGTTACAGGTAGTCTTTTGTTTCACTTCCCCTTAATGCATGTATGGAAACAAAACTCAAAGCATAGAGTTAGTGAAGGGTAACTTCACTAACTCTATGCTTTGAGTTTTGTTTCCATACATGCATTAAGGGGAAGTGAAACACCTCCTCTCCTTCTTTCACTTCCTATGTTAAGTCTATGGGACTTTTTTTAAGGCACACTGCCTTGGATTATAAGTTTATCAACTAGCGGTTTTTGCATAGGGTAGTCTAGGATGTTTTTAAAGGATATTAACTGGCACTTTTTTATTTTATCCTGCCAAAAATTTTTAAAAATGAAATTTAAATTAATTTTTTTTTAATCCGTCTGTAAAAATGAAAAATTGCCTACTAATATCCTTAGGAAACTTCCTGGACTTCCATATGCAAAAAACTGCTAGTTGATGAACTTAAAATCAAAGACAGTGTGCCTGAAAATCTGTCCCATAGACTTAACATGGGAAGTGAAAGAAAGAGGGGAGGTGTTTCACTTCCCATTAAATAATAATAAAAAAAAACTTATATAAATAAGTCTTCACCTATACTGTGCATTTAGACTTTTATGTATAATTTTTTTTTCTATTTAACCTTAAAATAAGTTATATATTTTGCCAATATAATGCAGTTAAATTTTTATATTTTTTGTTACAGGTAGTCTTTTTACTATTGTTAGGACCTTTTACATTTTTTAACGTACAAAAGACCAAATATTTACAAGTTTTTACTACCATTATGAGATGGTTGGGTAAGCTCACCTATATATTTATCTTCAAATCTGTTTGATTGTTTTGTATCAGTTAAACTTCTAAAGATTGACCATCCCCTGTTTTGAGGTCGCTTAAAAAAAAAAAGGAATTTTTTAAGTTAGTTTGTAACCACAACGGGGTTGTTTCACGGAGGAATTTAGAATAATTCTAAAATTACAAAAAAATATCATAAAAATACTAGCTGTATTTTGGAATCTTTTTAGTGACTTTAAAAAAAACGTGATACGCTTTGCTAGTATTTTTATGGTATGTTTTCGTAATTTTAGAATTAAATGGTATTTTTTCATAGTGTTTTTCTCCTAAAACTGCTGGCAACACTGTTGAAAGACATGAAAACAAAACCGCAAAGCTATTGCCAGACCAGAAATTAATTGTTTAGTTTTATTAAATCTAAGTCGGTTTAATACCATTATTTTCACAATTTTTTTTATCCAAAAATACTTTGATGAACAGTTGTGTTATAAGCATTTGTACTACTATTTTAAGCTAAATCTAATAATTTTTTGTTTCAATCTGAAATCTCCTGAATATTGAAATCCACACAGATTCTTTTCAATCAAGTTGTGCAAATTTTGAACTCGCCATTTGTAATAAAACCTAATAAAAGCAAATATTTCGCAGTAACTGGAGATATTAGGGCTTTCATCATCACAAAAGTTATTTCAATTAATTTGATAAAAGATTTTGTTAGTTTTGGGCAACTTTTGCTTTTAAGTTTAACTTTGCCTGATCACGCTATTTATGTTTGAACCATACTGCATTTTACAGTACAGTACTATTTTTTAGGTTTTTGTCCTACTTGTTTCAGAGAATTCTAAAAAATTTAAAATGTGTTTTTATAACAACGTGCAAAAAAGTGAACTTTTTTATATCATATTCATTCATAAATCGTTGCGAAAATGACACTTTACATGCTTACGTCACAGACAGTGCCGAAAGTAGTACTTTCGGCACTAGTGCGGTAAAGTAAATAAGAGTATCTGATTGGTAGAAAAACAAAATGATGGCATGAATATCTCCATGGAAACTAAATGATGTCATGAAACTCACTTATTTCTATTGGTTCATTACTTTTGCATTTTCTAATATCTTCATGGAAACTACAAGTACCACAAATATTATTAAAAGAAATTAAATAAGACAAAAGTAAGAACACAAATTTCATGTCAAACAATACTCTTATTTAACATGCATATTTATAGTAACATTTGATTCAAAATAGAAAATTATTTTACAACTTTTCATTTACTACTTTGCATTTTCGAATATCGCCATGGAAAATAAATGATGTCATGAAAATCACTTATTGGTAGAAATACTTTTTTTGCACGTTATTATAAAAAATATTGTAAGCAAGCATGTGTCAAATAATGCTTTATTAAGCTCTTGTCATTATTTTCCGAGACCGTAGGTCTCGTGAAATAAAAGCCACTCGCTTAATAAAGTATTATTTTCGGCAAAAGTTGCTTAAATAACTATTAATATGTTAATGTAAATGTCCTGTTTTAGTGTTTTATTTCATTCTAATTGCAGTGTTTTGTTTGTGCTTATGTTTCATAAATCTTGGTTCTTTTACTGAAAGATGGTTAATTAGCAATTTTTCTTATAACTTAAAAATCTTAAAATGACTGTAATTAGTTACTTTTTAAAAGTAACTTTACAATCCCTGGTTTTGCAAATACGGCTTTCATTTGTATAAATAATAATTATTTTTTATTTTTAAATGATTTGATATCTAAAAGTTTGTTTTCTTCGCCAAATGATGCGAAAAGTCGCCAAATTTGATATTTATTTCCCTATTAAAAAAATTACTGATCAGGGAAGACGAAATTAAACTACTATTACCATAGATATCATAGTTAAAGTATTAGATGGCAGATCACGTGACCTCCAATGCTAACGACAGGACGCGCATGGAGACCAAAATAAAGGGGCAAAATGGCTAGTGTTGCCACCACTTTAAGGAGAAAAATGCTACGGCATCATCGGAAAAATACCATTTAATTCTAAAATTACCAAAAAAATACTAGAAAAGCATTTCAAGTCACTAAAAAGATTCCAAAATGCAGCTAGTATTTTTACGATATTTTTTTGTAATTTTAGAATTAAGCGGTATTTTTTCGTAGTATTTTTCTCCTTAATGTGGTGGCAACACTGGCCCATTTTCCCTCTTATTCTGGTCTCCATGAGCGTCCCGTCGTTAGCATTGGAGGTCACGTGATCTGCCAATCTAATACTTTAACTATGATATCTATGACTATTTCTAATAGCACACAGGTTTTAAATTTATTCAATAGATGTCCTTTTATAGCTTTAATTAATAATGATGACTTGATGAGTACATAATATGTGTTTTACATGATGTTACGGATATTTCAAAATTTGAGCAGAGTGGCGCATTATAGTGGCGTAAATAATATTCAGAAGCCTTTGTAAAATTTAAAAGTTTATTTAAATATATCACAACATTCACCGGTTAACATGACTTTGCTTAACCAAAACAAACGACAGACAAAAAGAGCGACTGCGTGGCAGTCAAGTAAGATCTGCTTACTGCATAGTCTAAAGAAAACTAACACCCAAAGAAGGGATACCGGCGGTTAACCTCACATAATTATAGTCACCAAGAAGTGATCGAAAGAAGAGAGCGGGTTTGAAAAACCGGCTGCTTATATACTGAAACAATTTGCATAAGTTAGACGATGCAGTTAAGCAGAAGTTACACAAGCTACTTATAAAACCCTTAGATTAATTTAACAATTCTAAGAAATAGAGAGAACAGCCAAAATGTTTGTGACTGAGGAAACTGACATAAAGCAAACCAAACACTCAAAGACTTGAACTGAAACGAGTGATTTGGTTGTTTACTACACTTAATATTTAATTTTGTTTATAACGTTAACTCGTTTACAATGTTATAAACATAGAGGTCCCTTGGAGTGCACGTTAAATATCCTTCAAAGTCCTAACGCTGCGTACGATGTCGCCCTTAACGGTTGCGTTGGGTGCCTATTCAGGTGTCGGCTCGTCACTTGACTGTGGTTCTAAAATACGACGCCCGTCGCCAATAGCCCTCGTGTAGCTCTAGTGCGACGATAATTCAAAACCTAACCCATAGAGGTCCCTTGAATGACTATCTAACCAGGTTATTTATTTTTTATTTCTAAACAACGCAATCTTTTCCCATTCCAGCCTTTTCCACCATGATAATCCTGGCCGCGACCGCCCTGGTCAAAGGCCGAGGCAAGGGCCACCCCCCAATCGCCAACATCCGAGGCATCCCTAACCTCTTCGGCGTCTGCGTCTACTCCTTCATGTGCCACCACTCCCTCCCCTCCCTCATCACCCCCATCAAGAACAAAAACAAACTCCTGCACTTGTTCGTGGCTGACTATTCACTCATATTGCTGTTCTATTCCTTGTTATCATTCACGGGGATATTCGCATTCGAGCACCCCAACTCCCTGTACACCCTCAACTTCGAACCCCAGAACTGCAACGGGTCGAGTTCTTCCGAAGGAAGCATCATCCCGCAGAGTTTCGCGTTCTTGCGGTACTTCTTGGCGCTGTTTCCCGTGTTCACGCTGAGCACGAACTTTCCGATCATAGCGATCACTTTGCGGAATAACTTGAAGTCGCTTTTCTTGAGGGAAACGAAAAGGTATTCGGTTTTCGTACAGAAGATTCTATTTCCGTTGCTGGCTGTTTTGCCGCCCGTAGCCATCGCCTTGGTAACAGAAGACTTGACTATTCTAGTTGGAGTTACTGGTTCTTACGCAGGGACAGCTATCCAGTACGTGGTACCGGCTCTACTGGTTTATTGTGCTCGAAGAGATACTTTAAGTACTTTAGGTTTGGGACTGAAGAATAAGCACGCATCTCCGTTTGGTCACGTTGCCTGGATTATATTCGTTCTGGTGTGGGCAGCCATGTGCGTGATTTTTGTGACTGTAAATTATTTTCTTCCAAAGAAAGGCATTGTGGGGTAGGTGAAAAGGTTAGTTATACAGATTATAAAATAATATATTTTTTAGAAATATACATATAGTGTGTAAAAGTGAGATTTTAATAGTCTTAAATATTTTAATGGGCCGATAGATTTTTGTATGAATAGGGTATTATAAAATATAGCTTATATTTTATGATCTTTTCATTTATTTATGATACGAGTTCTTGTGTGATTGTAAATTTTTATTTCTGATTTTTATGAAACTAATGAACAAATTGCCTGTTCCTTTTCTTAGTATTTTGAAGGTAATTTAGTAAAATTAATTGTTTAAAATTTGTATACAAACACTTTTTTAGAATGCTTGAAACAGTCTCAAGTATAGGTACATTGAGCATAACAAAACATTTACTTTTTTTACTGTGTAATGTAATAAAAAAGTTAAGTGGTAGCTATTTATACATTTATTAGTGAGTGTTATTAAAGTGTATGTATTTAAAGATGTGTAGAATGTTAAAGTATCTTTTTTGGTTTATTTGGGCTTATGTATACACTAATTTAATAATATGAATGAAATTATATCTTTAATTTTCAAAATATATGTTTGGTTTGTGTAACTTTACTTTTTTTTTTTTAAATCATTGAGGCTGGGGAGCCCAGTCGGTTAGGCATTCGCCTAGCATGTGGAAGGTCCCAGGTTCGGGTCCGGGCATCGCCAAAATAACTGCCGACCTATAAACGGCCCGTGCAGCCAAAAATGTCCGACGAATAATACCCCGTGTGAAGGGAGTGCAGGTTAAATAGCCTTCAAAGTCCTAACGCTGCGTACGATGTCGCCCTTAACGGTTGCGTTGGGTGTCTACTCAGGTGTCGGCTCGTCACTTGACTGTGGTTCTAAAATACGACTCCCGTCGCCAATAGCCCTCGTGTAGCTCTAGTGCAACGATAATTCAAACTAATCTAAATTTAAAAAAATCATTTGTAATAGATGTCATCACTAGATTGCATTAAGTGCACGCTCAGTTTACAGCCTCGTATTATAACATGATTAAAAAGAAACTATGACGTCCGTTGCCAATAGCCTAAGTGCATCTCTAGTGTGATGTTAATTCAACCAAAACCATTTTTAATTTAATTTAATATTCATTCTCATTTGCACTTAAGAACATGACTTATATATTTGGTGTTTACCAATTTCATATGTGTTGATTTTGTTATAGACTTATATAAATATCTTTAGTATGTCCAATGTTAGGTTTTAGGTATTGGGGACTGGGGAGCCTTGGCCATAGTTTAAGAATTTTATTTTTATAAATTTTATATTTACACTAAAAATTTCATATGATAGCACATATTAAAGGAAATTTTATTGGCAACAAGGATATAGTAGTGATACTATAAATAATTCCTTTTTCTTTTCTAATTTTTTTTTTTTTAAACTTAGAAACTTGGCCAAGTCTCCCTTGTTAAGGCCTTTTATATCAAATAGAAAACATTGATATTAACTTAAATTAGATTAGTGTGTTTTCAATGTTATTTTAATCGAAAAAACTACTTTCATATTTCCATCTCATTTTCATTAATATAACATTATTTCTGACTAAATTTATTTCATTACTTAAAAATTACATGCTTTTAATACTAGTATTAGAGGTATGTAACACTTTTTTAATTCATTTTCATATTTAAAAAAGTTGCCAATACATTCATTAAGTTATATTTTTTTTATGTAAAAAATCATATTTAAATATTTTCTATTGTTAGCTGAAAAAAAATTTCGACCCGAAGTATATATAGCAAGTACTTAACACCACATGTTTAGTGTGTTAACGTTTCTCCCCAGTTACTAGAGCTAATTTATTTTTTTTACATTAAAAACAAAGCAGTGTTTAATATGTTGTTTATTTTTTTCCTAGGCTAATAGCATCCCTAATAAGTAGACGTATACATATCATTACAATTTTATACATATTTTTATGGCTGAGTGGCATCACTTAACTATAAAAAGCACCATTTAGTCACCTTTATCCCTAGATTAGGTTTAGGATTCAAGTCCCATATTGGACAGGGTTCACTGAGCCTGTCTTCCGTTAATAAAAGGGGATCCAGGGCTGGACCGTTACTTGTTTAAATGTAACTCGTTACAATTACTTCGTAAAAAGTAATTAATTACCTGTAAAATTACTAATTTCCAAAAGTAACAAATTACTTTTTACGACAAAATTTCATATTTACAAATGTTTTGAAAAATAAAGTATAAATGAATAAATGGGTTTTTTTTCTAAAATCGACTTTATTAAACAGTTAGCAGAAAAACTTCTTATTGGGGCACAACAGAAGCTGCATCTCAAAATTTTTTTGGCGCTTATACAACTACGATTGGGTCCGGAGACATAAACCACCAGAACTAACCTTTCAACAGCCGTACTGGCTGATAAGGGGTTATTATATTTTATGAGCATGCTCTTAATTGTTAGTAGGGTACAGAATAGTCATATTATGGCATAGAGGTATGAAAGAGAATAGAGAGGTCCATGTATATGCGCAGTAGCGCACAAATGAAGCAGGCTAGAGCGGTGCATCTTGGGATACTTCAGTGCCAGTTTCGGTCACTATGTTATGCGCAGTAGCTCAAAACACAGCTAGAGCGGTGCATCTTGGGATACCTCAGTGCCAGTATGTGATGCGCAGTAGCTCGAAAAACCTGACAACCCTGCTTCAAACCATTTGAACTCAAAGACCCCTCTACCTCTCCTTCCTAACTCTATGTATTATGGTCGTTACTTTGGAAAGATGTAGACAACTCAAAATTGGCTTCGGCGGAAGGATGTCTAGTTTTTGCATTCTCAAACAAATCATCATCACTGCTAGATGAGTGTTTAATCACTGCAATCAAGTGGAATGAAAGTAACGCTCTACTGTAACAAAGATTACTTTTTCGAAAATTATGAAACGAATTACCTGTAAAATTACTGGGTTCTCAAATGAAACGAATTACCTATAAGATTACTGTAAAAAGTAATTATTACAAGTAACGCATTACCGCCCAGCCCTGAGGGGGTCCAAGATAGTTTAAGAACTAAAGAAGGGTCATCACATCAGTCTTTGTACCACAGAGTTTAGATATTGTCTTCTTATTAGAATTTTTATAATTGAAAGTTGAAAAATATTTTTAGTAAAAAGAATTCTATATTTTAATTAAGAATGAGGAAGTTGCATGAATTTCAAATTCCTTGGCAGACAATAGCCCTTTAAAAACCACGTCGAATGCTACTTTTCACACTAGTAAAAAAGTTATTATATTAGTCAGTAATTGAGTTTTAAGTAAGGGATACGTCACTTCCGGTAAAAACACTCACAATCCTTTTGCAGTGCGTAATGACGTCAGGCTTGGCTTTTTTGTCCATTGGCGTGCAATTTCTAATCAACTTCTGTGCGATACAGCTGTAGAAAATACAAAATGTGTTTTGAATGATCCCATATAGGAATAGGATTATTTAGAATAAGTGGTTTTTCTAAGTTCCAGTTATTCTCATCAGACTTGGTAGATCTCCACGAAGATTTCGTTTGATCCAACAATTGACTAGGTCTGAAGTGTCAACAGCGCGCTCTTGTACGATTTAAAATGCAACAACCAAGCAAGAAACAAGCTGTTCTAATTTATTATCAAAAGCTGGTTTAAGTGAGCAGTCTGTTCTTTTAAATAGAACGTTTTGAAAAACGTTGTATGTTTATTTAAATTATGGACATGCTAACCGTAGCGCCATTTTTAGAAAAAAATCGCCAAATGGTGTGTTGTTACGTCAGACGCCGTTTTCGGTCACGTGAGTTTCATAGAATTTAATAGGCATATTTCGAGTAAAACTAATAATTTTTGATGATTTTTAAGCTGATATTCAGAATCTGTAGCTTCTAATGTTCCAGAAAATGGTATAAGTACGTCATTTTGGGTAGGATGCAAGTTCCTCATTGTTCACTCGTGCCATATGAGTCTAGTCTAATTATATTTATGAGCTTAGGCTCTTAGATTTTTAGTACCACTTTTAACTTCAACACTAAACAATTAAGCTTATTAATTTATTTTAAGTAGACTTTTTATTCATATGTTCAGTAATAAATTGTTAAAAACTAATTCCCATTAAATTAGAAATTACTTAAACTATTTGTTATGTATATCTACGCACAAGGATAATTATATTAGGTATACATATTAGTTACCTTAAAACCTGAATTTAAACTAAAGGGTCGTCTTTTAAAAGTGAATTTATTGAGGCTTTTTTTTAAGACAACACAGAATTATTTGAAGTGAAGATTTTATTTTGTTAGTTTTAACATAACTCTGCTGTTAAATTAAACTACTGGTTAATAATGTAAGTTTCTATACCACACGATATTATTTATATTTTATTGTGTTTATTTCAATATAATATAATAATTTATTTTTACTGACAACTTCCTTGTATAAATTAAAAAATAGTTTATTTTATGTCTGTGTTTGATTACAAAATAATAGTAATGAGATCTTTAAAACCACTTGAGGATACATAATTTGAAGTGTAATCTTGTTTTCAATCTCTATTGAGATTAAAATTTTACTGAAAATTTGGTTTCTTTAAATTGTTTTAAATTTGTTTCTCTTGCAGAGGATTACAAACGACTTCCAAACTTCAAATTTAAAATTGAGTAAAATGATGCAATTTATAATTTTAAAAAAAAATTGTTTTGCTGGAAAACCTGACAGTCAGATGACAATTTATACGTATGTATCCCTCAGAGGGTTATTGTCATAGATATCATAGTTAAAGTATTAGATTGGCAGATCACGTGACCTCCAATGCTAACGACGGGACGCGCATGGACACCAGAATAAGAGGGCAAATGGGCCAGTGTTGCCACCACATTAAGGAGAAAAATACTACGAAAAAATACAGTTTAATTCTAAAATTACAAGAAAATACCATAAAAATACTAGCTGCATTTTGGAATCTTTTTAGTGACGACTAAAAAAATTGAAAACGTTTTTTTAGTATTTTTATGGTATATTTTTTGTAATTTTAGAATTAAACAGTATTCTTTAATAGTATTTTTCACCTTAATGTGGTGGCAACACTGCCCATTTGCCCTCTTATTCTGGTCTCCATCACTGAACTGAATTGAAACTCTAGAACGAGCATCGAAACGCTCGCCAATAGGGTCGGTGAAGCGCGGCAACCCTGTAAGAGCAACCCAACTTTTGCCGCCAATCCTATACTTTACCTATTAAAATAGGCATTTTAAACCAACTTTTTCAATAATTTTTTAAACAGAAAATTGATATGTTATTGCTTTAGGAGGTACTTTATATAATGAACTTTCGGAAACATGTACTTTAAAAAAAAATAGAATTGCAGGAACAATCTTTAAACCTTAAATTCCTTGGAGTACTATTCTTGGCGATGCAAACTGTCAAATCAAGTGTCAATTGTGATTGGCGAATTCATGCCAAATGTGGTACATATTCTCCCTAAAGCTGTCGCCAAGTGACCCAAAAATCGGATTCACCAGCTTGTAATGGGATGCTTGTTCCAGAGTTTCAGTTCAGTGGTCTCCATGCGCGTCCCCCGTCATTGGAGGTCACGTGATCCGCCAATCTAATACTTTAACAATGATATCTATGGTTATTGTATACTGCTGTGGGCAGGTTACCTGCAATAACCACAACAATCAGTTGGACCATTTCTGCTCTGAAATAATTAGTGCTTTGGTATACTTTGTTATAGGTTAGAGTCATTTAGTGCTTGCAGCAATGGTCCAAGTCAATGTGGTAGTTACTGCACTGCAGTTTACCTTCCCACGATAGTTTAAAACATTGATTGTAAATGCGTGCGGAATTTATCTGATTTTGCCATTGAGCTAGAAGGGAAACTGGAGTGAGGTGTCAGCGAGCCGAAAACCCACTCACACACACCTTTTTGAGCGAACAGGGCAGAAAAGGACTATTTTCCCCTACACTTGTATGCAATGCTTACATGAGACCCCTCTATCATATTGACTTCGGCTCCTAAATGTATTTTAGCATTTTTAGTTCGAAAGAAATGAACTTTCTTTAACTTTAAATTCCAACTCTTTTAAGAAATCATGTGGATCACTAAGAACCAGCGAAGACGAACCCAATAACGAAATAGGCAAGTTTCTAGGTTTTCTGGCCCGGGTTCGTTTCTGCTGCAGTGCCGTGTATTCCTCCGCGTTTCGTTATTGGACCGGCTCGTTTGCTGCCCTGTTCAGTGAATAACTCACCTCACTCCACGTTTCTTCTAGCTCAATGGATTTTGCTGTTAAGTTATTTTTTGTTGTTGTTATTGTCATAACTGTGATTTTGAACAGTTGTATCTTTCTTCGATAACTGTTGTCGAAATAGCTATTTTTATATAGACATTTTATTGTGGGTGTAAAGAAATATATATTATTGATACAAAATAAAAAACCTTTTTGTAATTAAGTTTCACTTTTATTGTTTTATTGCCATGTTCCAGCCATCACCTGAAAAGGATTCAAGTTCTGTTTATTTGTCAGCTCCATCGACCTAATGCATTTTCCACCAGGTTTGAAGATAGTATATGGGGATGGGGAGCCCAGTCGGTTAGGCATTCGCCTAGCATGCGGAAGGTCCCAGGTTCGGGTCCGGGCATCGCCCAAAATAACTGCCGACCTATAAACGGCCCGTGCAGCCAGAAATGTCCGACGAATAATACCTCGTGTGGCGGGAGTGCACGTTAAATATCCTTCAAAGTCCTAACGCTGCGTATGATGTCGCCCTTAATGTTTGCGTTGGGTGCCTACTCAGGTGTCGGCTCGTCACTTGACTGTGGTTCTAAAATACGACGCCCGTCGCCAATAGCCCTCGTGTAGCTCTAGTGCGACGATAATTCAAACTAAACTAAACTAAGATAGTATATAATAACAAAGCAAATTTGGAACATATCATCTGGTTATTTAATTATGATTATTTTTAAAATAGTGTTGATATCTGTCTAGTTCTACTATAGCTCATATACGCTTTAGTGATAAATTTCTATACAACCAATGTTTAAAATCCTTGATTGGAACTGGTTCAAAATATGTTCTTTTTTTTATGATGACTTTCCACAGAGGTTGCAAGTTTTACTATTTTATAAAGTGTATTCAAACATTAGGGCCATTTTTCGAAAAATTACAAAGAACATATTTAACGTCGGGGTTTTTTTCAGTGACTAAAATTCTCGGCACAATTTCAAATGCCTTTTTTGGCGAAATTAAACACTTTTGTGACTTTTTAAGCTAATATTCGGAATCTGTATAGTTTCTGATATACCAGAAGAAAAAAAAAAACATTTCACGTTTCATGCAACTTGTCCGTTAATTCGTGTTATCTGGTGTTAATCGTTCCTAGAAAACGCTATTTAAGAGTTGAATAAGGTCAGAAATTATCAGACTTAAGAGGGACTGTCAGTCCCATAGAAGTAACTGCATTAGTTTTGAAATCACAACTTTTGCCAAAAAAAAATTGCTTTGCCATGTTATCCCATTTTCACCAGGTATGGGAATCATCATAACATCAATTTAAAACAAAATTGAAAAGAAAATAACATCCGGTTATTTAAGAATTAATTTATAAAGTTTTAGTTTAACGAAATACTAATAGTGTCTCCATCTGCTGTACATTTTTGGCATTTTAAAACTTCAAAAATATATAATTAAATAACTAGATGATATTTTTGTTTCAAATTTGTTTCATTTCGGTGTTATGTTGATTCCCATACCTGGGGAAAAGGGCTAACATGGCAAAGCAATACTTCTCTGCGGAAGTTGTGATTCCAAAACTAATGCATTAGCTCTATGGGACTGACAATCTCTCTTAATTTGTGTTAATCCAACCAATCAATCTTAATAGTTGATCGTTCCTAGAAAACGCTATTTAAGTTGAACAAGGTCAGAAATTATCAGACTTAATATATTTTTCCCATCTCAAACTGACCAAATTTTATGAGCTTCGAAGAAATCCAACCAAAAAACATTAGTGACACGAATATTACATAATTACGTCCATAAAACCTTTTTTCCATCAATAAAAGTATCTTTCCTTCAGTAAAATATTCAATCCAATATTGAAAAATAAATCCTTTGATTGCGTTAGGAACAGGTGTGAAAACGAGATAATCCTTCTGACGAGATTATAAACGCTTTTCTCGTTATTATTCGTACGCGATTATTCATTTTCATTCGTTCGCGATTCCGCCATCTTCCATTTAATACTCCATTCATGATGTTAGAGTTGAAGTTTCTTTTGTTTTTCGTCGCTTCAGCGAGTTTTGGCGTTGTTCTGTGGGCACCAGGTGAGACCATATATTTTTATTTTGCAAATCGGGTTCCAACAACTACCCCTCTTAATAACCAGCGCCGGATTTAAAGATTTGCCGCCCCTGCCACAATATTCTCCCCTTTTCGGGGAAAGGTAGCTGGTTAGCTGCAAAATAGGGTGGTATGTGCTGTTTAAAATAGATACACATATTAGAATCATCTATGTACCTTTACACGCTAAATCGAAAGCGAAATAGGCGATTTTTTTTTTAACTGTTCGACTATTTTTCTTTCAAATTCGAAATCCAAGTGGAGGGGTGCAATTGCCCTCGCAGCTACCATGTTTGCTACGAAATATTAGTATTATATATAGGTTTACGGTTTACCCATTAATATAAATTATTTGTTTTCTTTTTAAAAAATATTCGTATCTTTATAATAATATTTTTATGCCGAATGCTGCTTTAATGGGTCGTAAAATTTGCCGCCCCAAAAAATTCGCCGCTCTAGGCTACAGCCTACTTAGCCTATTTAGAAATCCGGCCCTGTTAATAACTGAAAAGCGCAAAATTATAAACTTAACCAGTATACGACGACTTTGTGAATACCATTAACACCTTCATTTCCGAATAAAAACGTTAAATTCAAGTTTTTGAATTCGTTTTTTGTGCAAATAAATTTGTCCTAGATAAATTGTTCAGGACAAAGGTCTTCATTTGTCTTATGTTTTGTTTATTTCGATAAACTTCCGGGGTTCTAATGTGCTCATCTTAGCGATCTTAAAAACGGATGAAAAAAGAAACCCCACCAACAAATAGTGCCGTGTATATATGGACTGGTGCATTCTAAATCTGTCGTTTTCCAAATCCTGTCGCAAAATGCTTGCGATATTTGCTGTCTCGGTTGTCGGCCTCGTCACTTGACCTCGAATCAAAATTTTGAGGGCGTTGCCAAGCCTTTGTGTAGTTCTATATAGTTACACGATATTTGAACCAAAACCAATCCTCATGCATTGAGCAGCATAAAATTGTAAGTATTATAATATTAATATTTGTATAAGTTAGGTGGTAACAAATCAGGGAATTCTCAGAGAATTTTTGAATTTTCGCTAAATATCAGGGAATTTTTGAAATTTCGCTAAATATCAGGGAATTTTTCCACTTTGGATTATTTAAACAATAAGTTTAGGTTGTTCTTGCGATCACTATACTAGCGGACACTTCTTGATCAAGAGAAAATATTCTGGTTGGTCCGATTGGCCTGAACCAGAGCTATGAAAGTAAACTCAACTCTCTTCCTGTCATGCAGAGGCAAAAAAACTGGCAATTATTATCAAAAGCCAAATATCGTCACTTAAGTTCCCACATGTGCTATCTCATTTTCGCATCTTGGTTAAAGTATACATCAGCGCCCGGGTTTGGCGACAAGTCCAAACCCAATGCCGTAAAACTGAGTTTGGCGGGGTTGCCAGATTGGCGACTTTACTGCCGGACGTCAATGTATACTTCAGCCAAGTTGAGATAGCACATGTGGGAGCATAAGTGACGATATAAGCTCCAAAGTCCCAACGCTGTGTACGTTACGTTGGGGTAGTACGGTTGCGTTGGGTGCTACTGATGAATTGTTCGAGGGCGTTTGAACTTTTGCTCCACGAATCGGTCGTATTTGTATGAAGTTGTCATGCTCTGAAGCTATTCCATGGCGCTGAAATATTCTTATAATTCTGTATTTTATTTTATAGGAACATATGGAGAAGAAAGTGGTATGAATTACTTAAACTGTTTTAAATTTGTATATTAAAACATGAATTTCATTATAACTATACACACAATTTTCCAATAGGTTTATTAAGATTTCGTATTTTTAAGTGTTAACTAAATATTTTATTTAGATTTTGTTTTTGTTGGTGTAATGATTGTAACATTATTTTTTTTTAGATATGCCAAGTAAGTACAATTTAATCGTTTATAAGACTACCAAAGTAAATTAATTATGTATGATAAATTTATTACGCTAATACAAACTCAATGACAAAACTTGATTTTATGTTTCACACTGAAGGTTGTTTTTCTGATTATAAATCAATGTTTGTAATGAAACAACTTCTACGGAACAATTAAAGAAAAATTATGTTGCTGTTTTTCCAAATAAGCTTATATTAGCGAATTAAAAGACGAAAGTTTTTTTTTTATTTTTAAAGGGGGGTGGCCATTCCAAACCTAAATACATTAATTTTGAAGTTCACAAAAATTGGCGAAATAATGCTTTAAAATTTCGGCATTTGTAATGAAACAACTTATACCGGAAACTAAAGGATTGAAGGCAAAATCGTTTACAACTAAAAAGATGACTAATTGAAACAAATTTTATTGTCGCAAGCCCCCACCCCCCCCCCCCCCCCCACACACACACAATAAATTATTTCTGTCTGTTACTGTAAAAGTAAAAAATACATACTGAAATATAGAACATGTATGAAGGTCGAGTATGTAATTTTTACATATTTAGAACACTTTCAATTGTTAGAAGTATCGAAATAAACTGTAAAGATTTTGAAATTATTTTAAAAACGTATTTTAATTTATTCAGCTAAAAAAGGTAAGCTTTAACCTTTCTTTTATAATATGACTCTCTGTTTTGCAAAATGTATTTTAAATAAATTCTGATTGACACTCACATAATTTTTAATACAAATATTTCTTTTTGTACTAAATTTTTCAGATGATGTGGACCCAGTCTGTAAGTAACTTTTCTCACTATCTGCTTACCTATAAAATTCATTTGAAATTTTAATATATTTTCAATACGTCTATATGTATTTTTCTATAATTTTTAAAAACCTAACAAATAAATCTAAAGACAAAAAGTGGAACAACATTCAAAACTGTTGGAAGACCTTTAGTGAAAGACCACGAAAAGAGGCAGCTGCCTACTTCAGACTGACAACAGGACATGACTGCCTCTTGGGGAACACCTGAATAGAATAGGTATTCTACCTACCAACAATTGTACAATTTGCAATAGCGCACCTATGAATTCCGAACACCTTCTCAATTGTTCAGGACTAGACAACCGAGCCCAACAACAAGGTGATATTTTTAGATTATATTGGAACGCAAGAGCGCTTATGGATTGATGAGGAAATGTCTGCCAACTCTTCACCTGTTACCTCGAACTCTTTGATGTTTTGTTTTATTTGTATTGAGTTGTTTCCCTTGTTCGCTTTGTTGGTCATGTTTATCTTGTTCCTCATGTTCACTTTGTTGTCGACGATGATATCTTTATACTTCTAGGTGTAATTTCCCAAATAAAGCCATGAGTTACATTACAACATATCATTTTTATAATCCTTAGAAACTTTTTCATGTACTTCAAATTTTATCGAAAACTCCAAAAAGAACTTAAGCAATATTTATTGCTTAATTAGGCTTTATGTAACTAGGCTCTTTTGCAAACTCGGTAAATTTCCTGAAACAGAGTTCAATTTTTTGTTGTTGCACTATCTAGGCGGTTCTACAGTGGTGGTCAAAATTATAAGGACAACTGAAAATTGAACAGAAAAAATTTATTTCTGAGTTAAATGAAAATGTATTTAGACCTAAAATACTTCTTTATGCTATAAATCATTTAAGAACAATTAAAAAAACTTAAAATACAAAATTTGAGTTTATAAAAAATAATAAACAAAAAATACATTGTCAGGAAACTGGACAAAATTATAAGGACATTTTTAATTTTCAAGTCAAAACAATTAATAATTAATATGTTCATCCTTATTTTCAATTACTTTAATTAATCTTGACGTCATAGAGCTCGTTAGTTTCTTTAGGGTGCTCACAGGGATATTTGTCCATGCTTTTTCAATTGATGACATCAGTTCTCGTTTGTTATACTACTGAGTGCCATTTTTGTAAACGCGCCAAAATACCCTAAAAATTCTCGATTGGGTTTAGATCGGGACTTTTAGCTGGCCAATCAGTCAACAGTTTTACAGAGTTAGCGTCAAACCATGATTTTGCAGCTGCGGACACATGTATTGATGCATTGTCCTGCTGGAATAGTCACCACTGGTTATCAACGTCTACCAATTTTGTCGTTTAGCTTACAATTAATCTGAATTACTACCATTTAATGATCACTTCATTTACTTCATCACTTCATTACTATCATTTAATGATAAGTTGATAAATATTTTTTTGTTAAAAAATATTTTTTTGTTAAAATTTTTTTGTAAAAAATGTTTTTGTTAAAAAATATTTTTTTGTTAAAAAATATTTTTTTGTTAAAAAAATATTTTTTTGTTAAAAAATATTTTTTTGTTAAAAAAATTTTTTTTTTTAAAAAATGTATTTTTAAAAAAATATATTTTTTTGTTAAAAAATATTTTTTTATTTTTTTTTTGTTAAAAAATATTTTTTAATTTAGATAATTATTTATTTAATTTAGATAAATTTTATGAAGAAGTGAGTAAGTATCCACCCAGAGTTTTGTTTTTTAAAATTTCATTTTCATATTGCATGGTTTTGGCGGAAGAATCTAACTAGATATTTATTGAGACTTTTGCATGAATTCATTGTTACATAATAGAATTTACTTTATATTAACTTTTTACAAAGTTAAAACACATATTTTTCTCCCATTTCAGTTAGATTTTTAACAGCAATTGCTGGTAAGATAAAATAATCTTTTCAATTCTTTTTTAATAGAAATACCTTCTAAATTTTAATACATTTAGTTTTTTGTTGTATTTGTATTCAATTTTATTAATATTATTTTAAAAAAAAAAATTGGCTGACTTATAAAAAAAAATATTTTTCTTGGTTTGTTTTTTTTAGATTTTGTTTACTTTCGCCTATTTGGGTCTCAACCTTAAAGTTCTGCAGAAATTCATCATAACGTTAACCATAATTACAAACATCGTAAGTATATACAGTTTTAAAAATGTGGTACCGGGATCTTGGAACTTTCTACTTGCCATTGCCACCACTATTTTGAGCGTTGATTTGCCCCTTTTGAGGTGTATCAAAGTTATGGTTTTACCGCAAAAGAGGCAAATCCAGCTAAAAAGTTCCAGGATTCCGGTGTAAGCTTGCACCAAACTTTTTAACAGTGTAGTAAGGCATTTTTTTATGCGAAACTAATTACCCCATTTTGAAATTGACTAGTTATTTATCGACTATGGCTTTTAACTTATTATTAATTAACCAAAAAATTTGTGTATTTTTTTTAAATTCGTATTTTTAGGTAATACAGCATAAGAATGGAATAAAAATTCATGAAGTTTTGTAAATATTCAAATTTCGAGGTTTTTTTTTTCTAAAACTAATGCTGTTCATTACTCATAAAATATTTTTTCTTACTATACTTATAACTCGAAGATATGCTTTGCCTTAAACGAAAATTGTGTTAAAATTGTTTAAAGTTTTTAAAACTAAGAAATATAAACAACAGTTTATTGACTTACGTAAAACTAATTATTGTTGTAAATGCTCCAATTTTTTACAATAGTTTGGAGTTATTGAAATTTAATTTTTCTTCTAGATTTTTGAGAAAAGGAAATGTACTTCAAGTAGCATCGTTTTTGTATTAAAACTGTATTGAATTCAACATACATATTTGTAATAAAATCATTAATAAGACGTTTTCCTGTAGTTATTTATGAAACTTGAAAAGTAGGTGTTTTTTTAATGGGTTGAACAAATTATTTTAGGTACTGGAAACTTGAGTACCAAATTTCAAGCCTTTATCTCTTCGTTTTTCAGCAATATCTTTAAAACCAAAAAAAGTTCTATAGCAGCTACTCTTTGAGCATGCTCTCTGTCGTGGGCAGGTAAAGTCCAACTAACCGATTGACTTAGACCATTGTAATGTCTTGAAGCAATACATCAACTGAAATAAGCCAATAGGGTACTTGGCTGTATCGCTAAAATACCTTCCAATATTATTTAAATTATAGTTTAAACCCAAATATAACAAACGTATATATTTTTTTGCAAAATAAATCTTTAAATAATTCATAAAAATCATTTTCAAATGGCTTTTTTTTCCATCGGTACGTCACGTGATCACAAACATGTCGATTTGGCTGACGTCACTAGTATGTACAAACAAACCGGTGTGAGATGTTTTTTTGTTTGTAATTAAACTGGTTTTAATCTAACTTACTATTAAAATAAGAATTATATAGATAATGGGTGGATGTTTTACAGAAGCGGATAGTTTAAATTTACTTCAAGTAGATTCCAAAAATTGTGTTTCAAAGTTTGTTTATAGTTATACTAGTGACATCATAGATACCACGTGACAGCCACAAAGCGTTTTCGGGAGTGATTTTTCATCCTAATTTTAAAATTTCTTTTTTCCTCTTTTTATGGGGTATTTGAAAAAAAGAAAAAATACGGGTCTAATATTTTTGGCATAAGAATATTTTAAGTCAATAAAAAAAATTTAGTCAAGTACCCTATTCGTTGCTGTGGTTACTGCTGTTTACCCGCCACGGCAGCGCTACATTCTCAAAAACCTTATTTATGACATCCGACTGGGCCGTAGTGAGCCTAGTGGTCAGCGTCTCGGGATCGGAAGGTCCTGCGATCGAGTCCCGGTACCACTGAAGACCTACCGAGTATATGCGGAGTACGTGCTCGTTAAATCTGTTGGGTCCGAAAGTCCTCTAAGTTCCCATACCAAATCAATACCTCTGGGGGTGACAAGCCAATTCTGGGGATCCTCTAGTTGGCCTCTGTCTCTAAAAATTAGATGGATCCACTTATGTGTGTGTGTTGTCTGTTGTGTCTGTCTTACTTGACGAAGGTTTATAAGCGGGTCGCTGACCAAGCACACAAACCTGAATATATATGTCTACCAACCAACATCCGACAGGTAATCGGAACTAGTGTACCAAATCCGAATTCCGTAGCCCTTATATAGTTCGAGGTGTAAAGTGGTTTTATTTTCGCAGGTTCTGTCCCCGCACAGCCATCCTGTAATGAGGGATCGTACAGGAAAGACCAATGTTCAAAAACCACTTTTTCAGAATCAGCAACCTTCCAAAACGTGTAAAAAAATACAAAACCTCCATTTCGGAAGTTCGACCCCATCACAATACTCTTCATTACCTTATGTTTCACATAAGTTAATTGAAAGTAAAAAAAATATATAAAATATTCAAAAAACTGATATGCTTATCTTTCACAGAAATTGTGTTAATAAGATTAATTCAGCTTTGATACGTCAAACAATTTTGCGGAATATGTGTTTTACTAGGAGTAATAAAATGGGAATAAACCAACTGCATTAGCATAGCAGCTGCGTAATCATTATAAATGTACATCGTAGAAAATAAGTACATTTTTCTGTGATTAGTCATTTAATTGGTTTGGATTAAATTATAACGTCGCCCTTAGAGATTAACATCGGCTATTTGCGGTTGCGTTTGGTGCCTACTCAGGTGTCGGCTCGTCACTTGATTGCGGTTCTAAATTATGACGCCCGTCACCAACAGCCCTCGTGTAGCTCTAGTGCGACGATAATTCAAACTAAACTAAACGTCGGCTATTTGTGATATGGCTCTTAAATATTTAACCACGGTCAAGTGACGAAGCCGACACACAAGCTAGTACCTAACGGAACCTCATAGCAAACATCGTATATGGCATCCAGACTTTGGAACACCATAGATTTAACGTGCACTAGTGCCACATACATGGTTTAGTTTGAATTATCGTCGCACTAGAGCTACACGAGGGCTATTGGCGACGGGCGTCGTATTTTAGAACCACAGTCACTTAAAAAAAAAGAAGAAAAAAGATATGTTTATTATAAATTAGCAAGAATCGAATAATGATATATAGAAAAACAAAATGGGGTTACTAATATTTTGTCGTTTGGATTAAATATATTACAACAGATGACGTGTCCTGGTGTTCTAAAAGCGTAATTAAACGGAAGATATTTTCGCAGGTTCTGTCCCCGCACAGCCATCCTGTAAATGACGGAAAAAACTCACTCGAATCACGCATTGTTTTTGTTCTCTTCTTTAACGGGGCTGCATTATTGGCGGCTAAAAGCCTTTGCAGGTTCGGCATATTTCCCAGAACTGAGAGCCATTTTTTGTGGCACCATCTAGGCAACTCTCGTTACCAATTTTGACATTCAGATTACTGAGCACTCTGTGAATGTTAAATTATGCCGATGTTTAATTTTGCCGAGAGAACCCAAGCCAAATGGGTACGTGTTACAAAGAGTCATAACAGTATTTAATTTTCACAATATTTAATTTTGGCTATGTTGGGCTCAGGTGTAATACGTCCCCCCCCCCCCCCCAGTAAATAAATTTTTAATTATAAATCAATCTTTTTTAAAGTCCTTCTTGCTTGGTTTTGATCTTAATATAATTTTCATGTATGAAAGACGTGGACGTTTTGTTCTACCGGAATGAGCAGCGACACATAGAAACAATTTCTATTTAATTTCGACCTTTTTTCTTATCGGAGACATATTTCTGATGAAAAGTTTTCTCTCTCTCTCCCCCCCCCCCCTTCATTTCTTTACTATGTTATACCAATCATCAATCAACAACTGTAACCTCCTCGCCTACGTGTGGACTTTTAAGCTAAGCCAAACGTTAGGCGCGTTCACATGTGCTGAGAAATTGGCGATTGGGCCCGTTCTCATGCAGGGCAAATGCCGGCTATTAGCCGGCTTTCAGGAAAGAAAATCCCTCTGTAGGGAAAATTGCGGTCACGAAAATGTACCCACTGCCTAGGTAGTAACGATTTCATTACCCCCCATGATGCATTTCGGCTTTTGGTGATCACTCACAACAAAAGCAAAAATGGCGAGCAAGTGGACCCATGCTGAAGTCGTTTTTATTAGCTTCGTATGACCATAAAGATCTTTCTGGGAAGGCCAATTGTAAAGTGAAGTTTATTACTTTGGAAATCAAATGAATCCAGTTTTGTATTCGCAACAACCTCCTACTTTCTTCATCATCAATAAAATCGATAGATGTCTGTCCACGAATTTTTAACAAAAGAATTGTTTTTCGTAATTCTTGCGACGACATCGCTAACAAAGAAACGTTAAAAAGAACACACAAGATCTCGAAGCTCGAGCATCAAATCAAAACAAGCAAACAGGATGTGACGTACCCAATACGTCATTTCCGGAATGCCGGCTAATACATGTGCTGGGAAATTGGCGGCATTTAGCCGGCAATCTCGTGAAACCTTATAACCCCGTTCACATGTATAAGCCGGTATTCCGGAAATGACGTATGGGTACGTCACATCCTGTTTGCTTGTTTTGATTTGATGCTCGAGCTTCGAGATCTTGTCCTTGTGTTCTTTTTAACGTTTCTTAGTTAGCGATGTTGTCGCAAGAATTACTAAAAACAATTATTTTGTTAAAAATTCGTAGACAGACATCTATCGATTTTATTGATTATGAAGAAAGTAGGAGGTTGTTGCGAATACAAAACTGGATTCATTTGATTTCCAAAGTAATAAACTCCACTTTACAATTGGCCTTCGCAGAAAGATCTTTATGGTCATAAGAAGCTAATAAAACCGACTCCAGCATGGGTCCACTTGCTCGCCATTTTTGCTTTTTTAGTGAGTGATCACCAAAAGCCGAAATGCATCATGGGGGGTAATGAAATCGTTACTACCTAGGCAGTGGGTACATTTTCGTGACCGCAATTTTCCCTACAGAGGGATTTTCTTTCCCGACAGCCGGCATTTGCCCTGCATGAGAACGGGCCCGTTGTTTTATATTAACGGGCCCGTTGTTTTATAATAACACAAATAATCCACCAGGCAACTAATTCGTTCAGATTAGAACGGCAGCGCGACGATGATGACGTTAGATGACGACCAAAGTGCGTCAAGCATTGTACCACACAAACAATTCAAGCTCCGCCTCACACAGCCAATAACGCCTCGTAATTTAGAACCCTGGTCAAGTGACGAGGTCGGAATCTCGGTTAAACAGTCTATTGGCTTGTTTCAGTTAGCATTTCTGTTGCCATTCAAGACCTGAAACATGCCAATTGGTCAAAAATGCCCCGAATCGTTTTATTGAACCTCTTGTGGGACGTGCTTACTGTAGAGCACACTGGTACACTTAGAGCGCAAATTTTACTCAACCATAAGTTATAAACTAGAAATAAATACTCTGAACTTATTTTATTATTTTTGTTGGCAACGTCTTCAAAGTTTTGTTCGTTTCTTCTTCTCGTCAAGACCACGCCGAAATAAGGGTAAGTGCTTTATTTTATTTTAATTATATATAATTTATTAGTTTATTTAAATTTAACATATTTTTAAAAATAAATCTCGCTCTTTCTTATCATTTAATATTTCAAAGTCTTGTAAATTTGTTTGGCTTGTTGGCCTGGTCACGTTCAATCTTTAGATAAGGCCTACATATTTACTACCGGAATTCTACTATTTGGTTTTTAGTAAAATTTACTATGTGCCGTGCAAAATTTAAAACTTTTTTTAATAAATTATGCGATGTTGCATTCATGGTGTCATATACAAATCGCTAAAATCATATCACTAGAGGTTCCTTTATTATATTGTTTAAGGTCTTAATGATAAATTTATGTGCATTTAATTTGGTTTCAAAAGTGTTTCAGCGCCCTTTTTTTTAAAAAAAAAATTTGGATCAGATTTACTGTACGGTCCGGTCCCCCTTGGTGCGATTTTTCGGATTTGGCGATAAATAATTTTTTCTGGCAACCTGTCTAACTTCGACTGATGATTCGAATTCTATGACTTCGCACCGATGACGTTTTCCGGCAACCCTATCGGATCGTTGGTTATAAGAAATATTCCCATATGATCTTTTCTTTGAATCGTGTTTTTTTTTTTTTAAAAAGTCGCCAAAATAATTTGGAAAGTTCGCCAAGGGGGGAAAATTGTAATGATCAGGCATGAAAGTGCAAGGTATTCAAAAAGTCTGAACTCGGAGTGCAAAAGTTATTGCACTCTCAGTCAATGCGTGCTAACCAATTAAGAACGCCTATGGGCAATTTTACCACACCTATGACATTGGAGATTTTTGTTACGTTGCCCAGCAACGAAAATTCCCAAATGTGGTAACCATTCCACTTCATATGTCATACAACTCAATAGGTATAGCAACCCTACGTCAAACTCGCCGAAGGTTGCAAATAAACAGATCAGCCATAATACCAGAAACAGTTAAAAAGGCTAACAACTTTCCTATATTTTTCTATCTAGGCCTCCACCTACCTAAACAATGGGTAACACTAAAGGTATTCGTCGTGGCACTCGCTACATGTTTGCAAAAAAGTTCCGTCACCACGGTGTGGAACCCATCTCAACCTTCCTGAAAGTGTACAAACGGGGCGACATAGTGGATATCAAGGGCAATGGTGCATTCCAGAAGGGCATGCCGTACAAGTGCTACCATGGTAAGTATTTCAGGAGTCTCACTGTACCATTGAGCTATAAAAAAAACGTGGAGCGAGGTGTGTGATTCACTGAACAAGGCAGCAAACGCTGGTTCAATAACGAAATACGGAGGAATACACGGCACTGCAGCAGAAACGAACCGGGCAGAAAACCTAAAAAACTTCCATATTTCGTTATTGGGTTTGTCTTCGCTGGTTCTTAGTGAGTGATCCACATTGTTATTTCTTAAAAAAGTTGGAATTAAGTTAAACTAAGTTAATTTCTTTCGAACTAAAAATGTTTAAATACATTTAGGAGCCCAAGTCAATATGATAGAGGGGTCTCATACAAGCATTGCATACAAGTGTAGGGAAAATAGTCCGTTTCGTCCCTGTTCGCTCAAAAGGGTGTGAGTGGGTTTTCGGCTCGCTGACACCTCACTACAGTTTCAATTCTAGCTCAATGCACTGTACAGTCTAAGGCAGCTCTAATCCTTAAAACTAACTTCATGGTCCTAACGTATTAAAGCATTTACCGAAGAGAGAAAAGTTAGGACTCGAGTTGTTTCATTTGGGGACGTACATACATGGCTCATACTCCTCCTGAAAAACTCCGGAAATTTATCAAAGAAGTCCTGATTTAAAGTTTTGTTCTCTTGAAAAATTATCTTACTTATAGTAGAAATGATTTCTGTTTATTTGTAGAATTCAAATTAAAAAAAACCCCTAGAGGTTTAGCATTTATTTTAGTTTTAACTGTTAGTTCTAAATTTTTTGACATTTTGCCTGTTTAAAGTTTACTGATTTTTATGGCATCGCAAACTGCCATTTGTTATATCTTAGATTTTGGTGGTTTTGATTCTATGTTATACATATTGTCAACAATTTATTCATCTTTCATTAATCATTTTTTAAAATTTGCTGATTGTAGACTAGCAGTATTGCTAGTTTTTATTTTAATTTGTTGATCCACAAGGTTCATTTAAATGCTGGACAATGATATCGATTTTAAAATGGTGAAATTTCTGAGATTATTGAATGTTTACTACCCTTTGCCAAAAATACGAATTAAATTATTAATCATTGAATTAACAGATTGTTCAATCATAATGCAATATAGCCTTTCTAGGAGAAACCTTATAAGTCATCGACCTTGTGTAATTGCTACAAGAGTGCACAAAACACATAAAAAAATTGTTTGTCCTTGTCGATTTTTTTTATTTAAAAATATTTTGTTTTATAAAAGGCATTTCTTTTAGCTAATTTAAATAGTTATCTGTATACACTTCTTACATTTGTATCGTTTTTTATCTCCTGAATTAGCGATACTGTTTTTCTAAAATAACTCCTGAATTTGGCCCTCTAGTTAATAGGATAGTATCGGTTGTGGTTGTATTTCCATGCAATTAAGTCCTTTTAGAAATGTATGGAGATGACTCATTTATTATCTTGCGATAAGCGTATTAAATTAAATAAACGTTTTCAATTTTATTTTTGTAGTTAATAGTTCTATTACTCTTAAAAAGTGCAATGTTTTGTTTTAAATCTGACTCTTCCCCATACAAATTTGTATCCATTTAGTTGGTTTAAGAGTATTTTCGCTACGTACACGCCAACCCATTTTAAACAAAACGTGGGATAATTCTCCATTAACTATTTCCCCGCAGGTAAGACTGGCAAGATCTTCAACGTCACTCCCCACGCAGTAGGAATCATCGTCAACAAGCGCGTCCGAAATCGCATCATCGCAAAAAGGATCAACGTCAGAGTCGAGCACATCAAGCACTCCAAGTGCAGACAGGACTTCCTCGACCGTGTTAAGGCCAACAGAGAGAAGAAAGCGGCAGCCAAGGAAAAAGGCATCCGGGTTCACACCAAGAGGCAGCCTAAGACGCCCCTCACTGCGCATTTTGTGTCGTCAAAGGATAACGAACCTCAGCTGTTAGAGCCCATACCATACGAGTTTCTCGCCTAAATAAAGATTTGTTAATTTACTTTGTGTGATGTTAACTATTTTTTGGGGTTGAAATTGTTATGATAAATTGTTTTTAGGGATGCATCGAATACCAAATTTAGCCGAATACCGAATATTTGGCCTACCTAAACCATTTTTTATTTTTTGTCGGATCTAAGTAAGTTGTATTTATTATTCATCAATTTCAATTAAACATAAACATATAAGTACACAATCACACAATAATTTTAATACAATATAGCTATTAAATTTTTAATTGAAGCAACACAGAATAAAGTGGTACTCGTTTGTTATTAAAACAAGCCTTTTAGAAAGTGTAAATTGGTAAAATCACAACACAAAAGTATGGAAACAAAAGCATGTAGTTAGATCCGTTGTAGAATGAAAATCAGGATAAAATAAAACCGTGGCTTACAATATTATTATACTAGTAAAATTAATTTTTTTTTATCTTTTAGTTAAAAAATTACGATTGTGATATATATAGTAATTGTTTTTTTTTTTTTTAAAGCCCACTTATTGTAACTTAACTTATTAAAGAGACATACATGTTTATTTAATATAACTTGAGTTAACATTATAAATAACTAAAACTTAAGAATTTGAGTCGATTATAAAAGAAAACAAGTCATGTTTAGGAATTTTTCAAAGTTTTATAAGATAACTTGAAGAAATTTGGAAATTTCACTATTCAGCCGAATAGTTAAGCTATTCGGCTAAAGTGACTGAATATTCGGTGCATCCCTAATTGTTTTAAATGTATATATTGCTCTGAAATGAGGGATGAGTTTTAAATGGATGTATATTTTTAAATGTTTGGAATGAAGAATTCAAAAGAAACATACAAAATTTCTTAATTGATTTTGAATGTCTTATTTAGCTGATTTGAATCAATATTAATTAAAAGCGTTTTTGGTCTGCATTTTAAGTCTGGAGGGCTAGTTTCTATTTTATAATGAAACAGGTGTGTTAAGGATTCAAAAAAATTGCCTAATAATTACTTTTCCTTATATAAACAGATGAGTGGATTTAATGTGATACCAATCCAAGTGATTTTTTGGACGTAATATAACTACAGTAGTAAATTAATACAATATACTTTGTCTTCTGTTGCTCTTGGAAAGACTACAAATCTCGATATTGCTGCATGATCTAATTATTTGCTGTGGGTATTATATTTAAAAAATGACAAAATCAACCTCATTTACCCTACCCTCATCCCTAGCAAGTTAATAAAATCAGGACCAATCAAACTTGGAAACTAAACCACGACAGGGCACACACAAGAGCTCTAGTCGGAAGATCTGAAATGGGCACAGCAGGGTTTGGCCTACCATATCACACTACTGAGTTGTTCCTTTTTTATGTATTTATATACATCATAATTGCTTAAAATGAATCGAGAACCATCAAACTACATGCTTACATTAATTATTCCTAATTTTAAAGTGCAATAAAAACAAGTGAGGAAAACTTCAAGGACAGTTTTCAAAGGTTTATTTATAATGCTTTTAATCTAACCTCAAATCGACATAGTAACTACATCTAATTTTAGAGTTTATTACACTAGCTAAACAGTTTATGAACACAACGATTTTAAACACTGATTAATATACAACTCCTTATCTATCCAACTTATCTTTAAAAATGCCATATATTTACTACTTCCTAACGTAGTGCTGAAATTAATGAATTTTATGTGTCACAGGTTAGTAAAATGAACTCAGTTGTAGCCACTAATTTTAGAGGTAAAATTCTCTTATTAAGAGGGATTGTCAGTCCCATAGAATCACAACTTCCGCAGAAGTATTGCTTTGCCATGTTAGCCCTTTTTCCCCAGGTATGGGAATCAACATATCGAAATGAAACGAATTTGAAATGAAAAATGTTATCTAGTGTTTTAAATATATATTTTTGAAGTTTTAAAATGCCAAAAATATACAGCAGTTGGCGTTACTATTTTAAAACTTTATCAATTAATAATTAAATAACCGGATGTTATTTTCTTTTCAATTTTGTTTTAAATTGATGTTATGATGATTCCTTAACCTGGTAATAAATAGGATAACATGGCAAATCAATTCTTTTGCAAAAGTTGTGATTTCAAAACTAATGCATTAGCTCTGTGAGACTGACAGTCCCTCTTTAGTTTGGATTGTGTTGGAGCAAAACCTTTCTATTTAGTAATCCAACTATATCGAATCTAAATTACTTTGTGTTCAATAAATACTTATGCAATATAAAAATTGTTATAATTTATCTTTTCTTGAAAGTCTTTATCTCGTAAAAAATATGTTTGGCTCCAAGACAAAAGGTTCATGAAGCTCATTTCTTTAAATAAAATTAATGCGATATGTATTTAATACTATAATTCTCAATTTTGGATTTGAAAGTTCCAATACAAAATCACATAAGCTCGGAATAAGCACCTGTCAATTAAGAACGAATGAAGCAATATCACAAACCTCATAAATTTTGTCTAATTTTTTAACTTTATTTTTCATTTTGTGAGAAAATTGGATTTTACAATTTTATAACAAGAGACAGACGTAAAATAACTCTGAAAAATATCTTGCGTTATTAATTTTTATTTTGTCATTCTCTCTTTATTATTCACATTCAAGAAAAAAATAATAATTAGTAATTAGCCAACTTTTATTAAGCTTCAAGAAAGCAATGTTAATATTTTTAAAAACAATATTTAACACACATTAAAGTGTATATTGGCACAAGTAACTGCATTTCTTTTTGGCACAAGTAACATGTATGTCATTCAATAACATTAAAAAACATTGGCTATTCTATAGTATCAAGATAAAAATACTTTTGACCTTCAATTGCCGTTAGACGGTTTCACAATCTGACAGCAAAGTTAGCTTTTCAAGTAGCTACTTTGATAAAGCATCAACCAGGGACGGATTTCTAAGTAGGCTGTAGCCTAGAGCGACAAATTTTTTTGGGGCGGCAAATTTTACAACCAATTAAAGCAGCATTCAGCATAAAAATATTATTATAAAGATACAAATATTTTAAAGAAAGAAAACAAATAATTTACATAATGCGTAAACCGTAAATGTATATATAATACTAATATTTCGTAGCAAACATGGTAGCTGCGAGGGCAATTGCACCCCTCCACTTGGATTTCGAATTTGAAAGAAAAATAGTCGCAGTTAAAAAAAAATCGCCTATTTCGCTTTCGATTTAGCGTGTAAAGGTACATAGATGATTCTAATATGTGTATCTATTTTAAACAGCACATACCACCCTATTTTGCAGCTAACCAGCTACCTTTCCCGGGAGAATATTGTGACAGGGGCGGCAAATCAATCGTAGCCTACAGGCGGCAAATCTTAAAATCCGGCCCTGGCATCAACCTTAAAACCAAGAGGTTTGATTTTAAGCATAACCTTCAGAATTGTATGATAATTTAATAATACTGTTCATGTGATAATCATTGAAACACGTATTAAAATAATTGTGAACTTTTCTACAAAGTAAAATTGATAACTCCACTACACATCAACAATAACTAAAATTTTGATGGCTAAGCGCCTCCAACACAACTACATAAATTTAAAAAAAATAGTCAGTAAAACTAACTACCATAAAATAAGTTTCATAACTACAGTGCATTTAATAGAGATGGAAGTATAGTTGCCAATGGAGTCGTTACATAGTTCAGAAAAGAACTCACTTTGGTCATAAACACAATATTAATTATGACCAATAGAATTTGTCACACAATTTGATTAGTTTAGACTTCATACAGTAATTATACATGTGTGTGAGTGCCACATTGCGACAAAAGGAATATCAAATACGATCACAGAACACCACGAATACAAAGTTCTAACAGGTTTAGGAAGAACAAATGAGAAGAAATTGTTTAATTATGGCCAAAAGAATTCGGCACTCAGTTTGAATTCGAACAGTAATTACACATTCTACACTTTGACAAAACAAACATCAAATACGATCATTGAACACCATATATGCAAAGTTCTAATAGGTTTAGGAAAAACAAATTACAAGAAAAATGTGATTTTTTTCCCTCAAGAATGGTGAGGTTGAGAATTCTGAAACAGAATTCAAGAAAAAAAAATAACGACAATTTCAATACATTATTAGAAAATTAAAGTCGCAAAAGTTGAGTAAAGTAAGGACTATACTAAAATCTCTCAATGGATCGAACTTCAGGTATAGTATTTTTAAAAAAAAGAGAGATTGGATAAAATTCACAATGCACATAACATGAATAAAGTGAAGTATTATAGTTAAGAACCATATAATGTCAAGTTTTTCGGCATTTAAACTTAAACCTTCATACAGATTACAGGGTGGTAACAGAACCTGGAAATCAGGGAACTTTTTAATTCTGGAAATATCAGGGAATTCTCATGGAATTTTTCAAATTTCGCAAAATATCAGGGAATTTTTTCCATTTTGGATTACTTAAACACCAGGTTTAGGTTGTACTTGTGATCACTACTAACGGACACATGATCAAAAGAAAATATTCTGGTTGATCCAATTTGCCTGAAGGACCAATCTTGGAGGAAGGATGAATATCTCTCATGAATCATGTTATAACATGATTCTCTGATCACGTGGTTCCTCTAAACTTATTCAGATTTTCGGAAAAGTTAGGTAGGTTAACCCATAGTCCGGAAAATCTTAAGTCTGGATCTAATGTCTGGATTAAATTTTCTGTACTGCATTGAATTGTGTGTATTGTATATTTTCTAGGTAATTGGTAAAATCAAGGAATTTTTTTGTGAAAATATCAGGGAAATCATGGAAATATCAGGGAACTTTTTTTCTAGGATTTTGTTACCACCCTGTCCTATCTCCACAATGTTAAACAACAACCTTCTAATCATCTATTTGGAACCAACGGACTTCAATAGTTGAAGACAAATCAAGCTTATATTCTGTCCTATCTGTAATTGGCTTGTTTCACGCAAAGTAAATCATTCCTGTTTTCATTGGTGGTTTGGCACAGTAAGCTTCTCCCACAACATTGAGTAACCTATCAAGACCTAACCAAGACCCCAAGAAATTTTCCCAAGTAATAATTTAAAATTTTTAGTTAAATAAAGATAAAATTCCTCTCTTGAACTTGAAATAGTTTTAAAATTAATCAGGATTCCCACTCTTATTTCAAAATAAAAATCAAGGAGTTTTTAAGGACTTTTCAAGGACCATAAAAAAATATTTCAAGGACCTTTAGTCATAATGCGTCATTTCTTCCAATAAGACAAAATTCATAAAATAAAAACAATACTAAATTCTTTTAATTCAATGTATATTTATCATTATCAAAAATCATTTACATTATTTAAAAATTTGAGGACTTGTTTAGGACTTAAAATTGAAATCACAGTTATAAGCGATGCAATATTAGATGATAATTAAAAAAATCATTGATTGACGCCAAGTTTTAGGAATGACTTGTCGAAATTCGAATGTCGCGGACGAACAAAATCAAGGACTTTTCAAAAATTGTTGGTCAAAATCAAGGAGTATTAGGGTGTCTTGAAAATCAAAAATAAAATTCAAGGACTTTTCGAAGATTTTTGGTTAAAATCAAGGAGTATTAATGGGTCTTTGAAATCGAAATTCAAAATCAAGGAGTTCTTAAGGACTTTCAAGGACCAGTGGGAACCCTGTTAATTAACATATTGGCCTCTGGCTGAGTATTTTGAAGACTTTAATACTTGATATGAAAAAATTCATTATAAAGGGCCTCTATTATAAATGGCCAATACAAGCTCGCATTTTTAAATAAAAAAAATCAGTTATAACAAGTATAAAAGTTTTCTTAGATGATAACAATAAAAAATAATGAATTATAATTAAAAACAAAAACACTGTCTTAAATATTTTAGATAGGTTTTCTCATCATAAATTATTACATTTTTGTAAAAATAATTTACAGTGTCTGAATACTGATTTTGTTTTTATATAAATACATAGTTTACATTTTTAGAATAATTTAAACATTATAAAGAGATATGTTTTCAAATTTAATATATTATATAGTTAATTTCATCAAAGATATTAATATTTTTATATATATATAATAACAATATATATATTCTATAATTCCATTTTAAAAGTTAATATCTAGCCTTTATCAAATGATCTAATAGTATATAATATTCAATAATATTAATTTGGACAACTAAAGTAGCTTGACAAATTTTATTGAAAACTATAAAAATATTTTAAATTTCTCCAAAACTTACTTATAAAGAGATTTTTATAACAGTAAAAAGTACACGTATATAAAAAAGAACTATAACAAGATATAATAGTAACAAAGAATAATAAAGTTTAAGAAATACCAATCTACCCTAAAAATATAACTTTCAGTTTGTTTTATAATCAGTAAAATCACAACAAACTCAATTTAGTGTAAATGTTAGATATGTATTTTTGCATTAATTTATAAATACTTTAAAGCAGTTACTAATAATTTCAAAGAAAAGATGGTAGAAATATTAATTGTTTTTGTATAGCTTCCAGAATTTGTAATACATTACATTAGATTTTTTAAAATACAATAATTCAAGAAAAAACATAAAAATACTTAAATTTTTTTAAAAATCATTAATATCCTCACTGCTCAATACTTGGTCGAGATATTTTTATACTTGTGCCGGTCCAATAACATTCATTTCTGCAAAAAAGAAAATAAATTTTAAAAATCAAATAAACTGGGGATGAAGTGTGTTGGAAAAAAAGTTGTTAATTTGTTTGAGAATCTGTTAAATTTAAAACCATACCGTAAACATACTTTTTGTAAATTTTAAAAGGACTTTCTACAACATACCGATATTAGCTTCCACACTACGTTTATAACGTAAAAAGTGGAAGGTATTATAATCGTTCAGTCCGTCCGTCCGTCACTCACTTTTAGAGCCCGAACTACAAATGCTACAGGCAAGTGCAATACGTCAAAAAATTCAGCACAGCGAAATTAGAAGACATTGAAAATCTCAGAAAAAAATTCGAATTCAAAGTACTTCAATTATTTAAAAAACTGCAAAATTTAATGCTCATTTAAAAAGCATAGGAAGCCATTTTTATTAGAATTAAATCACCATTGCCATTCGCAACAATCGCTCAAGAAACTTTAATTCTTTTAGACAATAAATTAAAATAAATTTATGTTTGCGACATCCATCAGTTTGAAATGACGTCAAATATATTTCACTACGAGATTCTTTGTATGTTGATATGAAATATTTTCATTCTATTTAAAAGCGAGGAATATTACATATTTATTCTTTGAAATATATATTAATTTTTGCAAGCGATAAGTAATAATTATTGAATTTTCGAAATAAAATCAATGAAACCAGCCAAATTTAGCATGTAAAACTTTCATTATAGAATTAAGGCTGTGTTTGGCGCCTTTTTACCTGTTAAACACAACTGTTGTGTGGAAGCGGGTTAAGTGACAGATTCTATTACAAACCTACTTGTATTTAATGAATTCCTTGCAGAGTAAGATGCAAAGCTAAAAAACTATATGATATCCAAAACGCCTTCTTAAAGAATTTCCCTACAAAAAAAAAATCGTTTCAACTATTTAAAGTTTATTTTATTTGCCAAATAATGCGAAAAAAGTAGCCAAATTTAAAGTTTATTTCCCGCTCAAAAAAAATTTATTGACCAGAGTTTTTGACTTTTTACTGCTGAAAGTGATGTTTATTACATTAATTTAGTATTACTATTTACAAATTACTTTGATTACACTTCTACTAATAGCACATAAGCTTAAAATTTACTCAATGGCCCTTGTTTTATAACTTCAATATGAATACATAATAATTTTTTTACATTATATGCTACACTTAATATTCAACCTTGATTATAATGTTACTCGTTTAAAACATTAACATCATGACTGACACTTTAACCGGGTTACTACAAAAAGTAAAAGAAAACACATCTTACCATGTTCTTCAATGTTATTAACATTATGATTGTGTACGGCAGCCGGTGCATATAAAATAAGAAAAGAATAAGCAAACAAGTTCCGCATTCCGAAAACAAGAAAAAGGAAAACTGTGAGATAAGGGCTGGAATTCATGGATTGCACCTTTTCGATGGGTCCCAAAATCTTAAAAGCAGCACTCTCCACCTACAAAAGAAAATCAATTTATTCAAATTTGTTACTTTCAATCACCAAATATAGCACTGTACATGGGAAAGAGACCTAGCGCAAAAATACTAGTTTTTCAGAAAAATCGTCTGAAGTTTATTTTTTCCATTGCATTATAGAAAAAAATAAGGATTCGCTTACTGCATTCCAACTATTCAACCAATTGATTTAATTTTGCTTTAATCGCTAGATATTTAAATTTAGAATATTATAGGATTTACAACTCGAAAAGTCATATTTGTGCGATAGGTCACTTTTCCGCGTACTATGAAATATAAGGAAATGAAAGCACTGTGACAGCTTCAGAAAAAGTTCCAGAACCTATTGATGTACAAAGAAAAACCAAGGTCAAGAATGTGAATTAACAAGTAGGTTTGTAACAGAATCTGTCACTTAACTTGCTTCCACACAACAGTTGTGTTAAACAGGTAAAAAGGTGCCAAACACAGCATTAATTCTATATTAAACATTTACATGCTAAATTTGGCTAGTTTCATATAAATTTTATTTCAAAATTCAATAATTACTTATTGTTTGCAAAAATTAATCTATATTTCAAAGAATAAATATGTAATATTCCTCGCTTTTAAATAGAATGAAAATATTTCATATCAACATACGAAAAATCTTGTAGTGAAATATATTTGACGTCATTTCAAACTGATCGATATGTCACAAAATAAATTTATTTTAATTTATTGTCTAAAAGAATTTAAGTTTCTCGAGCGATTGTTGCGAATGGTAATGGTAATATAATTCTAATAAAAATGGCTTCCTATGCTTTTTAAATGAGCATTCAATTTTGCATTTTTTTTTACATAATTGAAGTACTTCGAATTCTTTTCTGAAATTTTCAATTTATTCTAATTTCGATAAGCTGAATTTTTTGACGTATAACACTTCTCCGTAGCCTTTGTAGTTTGGGTTATGAAAGTGGGTGACGGACAGACAGACAGATGGACTGAACGATTATAATACCTTCCACTTTTTATGTTATCAGGGTTCCCACTCTTATTCCAAAATAAAAATCAAGGAGTTTATAAGGACTTTTCAAGGACTCCCAAAACAATTTTCAAGGACCCTTAGTCATAATGCGGCGATTATTTTACCGATTAAAAATCGAAAATATCGCCAACGCCAGGTGTTTTGGCAACCATATCAGGGGAAACACAGAAGGATTTGGCAAAAATATAACTGGGAGTAAGCATTGTTTTATAGAATGCCGAAGTGCTATGCGTGCCATTTAGTGCCAACTTGGCACTGTTTTAAGAAATGACTACTTGAAATATAAATGTCGGGAACAAAGAAAATCAAGGACTTTTCAACGATTGTTCATCAAAATTAAGGAGTACTTGAAATCGAAAATCAAAATCAAGGACTTTTAAACGATTTTTGGTGAAAATCAAGGAGTATAAAAGGGTCGTTGAAATTGAAAATCAAAATTAAGGACTTTCAAGGACCCGTGGGAACCCTGGTTATAAACGTAGTGTGGAAGCTAAAATGCAAATTAAATTCAAAAGTATACAGCTTATTCAAGAAAAGATAGTCTTGAAAGAGCTATACAGTATACCACCCCCTGAAGGGATCCAAATGGGAGTGAAGGTAAGCCGAATAAGCAAAAACCTAGTTAAAATGAGAAAGTGAAATAAATTAAGGTTCAGATGTACATTTGATTTCACATTTCAACATTGAAGAGATATTTGCCTTGTAATAAATACACAATTAAAATAAAGCGTCATTTTGGAACAGTTAGCGTATTATGGCCGGAATGCTATTTGGCGTTCGTGAAAAAGTAAAGATAGGGTTGTTGTAGCAACAAGATTGATGTAAACATCTATTGAGTTGAACTGGAATATTTACCAATTTAAGTATGTTTTCGCTACTTGGCTACAAAAGGAAAGTTGCCAAATCGAGACCGGCCATAATACGCTAGCAATGCCGTCATTTTATTCAATGTATTAAAGCATTAGAAAGTTATATATTATTAAATAAAAACACAGTAACCTTTTTTTTATTGAAGCCTAGAAATTTGGCAACTTGCCTCATATTTTTGTCTTTTTTATCAGCATAGCTTAGGAATCAATAACAAAATATGTGTTTTTTAGCTCATAAATAACCTTTAAAGATAAAAAATCGTCCTGTTGAAGCAGAGATACAATTCAATGAAGTCCCTTTAAAAGGTATGTAATATTGTACACTCTTTACAACATTACATATTAACTCAAAATCCTCTTGCAGCATTTGTAGAGTTAAAATAAGATAAGTATGGATAACCATGATCTGGGCGCACTAGAGCTATTAGTGTTTTATGTCTTTATTTTTTCGCCAAATACGTTGCCAAACTCGCCAAATTATTAACTAAAATTCGCCAAATAGGCAATTTCTTTTATAAATAATTTATAAGCTGGTCGGTTGTTTGAAGGCCATTGTGTTAGAGCTGTATAATGGGTGTGGGTAGCTATATCGCAACTAGAAAAAAATTCTGGGGGGGGGGAGGGTTCAATTTTTCAATATTATTTTTCAGTCAATTTTTTTTAATTAAAATTAATTATTTAATTAAAATTTAATATGTAATTAAAATTAAATATTTAATTGAAATTAAATATTTAATTAAAATTAAATATTTAATTAAAATTAAATATCTAATTAAAATTAAATATTTAATTAAAATTATTTCTAATTACAATTTATTTTGATTAAAATTATTTTAAAATATTTCATGGTAATACAGTGTTTTACTATTAATTTATTATTACTAATTTAGTTTTCATTTTACAAAACTAATGATTGTATTATTTAATAGAAAATTAATGTTTTATTTTTTAAATAGAAAATTAGTGTAATAGGAACAAATCAATGGGGTTGTTTCACGTCGGACCTGGCAACAGCTCCGCTGTTTTGTTTTCATTTTTCTCGAATTACTTTTGTTTTGGTATTCGAACGTGAGTTTTCTAAGAATATTTTAGTTGTTATTTTTTTAAATGTCAACTTCTTGCTTTGCTGTTGGATGTGTTAATCATTTATTAAAGAAAACTTGCATAGAAATAAAAGTTTCTTTTTCAGCATTCTGATCGTGAATTGAAACCGAAACAACCAATGAAATCGTAGTACGGAAAGAAAACGAAGCAATCGATGAAATCGTTGTACGGAGAGCGTGACATCATAAGAAAATTTCCCATCAATTATAGAATATAATTATTGAAAATTTAATTGCTTGGATAATTTAAATCTCCTGATTTGTTGTACAGAAATTAAATGATAAGTTCCAAATATTAAATATCATTTTAAGAATAGATTAGTGTAGTAAAGATAAATTTAACATTTACTTAATTTGTAAAAATTTAAATAAAAATATTCTGAATATAAATCTAATTGCATAGTAATTTGTAGAAACAAAAATTGTAAATTTAATTGGACGACATTTAAAAGTTAAAGCTCAACAATAAAATAATTAAATGATTTAATATTTCAAACTCCAACGGAGCTATTTCCTATTTTTAATTTAATTTACGACGTCGAACAGGCGAATCTCGGAAGTGAAATAAGTAAAAAAACAAATTGCATTTATAATGTTATATAAAATAGCAACCAATTTATGTAAAACATGTATTACATATTAAAAAACAATTAAAATCTAATGAAAACAGAACAAAGCAGCCATTCCTGGATTTACATTTAGCATTCAGACAAAAACAGTAAAAAAAGGAGAAAATAATCGCCCCCAGTTATTGCCGCCCTGCAAACTATTATATCTTCAGATACTTTTTTGTGGTTTTAAGAATGAAAAATAGATATTAAAAAAAGCATTTGACATGAAAGCCTACATGTAACCATTCTAAATATATTTTTAAACTGAAAATATTACATCAAAATATTGCAAATCATTATTTATTTATTTACTACTACCATACAGAACAAGTCCATTTACAGGTAGAAGACGAAACCAAGACAGATCACAAAAAGAGAAAAAAAACTAAAAGGGAACACAAAAAAAAAACGTGGAATAAAAATATTAAAATACAAAAAAGCCAGCAAGGTCAATTATAAAATATGGATAAAACAGAGAAGCCAGCAAAAAGTGTACAACAAGAAATAAATTAAAAAGCCAAGCTATCTTTTCTAAAACTCAATACAAGACAAAAAAATATATATATCAACATTATAAAATGAAGATTATTATAGTTTAGTTGGAAATATCGTCGCACTAAAGCTGCGCGAGGGTTATTCGCGACGGGCGTCGTAATAAAAAAAAAACGCAATCAGATGATGAGCCAACACATGAATAGGCACCCAACGTAACCGTTCGTTAAGTGCGACATCGTACAGAACGTCGGGACTTTGAAGCATATTTAACATGCACTCACTCTGAACGGGATATTATTCGCCGGACATTTTTGGCTGCACGGGCCGTTTATAGGTCAGCAGTTATTTCGGCAATGCCCGGACCCGAACCTGAGACCTTGAAGGTTATATTATAGAAAAGTATCGCTATCTAAATATACAAGTCATAATTAAATTATCAATTAAGTTCTCATCTCATCAACCGGAATGGAGGCTGGAAGTATAGAAATTAAATTTATCATTTATCTCATACATCTATCACAATATTTATTCACTCCGCGCCAGTCGTTAAAATACCACCTTTATAAATATTGTAAGTTCAGCAACTTCACACAAAATTTTAAAAGTATTACATATATTGCTTAATATCATTGTTTGAGGCGATTGCCAGTAAATGGTATAAATTATAACTTACTTATTTATTAAATGTAGAAAGCAATATCTTTATCTTTTGACATCCTCCTCTAATGAAACATGATCGTACAATGTTTTCCTGAGAAAAAAAAGCGCAAAAACCTCCTGCTAACACTTATTTTATTAGCATAATAACCTTAAAAATACGAGATGGAAAAAAATCATCTTTAGATGGCACGTGCGAGTAGAATTTCTTTGATTTCAGAGTAAAATCGTCGACATAAATGCTCCACCCCACCCCACTTTATTAACAAAGAAAGAATTGATTTCCTGTAAAATTGCGCAATATCGTGTGAGTTATTACCGATGAGAGTTGAGAGTATGATAGTTATTACCGATTTGTGAATACACCATATTAAAGCAACTCATAAAAAAACGACAAAAAGAAAAAGATCGGCCCCAGACATCTTACCAGAATCCGCGCGCTTTTTTTTATCCCCTCCCCTTCCTCCACATTACAAGAGTTAGAATTTCTTTTACACAGATTTAGTAAATGCGAAGTGTTATTTCAAATAGAGATAGTAAAACCGTGCGCTATCTCCCAGTATACCAGTATAGGGGTGATAGTAGTAGGTGAAAGCGCACGGTTTTACTATCTCTATGGCATTTCCCTATGGATTTTTTTCCACTTTGGCATTATTTTTATTGTTAACAAAATAATAAAATTTGACTATAATACGGGTTCTGGGGGGGGGGGTTGACCCTAAAAATCCCCCCGTGGTTGCGTGCCTGACCATGATCCAATTATGAACATGAAATATTTTTTTTCTACAATGGGGCTGCAATTTTGGTGGTCAAGCCCTTGCAGACTCGGCATATTCCCCAGAACTGAGAGCCATTTTTATGTGGTACTATCTAGGCGACTCTCGCTACCAATTTTGGTGTTCAGATTACAATGAATCCGAGCTCTCTGTGGATGTTAAAGTATACCAAGATTTAATTTTGCCAAGAGAACCCAAGCCAAATGGGTACTTTATTGATCTTTTACACACCACATAATCACATGGCATGCGTGCCAAGATTTTCCCATCCCGAAAATCCGACGACTTAGCCGGGGCTCGAACCCGCGATCTTGGGCTTATGAGGCGGACACGTCAAGAGGGACTGTCAGTTCCATAGAGCTAATGGATTGGTTTTGAAATCACTACTTTTGCAAAAGAATTGCTTTGCCATGTTATCCCATTTTCACCAGGTATAGGAATCATCATATCAATTTAAAACAAAATTGAAAAGAAAATAACATCCTGTTATTTAATTATTAATTGATAAAGTTTTAAAATAGTGCCGCCATCTGCTGTATATTTTCGGAATTTTAAGACTTCAAAAATGTATAATTAAATAACTAGATAACATTTTCGTTTCAAATTTGTTTCATTTCGATGTTATGTTGATTCCCATACCTAGGGAAAAAGGGCTAACATGGCAAAGCAATACTTCTGCGGAAGTTGTGATTCCAAAACCAACGCATTAGCTTAATGGGACTGATAATCCTTCTTAAAACCTCTCTCAGCCACTGAGCCGACTAAGAATATGAATACGAAATATAATTTGTATAGATTACCTGAAAATACATAAACTGCATGACTGTAAGAATGGTGACGGAATAAACTCCAAACATCAAAAATCGCAGCGCTTTAATTCCACCCTGAAAAATTAACAAGAACACATTTTACTTGGAAACTTAGCAGCATAATCATCCCACGGAATTTATTATAAGCGTTAAATAGGAATTCAAGCCCTATTGATGCTTCTTAAAATGCTAAACTAAATACACAGGTTTACAATATACAATATTGCAACATAAATGAGATCTGCTATCATGCATCGATAGTCTAGAGGTAGGGTGCTTACCTAGAACGCGGGCGGCCCGGGTTCGATTCTCAACCAGTTCGTGTAATATAGGGAAACTTAAACTAAAAATGTTAATTATTATTTGCCTGGAATCGAGATGGTTCCAGACCTTTCTTTAATATTCTATTTCGATTATTCTAGAATATTCTATGTAACTATAAAACCTAGGTCCCACCAGTTAGTGGGGAGTTTTGCATTCTGTTGTCTACTAAATAAATTAGATTATTACTTTAAACCGTGTATTTATTCTGATCTTCGTGACAATATTTACAGGTTTAGATTTTAACACAAGATGTAAATAATTTAGAGTGAGGGTTAGGGTGAATTAGCGACAGGTATTGCAACTTAGAACCACAGTCAAGTAAGGAACCAACACCCGAGTACGCACCCAATGAAACTTTGGGAGCAACATTTCACACAGCTTCTGGACTTAGAAGCATATTTGAAATACACGGCTCAAAACAATTAGAGGAGCACTTTACGTGCTTTTGTTTAACCCTTTCAGTTCCAACGTTTTATTTTTTATTCTTAAAATCTAAAATTTGTGGAATAGATTCATTATGCATTCAGAATGCTAGGGTAAAAAATCTTAATTTTTTTAAACTGAAATTTAAGGGAGGGAAAATTAGAATCATAACTGTTGAATAAATTATAATAATAATTTTTCAAAACTTTATTTGTTAAAAAAGTTAAAATCAACATCTAAGAGGGGTTCAATTCTCATTTAGGGTCGATTTATTTCATAAAATGTTCTTCCACAAAGCTCTCCAAATAACAAGTGCATTGGCTCTTTGCGGGTCTCCAAACTAAAGTACCTCTATGTCAATCTAATAGGAAAAGCATGATTTTCTAAGCCACATTTCTCTAGATGTATTGAATATTTCTACAAAAATATTTTTTATGTGACGGCTCACAGAACGCAATAATCCCACTTTTTGAAATGTGTTAGAATATTTTGATATACAATTATCTATGGAAAATTAAAAAAGATATTTGAACCCATTTCAAAAGGATTAAAAGAGCCCTGTAAGTCATCTACGTTTATCATAAATATAAAAAAAACCTGTTTGTTGAAATATTCAATACAGCTGGAGGAATGTGGCTTAGAAAAACATGCTTTTTTCTACTAGATTGACATGATGACACTTTGGTTTTTAGACCCTCTATGGAAAATTAATCTATGGAAAATTAATTATCTATGGAAAATTAAAAGATATTTGAACCCATTTCAAAAGGATTAAAAGAGCCCTGTAAGTCATCTACGTTTATCATAAATATAAAAAAAAACCTGTTTGTTAAAATATTCAATACAGCTGGAGGAATGTGGCTTAGAAAAACATGCTTTTTTCTACTAGATTGACATAAAGACACTTTGGTTTTTAGACCCGCGGTCATTCCAACTTTTTAAGAATTCATAATTACAGGCGTATTTTCAACATTACCTTGTACAGATGATACCCACGAGTTCGCAAAACGATCTTCTGTTTGATGACGGTATCATTGTAGAAGGAATTAAACTGAAAGGAAACTATCAGTACGTAGATGGCAGAAAATATAACCAAGAAAAGGTTGAATTCAGGCTAAATAAAAAAATTAAGGAAAAGTCACATAAGTGAAAGATATATACAACATTCACAATAAACGCAACCAACATTAAAAATGGGAAATATTAACAAACTAACTATTGATAACTAACTATTCATTTAGAAAAGCATACGTTTATTAAGTTTTAAAGAAAAGTGAAATTAATGTTAGTAAAAGTCAATATTTAGTTGAGCCACCTTTAGCCGCTATCAAAGCTTTAATTCTGCGCGGCATGCTATCAATGCAAGACTGTACTGTCTCCTGCATTTCAGGATGATGATTCCACACATAAATAATCTTATAATAAATAATTAATATAAATTAATCTTAATCATAATTATCTTAAAATAAATACAAATATGTAGTCTACAACAATTCTTTTAAATAAAAATCAATAATATTGTAGTTTAAATATACCATTATTGCATAAAAACTCTTAAGAAACATAAAATTACAAAACAAAATACAGTGCGTCTAATAATTTGTCCAGGGACTGTATGCTATCTTTATTTTCACTTTACTGTTAGTTACGGCAATACAATTAAATTAATATCTGTTTTATATCTTTCAATAAATGAGGACTTTCTTTTCTTGCCAAACTGGTTGTTACTTTACATTGCAAGCAAACTAATGCAACAAAAAATTACTACAAACAATATTAACAAACTACACTTAACTTAAAATAAATACACATCCCCACATTAAGAGGGATTGTCAGTCCCATAGAACTAATGCATAAGTTTTCTAATCACAACTTCCGCAGAAGTATTGCTTTGCCATCTTAGCCCTTCTTTCCCAGGTATGAGAATCAACAAAACATCAAAATGAAACAATATTTTGAAACGGAAGTGTTATCTAGTTATTTAATTATATTTCTGAAGTTTTAAAATGCCAAAAATTACAGCAGATGGCCACACTATTTTAAAACTTTATCAATTAATAATTAAATAACCGGATGTCATTTTCTATTAAATTTTGGTTCGTTTTAAAGCAGCCCTGTCCCGCCATCTTTTAAACAAGAGAACGTCTGAAGTAGTGGCTTCACTTGCGCTTCTATGAATCTAAGGGCCTGATCTAAGATTTTTGTAGCTTCCGTATGCGAAATGCTGCATGTGCTAGACTTCTAATTAGGAAGCGCTTCATAGGTCCTTTTCAGCTAATAAGAACGAGGAGAACACTGACTTCAAATTTTCTCTTCTTCAGCGTTTTTCTAGGTGTGAAGTGGATACTTCCCAATTATCCGAAAAATTCATATGGAATACTGATTAACCGAAAGTGCTTCGGTCCTGTATCTTTCGGATAAGCAGGACTCTACTGTACTTGAAGAGCTTAGTGGAAGAACCTGCTAAGTGACATTTTTGAAAAAACAGATGATTGTGTCAATGAACACATTACTAACTTCTTTAATGCTATGTCCTGACTACGCTACAAACGCCACAAAGGCAATAAATGCAACAAAACTTGGCGACTTGGCAGAGTCAGCCCCCAAGCAATTGCATCGCTTGGTGCCCTTGGCAGTCGCCAAGTTTTATTGCATTTGTTGCCTTTGTGGCATTTGATGTTATAGTGAGGACATAGCCTAACAATAACTAGTTTCCTATTTTCATAAACTTTAAGTTTAGAATTTTTTTTAGGGTTTGCAAGAACTGTTTTTAACATATCTGAGTGCAAACTAAACACTTTAAAGCTCATTTTCTAGTTTTCACCTTTTTGTCACTTTGCACGTTCTCCCACCAAGCTCTTCAATTATCAAAATATATTATTTGCCCAAAGGATACACTGTGTCGAAATCCAGAGATACTATCCCATACGCTGAAGAAAGGATTTTTGGATTGCACCAATCTGAAATGCGAAGAAGAATCGTGTAACTAAAATACAGATAAATAACAGTAACAAACACAGTAAACACCATAGATATCATAGTTAAAGTATTAGATTGGCAGATCACGTGACCTCCAATGCTAACGATGGGACGCGCATGGAGACCAGAATAAGAGGGCAAATGGGCCAGTGTTGCCGCCACATTATTGAGAAAAAAATACTACGAAAAAATACCGTTTAATTCTAAAATTTAAAAAAAATACCATAAAAATACTAGCTGCATTTTGGAATCTTTTAAGTGACTCTAAAAAAAACCGTGAAACGCTATTTTTATGGTATTTTTTTTTTGTATTTTTTTAATTAAACGGTATTTATTCGTAGTATTTTTCTCCTTAATGTGGTGGCAACACTGGCCCATTTTGCTCCCTTATTCTGGTCTCCATGCGCGTCCCGTCGTTAGCATTGGAGGTCACGTGATCTGCCAATCTAATACTTTAACTATTATATCTATGGTAAACTCCCTCTTAATAGGGTTAAATGGGGCTGAGGGCAGGTCGGTTAAATAAAAATCTGGTTAGGTTAGGATGAATTATAGTTGCCTGTGAGGGATATTGCCAGTGTCTTAATTTAGTCAATCAATTGATGTGCCAACATCCGAGTAGGTACCCAAAGAAACTCTTAAGGGCGGCATAGTACATAAGGGGACGTACATAAATTACGTCACGCTCAGAGGAGGGAGATAAAAATATTAAATATCTATTATTTATTTAAAATAAACTTTTAATTTCAATTTGGGACATGAGACATTGCTTATTCGAATCTTGACATGCAATTCCTTTTGAATAAAATAGTTACTCATAAGAATATTCATCCTTAATCTTTATTCACACTCAGCAAACACGAAAACTGAACAAGTAATAATAAAAAGTAACACAATATTTTCAAACCAACATTACTCTAACCTTAAGGGGACGTACATAAATTACATCACTCTCAGAGGGGGGAGGGAGGGGTATGCGCCAATGTGGCGGATCCTGACATGGAGGGGGGGGGGAGGGGTAATCACTTGCGTGACGTAACGATTCAAAAATTTTCAATTTTGGAAGGAAAATCTGTTTTTCATAAAAAGTTTGAGAAAAAAAAATCAAATCTTGTTTTTATAAGAAACACTTTCTTTCAGAAAGAGGATGAGGAGATTATTATATGCAACAACATTGACATTATTAGTCTCCTATATTTTACAAACCTTTTCGTAACGGTACTTCGTAACACGCAAAATTGCGACACTATCGTTACCAATTACAGGACTGGTAGCTAGCTACCTAGATGAACACCAAAAGATCCAGAACTAGACATTTCCGATTACTCTCAGACCCCCTTTTTTAGAAAACAGTAGCGAATGGCTAGTTAGACCTTGGACAACAGAAATGTAAATGCAATGTTGGTATATTCATATGAATAAATTATTTAAACGAGATAAATTTTACCTTTTTTTTTCTTTCAAAATGAATTTTTTTTAAATATAAAAATATGCATTTTTTCTGAAATTTCAGAAACAAAGGGAAATATTAAAATTAACTTTTTCTTTAAGGGGGGGGTGCAACAACGTGACGTAATTTTAGGGGGAGGGGTTCGGTTAAACGTGACATAGGGGGAGGGAGGGGTAAAAAAAGTCAAAATTTTGCATGGCGTAATTTATTTACTTCCCCTAAGACTGGGGACTTTGGAGCATACAGGAATATTTTTTAACCCTCTGAGGAATACAAACACATAAACCCCTCACCTGATAGTCAGGTTTTCCAGCAAAACCCTTTTTTAAAATGTATTAATTTTAAAATTTAAAGAACAGAGGAGATTTTGAAGTATGAAAGCATTTATAATCATCTTATACAGAAATATAATTAAAAAATTCATGAAATTAAATTTTCAATTGAAAATTTAAATCATAATCTTATTCAGTGAAAAAAAAGTTTAACACTTAAGCCAATTTGATTATTCCTTAGAAAAAGTTGATGTAACTAAAAAAAAAATTGTATGAACTTAAATTTCTTTGTACAATTGAATACATTTTTTTCAGAAACCCCATTAGTCCACAAACCATAGTTTTGGAGGAATTGAAAAAAACTTTTAACAGCAACCTTTCATCAAAATGACCAAACAAAAAAAAATTTAACAACATATTTTCAGTGGGATGCATTATTACAACTTAAAAAAAAGTATTATTTAATATCTAAAATTAATTTTAAAGTTGCTAGCCATGGGGTTTCTGAAAAAATTGATTCAATTTTATGTAAAATTTTGTTTAGAAAATAAGTGTTTTTGAGACCTGCTACTTTTCCTTTCCTTGGAACTTTTTTTTAGTTTTAGTTTTAATTATCGTTGCACTACAGCTACACGAGGGCTATTGGCGATGGGCGTCGTGTTTAGAACCACAGTCAGGTGATGAGCCAACACCTGCGTAGGCACCCAACGCAACCGTTAAGGGCGACATCGTACGCAGCGTTGGGACTTTGGAGCATATTTAACGTGCACTCCCTCTACACGTGGTATTATTCGTCGGACATTTTGGCTGCACAGACCGTTTATAGGTCGGCAGCTATTTTGGCAATGCCCGGATCCGAACCTGAACCTAGGACCTCTCGCATGCTAGGCGAGCGGAACTTTAAAAAAAAAAAGTTAAACATTTTAGCTAAAATATTAAAACGTCCTTACTTTTCGTAGAGATCAATTAAAAACACCATCAGGAATAAGTTGAAAGGCGATAGGTAAAACAGAGTCAAACAGGCATTTTTTAACTGCATTCTAGGCTAAAACAAATTTTTACTTTGTTAGAAATGAAATACATATTAAAAAAAAACCGTACAATTTTGTTTTGTTCAATAAACTATAACTTTAAAATATAAATGTGAAAATATAATAATTAGAGTATTACCAAAATAAATTGGAATTCACTATTGTAATTAATGATAATTTTTCATTGCATTTAGCATGCCATTATTTATTCCTTGCTTATAAGGTTTTATAAAAAGATGGCAACACATAGGCATACATTAAAATGAATTGATTTTTCTGTGGCTGTGTCCTGACTACGACATCTAATGCCACAAAACTTGTCCACTTGGCAGAGTCAGCCACATGCTATTGCATTGCTTGGCGCCCTTGGCGGTCGCCAAGTTTTGTTGCATTTGATGTCATAGTAAGGACACAGCCTATCTAAGATAAGTTAAAATGGAACTTTGCTTTCATTAGGATTAAATAAGAGTAAAACTTTTTTTGTCTACAACTGATAAAATTATCAAAATATAATAGTTTTTCAACGAGATGAGCTCTGAAACGACTGCCAGCCAGTTTTTGTTGAATCTTTTGTAAAGGGGCAATGCTCCTCATCCACTTTCCCAGCTTGTTCAATATTTCGTAATTCTTGATTTACATTTAAGCATTTACTACTGAACAATGACATTTTATTACTAATTATTCCTTTTGATTAAGATGTTTCATTATCTCTTAAATGATATTTGAAAATTATTCTTCGAAATACAAATAAATTTAGCAAATGATAAGTAATAATTATTAAATTTCCATTAATGAAAAATAGTTTGTTTAATTGTGACGTTTAAAAGTAAAGCTAAATGCTTTGTTTGACGATATTTTTTAACGCATGGATTTTGCGTGAAAGCAGTTGTAAGTGGCAGTTTCTCTTACAAACCTACTTGTTTCTTTAGTATAGAATATTGGGTAAAGGCCTTTTAAGCAGGGTTGGGTTTTTCCCATCCAAAACTAATATTCCCCATCCCAGTGGGAAAAACTGGAAAATATCGGGAAAAATCGGTAAATACCGGGAAAAACCTCTTTCTTTCGGAAAAAAACAAGAAAATACCATTCTTTCTCGGATATACCATATCTAGAAAATCTTATTTTAATTTAAAAAGTTTATAAAAGTAAACATCAGTTTTTGTTTAACCAGTATCTCTACAATATGCATTCTGGGTGGGAATTTTAGCTGTGTTTGTCCATCATCCTTACATTGATTGCCACTAGTCAGTCGGATTTTTTTTGGGGGGATCCAAACCTAACATATTATGTTTACAGCAAACTCATGTGTTATACTCAATAATAATAAACGAGAGTAGATGATATAATGTTACATGATGAAAAAAGGAAGATTGCTATTTAAAATTAGGCATGAAATTTAATTATTAATTAGTCTCAAATACTTAGTAATAATTGTGTTCATATGGGGCTAAACTTGCAGACTCGGCATATTCCCCAGAACTGAGAGCCATTCTTTTGTGACACCTCTAGGCGACGCTCGCTACCCATTTTACAATATCTCTGAGCTCTCTGTGGTTGTTAAACTATGGCGAGATTTAATTTTGATGGGGCACCCAAGCCAAATGGGTATCTTTTACATGCCACATAATCATATGACACGATTTTCCCATCCAGAAAATCCGGCGATTTAGCCGGGTGCATTGAGCTAGAAGAAATGTGGAGTGAGGTCTGTGATTCACTGAACAGGGCAGCAAACGAGCCGGTTCAATAACGAAACACGGAGGAATACACGGCACTGCAGCAGAAACGAACCGGGCAGAAAACCTAGAAACTTGCCTATTTCGCTATTGGGTTCGTCTTCGCTGGTTCTTAGTGAGTGATCCACATGGTTATTTCTTAAAAAAGTTGGAATTTAAAGTTAAAGAAAGTTAATTTCTTTCGAACTAAAAATGTTAAAATACATTTAGGAGCCCAAGTCAATATGATAGAGGGGTCTCATACAAGCATTGCATACAAGTGTAGGGAAAATAGTCCTTTTCTGCCCTGTTCGCTCAAAAGGGTGCAAGTGGGTTTTCGGCTTGCTGACACCTCACTCCAGTTTCCCTTCTAGCTCAATGGCCGGGGGTCGAACCAGCAAACTTGGTCTTATCAGGCGGACACGTAATACCTCAAAGCAATGAGCCAAAAATCAAATATGGAACAACTAACCCTTATGAATTGCAGAAAAAACGCAGTGCAGAACAATATCAAACTAGCTATGAAGAAAAGTTCTTGATGGTCATAGTTGTATAATGGCGAAAAATAAACATCAGCATAAATTGTGAGAAACTCCAGTGGTGCTAAGGAGAGTAAAAAAAAACATTCATAAATTTCGACAATATAATACTAGAAAACATTAAAATCAATAAAAATGTTAATTATTTTTTTCTAAAAAGATTAATCAAACTTATAAAATAATAAACTTCAAATTTTTAAAATTTTTTTTACATCAAACTGTAAAAAAATTTGCAACAAAAACATTCATTCAAACAAAAACAAATTAGAAAAAATAAAATGAAATCAAAGAAAATTTTACTCATAACAAAAATATATATAATTTTAATCAGAGCTTTCATAATTTATGTTTAATTTAGTAACTGAATATTAAAGTTAGGTTGATCATTATTTGTATAAGGAAAGTAAAAAAACCCTAATTAATAAATGGACAAAATTAAATTAGAAATGCTAAAATGATTTCAAATATTAATAATTTTCTTAGAAATATTAATCATTTTCCCCAAATACTAAACGAACATTAAGATAAAATCCATTTATAAAAACAAAATGAAATCAAAGAAATTATTTGCAACAAAAAATATACAATTTTAATAAAATAAGATATTTTATAATTCTATCTTAAATTAATTAATTAAGTGAATAATATTTGTTTATCCAATAAATGGTAACGAAAGCACCTTTACAACCGGAAAAATATCAATTTAAAACACAATGCATTGAAAATATAATAAACAAAAATTATTAAAAAACCTGTAAATTAATAAAATGAAATAAGATAATGGCTAAAGATTAACATTTTGATGTACATTCCAACCCAAATTTCTTGTTGTTAAAAAAATCTGAAAGGGGTAAGGGGTAAAAAGGGGTAAAAAGAAGGAATAAGCTTACTGTCAAGTATCAAAAGACAAAATCCCAGATAAAGACAGGTTCTACAGCATAGAAAAGTTCAAAGGAGTGTTAGTAAATTAACCAGAGTTAGTTAAAGCTAAATTTTGTTAAAGATTAACTTTTGCGATTTGTTCATGCGATGAGAAAATCGCAAAAGTTATCAGAAGTACAGTCAAAACGATCTTTTGAATAACTGTGTAACAATTTGGTGCTTTCATTTAAACCTCTTCACTCCTAAAAAAATATCTTTATGCAAAATATCCTATATATAACTCATTTTAGAAATTTTGCGTTTAAGGAGGAATGGGCGCGCTGGACCGCGGGTCTCCAAACTCAAGTGCATCGGTGTTAATCCAATGGCGAAAAAACTATTTTCTCTGCCACATTTCTCCGGCTGTATTGATTATTTTTACAAACGGATTTTTTTAAAATAATAAATGTAGATAACTTACAGGTCTCCATCTTCCCACTTTTTGAAATTGCTTCGAATATTTTGTGTAAAATTATTTATTGAAAATTAAAAAAAATATTCGAACTCATTTCAAAAAGTGGGAAGGCCGGGACCTGTAAGCCAGCTACATTTATCACATAAAAAAATCCGCTTGTAAAAATATTCAATACAGCCGGAGAAATGTGGCAGAGTAAATATTTTTCTCTCCATAGAATTAACACTGATGCACTTTGCTTTGGAGACCCCCAGTCCAGCACGCCCATTCCCCCTTAAGGTTTGGTGAGGGTTACGTCATATTTGCGGAATTTGAGGTTTTGATGGTTAAAAATGCAATTTCACATTTTTGGTGTGCTATATATAAACAAATAAGCCCTGTCAGTTTTTCGTGATTAGTAGACCATTTTAAATTTTAATTCAAAATGTCCAATAAATTAACTGTTGAAAATACCAGTTAATTTATCGCACATTTTGAACTTAGTTTTTAAAAAACCTTCGAAATACGCTTGATACTCTTGGTAGATCCTCTTTTCGTGTTTAATTAATGTCATTTTTTAATAGAAGAAATAAATAAGCTGGTTCTGTATTGGTATTTTTTGGAAAGCTTGAAATTTCTAGTTTATAAAAAAACGTTACTTTTTAGAAAAATTATTATGTGTACCGTCAGTGCGGGTAACTTTGGTCCAAAATCATAGTTTTTTTTTACAAAAGAAGAAAAATTAAACTAGAAAAACGATTTAAACACTTAAAAATCATTATGCATTCTAAGTATTGTACTTTTAGGAATAATTTCCAAGCATTTTTGTTAAATTTTATAAATTAAAAAAATTTTGGTGTTAGTTTAAAAAATTAGGACACGGTTCGGATTCGGGAGGGTAACTTTGGTCCAAGCATGAAATACATAAGAAACATACTTTTAAACATCCTTAAAGACTGTTTTACCGAATTAAATAGCAATATTAAAATGTTTAAAGATAAAAATAAAAAAGTTATAAGATATAATTATTAAAAATGGTGTATAACTTAACATTCACATTGCAGTGCATCTTAGCATGATATTACACGATGAATACCTGTATTGATTGTCGCCATAATAGTTAAAGATTGTAATCATAATAGTTTAACAGAATACACCTTTACATACATTTTTGAAAGTGCAAAGTTCCATAAGTGAATATTTATATCGTGGACCAAAGTTACCCGCATTCAGCGGCAAAAGTTACCCAGTGGCCAATATTTTAATATAGCATAAAAAGTATTTAACTTAGTTTAAAACAAATGGTGTAATATTCTTCCCCATAAATAAAAGAATAATATAGAGTGTTTCATTTAGCTATTTTCAATATTTTTTCAGGTGTTCCAGACAAAAGTTGGAAGAAATAGATTTTTGTCATTTAATGCTCGTAAGAGTACAAACGTCATTTGTAGTATTGCCAAAATTAGAATGAATTTTTTTTACATGAAATGAAAGGCAATGTTTCCACCTTTCCAAAAATGTAAAACAATTTAAGATGGAATCATTTTATGAAGAGAAATTAAGAAACAAATCTTTTTCCGACGCGTGGACCAAAGTTACCCTCCATGGCCAAAGATACCCGCTTTGACGGTACCTCCGGAGTGAAGAGGATAAGGCAAATTCTTCAACAACAAAATACAAATATGACACTATGCTAGATTCTAGACATGAATAGCATAAGAAAAAGATTTAAATCGACCAAGTGAATTTACTCTCTGACTGTTAACAGAAGTAAAATAACATATTTTCATCAGAAGTATTTTACTTGTTTAATTTACATTGAAAGATAAATTTTTAAAACTTTATAATTTATTAAAAACATAATTGGTTTTAAATTGGTTTATAAATATATTTAATTTAATAATATTTATCAAATTTCTTGAAAAGAAGAGTTTACATTATGAGCATTTCCTTAAAATAAATCAGATTGTAGAAAGATTATGCAGAACAATTGGCATGGGGAAAAAGTTAATTTCAAAATTCCATTTTAAAGAAATGCATTACTTTTTCCAATTAGAATCTAGAAAAATCACCACAACGTAGAAGTCTTTGAAATACCTGTCAATGGGCAGTTTGGGCCTAAAGTGAAGACGTTTAAAGTACCAAAAGAATACTTCCATTGTCAGAGGAAAGTAGATCATCTTAATGAGATTAAAGTTTCTCGTGTGCACTGCGGTTTGGTGTCGAAGCTACGGAAAAAAAAATATTACAAAGCAGATAAGATTATTATAAAGCAACTAACCAAAATGATACAACAAACTCTTCTTAGAACTTAAATGTTGCAGATTATTATAAGTATGTAAAAAAATGACACAAAATGTAGAAATAATAACACCCAACTAAATCAGAGTGTCTACCAGGGCTGGATTTCTAAATACGTTAAGTAGGCTGTAGCCCAGAGCGGCGAATTTTTTGGGGCAGCAAATTTTACGATCCATTAAAGCGGCATTCAGCATAAAAAAATTATTAAAAAGATACGAATGTATTTAAGAAAGAAAACAAATAATTTACATTAATGCATACACCGTAAACATATATATATATAGTACAAATATTTCGTAACAAACATGGTTGCTGCGAGGGCAAGTGCACCCCTTCCTCCCGGATTTCGAAGTTGAAAGACAAATAGTAGAACAGTTTAAAGAAATTAGCCTATTTCGTTTTCAATTTAGTGTGTAAAGGTACATAGATGATTATAATATGTGTATCTATTTTAAACAACACATACCACCCCATTTTACAGCTAACCAGCTACCTTTCCCCGAATTGGGGGAAAAATTGTGACTGGGGCGGCAAACCGTAGCCTACAAGCGGCAAATCTTTAAATACGGCCCTGGTGTCTACCCAAAAAAACTTTCATACTTCCTTGAGTTTTCCAGGTTTTCCATACCATAAACTTCCAGCTATTGCTTTTAGAGGTAAAATTGTGTCGAAAGAACTAAAGAAGCAGAAGGCCTAGTGCTTAAAGTTGGATTCCATACCCCTACATACATCTATGCCGAGATTCTTTTTTTTTTAAAAGGTATTTTTAATCAAAAAAACACTTAGGGGGTGAGGTAAACTTGATTTGATGAAATAATTTACATAATTATATTTTCGTTTCGCAGTACATCAATTTACATAACATAAGCAATTTCTGAAAGGCTAAATTTACTTGAGATTAACACAAAAGTAGGATTATACCCATAGATATCACAGTTAAAGTATTAGATTGGCAGATCACGTGACCACCAATGCTAACGACGGGACGCGCATGGGGGCCAAATGGCCACTGTTGCTGCCACTTTAAGGAGAAAAATACTACGAGAAAATACCATTTAATTCTAAAATTACAAAAAAATATCGTAAAAATACTAGCTGCATTTTGGAATCTTTTTAGTGACTTTAAATCCTTTTCTAGTATTTTTTTTTGTAATTTTAGAATTAGATGGTATTTTCTCGTAGTATTTTTCTCCTTAAAGTAGCAGCAACACTGGCTATTTTGCCCCCTTATTTGGCCTCCATGCGCGTCCCGTCGTTAGCATTGGTGGTCACGTGATCTGCCAATCTAATACTTTAACTATGATATCTATGATTATACCATTATTTCTAGGCTCCCTTAAAGCATAGCTCAGCAAGGTAAAGTGTTAGAGAACAACAATGTATTTTTTCCCAGACCCGCATGCACGAGCAATTTGCAGATTCTATTAATTTATTCTTAACGAAATCATTTTGGCTATGCGATTCACCTTGGGGGGCGTCCATAAATTACGTGATGCATTTAGGCGGGAGAGGGTTGAGCTGAATGTATCCGAAATAATACGTATGGGGGAGGGGCAGGGGGTCTTGTCAAATATCACGTAATTTTTCGCCGCCAAAAATAAACGCAAAATTGGGAGAAAATATAGTTCAATTCCAATAAAATATGTTTCTCAAATTAAATTTGGCGAAATCTTACAGGGCAATATTTATCGCGGCTTTCCGAACCATATTTCAAAAGGTTGGAGCTTTAAAAACCGTTTAAAATTCACCAAAAAAGGATATCAAATAAAAAAAATAAGAATTTTGAAAAATCTCGCGTGTGATTACGGATGAGAGGGGGTAAAAAAAATCCTCAAAATCGCATCACCCGATTAATGGACCCTCCCTTGTGATGCTAGCAGTCAGTGAGTGGTGTTACATAATTTTACAAGGGCGTTTAAGCTATAGGGGGCTTAAATACTCCTACAAGAGAATCTTTAACTGAACCTTTAAAATCTGATAATATTTTTGATCTTGAGGTTTTTTTAAACCGCTATCAGAGAAATTACGTTTGATCTTGTACGATTCGTCGCCAAGTGGGCGCAGAGCGCGCCAATTGTGGACTCGAAATGCCCGCACCAAGACTGGAATGTGTGGATTCGTAGGAGAACGAATTTAAACTTTGAACTTGCGGAGGTAGAAGAAAGAGCTGGTTGCCCAAATGGAAACTATAAGACTCATTAATTTGCTAGATGTTAATTATATTTGTAATTCTATGAAAATCTTTAATTAATTGGTAATTGGTACAACTTCGTAACACTTAATAAAACAAAAATGCTTCTACAAGATTCAATCGTGTCCTTTCAATGTTTGAGTTTGGTGTTGACTACCTCCGATCCTATATACTTCAAAACTTTAGTATCTCAACTGCCAAATTTTCCCATCTAGACAGTCCTACCTTCAATTACCGTATATACTCGTGTACGAGACGAGAAATTTCGGACAAATTTAGTGCCGTAAAAACCGGGGGTCGACTTATACACGAGACATCAAATTTCCAAAAAAAAAAAAATAATAATCCCTTAAAAATATTTAAAAAATCCTGTACCCTTAAACTAAAACTACATTTCAATCAAACTTAAGTTGTAGATACTATCGATTAAAAATAAAGACCCAAAAGCAGTTAAATGGTTAAGATGAAATAAGATTGGTATTTATTTACACTATCCACCATAATGATGCTTAAACAGTTCTCGGCATGATGCGTATTTAGCACAGTGTAGCTCTGGTAAATCAATCCCCCTCAAAAATGGGGGGTGGACTTACACAGAGTCGGGTTATACACGAATATATACGGTAAGTTTATGTCGTAGTTTAACAAAACTCTTTTTCACTTATTTTAAACTTTGCTACATCCTCAACAATAATCGAATAGCAAGTTCTATGCACACATGCGATATTAAAAAATACGAAACTACACAAAAGCACAAATACACATAAAGTCCAAACTCACAATCAACTGAATATCTTTGATGTATTGCAGATCGGAGTTGAAAACAGAATTTCCGACTACGTCGTTGGGAAAGCGTATGTTGATCAAGAAGTGGTTGTGAAGCACTCCTGGTAGACGGAAGAATGGGAAGAGATTGCAGCCGTATTTGACACCTTTGACGATCTGGAATGAAATCATGCAAATTGTTGAGCAATTCTTATCTAGGTTCGACCACACTGAGTTTCAGATTTTTTTGGTTGTTTACTTTTAGGCACAAACTGAACCTACTTATTTACGTAGCTCAAGAACCATTTCAGAGAAGAGAATGTGATATGTAAGTTAGAAGAAATGTAATCGCGCATAAATATCTGTAGAATGTTGTTCTATGTTAAATTTGCCGCTGTTATTTTCTTTTAAAATTAATTATTTTTAAATTTTAGACTTTTTACGGCTTTATTGCTTCCACTGACTTAGTTTTTTTTAATTAACTCACAACACAAATCAGTAACCTGATAAAACAAGCATTAAAGGGGAATGGATACAGGTCACCAAATTAAAGTGCTGAATATTTTTATATGATAAATGTAGCTGACTTATAGTTTAGTTTATTTTGAATTATCGTCGCACTAGAGCTACACGAGGGATATTGGTCGACGGGCGTCGTATTTTAGAACCACAGTCAAGTGACGAGCCGACACCTGAGAAGGCACCCAACGCAACCGTTAAGGGCGACATCGTACACAGCGTTAGGACTTTGAAGGATATTTAATGTGCATTCCCTCTACACAGAATATTATTCGTCGGACATTTTCGGCTGCACAGGCCGTTTATAGGTCGGCAGTTATTTTGGCTATGCCCGGACCCGAACCTGGGACCTTTCGCATGCCAGGCGAATGCCTAACCGACTGGGCTCCCCAGCCCCGTAGCTGACTTACAGGGTTCTATAATCCCACTTTCTGAAATTGGTTTTCAAATATTTTGTTGTAAAATTATTTATTGAAAATTAAAAAATATTCAACCCCGGCCGATCAAGCCTTATCAGATTCGGAATATTCCTCAGAACCTGTTTTTTTAGGCACCATCTAGGCAGATCTTACTACCTATTTCGACACTCCGGTAACACTGAACCTGAGCTCTCTGTGTATGTTAAAAGATTTTAAAAAAATAAAAAAAATTCTGAGAGAACCCGAGGGAAATGGGTACTCAAGGTATCATTTACATGCCACATAATCATCCGACATGCATGCCGCCGATTTTCCCATCCTGAAAATCTGCCGACTTAGCCGGGGCATGAACCCACAATCTTAAGCTTATGGGGCGCACACGTAATACCTCACAGCCACTAAGCCAGCAAAGTTAGTTACAGAAGCTTACAATCTCATTATTTCATTGTAGTTAAAGTATTGTAGTTAAAGTATTAGATTGGCAGATCACTTGACCTCCAATGCTAACGACGGGACTTGCATGGAGGCCAAAATAAGGTGGCAAAATGGCCAGTGTTGCTGCCACTTTAAGGAGAAAAATACTACGAAAAAATACCATCTAATTCTAAAATTACAAAAAAATATCTTAAAAATACTAGCTGCATTTTGGAATCTTTTTGATGACTTTAAATCCTTTTCTAGTATTTTTTTTTGTAATTTTAGAATTAGGTGGTATTTTTTCGTAGTATTTTTCTCTTTAATATGGTGGCAACACTGGCCCATTTGCCCTCTCATTCTGGTCCATGTGCGTCCCGTCGTTAGCATTGGAGGTCACGTGATCTGCCAATCTAATACTTTAACTACAATATCTATGAAATAATGAGATTGTAAGCTTCTGTAACTAACTTTGTACAAGATTACAGTCAGAACTTTAACTTAACTTTGCCGGCTTAGTGGCTGTGAGGTATTACGTGTGCGCCACATAAGCTTAAAGGTCATGCCGCTAAGTCGGCAGATTTCAGGATGGGAAAATCGGCGCATGCATGCGGATGATTATGTGCGTAATGATCTGAGTACCCATTTCCTCGGGTTTCTCAGAATTTTTTTATTTTAAAATCTTTAAATACACAGAGAGCTCAGGTTCAGTGTTACGGAGTGTCGAAATAGTAGTAAGAGCTGCTAGATGGTGCCTAAAAACAGTTGAGGATATCCGAATCTGAAAAGGCTTGAAAACTTGAATCTATGCATTATTTACATCTCCCTTAATTGATGATAAAAATATAGAACTCTCTTATTTTATTATAAACAAACTTACTCCATGTGGTTGCAAATAGCATTTGAGTGTCCTTGACTCTGTTGTTTCAGCCATTATTGTCCATTCATCCTCAGGCTGCGGTAAAGTAGCGTTATCCCTCCAATAACGCTTGTCGTTCATGATATTATTTTGATAGCCCATTCTAACTTCATAAGTTAGTTTTGCAATAGTTAGTTCTGAAATGGGTTTAACACATATTAACTGTCTCGCTAAAAACAAAAGACAACACACATTTTTTAAAAAAATTTATAAATTTTATGATTTTACTAATTCCTAAAATTTAAAGAATGGAAGAGTTAATAATAAACATATGCTACAGAAATATATTGTTAAAAAAAAGTTAAAGAAATTTCAATAAGTTATAATTTTTAAATATTAATCTCATGCAGTGAAAACATTTTAGAGTTCAGCCATTTTGCTTATCTTTCAAGTGGGTTAAAATGGTTTTCTATTGTATTGTTATATTACATAAGTTTTAATTGGCTTGTTTCACGCAACGATCTTTCATGGATTTCATTAATGGTTTCGATGATTGGTGGCATGACACACCGTAAGCTCTGCCCACTACATTGATTAACCAAACTAAACTATAAAAAACTAAACTCCTTGGTGCAACAGCCCATTACTGGGCCAAAGCCTGCTGTGCCCATTTCAGCTTTCGTGACCTAGGGCTCTGGAATGCTAGGCATATGTCCCGGAAAGGTGGTCAGCCTCACGGGGAACCCCCAGTGTTTAGTTCCCAAGCATAATGGGTACCCATTTTATCGACCCACTTAAGGGATGAAAGGATGGGTCAACCTTGCCCAACCTCGCCCGGGGATTCGATCCCCGGACTTGTGGCGTGGCAATGCGAAGCACTACCACTAAGCCACTGGGCCTCGATTAACCAATCAAGACCATATTTTTATTCCTGGGGAACTGTGACACTCAAGACTTTAAACATGTCCATTAATTAATAACTATGCTTTATACATTAACAGGGTGGTTACAAAATCCTAGAAAAAAAGTTCCCTTATATTTCCATGATTTCCCTGATACTTTCACAAAAAATTCCCCGATTTTACAATTACCTAGAAAACATACAATACACACAATTCGATGAGTACAGAAAATTTAATCCAGGCATTGCAGGAATTAAGACTTTCGAGGTTATGGGTTAGCCTACTTAACTTTTCCACATTTCCAAAAATCCGAATAAGTTTAGAGGAACCACGTGATTGGAGAATCATGTTATAACATGATTCCTGAGAGAGATTGATCGTTCCTCCAAGATTGGTCCTTCAGGCAAATAGGACCAACCAGAATTCTTTTTTTTTCTTTTGGTCAAGTGTCATAGTGTCCATTAGTATGGATCACAAGAATCTAAACCTGCTGTTGAAGTAATCCAAAATGGGAAAAATTCCCTGATATTTTGCGAAATTTCAAAAATTCCACGAGAATTCCCTGAATTCCAGGTTTTCCAGATTCTCTTACCACCCTGATTAATTAAAGGGTTGAACATGCAGAATAGAAAGTAAAAAAAAAAAGATTTTTTTTCAACATATACGGAAATAACCTAACCCTCAGTATGATTTCTATCAAAGACAACATCCAGAAACAAGAAAGCTTCAAGGGTTAGAATCCATCGACTGAACCCCCTCGTCCAAATGCCAGTATCGTTCCTCTTCACATGCGGAACGATAAATGTGTAGACAACTTCGTCCATTGTTATCCGTCCGTCGGTGGTGTTAAGGATCTCTGACGGCTCCAGGCAATTGGACTTGTCCTCTCTGGGTCCCCCACTGGGAATGTGCCAATTCTCGTCGTATTTGTAATCTCCGGTTGGGTGTTCGACAATGCACTTAGAGGCAGTGTAGGTGTCCACTGTGTAAGAGCCTTCCTCTGCAAGAAAATCATTTGGGGTTGAGTTAGAGACATTATATTTTGGCCTACTAATGTAGAGTAATGACAACCTTAGGAAAAAAAAAGAAAACATATTTACATTATCAATGTAAATAGTAATAATAAAATTGTCGGTTGGATGCTCAGCAAAAATGAAGCACCCGTTTTTGTTCAAATCAATTTTATTTTTGATTCACCCGTGGGCGAAGTTTATAACTAGCACTGTAGCGCCCTCTATTGGCGAGATGATACACACTTCATCATACCATTTTTTACAACATATGTTCAGTAGCTACAGGATTGATCGCTATAGGTTTAGAGGCACTAATTTGCCTTGGGTTGTGAAAAGTTAGGTTAGGATGAACTATTATCACACTAGAACTACACGAGGGCTATAGATGACGGGCGTTGTAATTGAGAACCACAGTCAGGTGACAAGCCGACACCCAACTTAACTTTTAAGGGCGACAACGTACACAACTTCGGGGCTTTGGAGCATATTTAACGAGCACTCCCTCTACACAAGGGATTAATCCTCAGCTGCCTAGACCGTTTATAGGTTGGCAGGAATTTTGGTTAATTCCTAGTTTCGGTATACAGCAACTTTTTATTTCTCGCCAAACTTGTTGGCGAGAAAACATCGCGTACCGACGCGTGATTAGACGATGCTACTCGGAAACTGCGAAGTCAAACAACTGTGTTGCCAGATTGGAATTATTTATCGCCTTTTTTTGTCGCCAACGTTCCGAAAAAGTCGCTGTATACCGTAACTAGGATTTAACCGGAATTTTGAAAGGCAATTGGTCTTCTTGTCACTGCGCCTCCCACTAGGAATGTGCCAATTCTCATCATATTTGTACTCTCTGGTCGGATGCTCCACTATGCACTTAGAGACAGTGTAGGTGTTAACTGTGTAGGAGCCTTCCTCTGTGACAAAATAATTTGTTATATTTCGAATTAGAGGAACTAGATTTCGCTATATATTCGCTATACAGTCATGACAACCTTAGCCAACCATATCAAAATTTTCGTATTAAAAATTGGTACAACTACGATATAATAGACGGTCTGTCCATTGACGAGCTTGAAAATTTAACTTGGGGGTTGCATTAATTGTTAAGTTGTATGTTTACCATACTTGGGCATTTTCGGGAAAATTTTAATTTCACGGTGCTGCTTGGCGCAGTTCCAAAAACAACAACAACTTGGCGAAACTCGCATGTTTCCCCATTGCCAGATTTCTTTCCGCCGATGCAGTAACCCGTTACTTTTGACAAAAAAAAACAGACTCAGGGTTTTGGTTTGCTTTGGGCAACACAAAACAAACTTTACACTACACAATGGGCTAGTAATAGCAATCCAGTTTAGTTTCGTTTGAATTTTCGTCGCACTAGAGTTACACGAGTGGCAATCGAGTTTAGTATTAATAATTGTCGCATTAGAGCTACACGAGTGAGTGGCAATCCAGTACGCACGCGTTTGGGGCTCCGGGAAATTTTGCTTTCTCTAAAAAACATCAGTATCCAACATGGGGCAGTATTGTAGGGCCCATTGAAAGCCTAAATATTGGTTTGGGGCACCGGACAGCTTTGTTTTACAAAGCAAAAAAAAATTGTTTTGCAAAGGCTGACCAAAAAATTGTTAGCAAAACTAAAAAAAATTAGTTTTATTTGTGAACAAAACCAAAAAAAAGTTCGTTTTGTTAGTCCTTCAAAACTGAATGACAGCTAGCTGTCCAGCCCTCTTCAAATCGATTAAAAATTCAGAATTTAAATACGCACCATCCATAATAATCGGATGTTCAAAAGCAAAACGTAACCACAAAACGAAACCTCACGAAATGACGATAAAACAAAAAGTAATGTAATACAATAAAAATAATTCCGTGCGCACATCATCCGCGCAACTTAAATTCGACGCAAGTATTTCCAGCGCCGGCAATTGGACAAAAATTAACAAAACATCTAATTGGACAATTAGAACAAGATAAATCCCACGCGCATAACATGTGTGCAAGTATAACCAGCGCCACCTAGCCACAACAAAGACGCCACAACGCATTTCACCAGAAAATGCTATATCACCAAAAAAAATTGTTTATCGCTCCCTACAAAAGCGCCAAATCCCTTGGTGACAGAAGCACCGTCAAATTAAAATTAACCCATTTTCGTAGCTTGGCAACCTGACGCAAAATCGATAGCAGCCTTTATATCATATCTGTTCCGAAAAATAAATCGAAAGTTATTTGGGTAGAGATTTACTGTACGGTCCCCCTTGGCGAACTATCCAAATTCGAGCCAAAAGTCTGTATTTTGGGGACTTTTTTTAAAAACCATGATTCAAAGAAAAGATCGTATGGGAATATTTCTTATGAAAACTCAACCCACGGTCCGATAGGGTTGCCGGAAAATGTCATCGGTGCGAAGTCATAGAATTCGAATCTTCAGTCGAAGTCAGACAGGTTGCCAGAAAAAATTATTTATCGCCAAATCCGAACAATCACGCCAAGGGGGACCGTACAGTAAATCTTATCCGTTATTTTATGAAGAATAAATATTTTATACTACCTACCTGTCGTATTTTGCAATGGCACTATCACTATACATAATGCCAATATGACACAACAGCAAAATCCCGCAAAGAAGCCTATCAAAAGCCTGTCCAGTTTGCTATTTTCACGTTGAACTGTAACTCGGTGCATATTGGCAAGTAAAATCTCCCTTAAAATTTATAAAATTCCATATTTTAAGCTTATCGAATATTATATTTATTTAGTAGTAATTATATTATAGTTAAGTAGCAGTAGGTGAAAGTACCAACCACTGGAACACTTAACCGGGACGCGACAGTCGCGACTGTCTGAAACTAAAATAGTAGGTTCTGCAGTGAAAATTTATACTGTTCTTTTATACCTGCTATTTAAAACACCAAGAACAAAAAGTTATTTTTACAAAAGTACTTATGCAACGTTGCGTGAATTAACAGTATCAGCAAAAACAGCTTTATTAAAATAACGTGAAGTTTTGATATGCTCAAAACCAAACCAATTCCGGAACATAAACAAACAAATCCGCATTGCCGCTGTTATGCAACTAAAATTCGAAACGTCTTCTTCTCCATAGTATTTCTAAAAGTAAAAATAAAAACTTTGTACCAATTTTAAAACAAATTTTGACACCATATAAATATTCAATAATAAAAAACTCCATGGATACATATATATTTTTTTATTTAATTTTCAATCTTTTACTTTTTCAAATTTAGCAGAAATTTCAGCTCAACTCCGGTGAAATGCCAAAAGTAAACAATCGAGTCGGGTATGCGCTGCGCTCCAACTTAAGATAATAATGATTTCAATTTTAATTTATAAACAAGTATAAATTTGTGTGAGCGAAGTTATTATAACTAGTATATATGTTACATACCTATAACAACTTAAACATGGCGTGCTTTAAAAACATCTAAGTTTTTAAGATACTCGTAATTTGTTTACCGAATTACCACTCTCAAACTTAAAAGGTATTCTGCTCCTTAATTTTTATTCGCGTAAATTTCATTAATTTACAAATTTTTAGTTTCGAATTTTTGGAATAAATCAAGTGTCCCTTACAATATTTTGAATTTTCTGAAGAACTGTTTAGAATTTAGTAAACAAATCGTTCACTTAAAAAAAATACTATATTGCAAAACTAATTCTGCATAATATAGTTCTCGTTAGTACAAATTAAAATTTTTTTCTGGTCTTTCCAAAAAGCAAGGGCTCATGTAGATTCATACTTTTAATCTACATGCTACAATTTTTTTTTGCTTTCGATTTAACAAAAGAATTCTGTTCTTCCTTTATTAACGCTTCATGCCACTTAATGTATCTGTATATCAAGTAGCAAGCGTCTGAATCCCGACAGTGTACAATGTCATTCCTAAAAGTTGCATTGGGTGTCGGCTCGTCACTTGATTGTGATTCTAAATTAGGACACCTATCCCCAATAGCCTGGTGTAGCTCTAATGCAATGATAATTCAGCCTAATCTTAAGGGGCTGGGGAGCCCAGTCGGTTAAGGCATTCGCCTAGCATGCAGAAGGTCCCAGGCTCGGGCATCGCCAAATTTTGCCGACCTATAAACGTCCCATGCAGCCAAAAATGTGACGAATAATACCCCCCATCCACATTAAATATACTCCAAAGTACCAACGCTACGTACGATGTCGTCCTTAATGGTTGCGTTGGGTGCCTACTCAGGTGTCGGCTCGTCACTGGACTGTGGTTCTAAATTACGACGCCAATAGCCCTCGTGTAGCTCTAGTGCGATGAAATTAAAACTAACATAACATCAGCCTAATCTTAAACCATTTCTTATCGATTAATTTACTAAATAATTTTATTTTTCAAAGATGGCTGCTGCCTCAGCCATGCAGGTCTTTGTCGCTGGCCTCAAGAGCAAAAATGAAGATGTCCGCCAGAAAACGACGAGAGACCTCCACCATTACATAACGACTGAACTTCAAGAAATGAGCATAGAAGATGTGTCTTTGTTCTTGGATGAGTTTAACCACCATATATTCGAAATGGTTTCGAGCTCTGATGTTAATGATAAAAAGGGAGGCATATTGGCTATTGGTAAGTGAAGTTTTGTTATTATGGAACATATAAGTTCGGCCTCATTTATCATATAAGTTATCAATGTTGGCACCTTGCACCCGCCATCAGTAAATTTTAATCCTACGGTACTGCTTGGCGCATTTCCAAAAACCTGCCAACTTGTCGAAACTCGCGTGTTTTCCCGTTGCCAGATTCCTTCACGCTGATGCATTAACCCTAGCTTCATCAAATGACGAATTGGTTGTAAGCGCTATACTAGCGCTGCTTTTCACAAACAAACCAAACTCACGGTTTTGGTTTCAGGGATGAAACTTTTCAGGGGGTACCCCGGAATTACGGGTTTTTAAAAATATTCTTCACCCGGAACTCCGGGTTTTATTTTAGACTAAAAATTTTTTGAAATGTTTTTAAAAAAATTAATTTCTATCTTTTAAGTCACTTTAGCATCAGCGCCACACTTTTAACGGAGATCGGACAAGACTCGAGACTTTGTGACATCGTACAGGGTTGCGGCAGAACCATGATATCAGGGAAATTCCAGATTTTTTAAAAAAAATCAGTGACAATTTCCAAAGGTGCCATTTCGCGCCAAACATGAGCTTAATTGTCAATATCTCACTATTACTACTCTAATCTGAAGACAACAATCACCGGTGAAGGAAGGAAAGAAAAAAGTTTTGTCAAGTTTAATCGCGGCTTTCGCTTGAGTATTTGAGATACTAATTTAATCCTCTTTCGTTTTCACTGCCTTACCCACACCGCACTAAATAAAGCACGTGGTGATTTATGGAATATCCTTAACTTCTATTAATTATAGATAACAAAGGTATTTTTTCTCAACATTTCTTAATAACCCTTATAATTAAAGACAAAAATTAAATTCATTGCTTTAAGTACGACACCCGGCGCCAACAGCCCTCGTGTAGCTCTAGTGCGACGATGATTCCACTCCACCTTCCTCGGTCCATATGAATGAAAACTAAACTTAAATTTCAATGTAAAACAAGCTTAAGTAATGAGTTTATGTAATAGAAATGAAAATTTTAATTAAAATTTGAAGATTAATTGAGATTCGATTACACTTTGATCTCTTCAAATATCGGCTAACGCAACTCCCAGTGCAATCCAACTATTCTGATTAACTTATTTTGGTGCCTATAGTAATTTTCACGAAATCCACCGCTGATGTTGCACGCCTCGTAATGATTAACAGTTAGTTCTGCATTATCGGAAGAGTGTCTTATTACTTTTGTAGATCCGGTTCAGGTTTGGATCAACCAGAATATTTGTTCGATTGGTTCTAATCTAAGGGTCTGCGAGTCGTGACCTTGTGATGGCAAGAAAAGCTTGAATGAGAAAAAAATCTGTGTTTGAAGCTTTTATTAGACATTTTTTTTCTACTATGCTTAGGTTTTGGATTTTATACAGGTTTTAGTTTCAACAAAATGAATTTAGGTTAGGCTATACGCTTTATCTATTCCGATTTTACGATTTCAGCAATTTCTATTCCTTGAATTTTTCTGGAAAAGTATTTGAATTTTTTTCTTCTGAATAATTTTATGAACCATGTGAAACTTAAAAAAAAACTGCCGTAAAATTGCAATATCTTAATTACTCACTTTTCTACTGCCCTAGTTATCTTAACATTTTTTTATTTTGTCACTTACACCCCCCCCCCCCCCCATAACACCTTTTTGGTTTCAGGATTTTTCACAGTGGTGGGCAGTTTCACCCCTGTGGTTTGCTTTTGACAATACAAACCAAACTCTACACTACACAATGGGCCAATAGTGGCAATCCATTATGCACGCGTTTGGGGCTCCGGGCAATTTTGTTTTCTCTAAAAAAAACATCAGTATCCAACATGGGGCAGTATTGTAGGGCCCATTGAAAGCCTAAACTCTTGTTTGGGGCCCCGGTCAATTTTGTTTTACAAGACAAAAAAAAAATTCTCGAGAAAATTTGCGTTCAAAACCCATAGAGGGGTCAAAACCTCACGAAATGACGATAAAACACAAAGTAATTTTGAACAAAATAATTCCGATGCCCATAACATCCGCGCAACCAACCTACAATTCCACGCAAGTGTAACCAGCGCCACCTAGCCACAACACATTTTACCAGAAAATGCTGTACCACCAAAAAAAATGTTTATCGCCCTCTACAAAAGCGCCAAATCCCTTGGCGACAGAAGTACCGTCAAATTAAAATTAACCCTGCCATTTTATCGACCATCCCATATTCTATTTTAGACGGAAACTTTTTAAAACATTGCATAAAAATTATGTTTGACACTCCTTTACAACTTAAAAAAAAAATCTTATATACAATCAAATTCTTTCAGTCAAAACTAATTCTTAAAAATATTTATTACATTCCCTCACTTTCCCTTTAGTCAATCTTTTGGGCATCAATGTTGGCAACACAGCGACTCGCACCAGCCGTTTCGTCAACTACCTCCGTAATTTGCTTCCGTCCAATGACACTGGCGTCATGGAATTGGCGGCTTATGCTATTGGTCGTCTTGCCCTCATGAGCGGAACCTACACTGCGGAATATGTGGAGTTCGAGGCGAAAAGGGCCTTTGAGTGGCTGAGTGGGGATCGGCATGAGACGAAACGTCACGGAGCTGTGAGTAGATAATTTAGTTTTATTATTTTAATATTGTTGAAATTAGATTTCTAAAAACAATAAAAAAAACTAGTCCCTGGACAAATTATTAGACGCACTGCAAGATTTCATGTAAAATATTAATTACCGGGTGATGTTGTACCGTTTGATTATTTTAAATTGATTTGTTTTTTATATTTTTATATTATCCAATCAATTACCGTTTTATTTGACATAAATAAAACAGCATTCATTTAGAAAAGCATAAGTTTATTAAGTTTTAAAGAAAAGTGAAATTAATGTTAGTAAAAGTCTATATTTAGTTGAGCCACCTTTAGCCGCTATCAAAGATTTAATTCTGTGCGGCATGCTATCAATGCAAGACTGTACTGTCTCCTGCATTTGAGGATGATGTTTCCACACATAAATAATCTTATAATAAATAATTAATATCTATTAATCTTAATTATCTTAAAATAAATGCAAATATGTAGTCTACAACAATTCTTTTAAATAAAAATCAATAATATTGTAGTTTAAATATACCATTATTGCATAAAAACTCTCAAGAAACATAAAATTACTAAAAAAAAATACAGTGAGTCTAATAATTTGTCCAGGGACTGTAATTTGTAATTCATACCAGCTATACTCCTTCTGATTGCAATACATGCTTCCCCTTTCTTCTTCTACCTCCTTGTTGTGGTTTACCAGGAAACATTGTGAGTGTCGTTGTTCTAAACATAACCTTGTTTGAGACTGCTGTGAGGTTAATTGCAATTGCTTTCCAAACCCAATTTTCATATTCTTTTAATCTTTTGAGCGTGAAACCCTTGCATAAGTTATTCAATCAAAAACAATAAGTTTCAAAAAAATTTTAAATAATAAATTATTATTGACAGTCTAATTTTTCAGCTGGAAAGAATTTCAATATCATATCTTAAAAAAAGAAATTAATTCTGATTTTTTAAAAAACTAATATGTTATTTCAAAAAATCAAATTCGAAATTTATACAGTGAACACAAACTTACATTTTTGCTTAATTCTCGGCTGCTCCGAATATTTATAATGTTTACATTAGACTTTTAAGAAGACAAAAAAAAAAAAAAAAAAATCTGAAATTAGTTATGCTATCAAATAAATGTTTGCTACATTATTAAATGGTATGTATTGCAGGTTAAAAGTTGAAGTTCTGCCAAATTTATTTTGCGTTTTTTTCTTCAGATTAATAGATGAATTCAAAATCTTCAATAAAAATGTCTGTATTTTTAACCTATTCTCCTATTAAAATTTTTTTTTTTAAAAATATTGAAAGTCTCACTTTAAATAACCTGTTCAATAAGAAGTTATCCATATAGTTTTTCAGGGTGGTAACAGAACCTGGAAATCAGGGAATTTTCAGGGAACTTTTTAATTCTGGAAATATCAGGGAATTATCATGGAAATTTTCAAATTTCGTAAAGTGTCAGGGATTTTTTTTTCCCATTTTGGATTACTTAAACAGCAGGTTTAGGTTGTACTTGTGATCACTACTAACGGACACTTGATCAAAAGAGAATATTCTGGTTGGTCCGATTTGACTGAAGGACCTGTCTTGGAGGAAGGATGAATATCTCTCATGAATCATGTTATAACATGATTCTCTGATCACGTGGTTCCTCTAAACTTATTCAGATTTTCGGAAAAGTTTGGTAGGTTAACCCATAATCCGGAAAATCTTAAGTCCCGCGAGGTCTGGATTAAATTTTCTGTACTGCATTGAATTGTGTGTATTGTATATTTTCTAGGTAATTGGTAAAATCAGGGAATTTTTTGTGAAAGTATCAGGGAAATCATGGAAATATCAGGGAACTTTTTTTCTAGGATTTTGTTATTACCCTGTCCATATAGTTTTTAATTATAATTTGAATTTTGTTAGGTTCTTGTTCTCAGGGAGTTGGCAGTGTCCACACCAACATTTTTCTTCCAACAAGTGCAGCAGTTCTTTGAGTGCATTTTCAACGCATCCAGGGATTCAAAGGTAAATAAAGTGTCTAGCATTTTTATAAAATTTCTATATTTATCTACGCTGTTAAACCAATTGAAGAGTACAGGGGAAGAACCGCTTGATTTATTAGGAGTCGTCCTGTAATTGTGTCTGCTTGGCGGACAGTGGCGGCAGGAAACCGGTTCCGCTTTCTTTCTTCTTCGCTTGGTCCAAGCGTCGGAATCCTGTATCGCGGGAATCTCAGTAGGTAGAAAAGTCGTGGTTTAGGACTTTTCAATTAATTTGCGAATCTTAAAATTTCTCCTAATTGTTTTAGAAAAATTCGTGATTTTCAATCAATCGTACTTTATTTTTAAAGCTCAACATGATGATGAACACAGTCTTTTGAATGAAACACGGAACTGAGTTTCAGGGTTGCAGTGAAAAAACATGCACAAGATAGTGAGAAACTGGTTTCCTTGCACCAGTTTAGGCGATTACTCGCTATCATCGCCAAAGATGCTTGATGAGGAAAGTTTTCTATGAAATTAAGCGGTTTTTCCCCTGTACTCTTCAATTATGTTAGTAACACTGGAAAATACAAGTCGTTTTTTGCGTAGAGGCTAGACCAGCAATGAACCCCAATTATTCTTTGAAGCATGATTGGTACTTATTAAACAGCACCATGGATTAATTTGATTCATGATCAGTTTCCTAGGCCTTAAATGGAACCGAAATCTTGGTAGTCAGGAAGGCTAACTGATTTATCCATGGCTTTTTTAAAATGCTTTATAAAAGAGCTGTATTGAACTTAATTGAACCACTGAAAAACATCTGAAATCTGCTTGACCCACTTGGTACGTCCTTTTTCAATACAAGTTATAGAACAGCTGCTTCGGTATCAGTGTTTTTCAAAAGCTTGAACATTTAAATTTATAATAGAAAAGTTATTGTTAAGAAAAATTGTAAACTGCAGTTGTGAAGTGCATTCTACGAAGGTCCAAGTGTCTCTGGAGCAAAGAGGCTATATTAATGTTGGCTTTTCCTTGATATTTTTTTACTTTAAATACAAATACAAAAATTGTCGACCAACAACTGGCCAGAGGCCCAGCAAGGTTGGTCCAAAAGAAATCTAATACTTTACCAGTTTCCAATGGCTATCAAGATTCTTCTTAAAATCTTCTACTCTCTTTGAATACACAACATACTCTGGTAAAGCATTTCACTCATTGACAACTCTATTGTAAAAATGTTTTCTTACCTCCCTTCTAAAGCATGATTTATTCAATTTCTGATCATGGTAGATTCAAGGAAGAAACTAAAAATGAATATATATATTATTGAAACACATATTTTTATATAATTTTCAGGAATATAATAATACACATAAAAAAATATGGGGGGTGAAAATACCTAGATTTGGAAGTAACTTAAGGGGCAAATACTGTTCTGGTTAGATGAGCGACCGAAATAAACATATGCAACATGCCCAATGCCACTTTTTCGATTTCTGAGATTTTTAAAGTTACTATACTATATTTTTGAACTGTCTTTCTTGCAGCCCTGTATCAGAGAATCAGCAGCAGCCGCTTTGAGAGCTGCCCTGGTGGTCACTTCCCAGAGAGAGACCAAAGAAACGCAGAAGCCGATGTGCTATAAGGTAGAACTGATTTCTCTTTTACTCTGTTTGCTTCATCTTTGCACTACATTTTCTTGACATAGTTTTTTTTTATTTATGTAACGGAATTATAATCGGCAGTTGAGCATTCAACGTTTATTTTTACAATCTTTCTTCGGCTGTATAAGATACTGTTGCAAATCTGCTATAAGGTGCAGAAAGATTTATTCTGTTCGTTTTTATGTTCTTTGCAGTTTACATTGTTTTAAATTGTTTTATTTATTAATTTTAGAGATTATAAAAAGCATTTAAATATTAAACATTTTACTTTAAAACTTATTGGTTTTTTTTATATTAGATACTGAAGATACAGAAAGGATTTTGATTTATTTTGTTTGTTTGCAAGTACACTTGTTTTAACTTTTTTTTTAATATTTGTATAGTAATTTTAAACAGCAGTTAAACATTTAATTTTCACCTATGTTTTATGAATGTTCAAGTTTTGTCCGTTAATGTGTTTGAACAAAGCAATTACAAACAAACCTGAAGCCGGATCGGAGTAGTCACATTAGGTGAGAGGGCTGGGGAGCCCAGTCGGTTAGGCATTCGCCTAGCATGCGGAAGGTCCCAAGTTCGGGTCCGGGCATCGCCAAAATAACTGCCGACCTATAAACGGCGCGTGCAGCCAAAAATGTCCGACGAATAATGTCCAGTGTGGCGGGAGTGCACGTTAAATATCCTTCAAAGTCCTAACGCTGCGTACGATGTCGCCCTTAACGGTTGCGTTGGGTGCCTTGATTGTGGTTCTAAAATACGACGCCCGTCGCCAATAGCCCTCGTGTAGCTCTAGTGCGACGATAATTCAAAATAACCCAACCACATTAGGTGAAGTAAATCAGGCTTCCTTAAACTATTCATCAGAGGTTGCGAGAGTCTGCTTACATTGGTAGTGGTTTATCTTAATCAGTTAATGACAGGAGGACTCTTCTATCACCCAAGAAATCATCTCAGGTCTTCAAGATCTTCAGACTATTAAACACGACTGATCCTCAGTGGATACTGCACACTGCAGGGTGAATAATGAAATACGGATAGATTGCCAAGGAAATAGCAGAAGACTCAACAATAGCTGTCATGATGTTTTTTTCAGGAAATCAGTGGGTATAAGTTAGAGAAACCATTCAGCAAACATCTTCTCTCGAAATAACTGCTGAAAGATTACTTTAAACATCCTAACTAAGGTAGAACGGAACCACAGTATGAAGAAGATGGCTAAGAATGATCTATAGAAGTGTGAACATGTCCTGAAAACAAGCTTCGCTACTCAAAATCTATAGTTCCGGTATGAGCGCCAGTCTGAGAAAGATTGGAGTACTGCCGACTATGCTAGATCCGTATGGAGACAACATCAAGCAAGTCGTAGAAGAAATTATCAAAATTCACGGACACATATAGAGTTCGACTCTCATGGACACGACAAAAAAAACAGGAGGAATTGTTAAAGATGAACTTAGACTATTTACATATTTCCATTATCATCAAGAACTACTGCCGACATGTACACGTTAACGCGTGTGAATAAACTGGGAAACAACAACTGCCAGGGGTTCGTAACAGGGTTCAAATAAACACAGATATTTGCATAAAATAATTAGCTATTGTACAATGAACTGGATACATTAAATTTAAGCTTGTTTGAATACTATTTTGGTTTGTTTGAGGTTTTTACAGAAAAAGGTAGAGGTTAGTAGAGTGGAACTTGAGATTTGATCCAGGCTGGTGGCTCGCCACAACGTAGCTGAAAATTTAAATTGTTTTACTATCAATTTTCTCATATCTAAGGGTTAAGGAAACCATACTTTAAAAGAAACTTCTGTTTTTTTTTCTAATTTGGAATTAGATTTTTTAGAAAAGAAGCTGCATGCCTATAATTAATGATAAATTCACCAGAAAATTTTAATTTTACTTGTATGGTATAACATTTTTCTGCCCTGCTCTTTACTCTTTAATAATGTCATGTTTTTCTCAGCAATCGTACGACGAAGCCCTAAAAGGATTTGACGAAGCTATGCGGGACAAAGGGGTCATGAAGGAAGACAAAATCCACGGTTCGCTACTTGTCATCAATGAACTCCTTCGCTGCAGCAATGTGGAAGGGGAGGTAGGTTGCAATTTAGTCTTGTTGATGCCGATATTAAGGGGGGGGGGGCGATACATGTAAAAATCGAATTTTTCAAATTTAAAAAATAGTTTAAATAATATCCCGAAAGTGTGCCTGCAAGCTTTTAGAAATGACATTTGCATTATTTATTGTTTAAAAACTCATTTAAATGCTTCACCTCAACTCGGCGCTTGAGGGCTTAAGCATGTTTACCTCAAAACTACTTTTTTAAAATTGGTGTGCAAGATAACTCAAAAAGTTCTCAATAGATCCTTATAAAATTTGGTATACGTCTTCTTTATAGTATTATCTATTATCTTCTAGATGAACCTCAAAAATACCAACATTATTTTAAAGTTTAAGTTTTTTTTGCCCAAAAACCTTTGAAAAAAGGGTAAAAAAATCAAATTTTTTTATTCTGAGGCTTGCCGATTTACAATTTTTAAACTTTTTTGTTTTTTTATTGGTTTAACTAGAAGATGTAAGTTTTATGAACATTTTTAAATAAAATTTTTTGATTTCAGATCAATTTTGGAGTAGCTAGAATTACCGCCGATTGATACTTTTATCCGCGAGGGCCTCAGGAGATAGTTACTACGACGGCCATTTTGAAAAAATTAAAACAAAAAATCTAATTTTTGTATTTTAATGTATGATGTATAAACATACTGAATTTTAATATGATACATGTACTCCTTCCCTTTTAATAACGTCTCTGAAGAACGATCAAAATTCAGGCAGTTTCATGTATCTCCCCCCCTTAAGTAGTTTGGCCTGGATTGCTGGGCAGCTGGATGTGTTGGGGAGACAGTGGGATGCTTTCTGGGCAATGATGACAAATGTTGGTGTAATCTATGCTGATATAATTTTGGCAAGCTGGATTATTGATCAACAATCTAAATGTGTCTCTTCTAAATTTAAATTTCTTTCCATATATAATCCATGTCTTAAGAGACCAACAAACCTTTGTTGACAGATGATTCGTCAAGAACTGGAAGAGATTATTCAACAGCAGTCGATCCATGAAGCCCACGGCCATCGCTACAGCTTCTTAAAAGAACTAGGAACAGGATCTCTCACCAGGTGAGAATTCTATCTGCTATTTATCAGCTAAAGTTCGAACTATAAATCATGCTAGAAATTAAATTGTTTGTAGTTGTTATTTATTTGCTCTAGTTGAGTTTCTATAAATCAAAATTTGAACGAAATAATCCTTTTAATTATAGTGAAAGGTGCTTTAGTTAGATCTTGTCTATCTAGAATGTGAGCCTCGAAAGCATTTTCTTCCCCCATCCCCGCATGTGGTTTTTTTCGAAACGGCGTGAGCATGTTTTTCCCCACCCTACTTGGGTTTGAACTGTTCGGATTGTTAACCTCGCAACAGAACCTCAAACGCGTTAGGTTTAAAAAAGCGATGCTCCCCCTGTTTCCTAAAAAACCAAGCGAAGGGTGGGGGGAAGAAAGTCTTTTCGAGGCTCGCCTAGTAAATAGACAGACTATAGATAGTCACATTTTTTATAAATTAGCAATAGAAATAGGTTAAAAAGTATCAGTAATCAGTAATTTTAAATATAAAGAGTATTAGGTTAAGTTCTTATTGAAGGACACTAGATGTTCTTCATAACTTCTAACATATATCCTTTTTATGACAGATTTGCCATGTTTTACAATTTAAATATCACCATCTACATCTATTCAAAAATTAACATACAGCTACTTTCAATATCAGGTCCTTTCGAGCTTTACACCAGCTGCACCATCATGGTACTGGCGGTTCTCAAAAAGGAATTGGGCTATCGGCTGTGGTAAGGTACCACAAGGCACTTGGTACCTATCCTGGAGACCTGCTACCAACTAGGCACACCCAGGTCTATGAAAGTAACACCTGTAAGCTGTTGATGGCTGAACACTTTGATAAGGTGAGATTGGTATTTGTGACATTTATTGTAGTACAGTGTTCGAAATCCGCGCACCTAAAAAAAAATTGTGCACATAAGTTTTCAACTTGGGTGCACGACGTGCACTTGCGTTCCGGAAGTCGCGAAACTCCGGCAATCCGAAAGTCGCGAAACTCTGGCGATCCGAAAATCGCAAAATTCCGGCGATCCGAAAATCGCAAAACTACCAGGGAAACCAAAAATCGCAAAACTCTGGCGTTCCGAAAATCGTGAAACTCCAGCGATTCGAATACATTGATTTTCATGACTTTTGGTCGTTTTTTGCTGAAATTCATGAGACTGCATGACAAAATTTACCCTATGTCCCTGCATTTAGTCAATTTTTATGAAGAATAGATTGTTTTTTAACTTGTTATTTATATTATATATTGTAATATTTATATGTCCACCTAACTATTATTTAGTGCACCTACGTTAAAGACTTGGGTGCACTCGTGCACCTGGCATAAAAAGTTAATTTCGACCCCTGTTATAGTATGTTTAGTGAAAAGTACTGTTTAGGAATTTTTTTTTCAGATCAAATTCAATGTGCTAAAATTGATACCTGGCCATAGGTCCAAGACATATTGATTTTTATACGACATTTTTTTATTCAAAAACACTTCTGAAAATGAGTTTTAATTAGTACATCATTTGTTACATGAGCTTACAGGCAATGTTTTTCTAGTAGTTTTCAATAAAAATATTATACTTTTTTCAAATAAAACTTGCAAGAGGATGAAACACTTTAATTTTATCACCAAAAGCCTTTTTTTTTTCACAGGCTTTCTTTAGACATGGTGTTTTAGTGTATTTTTTGGTTTTATTTTCTAGAAAGCTAAACGCCTTTTTTCAATTCATTAGAAATAGATATATAGATAGTTTCTAGAGAGCAAATGTCTTTTACTTAAATTCCAATAAAGTTCAAATATTTCTGGAAGTTAAAATAGATTAAAAATTATTTCTGAATTTTTAATAATACTTTTATATTTATCTAAATTAGTCTTAGTTGGATAAAATCATTTTTAAAAAAAAAATATTTTCTCGCTCTATAAATCTTTGATTTTGATGTAACCAAGAGTTTTGTTTTGGTTTTATAGATCTGCCAACAAGTCCTATGCTACAAGAACATCAAAAATGTATACATTCAACAAACGTTACTGAATATTCTTCCTCGACTTGCAGCATTTAACACAAGGAAGTTTGTTGCGAGGTAAATTTTTTTGTTCAATTTGATATTTAAATGAAGCATACGAAAATATACACAAAGTTAAGAGGGATTGTCAGTCCCATAGAGCTAATGCATTAGTTTTGTAATCATAACTTCCGCAGAAGTATTGCTTTGCCATGTTAGCCCTTTTTCCCCAGGTATGGGAATCAACATAACATTAAAATGAAACAAATTTGAAACGAAAATGTTATATAGCTATTTAATTATATATTTTTGAAGTTTTAAAATGCCAAAAATTACAGCAGATGGCGACACTATTTTAAAACTTTATTAATTAATAATTAAATAACCAGATGTTATTTTCTTTTCAATTTTGTTTTAAATGGATGTTATGATGATTCCCATACCTGGTGAGAATGGGATAACATGGCAAACCAATTATTTTGCCAAAGTTGTGATTTCAAAACTAATGCATTAGCTCTATTTGACTGACAGTCCCTCTTAAGTATTTAAATTTAAACTACAGTATATCGCGGTTATAGCATCATTGAAAGAACTCCAATGCCTAAGACATTATAAACAAGTAAGATTATAAGCAACGTTGAATATTAAATGTAGGAAATTATGTGATATACATTTTATGTACTCATATTATTAATCATATTTTAAATTTTTAAACCAAATTTTAGGATGAATCACTTTGTTATGACTCATTGATGGCTTGAAATTTAAGTGTTTCTAAACAAGATTCTAAAGCAAAATTCTCCTTCTCTGGTCAATGAATTTTTTTAGGCAGGAAATAAATTTCAAATTTGGCGATTTTTTCCGCATCCTTTGGCGAATAAAATAAAATTTAAACAGTGAAAACGATTTTTTAAAAAAAGTTTTACTTCAGGACGGCATTTTGAATATCATATAGGCATATATTTTTAGCATTATAACCGAGGAGTCAATTAAAAATTGTCGTTGTAAGTAAGCAAGATATTGTAACATTAAGGTCTATGGGAATTAAACTAGTTTTCATTGTAAACGAGTTTGACTGTAAAATATTTCCTTTTAGCTTCCACACTACGTTTATAACGTAAAAAGTGGAAGGTATTATAATCGTCCAGTCCGTCTTTCTGTCCGTCTGTCACCCACTTTCATAGACTAAACTACAAATGCTACGGACAAGTGTGATAGGTTAAAAAATTCAGCTCATCGAAATTAGAATACATTGACAATTTCAGAAAAGAATTCCAAGTACAAGTTCCAGTTTCATCCAAGACTGTAAAGTAGCTTAAATGAAGGCAATCAGAGTTAAAATTTACTCATATAAATATAAACGCTTAAAACCAAGTATTTTAGCTTCCACACTACGTTTATAACGTAAAAAGTGGAAGGTATTATAATCGTTCAGTCTGTCTGTCCGTCACCCACTTTCATAGCTGAAACTACAAATGCTACGGACAAGTGTGATAGGTAAAAAAATTAAGGACATCGAAATTAGAATACATTGAAAATTTCAGAAAAGAATTCGAATTCGAAGTACTTCAATTATGTAAAAAAACTGCAAAATTGAATGCTTATTTAAAAAGCATACAAAGCCATTTTTATTAGAATTAAATCACCATTGCCATTCGCAACAATCGCTCGAGGAACTTTAATTCTTTCAGACAAATTAAAATAAATTTATTTTGGCGACATCGGTCAGTTTGAAATGACGTCAAATATATTTCACTACGAGATTCTTTGTATGTTGATATGAAATGTTTTCATTCCATTTAAAAGTGAGGAATATTACATATTTATTCTTTGAAATATAAATTAATTTTTGCGAACGATAAGTAATAATTATTGAATTTTCGAAATAAAATAAATGAAACTAGCCAAATTCATCATATAAATGTTTAATATAGAATTAATGCTGTGTTTGGCGCTTTTTTACCTGTTAAACACAGCTGTTATGTGGAAACGGGCTAAGTGATAGATTTTGTTACAAACCTACTTGTAATTATATTTATTTTCTTTTCGATTTCTAGTTATTTGAATGAAACCATGGTGTACTTGCTGGCTTGTCTGAGAAGAGACAGGGAGCGATATTACGCCTTTAATGCTGTGGGACTTCTTGCTGTGGCTGTCAAGTTGGAAATCAAACCCTATATTCCGAAAATTATGGATGTTATTCGAGCTGCACTACCATCGAAAGATGCCACTATCAAGTAAGAATAAGAAGATATCATTCCTATAATAGCTATTTATGCAACTAGTGTGAAAAGTAAGGCTTTTTTAAACAAGTTGAATAAATTCACGAGTTTAAAAAAGGTTATTTTCAACGTATTGTCATGCACTATTTTTTATAATAACGTGCAAAAAAGTATTTATTAAATTGGCATTTATTGATTGGCTTATTAATTATTTTATTATCACGTTCAAATGATTTGAAGTGGTTATTTATTTTAATGATTATTTTAAAATCATGTGTAAGTAACTTTGAAACACGATTTCGTTAAAAGCATCACTTTTACCATGATTATTGATTTGAAAAAGTTAGTTTTTTTTGCAAGATATTATAAAAAGTATTTTTAACTATTAGTACTTACTAATAGACTAGATTTCATCCATACAAGGGCAGATTATGTCTTGAATTACATTTTTTCGACAAGTTATTTTTATTTGCTAGATTCTGCTCTTTCATGTTCAAATCATCATTTATGTGAGACTTAAATTATTTTTAAGTGAATTCTGTAAATATATTATGATGCAAATTTTTGATTTGGTGAATTTGCTGTGTAGGTTAAATCATCTGCTTCCCAATATCCTAATATCTTTCACAAATTTGCTCAGGGGTTGCATTTGGTGCCTGTTGGGGGTGTTGCCAACGAAAACCTAAATCTATGTATGTCTTGTTAATTTTAATATTTATTTTGCAGGAAGAAAATGCAGTTGATGGAACCTGCGGTATTCACTTGCATTAGTATGTTGGGGAGAGCCGTGAGGCATACCATAATAGCAGACATCAGAGAGCTGCTGGAGCCCATGATGGCCACCGGACTAAGGTGAGATTTATTTATGGGATTCTATTGATTCATAGGCATTGAGCTAGAAGGAAAACTGGAGTGAGGTGTGTGATTCACTGAACAGGGCAGCAAACGAGCCGGTCCAACAACGAAACACGGAGGAATACACGGCACTGCAGCAGAAACGAACCGGGCAGAAAACCGAGAAACTGGCCTATTTCTCTATTGGGTTCGTCTTCGTTGGTTCATAGTTAGTGATACACATGGTTATTTCTTAAAAAAAGTTGGAATTTAAAGTTAAAGAACTAAAAATATTAAAATTCATTTAGGAGCCCAAGTCAATAGGATAGAGGGGTCTCATACAAGCATTACATACAAGTGTAGGGGAAATAGTCCTTTTCTGCCCGGTTCGCTCAAAAGGGTGTGAGTGGGTTTTCGGCTCGCTGACACTTCACTCCAGTTTCCCTTCTAGCTCAATGGTAGGATGATACATAGTAATAAAAATACATAATATTTTTATCTTCAGGATTTTACTGTCTTAACAATTCATATAGATACCTTTTTTCTAAAAACATTTTTTGAAGAACTTGTTCAGTTTTTATGCAGTTTGTATCATCCAATATTAGATATACATCAAACTAAATTAAAAAAAAAATAGTTAAGTTAAAAATAGTTAGTGTCACTTAATTATTAACCTTAAAAAGTTATTCAATGCTTTATATAATTATAAAATAATAATAATAAAATAATAATTATATTATATTATTATAAAATAGTTTTATTATTTGTAAAATGTGCGTGTTTGTGATTCCTTGTACTTTACGGCTTACATTATAAAAAATTAATAAATTATACTTTTGAAAATATTAAGAAATAAATTATACTATTGTAAAACTTCTTTTTTATACATTTTTAATTTCTTATAATTTGGTCCGTATTTATTAAAATTTTTTCATTGATAATCCTGTAAAAAAATCATAATTTTTTGTCAAACAAAATGTGCACAACTAGGAATCATGTAGAGGTTTGAGAGGATAAAAGAATCGTAAAAACCTAATTGCGTAATTTACGGACACCCCTGTTCTGTGACAATCTGTGAAATAAAATGTCCTTACGTTGTAATCATAGATATCATAGTTAAAGTATTAGATTGGCAGATCATGTGACCTCCAATGCTAATGACGGGACGCGCATGGAGGCCAAATGGCCAGTGTTGCTGCCACTTTAAGGAGAAAAATACTACAAAAAAATACCATTTCATTTAATTCTAAAATTACAAAAAAATATTGTAAAAATACTAGCTGCATTTTGGAATCTTTTTAGTGACTTTACATCCTTTTCTAGTATTTTTTTTTTTGTAATTTTAGAATTAAATGGTATTTTTTCGTAGTATTTTTCTCCTTAAAGTGGCAGCAACACTGGCCATTTGGCCTCCATGCGCGTCCCGTCATTAGCATTGGAGGTCACATGATCTGCCAATCTAATACTTTAACTGTGATATCTATGGTTGTAATCATGTCCTACTAAAGTTGCGTCAAGTCCTTGGGGATGGGAGTTCAGAATTAAAAGGCCTCATTTCCAATCTCCTTTGTGTAGCTGTAGTACTATTTCAATTCAACCAACTCAAACCAGGGTTTGTTCGCCTCCTGAAAAACTCCTGAATTTCAATTTTTTCTTTTAAGGGCCCTTATAACTCCTGAAATTTGTGTCTCATCTCCTGATATTTTTTCCCCCTCTCCTTAAAAAAATGACGACTTTACTTTATTCGGAATAAGTCTACATGCACAGTAGAAAAATCGAGTTCAGGCATTGTGATAATAGTTAATTGTCCCAGAATGCCCCGCACAACTCTTCAAAAGATTTTTTTTTATTCTGTTTCGTCATTTGAAGTGCAGTGGTGAAGTCACTAGACTAATACAATAATAAACAAACATATTCAATTTTATTCCTTGTTACATCCTGAATTTTCATTGCTGCACTCCTGACAAAACTCCTTAGAAGCTCCTGAAATTCACTATCATAGATAGAGTATGAACCCTGTGTTAGGCATTACCAAAATAATGGCTGACCTATAAACTTGTGCAGCCAAACAAGTAGGTTTGTAACAGAATCTGTCACTTAGCCCGCTTCCACACAACATTTGTGTTTAACAGGAAAAAAGGCACCATACACAGTATTAATTCTATATTAAACATTTACACTCTAAATTTGGCTATTTTCATTTATTTTATTTCGAAAATTCAATAACTATTTCTTATCGTTTGATAAATTAATTTATATTTCAAAGAATAAAATATGTAATATTCTTCACTTTTAAATCAAAGCAAACATTTAATATCAACTTATAATCAAAGCACTCCTGAAAAACTCCTTAGAAGCTCCTGAATTTCACTATCGTAGATAGAGTACCCACCCTGTCAAACCTACATCATACAAACAAAAATGTATCCCTCTAGTCCTGCCTTGACTGCCTCCTTGCGTGAGCTGGCCACTCAGATTCCCCAGCTGAAGAAAGACATCCAGGAAGGTTTGCTGAAGATGCTCTCAATCGTCCTCATGAGAAGACACCTACGCCACCCTGGGATGCCAAAGCACCTGCTGGCTGCACAGCACTCGGCATCGTCAGGTACGGGAGTTTCTTTTGGTATTTGTTCTTGTAATCTATTAATAAAAGAAAGTTGTCAATTTATTTTTAATGGGTACAGTAAAAGCCCGTTTATCTGGCTCCCGATTAACCGGAAAGCTCAAATATCCGGAAAATTTAAAATTCCGATTTGGCGACGGAATTTAGCGATAAAATTGAATATTTTTCGCCAAAAATTGCGATTTTTGGCCAAATATAGTAAAAACTTTTCCGATTTTTTTTCTAAGAAAAAATTTTGTTTGGTGACATTATTTGGCGCAAAAAGTGTTTTTGGTTTATATTTTAAAATATCCTACTGGTTTTGGACCATGGGTTGGACAATTTATGTGTTTAGATTTTTAGCATTTGAAAGTAACGGTCGATTTTTTTCTTAATATATTAATATTTTTTAATACAAAATATTGTAGTATCAATTATATATTATCATTATAAATGCAACATCGCCTATTTGCATATAAGATGCAGCCATTATCTCTTGTATTTTCCGGAAAAATCAGCATTTTTTGGTAACCTTATTTGGCGACTTCCGATCAACGGGAAAATTCGATTATCCGGAAGAGTCAATTTCCCGAGCATACCAGATAAACGGGAGTTTACTGTATAATGTTAAAAATCTAGTTTAGTTAGGTTATTTAACCATTAACGACACCAATGTCAAAGTACCTGCTGGCAGCCCAACACGCGGCATCGTCAGGTATATGGACAAATATGTTTAGGGAGGAGGGGCAGTTAAGCAGAAAGCAACTCAATGTAAAAAAGAGCCATTTAAAGCAGAAGTTACAGTTGAAGAGGTTATATCCAAAAGGCACTCCAATATTGACTATTACTGGCTATTGACAACTAAGAATAGTGGTCAATAGCCACCATGTGGGAATTTTGTGACCTTAATTCACTCGTAATCAGACCATCAAATTGTTTTTCTTCTCAATATATACTTTAAAAAACAATACTATTTAAACAGACAATAAATACCTAAAACAATGTTGCAGGCTAGGCTGTTAAGGTGAATAGGTGCCTTTATTTTAAAATGAAAGAACACATTTTCTGCCAGAATAAGATAATTTTTCAATTTATGTTAATAGTCTGTAGTGAAGTGACTTTCTCATAAAAAACAATTTTTTCGTAATGCCTGACTTTTATAAATGAACTGTAGTGAATTGAAGAATGTATAAAATTCGTGGTTGGCGACAGATTGGTGAGAACTTGCTGAGATTGTGACTGTTTAACATCGTTTTGTGCTGGATCTTACAGAATTCTACCGTTTTGACTTGTACGTTTGTGTTTGTCCTAAATAAAAAAAATGTCTCGTCCTAAGAGCAGTTCTTCAAACACAAAATAGTATCTTTTAAAACAATTTGCTAATCTAAAAGATGAAACACAAAAATACTATGCTTCTTTTCATCTATTATGCCTTAATAAAAATAATATTTGAATGAGCCCCCGAGCCCCCTCCCTGGCTGCGCGCCTGGATGGGCTTAAGGGGGAATGGACGTGCTGGACCGGGGGTCTCCAAAGCAAAGTGCATCAGTGTTAATCCTATGGCGAAAAAAATATTTTCTTTGCCACATTTCTCCGGCTGTATTGAATATTTTTACAAGCAGATTTTTTTATGTCATAAATGTAGCTGACTTACAGGTCCCAACCTTCCCACTTTTTGAAATTGGTTCGAATATTTTTTAAAATTTTCAATAAATAATTTTATGCAAAATATTTGAAGCAATTTCAAAAAGTGGGAAGATAGAGACCTGTAAGTTACCTACATTTATTATTAAAAAAAAAAAAACGTTTGTAAAAATATTCAATACAGCCGGAGAAATTTGGCGAAGAAAATAGTTTTTTCGCCATTGGATTAACACCGAGGCACTTGAGTTTGGAGACCCGCGGTCTAGCGCGCCCATTCCCCCTTAAGTGTCCTAATGACTTTCAACTTACCTTGTTGACGTCCCCCCGCAACACGTTGCCGCACTGTCCGGTGCAGGTGGGGCAGGGCCTGTGCATGGCGCAGCCCCCACACTCGCCGCAGTCCAGGCTCACGTGGTCGTCGTACCAGCACACGCCGCAACTGCAGAAAAAAGGGAAATATTACTATAAGTTTCTTTTCATTTCAGTGCTAGTGGTAATAATATGAAAAACTGTGGATTTGTCATTATGTACGTTAAATAATATTAATGATATGTTTAATTTTAGCATCGCATCCCAACATAGTGGAAGCCAATGATGTTGCAAGCATAACTCTGGCTCTGAAAACGTTAGGAAGTTTTGATTTCCAAGGTAATAAATTTACGTAAAAAAGTTTACGGGTTTTTAATGAGATTTAAGATAAATTAATGCATTCAAAAGCCTGTCCAAGAATTTTTTTTTATTCTTCAAGATCTTATATCATTGTTCAAAATTTATAAACGTCTTGTGAAGTTTTTAACGATTTCAGGAAATTCGGTTATTTTAATTGCATATATCTTTGATTGTTATGATAGTATTTAATTTGTTTTACTTAAATAAACTTTTTAAAACTATGATCTTTGCACTTTTTAGTTTTTAAATAAGAAAGTGCACACAGAAATAAACATTTAAGAAAGATTATAAAGTTTCTCACAGAAAATGAGATATTAGCTGTACGCTTATGTTTATGGCTGGTATTTGACCTAGTATTTTATAGACCAGAGTTCCTACAGGTCCTTGAAAGTCCTTAAGCACTCCCTGATTTTAATTTTTAATTTCAAGGATCCAAAAGACTCCTTGAATTTTACTAACAACCTTGATTTTCTTTTTTCAAGTTATATTTGATTAAAATATTTTGTATAGATTAAGTATATTTTTGTATTAATTAGTTGGAGTTAAATTTTTTTTTGAACTGGCCTTGTATTGATGATCTTATTGATTGCAACTAAGTCCTAAAAACAATGAAATGTTATGATTTTATTTCTTATTTTTAGAAAGGGCGTATTATGATTGTATGATCCTTGAAAATCCTAAAATTTTCCTTGATTTTTATTTTTAAGCGTGGGAACTCTATCGACACATATTGGACTTTTCCCGTTATGAACTTTACCTTTTAGCTTCCCTTAGAGAATTCTTACTTGGCATTAAAAAAAATAGCTAAAGGCCCTGTTTGTTATTAGAATTAAATCGCCATTGCCATTCGCAACAATCGCCTGAGAAACTTAATTCTTTTAGACAATAAATTAAAATAAATTTATTTTTACGACATCGATCAGTTTGAAATGACGTCAAATATACTTCACTATGAGATTCTTTGTATGTTGATATGAAAAGTTTTCATTCTATTTAAAAGCGAGGAATATTACATATTAATTCTTTGAAAATAAAATTAATTTTTGCAAACGATAAGTAATAATTATTGAATTTTTGAAATAAAATAAATGAAACTAGCCAAATTTAGCATGTAAATGTTTAATATAGAATTAATGCTGTGTTTGGCGCCTTCTTACCTGTTAAACACAACTGTTGTGTGGAAACGGGTTAAGTGACAGATTCTGTTACAAACCTACTTGTTTAAACTTTACAAACTTATGATAATTACTTTAAACCTTCTTTTAAACTAATCACAATTATATCTAAAAATCATAGCCAAATGTGTTGTTTTAAGAGGGATTGTCAGTCCCATAGAGCTAATGCATTAGTTTTCTAATCACAACTTCCGCAGAAGTATTGCTTTGCCATGTTATCCCTTCTTTCCCAGGTATGAGAATCAACATAACTTCGAAATGAAACAAATTTGAAATGAAACTGTTATCTAGTTATTTAATTATGTATTTTTGAATTTTTAAAATGCCAAAAATTACAGCAGATGGCGACACTATTTTAAAGCTTTATCAATTAATAATTAAATAACCGGATGTTATTTTCTATTCAATTTTGTTTTAAATTGATGTTATGATGATTCTCATACCTGGTGAAAATGGGATAACATGGCAAACCAATTCTTTTGCAAAAATTGTGATTTCAAAACTAATGCATTATCTCTATGGGACTGACAGTCCCTCTTAAGAATATATATCAATGTTGGCTGTGGGCAACACATAAAATAATGCTTTCTACTCATTTTACAGGACGGCCACTAATGTTGTTTGTTCGCTATTGTGCTGAAACGTATCTCTCGAATGAAAGCAAGGATATTCGGCTGGAGGCTGTCCGTACTTGTTGCAAGCTTTTGACTCCAGCAATTCAGGTACACTTTTGTTCTTGAAAGATGTATTTTAGCCACTTAATAGTTATTTTTTTCCTAAACAAGCCGAAATAAAACGAAGGTTTAGAGATTGGTGTATTCTTTCAGGGTTCGTACGCCTCCTGAAAAACTCCTGAATTTCATTTTTATTTTTTAAGGGCCCTTATAACTCCTGAAATTTGTGTATCCTCTCCTGATATTTCCCCCCCTCTCTTGAAAAAATTTACGACATGAATCATTTTCTCCTTCTCAGTCGGTTTCTCTCGTACTATATCAGGATGTCTACCGGTCGAAAAAGTCATGAAATTAAAACAAAGGTCACGAAAATTTAAAAAATCGCTCAAAAAGGTGATTTTTACCCCCCAAAAAAAGTGTTGGCTTTTACACCGAAGCCTCAAATTTTCCATAACATTTACACCCCTTGTTTCCTTCATTCTTGGTCTAAGTCACTAGACCAATACAATAATAAACGCATATATTCAAATTTATTTTGCTATAGCTCCTGAATTTACATCGCTGCACTCCTGAAAAACTCCTTAGAAACTCCTCAATTTCACTATCATAGATAGAGTACGAACCCTGTTCTTTGGTCTTGAAATTTTCATAATTAACTAAATTGAAATAGAAATGGCATGTGAAAGGTTCCAAGACCTTTGCGTTATTATTAAGAGTTTAAAAAGCAACAGATAGAATGAGAAGAAGAAAGGAACAAAGTATCTATAAATAAAAATTGAAAATAAAGACTAGACTTCTCTTCATTCATCGTTTTTATGGACTGAAGACGGGACATATTTTAACTTGTGAAAGAGCTGTATCAGTGGCGCCGGAACTTATTTTTAGAGGTATGCCCAGAAATGCCTCAATCTACCCCCTCCTCCCACTTCCTCTAAGATGTTTTAAATATTATATTATTTAACAAATAAGTATTTTTCAATAAAATAAAAAAAATTCCTAATAGAATACGCACAGTGATTTTTCAAAGCTAGAATACAGTGACTTTTGGGACATCCTGTACTTATATTAAATACATTTCAATGTTACCGACTAGAAAAAGACGTTGTGATTTAAAGAAATTAGTTTATTTTTCAAATGTCTGAAACTAAACAGCTATTTGGAAATGTAAAATGCAGAAAGCAAACAAACTCTTTTATCTATATAGAAAACGTTAATTAACATAAAAAGTTAATATTTAAAACAAAAAAATATGTATATAATGATACATCATTAATTATGCCTAAAAGTTGATTTCCTTTGAGTTGTTTTAGAAACAAACTCTTCAATTATATTCTCAATGTTTATATTTGACATTAGCCTATTACTGCAGATCCCCAGTATTGGAATGTGTATAGTGTTATCTTTCTTGGTGTGGTGTGGTTGTGGGGTAGGATATGTGACAAAAATATTTGCAAGTTTAATTGTTTTTGTTGGATTTTTTTCACATGGTCACTTTTGGGTTTGATTCTGTGGAATGGAAAAAAAAAACGCATAACATATAATCTGTGCAAAAGTTGGTATTGCAGCTGCCATACCTGCCATACCAATTCCGGCCCCACTGCAAAAGCTGGTATGGCAACTGCCATACCGGTTCCGGCGCCACTGAGCTGTATGCTTTTTAAGATCTTTTAACTTTTGTTTTGCATTTCATATGTTGCTTTTTAAACTCTTACAAATTACAATTTTCAATTTTCTAATTAATATATATGCAGTAGTTCAGGATAATGCATAATTAATAATAATGCATGGAGTTAAATATGAATACCTTTTCTTTACCTTCTTATAAACTCTTACTTAAGATCTGATCTGTAGGTAACACATAGACATTGAAAAAATCTAGTTGGGGACTTCCAGTTAATGCAAAAAAAACATACATAATTATTAAAATTTATAAATGTCTAATAAAGAAACATAATTTATTTAAGAGGTGTTTTTTAAACACATTTACTGCAGAGATATAGTTTTTAAAAGAAATTGTTTTTAAACTAAGATATTGAAACTTTGAATTTTTAAATTCATATAAAGGTTTTGGGGTTTATATATATATAAAGAAATTATTAATTTGATTTCTTTCTATTAAAAAATAAAATATATTTATTTCGCTGTGAATAGGACATGAAAGAAAATGGTCGGTACAGCCCATCTCTGATGGCCACTGTTCAGGAAGTCTTGGCAAAACTACTCATGGTTGGTGTTACTGATGCTGGTTAGTATTATTTTTAAGTTAACTAGTTGAAATTTGCCCATACATATCATAGTTGTTAAAGTATTAGATTGGTGATTCTGTGAACAATTCAGTTGGATTGTCAGCAATTATAACAGCACTTAAATGCAGCTAAGTATTACAAGGCTTTGTTTAGAAACCTTGCTAATTTAATTTCAATATAGATTATGTGTTGTTTAGTTTGTATAATTAAGATGTATATTCTAAAAAAAAATCATGCCAAATATACATTTTATAACAATTAAACATATAATAACAATTGTAATTATTGCAATTAAACCTTTTGTAATTGTAATTATATCTGCAATTGGCTTTCTTCACATGACGTATTTCATTCCTGCTTTGGTATTTCATTCCTGCTTTCATTCCTGGATTTCATTAGTGGTTTCTGTGATTGGTGGATTCCATAGATATCATAGTTAAGGTATTAGATTGGCAGATCACGTGACCTCCAATGCTAACGATGGGACGCGCATGGAGGCCAAATAAGGGGGCAAAATGGCCAGTGTTGCTGCCACTTTAAGGAGAAAAATACTACGAAAAAATACCATTTAATTCTAAAATTACAAAAAAATATCGTAAAAATACTAGCTGCATTTTGGAATCTTTTTAGTGCCTTTAAGTGCTTTTCTAGTATTTTTTTTGTAATTTTAGAATGAAATGGTATTTTTTCGTAGTATTTTTCTCCTTAAAGTGGCAGCAACACTGGCCATTTTGGCCTCCATGCGCGTTACATGCGCGTCCCGTCGTTAGCATTGGAGGTCACGTGATCTGCCAATCTAATACTTTAACTATGATATCTATGGTGGATTGACACTGTAAGCTGCGCCCACTACATTGATTAACCAATCAAGGCCTAATTTTCATTCCAGTGTAACTTTTGCCATCCTAGACATTAAACATGCTTTTCCAGAAACAAAATCCCGTTTAAATACTAATGTACACATTTTTACAGATCAGAATGTTCGTTATTCCGTATTGGCTTCTCTAGATGAGAAGTTCGATCCCCACCTTGCCCAAGCCGAAAACTTGAATGCCCTTTTCATTGCTCTAAATGACGAGATGTTTGAAATTAGAGAATTAGCTTTGTGCACTATTGGTCGACTGAGCTCCGTGAATCCAGCATATGTGATGCCATCTCTCAGAAAAGTCCTTATTCAGGTAAGTTTTTTATAAATTATTTGTTATACGGGTTTGGTTTTTTAAGTTATTTAAGAGGGATTGTCAGTCCCATAGAGCTAATGCATTAGTTTTGGAATCATAATTTCCGCAGATGTATTGCTTTGCCATGTTAGCCCTTTTTCCACAGGTATGGGAATCAACATAACATCGAAATGAAACAAATTTGAAATGAAAATGTTATCTAGTTATTTAATTATATATTTTTGAAGTTTTAAAATGCCCAAAATATACAGCAGATGGCGACGCTATTTTAAAACTTTATCAATTAATAATTAAATATCCCGATGTTATTTTCGTTTCAATTTTGTTTTAAATTGATGTTATGATGATTCTCATACCTAGTAAAAATTGGATAACATAGCGCAGCAATTCTTTTGCAAAAATTGTGATTTCAAAACTAATACATTAGCTCTATGGGACTGACAGTCCCTCTTATGCAACTAGTGTGAAAAGTATGGCTTTTTTAAACGAGTTGAATAAATTATTTCACGAGCGAGTGAAATAAATTCACGAGTTTAAAAAAGGCTATTTTCAACGTGTTGTCATACACTATTTTTTATAATAACATGCAAAAAATGTATTTATTAAATTGGCATTTATTCATTGGCTTATTAATTATTTTATTATCACGTTCAAATGATTTGAAGGTGATTATTTATATTATTGATTATTTTAAAATCACGTGCAAAAAGTATTTCTTAGATTGGCATTGGAAATAAGACGCCAAATAAAGAATCACGTTCAAATAAAGAATTTTACACCAATCACAAAGCCGCGAAATAAAATATCACGCTCAAATGAAGAATTTTACACCAATCAGATGCGCTATTTACTTTGTCGCACTAGTGCATAAAAGTAACTTTGAAGCACGATTTCGTTAAAAGCATCACCTTTGCCACGATTATTGATTTGTTTGGTTTTAAATGTTTTTTTAAAAATTCGAAATGTTTTCTTTGTGTTGCATTTTTCTGCCCCAGAACATGCTAAATACTTCCTGAGAAATTCATATTACCTCTCTATGGGAATGTGTATTGATAACCTATTTTTTATGGTATATATAAACAGTTATAGGATCTGGAAGTTTATATAACAATTTTCAAGAAATTTTGACACTTGAAAATTGCAACTGCGTAAGTTTATCTAAATAAACAAAATGTAAGATAAGTGAAGACCATAGCTCTGAATAATTTATGTAGGAGCAATCAAGTAACGCAAAATAGAAACTTAAAGTTAACATTATTCTGAAATGAAGGTGTTAGTGGTGTTTACAAAGTTGTTAATGTGGGTTAACTGAGTTGCATAACAAAATCATAATCATAAATCAAAAATACATGCAATGTTTTTAATTTTATTTATGTCATAGTTTTACTTCAAACATAAATATGATGCTGTTAATGGTGTTCACAAAGTCGTTAATGTGGGTTAACAGAGTTCCATAACAAAATCATAATCATAAATCAAAAGTACATGCAATGTTTTTAATTTTATTTATGTCATAGTTTTACTTCAAGCATAGATATAATAATCTTAAACTTCTTGAATTTTTTTTTATTTCAGTTAAATTTTCTTTCAAAATGATTGAATGGTAATTTAAAAGTTCTCACTTTTTTTCCAAATTCATTTTTTTATTTTTAATAAATTTTGCTGAACAAGAACCATTTTTTTGCGATTCTTTTATCAGTGATATTCATTATTTAAAATAATAAAATCCAGATTGTAACAGACTTTCATTTTTTAGATTCTCACTGAGTTGGAGCATTCAGGAATCGGCCGGAACAAGGAGCAAAGTGCGAAAATGCTGGGGCATTTAGGGGCAAATGCCCCTCGCCTCATCAGACCCTACATGGAACCAGTTCTTAATGTGAGTAATTTAGTTTATATATTTATAATTTTTATGTGGTCAACTCATCCTTTCAGTCTTTAAGTGGGTCGATAAAAGGAAGACCAAGGGAACTAAACACTGGGGGTTCTGTGTGAGGTTGACCACCTAACCAGGACATGTGCCTAGTACCCAAGAGCCCTTGGTCAAGTAAGGGGACGTACATAAATTACGTCACGCTCAGAGGGAGAGGGAGGGGTATGAGCCAACGTGGCGGATCGTGACATGGAGGGGGGTAGGGGTAATCGCTTGCGTGACATAAAGATTCGAACATTTTTAATTTTGCAAGGAAAATCTGTTTTACATAAAATGTTTTTGAGAAAAAAAAATTTTAATCTTTTTTTATAAGAAACACTTTATTTCAGAAAGAGGATGGGGAGATTATTATACGCAAGAACGTCGGCATTATTAGTCGCCTATATTTTACAGACCTTTTCGTAACGGTACTTCGTAACACGCAAAATTGCGAAACTATCTTAACCAATTATAGAGGACAGGCAGCTATCTGGACAAACACCAAAAGACCCAGAACTAGACTAGACAGTTCCGATTACTTTCAGGCCCCTTTTTTTAGAAGACATTAGCGAATGGCTAGTTAGACCTTGGACAATGGAAATGTTAATACAATGTTGGTATTTTCCTATGAATAAATTATTTAACCAAGATAAATTTTACATTTTTTTTCTTTCCAAATTAATTTTTTTAAAGGGGGAGGGAGGGGTAAAAAAATTCAAAATTTTGCGTGACGTAATTTATGTACGTCCCCTAAGCCGAAATGGGCTCGGCAGGCCTTTGCCCACTAACAGGCTGTTGCGCCGAAGAGTTTAGTTTATATCATCTTTATAAAACTGAACAAGTTACATTTTAAATGGGAAATCAAGAAACTTTCTGCAATTTTTTAGTATGCTAATGGATATTTTATTAAAAAGAATGAATGCAAGATTTGTACTCTCGAATGCCTTAAAGTGCTAATTCCGAAAGAGTGGTTTTCGAACATTGGCTCAAACTAAAAGAGCTATGAACTTCAAATTTGGTACACGCATTGAGCTAGAAGAAACGTGGAGTGAGGTGTGCGATTCACTGAACAGGGCAGCAAACGAGCCGGTCCAATAACAAAATGCGTTGTAATACACAGCACTGCAGCAGAAACAAACCGGGCAGAAAACCTAGAAACTTGCCTATTTCGCTATTGGGTTCTTCTTCGTTGGTTCTTAGTGAGTGATCCACATGGTTATTTCTTAATAAAGTTGGAATTTAAAGTGAAAGAAAGTTAATTTCTTTCGAACTAAAAATGTTAAAATACATTTAGGAGCCCAAGTCCATATGATAGAGGGGTCTCATACAAGCATTGCATACAAGTGCAGGGAAAATAGTCCTTTTCTGCCCTGTTCGCTCAAATGGGTCTGAGTGGGTTTTCGGCTCACTGACACCTCACTCCAGTTTCCCTTTTAGCTCATTGGGTACGCAAGATCCGTTGGACGTCATAATAAGGTTTCTAAAAAATTCATGTATGCACAATGGTATCTAAATTTATAACTTTTTTAGGTTTTACAGTTTTTAAAATTGCTATGTAGGGTAAGGTATTGTATTACCTTTGGTAGGTACCTAAGGTACCTACCAAACCTAAGGTATTGTATTCTTTTAAAGGTATTGTATTACCTTTAAAAGAATCAGGGTTCGTACGCCTCCTGAAATTCCTGAAAAACTTCTTAATTTCATTTTTATTTTTTAAGGGCCCTTATAACTCCTGAGATTTGTGTATCATCTCCTGATATTTCCCCCCCTCTCCTGAAAAAATTGACGACATGATTCATTTTTCTCCTTTCTTCTATATCAGGATGTCTACCGGTCGAAAAAGTCATGAAATTAAAACAAAGGTCACGAAAATTAAAAAAATCGTCAAAAAAAAAGGAGATTTTCCCCCCTAAAAAGGGGTTGGCTTTTACACTGAAGCCTCAAATTTTTCACAACATTTACACCCCTTGTTTCCTTCATTCTCGGTCTAAGTCACTAGACCAATACAATAATAAACACACATATTCAAATTTATTTCGCTCTACCTCCCTGAATTTACATCGCTGCACTCCTGAAAAACTCCTTAGAAACTCCTGAATTTCACTATCATAGATAGAGTACGAACCCTGTTTATTGAATAGACCTTGAAAATCGTGTAGTATTAATCACTCCTAGTTTTTATTTCTTAAATATAATTTTCCTTTTAAAAATGTTAAATTTTATTTCATAATATATTAAATTAATGTTCAAAGTAAATGACCGAATCCAAAAAAAGTAAAATCTTTCCTGAACTCAAATCATTTTACTATTACATTATACTGCAATAATATCTGTTTCTTGTAATTTTAGGTTCTCATCCCTAAACTCAAAGATCCTGATCCAAATCCAGGAGTTACAATCAGCATTTTAGCTGCTGTTGGAGAACAAGCACAGGTTAAAACTTAATTTTGTTCTTCACTTATTTTCAAAAATATTTTTTACTAACTAAAATGCTTGAAACAGCTTTAGTTGTAGAAGCAGAATTTGGGGGGCTAATTGTGCATCAGAGCTGCTGACTCAGATATAAATGTAAAATCCACTGCTCAAAACAATTATAGGGGAATGCATGGTTTAAACCCTTTCACCCCCAATGATTCCAATTGGTATCAGCTTCCGATTTTTTTCTCACTAAGTTGAGCTCACACTTATTTATCGTTAGATGGAAGAATCATGCATTTTGAAGAATTAAATAATTTTTGTCTTAATTGAATGAAAATATGAAAAACATGGTAAAATAAAATTCCCTCCCAAAAAAATTTATGAAATAAATTGATCCTAAATTCTTCACGCTGGCATTATTAGATGTTTAAAAATTGATTTTACTTTTACTTTACAAATAAAGTTTTGAAAAAAATATTGTAAAAATTTATTCAAAAGTTATGATTCCAATATTTCCTCCCTTAAATTTTAGTTAAAAAATTAAGATTTCCCCCCCCCCCCCCTGTTTTTTACCATTTCATTCTGGATGCATAATGAATCTATTTCACAAATTATAGATTTCTATAATAAAAATAAGAAGTTGGAACTGAAAGGGTAAACAAAAGTACGCAAAGTGATCCCCTCATTATTTTGCACAGTGTATTTAGCAAGAACTTTTTTTTAATCAAAACTAATATTTTGACGTATCAAAAGCTTTTTTTGGTTTGAAATGTCGAATGTTTTCTTTTAAACTTTGTCTTGTATAAACTATATGTTTCACAAATTAAGTTAATTAATTTTATATTTCCATTATGTTTCTATGAAATGCATTGAAAAAAATTAGTCTTACAACACCCATACAAACAGTAAAGCAAATATTGTCAATTTTGGGTTATTGCTGCTGTAAATCGTTTTTTTTTTGTTTTATTACGTAGATTTTTGTATTCATGTAAGCAAAATATTTTTCAATTCCTACCATTTTTGGTTGAAAATTCTTTCACTGTATTTCAACATCTTAATTCTACCCTAGGTGAGTGGTACAGAAATGCGCAAATGGATGGACCAGCTGATGCCGATCGTTCTGGACATGGTACAAGACTCAACTTCATTACAGAAGAGAGAGGTAGGTGTGATTTTAGGTAGGTGGATAGCCTAGTGGTTAAGGCCTCGTTCACGGAATCGGAAGGTCCCGCGATCAAGTCCCAATACCACTGAAGACCCACCGAGTATATGCGGAGTACGTGCTCGTTAAATCTGTGGGTCCGAAAGTCCTGTGGGAGGTCATGGCGCAGTTTCCTACGGGTACAGGTCCCTGGAGAATATTTCCCTGCCCTTCAGGGACATGTCTAAATTGCGGAGGTGGCGATAGATGGCAGCACGATGCCAAGTCGGATTCCTGCCGTGTAGTCGCTACACGGGCATCTCTCCTCAGGAACCGCACCCATTTGCCTTAATCCTTGCCCGCTCCGCGGGAAGAGCTTGGGCTTCCCAAGTGGCATTAGTAACAACAACCTTTTGAAATTCAATTTTTTATACATACTTTTTGCTGTTTTAAGGCATATTTTTAGACATTACTAACTGCAAAAAGAAACTTAAATTCATTCACTGCTATTTATAACTAATGTCACATTTATTTCTATTAAGGTGGCCTTATGGACATTAGGTCAAATGATTGAAAGCACAGGTTATGTCATCGAGCCTTATAAGAAGTATCCAAACCTTCTTGAACTTTTGTTGAATTTCTTGAAAACAGAACAATCCCCTACAATCAGAAGAGAGGTTTGTAGAAGAATTTATTTTAGTAATTTCAATATATAGTAAATAATTTAAGTAATGAAGTAATTTTAAGTGATGAAGTAATTTTTTTAATACAAATATATAACAAATAGCTTTTTTAAAATTAGTCTCTTAATTATTTGTAATGCTATTATCACAAGAAAACTTGACTCTTTTAAAAATAAGGAAACACCAAAGTGTAAACTTGTTTCCACTGCATAAGTTTTAAATTTTTTAACAATTTAACTTTAAAAAAAGAAAATGACTTTAGCTTCCAAAACTCGCTTAAAACGTAAAAAGTGGAATCTTTTGTAAAGGCTATGTCCGTACTTTCATTGCTCAAAATACAAATACTACAGACAAGTGTGATACTCAAGGGTGAAAATTCAATGCATCGAAACTAGAAGCCATTGAAAATCTCGGAGAAAAAAATTTCAAATTTGGAAAAAAGGAAAATTTTTTGGATTCAAAAAGGAAAATTTAATGCCCATTTGTTTGAAAAGCAAGAGAAAGCCATTTTCTAATTCTTTCAAATTATTATTGCTACTCAATCATCATACAAGAATCCTTATTTATTGTATGTGATGTGATGTTCAAGCACCTAGGATTCGTATTTAAAAAAATAAAATCTTCACATTTAACTTTAGGATTTATTTACGATTACATATAGATATCTAAGTACAGGGTTGTCCAGAAATAAGTTGCCCAACTCAGAGGCCTGTGCAGGATGCTGTATTGGTCAGAATGTGATAAAATTTGAGATACTTTTCAGATCATGCGCTCGCGATTTATTACAAAAAAAATTAGTTTAAAAATTTGCCGATAGGTGGCGCTGCAGATTCAAAAACACATTCTACAGTAATTATACATGAGATCCGTGGTTTTCCACAATTTTTCCCATTCTTATAGCTGTGTGTCTGATCTCACTCCATGTGATTTCTGGTTGTGTGGATACTTAAAGGGATAAGGTCTACCGAGAACGTCCTGCAACCTTGGCGGATCTGAAAGCCTCAATTGTTCGGCAGGTTCAAGAAATTTCTGCAGATTTACTGCGTTCCGCTGTGGAACACACAACAATAAGAATGGAAAGTGTTATGGAGAACCACGGATCTCATGTAGAATTACTGTAGAATGCGTTTTTGAACCTGCAGCGCCACCTATCGGCAAATTTTTAAACAATTTTTTTTAAATAAATCGCGAGCGCATGATCTGAAATGTCTGTATCTCAAATTTTATCACATTCTAACCAATACAGCATCCTGTACATGCCTCTGAGTTGGGCGACTTATTTCTGGACAACCCTGTATATAAAATATCCTAAATACTTAACATCCCAGTTTTTACAGCGCAGTTAAGAGTGAAACCGAAACAACCAATGAAATAGCGAAAATGCAAGAATGAAAAATTGAAATTTAAGTCCCAACCCCATTTTCAAGAAATGGGAGAAAGAGATTAAAAATTAATTTAAAATACACTTCTCATAATCATTAAGGGAGCACTTTGCGTACTTTTGTTAACTCTTTCAGTTCCAACTTTTAATTTTTATTCTAAACATCTAAAATTTGTGAAATAGATTCCCTTCCGCATCCAGAATGAAATTGTAAAAAACAAGGGGAAAAAATCTTAATTTTTTAAACTAAAATTTAAGGGGGGAAGGGGAGAATTGAAATCATAACTTTTGAATAAATTTTAATATTTTTTAAAAAACTTTATTTGTTAAGAAGAGTTAAACAATTTTTAAATATCTAAGAATGCAAGCGGGAAGAATTTAGAGTTCATTTATTTCATAAAATTTTTTAAGAGTGAATTTAATTTTAACCTTGTTTTCCTATTTTCATTTAATTAAACCAAACATTATTTAATTCTTCAAAAGACATGAATCTTCCAGCTAACGATAAATAAGTACGAGCTCAACTTAGTGCGATAAAAATCGCATGTTCATGATTCCAAATAGAATCTTTGTGGGTGAAATGGTCTAAACCATGCGCTTCCTTAATTGTTTTGCGCATATGTGCAAAAATTATTCCAATGTGCTCTCTCCTAATTAACTGTGTCTTGGGCTTGTCTAACTCTTGCTCCTTGTGCAGGCTATTCGTGTTCTGGGCCTATTGGGAGCCTTAGATCCTTTCAAGTATAAGGTCAGTTTGGGTCTGATCGACCAATCAGATGAATCGTGTGGAGTTTTGAGTATCGGCAATGCCTCCTCTTCGGAAAACCAAGGTAGGTTTTTCAAAGGTATTTAAATAGATATTTATAATTATATTTGTCTTTAAATATATATATTTTTTAATTGTAGTACAAATTTACTTGTCTCAATTTTTCTGAATCTGAAATTTTATTTAAAACTTACTTGTCATCCTCCATTAAAAGTTCTGTTTATTTCTTGAAATTTGATGGTTGAAAAGTGTAGAGTTGTTATGTAATGGTTGGTTACATTCTTATAGTTCCTAAAAAATATTTATGTCAAGGAGGGAAAAAGGCCGGAAAGACCACTCAAAGAACTATTTTATTTAAAAAATAATAAGCAGGGCTCGAAAAAACTCTGAAATTTTACCCGTCTCCGAGGACGGCTTGTCCAACAATGCACCCGTCCTCCTTTGAAACTAACCCGTCAAACTCTAATTATATAAATAGCTTCTAAATAAACAAAAAAATAATTTTTTTATCTCAAAATTTATATAAATTGCACAATGAAGTAGTAGTTACTAGGCGGATTACATTGTATACACTGCTCAAAACAATTAGGGGAGCACTTTCCGTACTTTTGTTAATCCTTTCAGTTAAAACTTTTTATTTTCAAAATCTAAAATTTGTGAAGTAGATTCATTATGTATCTAGAATGAAATGGTAAAAAACAGGGGGGGGGGGGGGGGAAATCTTAAATTTTTAACTAAAGTTTAAGGGGAAAGATTGGAATAATAATTTTTGAATACATTATAACAATAATTTTTTCAAACCTTAATTTGTTAAAAATAGTTAAAATTAATTTTTAAACATCTAAGAATGCAAGTGTGAAGTATTTAGAGTCAATTTATTGCATAAAATTTTTTGGGAGTGATATTTATTTTACCATGTTTTTCATTTTTTGATTTAATTAAAACAAACAGTATTTAATTCTTCAAAATGCATGATTCTTCTATCTAACGATAAATAAGTGCGAGCTTAACTTAGTGAGGAAAAAATCGCATGCTGATGATTCCAAATGGAATCTTTGGGAGTGAAAGGGTTTAAACCATGCATTCCCCTAATTCTTTTGAGCAGTGTAGTAATAAATAATATATTTACTATTAGAAACCTAAGTTTTCCCTTTATGAAATAATTTAAATGACAAAAGACAAGCTATCTGGAATGTCAATTTATCCGAGGGTACTACGTTTTCAAATAAATATAATATGACGTTCCATAATCAAGCCTATTATTTAGAGGTTTCTGCACAAAAATCTGAAAGGGCTCTTCCATTTAGGTAGATGTTGCATTTAACTCTTGTTTAAAACCAGTGCATGATGTATTTTGTACGTAATTATTAATTTCTTTGTTCGAGTCCAAATGTGCATGCACAGTTGCACAGAACAACTTTTCTGTTGTTTAACGATTACGTCAGCATGCGTATTTGGTATGACGAAGAAATTAACAGGATTTTCATATTAGGAGGTCGTTTTTTTTAAGTGAGGTGCTAGACTCGGTAAGATGACAAAATTAAAAAATGTATCGCGAACATTAATGGGGAAATGGCCGTCCGCGAGGACGTCGTATTCAAGAAATTCGTTGCCCTCAGGGAATTTTTGACCGCCGAGGACGGGTGGTTTTTTGAGCCCTGATAACCAGATACCGGGTGGCCAGGCGGGTAGTGTTTGAAACAAATGAAAAAATAAAAACAAATAAGAGACACGAAGAATTTAATGACGTTTATTGAATGGACATATTGGGCAATTAATGATAAAGACTTTCGAAGTGCCCGCCATCTTTAACAAGGACAGCAGTTAGGCGGCTCTCTAATCCAACCATACTCCATACTCCTTACCCATACCTTCCTCCTTCCTACATACTCCTTCCTACTTCTCTTTTTGTTTGGTCAATTCCCTTTGTGGAACTTCCCACAAAAGCTAAAAAAAAGCTTCCCACAAAAAGGAACAATGCAACCCAAACGTCATTAAATTCTTCTCGTGTCTCTTGTTTTTATTTTTTCATTTGTTTCAAACACTACCCGCTGGGCCACCCGGTAAGTTACAATGAGCAAAGACTTCCTTCTGAATTCCCTCCTCTCTCTCTCCAAGTGATGTGAAAAGTGGTGGTCGGCTACAACTGTAAGGGTACACTGCTTGAGGGCTATTGGGTTGACAAACGTGTATACGACATTTATTCCTTATTGATTAACAGCCATAAATTTTTAATTATTTGGTTTTTTTTTGTGATATGTAGATGTGAAACCATATTTACAAACTCCATAATCCTTATATTTCCCCAGAAATGAGTGCAAGCGAAATGCTGGTCAACATGCCGGGGACCTTAGACGAGTTCTACCCCCAGATTGCCATTGTGACCCTCATGAAGATCGTCCGCGATCCTCTTCTGTCTCAACACCATTCCATGGCGGTGCATGCACTAATGTTTCTCTTCAAAAGTATGGGCCTGAGTGCCGTGCCATACCTACAGCAGGTTATGCCTTCGTTCCTCAATGTGGTGCGAAATGCTGATCCGACGTTCAAAGAGGTACAGGGATATTTTTTAGCCTACTTTTCTTTTTTTAATGCGAAAGAATTAAAAAAATGAAAACGTAGGTATTGACATGCGGTCGATGTCCGTCCCCCCCTTCCAAAATCGGTTCTATCAATTGGATCTTAAAAATTCTTTTTTTGTTAGAAAGCTATGACCTCAGAGACCCAACTTTTATACTTTTTGTCCGCCTGTCTGTACGTCCAAACGGACATAAATCCACTATCTGTCGGCGAATTTCCTATTGAATTGAATTAGCATTGAAATTCAATTTTGAGTCATTTAAATCACTGTTGCCAAATTAACAGTGACATGAGAAACTTTATTTATTTAAACATATTTGAAGCAAAATAATTTTTTCATGAATCAGTTTCGAATGACGTCAAAAAATGTAGCACAATGTGATTCTTTGATTGTTCATTAATTGTTTACCAAGAAAGCGGAAAGGCATATTTTTTGCATACAATTATGCTTAGTTTTAATTTACATTTCTGATTTTTTAAATGCAGTTTGGAGTAGTTTCATTACTTTTGCTATTAATAAATATTGAATTATTCTTTGAACTACAAATAAATCGTGTAGACGATAAATTATATTAAGTTAATTTGAGAAAGAATATTAAGGAAAATAGTTGATTTTGGCTTTTAGAAGTTTAAATTATAGCTGGATGTTGTGTTTAGCGATTTTTTTCTGAATGTGTATAAATCTAGTGAAGAAACGGTTGTTGATGATATTTACTGTTAGGAACCTAGTTGTTTTATTATTAGAATTTCAGTAAGTATTTAAGTAACAGGAAAGTAGGCTATTTAGTTCTTTAAGAACTTCTTGTTATGGATGTTTTTGAAGGGTATTGACAGTCCCACATAGATCTAATTATTTGCGAAATCACAATATTTATCAAATTAGTGTTTGGTTTGAAATGTAAGCCTTTTTTTGCTTTCAAATTCTTAATATGTAATGAAAGTATTGCAATGGGGGTTGAAAATCTGAAATGGAGATTGAGTTTTCTACACGTTTTGGAGGGTGCTGATTCTGAAAAAGTGGTTTTCGACAACTGAAATCACTCTACGGCTCGAACTAAAAGAGCTACGGACTTCAAAATTGAAACACGAGTTCCTAGTACATACCTGTAGGACATCATAAGATTTTCGATTAAAGCTTATGCGCATTTAGTAGCTGCCCCAGAAAAATTAGATTCTTTTTTCTCTAAATAAAGCTGTGCCTTTAGCTTCCACACTACGTTTATAACGTAAAAAGTGGAAGGTGTTATAATCGTTCAGTCCGTCTGTCTGTCCATCACCCACTTTCGTAGCCCGAACTACAATTGCCACGGACAACTTTGATGCATAAAAAAAATTCAGCGCATCATAATTAGAATACATTGAAAATTTCAGAAAAGAATTCGAAGTACTTCAAATATTTAAAAAACTGCAAAATTGAATGCTCATTTAAAAAGCATAGGAAGCCATTTTTATTGGAATTAAATCACCATTGCCATTCGCAACAATCGCTCGAGAAACTTTAATTCTTTTAGACAATAAATTAAAATAAATTTATTTTTGCGACATCGATCCGTTTGAAATGACGTCAAATATATTTCACTACGAGATTCTTTGCATGTTGATATGAAATGTTTTCATTCTATTTAAAAGCAAGGAATATTACGTATTTATTCTTTGAAATATAAATTAATTTTTGCAAACCATAAGTAATAATTATTGAATTTTCAAAATAAAATTTTAATGAAACTAGCCAAATGTTGCATATAAATGTTTAATATGGAATTAATGCTGTGTTTGTCGCCTTTTTACCTGTCAAACACAACTGTTGTGTGGAAGCGGGTTAAGTGACAGATTCTGTTACAAACCTACTTGTTTGAACATTGGTCCGTCTGCCTGAAACCACTCTCTTTAATGTTTGGAATCAATTTAATAAAGTTAATGTTTCGTATAGTACTAAGTTCATTATGATTTTAAAGTTTCTTAGACTGGAATTTTCAAATCCCTACTTGGAAATCTTTTTATTTTAATGTACATTTTTTACTTTACATGCATCATACTTAACATACAGGGTGGCGAATACGAAATCGCTAAGTAACTCAATCCGTCTGTTGTATAAAACGAATGTATTAAGCAAATACCGGGTGGCCCAGCGGGTAGTGTTTGAAACAAATAAGAGACATGAGAAGAATTTAATGACGTTTATTGAATGGACATATTGGGCAATTAATGATAAAGAGGTTCGAAGTGCCCGCCATCTTTAACAAGGACAGCAGTTAGGCGGTTTTCGAATACAAAAATACTCCTTACAAATACCTTCCTCCATAATCCTATTGTTTGACCAATTCTTTTTGTGGGAAGCTTTTTTTAGCTTTTGTGAGAAGTTCCACAAAAAGAATTGGCCAAACAAAAGGAGTATGGAGGAAGGTATGGGTAAGGAGTATGGTTGGATTCGAGAACCGCCTAACTACTGTCCTTGTTAAAGATGGCGGGCACTTCGAACCTCTTTATCATAAATTACCCAATATGTCCATTCAATAAACGTCATTAAATTCTTCTCATGTCTCTTATTTGTTTTTATTTTTTCATTTGTTTCAAACACTACCCGCTGGGCCACCCTGTAACAAACAGCTATAAAAAATTTATGCTTAAAAAATTGCAACCGTAGGATTGCTTTCTAGATTCGCTTGTTTTATAAAAAAAAAATGTATATTCTAAGAAGTTTTTTTCAAATAATTGCATATTCCAATTGATATTATAGCATTACAAAGTTAAAATCTGTTCAAAGTTTTTAATTTTCCAAGTGGTTGGGAAATACATTTTTCAAAAAACATTTGGTTATTGAAACCAACTTTTAAGCACAACTGTATTGGATAAAAATATAATTTTTTTTATCATAAAAAACTTTGATAACACTTATAGTGTGTGTCAAATTACTATAATGTGTTTAATGATGCAAGTTAAATTTCATATAAAGTCATTTGATTATTTAAAAATATTCTTATTAGCAGCTGTTTTCCATTTAATTAATAAACCTTTAAACTGTCTTTACATTCTAACAATGCCATTAAGGTTGATTGGGCACGCTGGATCGCGGGTCTCCAAACTCAAGTGCCTCAGTGTTTATCCAATGGGAAAAAAACTATTTTCTCTGCCACATTTCTCCGGCTGTATTGAATATTTTTACAAAGTTTTTTTTTAAATAATAAATGTAGATAACTTACAGGTCTCTATCTTTCCACTTTTTGAAATTCCTTCGAATATTTTATGTAAAATTATTTATTGAAAATTTAAAAAAAAATTCAAACCAATTTCAAAAAGTGGGAAGGTCGGGACCTGTAAGTCAGCTACATTTATCACATAAAAAAATCCGCTTGTGAAAATATTCAATACAGCTGGAGAAATGTGGCAGAGAAAATATTTTTTCTCCATAGGATTAACACTGATGCACTTTGTTTTGGAGACCCCCGGTCCAGTGCGCCCATTCCCCCTTAACTTAAAAAAATTGTCATATCACTTACTGACTGATTTAGATTTTTTATCTTTATAAATAATTAAAAATTCTTTTCTAGTCTCTATTTCAACAATTGTGTCAGATCATAAGCATAGTTAAACTTCACATCAGAAACTATTTGGACGACATATTTGCACTTTTAAAGGTAAAAATTCCAACCTTTTATCTTATTATTGCTATTACAGCATCTATAGGCTAATTCCATGTAACTGTAGTGTAAGTCACAATTTAAAAAAAGCTTTTTAAATTTCAAAAATAAATCAAATTTAAATCAAGCACATTGCATTATTTAGTTGCAATAAGTGTAGAACAGCTATTCGGCTAATTGTTTTTTCATTTAAAGTTAAAAGTTGTAATCACTTTTTGCACATGTGACCAGGGCCTTATCTACCACAAGGCCTGTTAGGCATAGGGCCCCTAAATATTAGTTTCTTTTATGCTAAATGCTGTTGATTACCAGAATTTCTGTAACTTTAAAAAAAATGTCAAAACCACACTGTTTTTAGATTGACTTAGACATTGATCTAAAGTGACTGGTTTGATCGATATAAGCCAATAAAATGTTAGCAAAAAATAAGAAACGTCCCCCAACTAGCATCATTACGAGCAATCATGCACAATTTTTTTCCGTAAAGGGGCCTTCAAAGTTTGTTGTGTCTATAGTCAGAGTATTCCTATATCAGCACCTACACGTGACTTACACTCATAGATATCATAGATAAAGTATTAGATTGGCAGATCACGTGACCTCCAATGCTAACGACGGGACGCGCATGGAGGCCAAAATAAGAGGGCAAAGGGGCCAGTGTTGCTGCCACTTTAAGGAGAAAAATTTTACGAAAAAATACCATTTAATTATAAAATTACAAAAAAAATATTAGAAAAGGATTTCAAGTCACTAAAAATATTCCAAAATGCAGCTAGTATTTTTACGATATTTCTTTGTAATTTTAGAATTAAATGGTACTTTTACGTAGTATTTTTCTCCTTAAAGTGGCAGCAACACTGGCCATTATGCCCTCCATGCGCGCCACGTCGTTAGCATTGGAGGTCACGTGATCTGCCAATCTAATACTCTAACTGTGATATCTATGCTTACACTACAGAAAGGGTAATTTTGTTTGGAATTAGCCTATAACTAACTTCAATTTAAGTATTTAAATATCAATTCAACTCTTTTAGGAGTTCTGGACGCCTCAAAGCCCGATGCAGGGAACTTTAATTCTGTTAGTAGAAAATGTGGTCATTGCGCTCGGAGCCGAATTCAAGATTTATCTACCTCAACTGATCCCCCACGTTCTACGGGTGTTTATGCACAGCAAAGATAGGACCATTACTGTTAAGGTATGTTCGTGTTGCATCAAAAATGTTTGAAATTGAAATAAAACTTGGGCTAATTAATATTATATTATTATTAATATATTTGTTAATTGGGCTAATTAATTATCTATGAAAATGAATAAAAACTCCTTAATCATCCATTATATTTAATTAAAATCTATTATTTACTTATTAAATCTATTATTAAAAAGACAGAAAATTAACTCACTGGAACAGAAACCTAGATTTAAAAAAAACAACACACGGAGTATATGGGAGTGTTGCTTATGACTTTATGACTTTCTTGGTGGGGGGCAAGTTCGCCAAGCACTGCGACCTCAGGTCTATTGTACTCAACCCCAGAAACGACACAGGCACAAGAGACACACAAAGAAAGAGACGACACAAACACATCGACAGATAACAACATTTATTGACAAACACAAACACCCATGCCTTTACCGGGAATCAAACCCGAACCCTTAAGCTCCAAAGGTTAGCTCCCTAACCGTTTGTGCTATTTGGTCGTTTTTATTGACAAACACAAACACCCATGCCTTTACCGGGATTCGAACCCGAACCCAGAAGCTCCAAAGGCTAGCTCCCTAACCGTTGCGCCACCGGGTCGGCAAAAAAAATAAAACTTTGATATGATATTCTAATGAATCGCATTTTCTGGCATCAAGAAAACTAATTAGTAAAAAAAAAAGAACCAATAACAAATCAAAGCAGCAGTTTTTTTTGTTTAAACATTTTTCATTTGAAGGTCAGATAAATAACTGTTAAGGTATGTTTTAGCCGCATAAAACTTTTTTTAAATTAAAAACTATGTTATTTTAAGGTTATTTTAACGTTTCCTGATAACTAGAAAACTACCGTCAGTGCAGGTAACTTTGGTCCAAAGTCATAGGTTTTTTTACAAAAGAAGAAAAATTAAGCTACAAAAAATCATTATGCATTCTAAGAATTGTACTTTTAGGAATAATTTCCAATCATTTTTGTTAAATTTTATAAATTAAAAAAAAAAATTGGTCTTGGTTTAAAAAATTAGGACATGATTCGGATCCGGGCAGGTAACTTTGGTCCAAGCATGAAATACATAAGAAACATACTTTTTAATATCCTTAAAGGCTATGTTACTGAATTAAACAGTAATATTAAAATAATTAAACATAAAAATAACAAAATTATAAGATATATAGTTGTTAAAAAATGGTATATAACTTAACATTTACATTGCAGTGTATCGTTAATTAATCGTTAATCGTTTAATTTTTTTTAAAAAATCATCTCAAAAATGAGTAATCATAGAATTAAGACTTCTTCAAAAATAGTTAAACAGAATAAGAATACACTTTTACATATATTTTTGAAAGTGCAAAGTTCCATAAAGAAATCCTTACATCTTGGACCAAAGTTACCCGCATTCATCGTCAAAAGTTTCCCAGTCACCAATAATTAAATATAGCATAAAAAGTATTCAACTTAGATTGAAAGAAATGGTATAATATTCATCCCCATAAATAAAAGAACAGTATAGAGTGTTTTATTTAGCTATTTTGAATACTTTTTTAGGTGTTCCAGACAAAAGTTGGAAGAAATAGATTTCTGTCATTAAATGGTCGTAAGATTACACATGTCATTTGTAGTATTGCCAAAATTAGAATGAAATTTTCTGACATGAAACGAAAGGCAATGTTTCCACCTTTCCAAAAATGTCAAACAATTTATGATATAACAATTAATTTATTATGTCATTTTATGAAGATAAATTAAAATAAATCTTTTTCTGACGCGTTTACCAAAGTTACCCTCCATGGCCAAAGATAGCCGCTTCAACTGTAATTCATTCAAAAGAGCTTAATTTTTTTTAAAAAAGATGATTGAGATTTTAGTTTTAAATGAAATTTTTTATTTTTTCAAAAAAAAAAAAAAAAAATCAAACCAGCAATTTTTTTTTCTTTGTTTAAAATTATTTTCTTCTTAAAGCAAGGAAAATATTCCTGGAAAAAATTTATTAAAAAAATTGTAATTGTAAAGCAATGAAAAATAACATTAAATACAAATGCAAAAATAACAGATTAAGGCAAATAATTAAATATTTTAATTTTAAGTTCTTTTTGTATTCAATGGGGTTGTTTCACAGAGGATCTAGCAATAGCTCTGCGGTTTTGTTTTCATGTCTCTCAAATTACTTTTGTTGATATTCAAAATTGAGTTTTCTAAGAATAAGTTATTTTTTATAATTATAACTTCTTGCTGTGCTGTTGGTTGTTTTAATCATTTATCAAGGAAAACTTCCATTGAAAGAAGTTGGAATTTAAAAAAATTAACAACTAAAATATTCTCTTCGAAAACTTACTCCCGAATACCAAAACAACAGTAATTCAAGGGACACAAAAACAAAACCGCAGAGCTATTGCCAGATCCTCTGTGAAACAACCCCATTTTAATGTATTTGTAATGGTGATAATGATTTTTAAATGATATTTACAGCTCTTGGTTGCCTTACAAAAATTTGGAAACAACCTAGATGATTATCTGCATCTTGTTCTACCTCCCATTGTAAAACTTTTTGATTCTTCTGATGCTCCCATAAATGTTCAGAGGTAAGTCGTAAGTGTTAACGTATGAAGGTACTCTTCAGGGGAAATGGGAATGGATCTCCTAACTGCAGTGTCTCTGTATTAAACCAATGGAGTGTGGTGAATCTTATTTAATTTAATTTCTATTAACTTGCTTTGTTTCGGCACCCCATTTTGGGAAGTAAAACTTTTGCACACGGTACTTATCTTTGCACCCGAATCCTGTAAAATTGCGCGCTAAAACTAAAGATCTGTCACTAAAATTTCTCACCCAATTGTATAAATTCTAATATATTCTTTTATCCAATCCCTGCACAATAAAGGCGGGACAAATTCATTCCCATTGAGATTCGAACCGAACGAGACATCACTTTTGCGCCTACTTTCAAGCTAAAAGGACCTGTGATGTTCTGAACCATATTTACTTGTTATTTATTTTTACGTAGTTTAGTGTTGTGGTTAGTCAAATTAAATGTCAAAATTGTAGAGCAGCCAGCTAAATTTCTCCTAAAATAAAAATGTTTGAAAAAGTATTCAATACAGCTGGAGTAATGTGGCCTAAAAAGAATTTTTTTTCCATTGGATTAACTTGGTGGTTTCCAACCTTTTCTGGACCATCGCCTCGTATTTTAGGTTGATCAACATCCATCGCCCCCTTTTAATTTTCATGTTGTGTCTAATCATAATTTGAGTTAAAGTGTAACTATAAAAGAGTTTTATAACACTTACTACCGTCTATAAAAACAACCAAAGAAGCTTTATCTGGTCACTTTTAAATAAAATAGAAAAAAACATAAAACATATATTTTTACTGGTTTCTAGAAAATTTAAGAGAGTTGAATGTAAAAATTGGCTGGTTTGGTTATGGTTGGAGGATGGTTTTACTGTACAAAGGTACAACATTATTTTAATTTTCCCCCTTTGAATACTCATCGCCCCCTGATCGCCCCTCAAGTATTTTTAGCCCCCTTGATAACACAAATCGCCCCCCAGTTTGGGAACCGCTGGATTAACTCGTACACTTCGGTTTGGAGACCTATTCCTCTTAACAATAAATTACTGTAATATAACATAAGGTCATCGGATTTCTGTCAATTTTATAATATTTTATTTCAGATGTGCCTTGGAAACGATCGATTACTTATCAGAAACTCTTGATTTTTCTGAATTTGCATCAAGAATTTTGCAGCCTTTGGTTCGTAATTTGGATACAGTGCCTGATTTGCGACATGTAAGTTTTTAATACACTTATGTTTTTAGCATTTACAGTAAAAGCCTGTTTATCCGGCTCCCGATTAACTGGAAAGCTCAAATATCCGGAACATTTCAAATTTTGATTTGGCGACGGAATTTAGCAATAAGATTGAATATTTTTCGCCAAAATTGCGATTTCTCGCCAAATATTGTAAAAAATATTTTTTTTCAGATTTTTTTCAACAAAAAAAAAATTCGTTTGGTGACAACATTTGGGGTAAAAAGGGGTTTTTGGTTTACAATTTAAAATATCCTACTGGTTCTAGACCATGGGATGGACGATTTATGTATTTAGAATTTTAGCATGTGAAAGTAACGATCGATTTTTTCTTAATTAATAAATATATTAATATTTTTTAATACAAAATATTGAGGTATATATTGAGGTATAAATGCGACATCGCCTATTTGCATATAAGATGCAGCCATTATCTTGTGTATTTTCTGGAAAAATCATCATTTTTTGGTAACCCTATTTGGCTACTTCGATTATCTGGAAGAGTAAATTTCCCGAGCATTCCGGAGAAACAGGAGTTTACTGTATATTAATTTATTCTCATGCTAAAAAATATTAAGTTTTATTTCCATCCTTTTTTTTTAATATAAAAATATTTGTTATTTTTTTTAGACTGCCATGGATACCTTGTGTTCAATTGTCATACAACTTGGTAAAAAATACCAAATATTTATTCCCATGGTTCATAAAGTTTTAACTAAACATAAAATTAATCACCAGCGGTATGACGTTCTCATCAGCCGAATAATAAAGGTAAGAATTATAAGCTTTTTAAATCTGTACTCTTATTTAACTTTCAATTATTTTTTAAAAGTAACTCTTGGGATATAATATAAAAAATATTATTTTACCTTTAAATAATTTAATAAGAATTTGGTTTGTGTCTCAAAACTTAAAAACTTTATTACTTATAAATTTTTTTTTCTCCAGTAACGAATAACGTAAAAATACTGTAAAAGTTTATTTTTTGTTTGGAAGGCAGTCAATTGATGTTTAATAGTGTAATTGTCTCTCTTAAAGGTATTTTCATTATTTCAGTTGTTGGTAATTGTAAGTTTTAATTAACCCTTTCCTACTTGCTTCCATTAAAATGAGGGGGTCGCCTTCTATTTCTCGCTCCCATGGTATTTACAGGCTGCATTGTTCAGTAGCAACCATAGATATCATAGTTAAAGTATTAGATTGGCAGATCACGTGACCTCCAATGCTAACGACGGGACGCGCATGGAGGCCAAATAAGGGGGCAAAATGGCCAGTGTTGCCACCACTTTAAGGAGAAAAATGCTACGACATCATCGGAAAAATACCATTTTAATTCTAAAATTACCAAACAAAATACTATAAAAGCATTTCAAGTCACTAAAAAGATTCCAAAATGCAGCTAGTATTTTTACGATATTTTTTTGTAATTTTAGAATAATTCTAAAATAAATTCTTAAATTAAAAAAAAATATTATAAAAATACTAGCTGCATTTTGGAATCTTTTTAGTGACTTCAAAAAAACGTGAAACGCTTTGCTAGTATTTTTATGGTATGTTTTTGTAATTTTAGAATTAAATGGTATTTTTTCGTTGTGTTTTTCTTTTAAAACTGGTGGCAACACTATTGAAAGACACCAACAAAGACATGAAAACAAAACCGCAGAGCTATTGCCAGATCCTCCGTGAAACAACCCGATTGAAATATCAATAAGAAAAACTTATTTTAAATTTCAATGTAAAGACAAATTAAAAATGAATATTTATGTTATTCATACGCATACTTTTCTACAATTTTCAGGGATAAAAAAAATAACACTTTTAGGATTGTTTTCTTAAAAATTATCCTATTGTTAAGGGGTTAATGTCAGTAAAATAGTTACATTTATATATATTTTTTTAGGGTACTGCTGCTGAAGAAAGTGACGATCTCCTTATGTTCCCGAAAAAGAAAATAGTATCCAAAGCTCCAGATGCTGACATCAGTGCTACCAGCATTGATATTGGAAACCCTCGTAGAAAGCTACCAATAAATGTTTCCAACTTACAAAAAGTAATTATGCTTGACAATATCTGATTTTTCTTGACTGCTTTCAAAGGCTCATACATTAGAGTCCCTCTCGACCTAAATTTTTTTTATCCTTAAACTGAAAGGATTAACTTAAAAACTAACTTATTTGGTTATCAAGCAGCCCCATCGTTGGATGCTGGTAAAAATTGATTACTGATATTTTTAACAATGTGTAACTTGTAATGCTTTAATACATTAAATAGAATGATGCTTTTTTTATAAAGCAAATAATACCGTCAATGTATAAATGCACAATCAAATGTACGTCAACCTTAATTTAACTGCTCCGGTTTAACTGGATTATCGATTAAACAGCTTGTCCTCGGTCCAATTTAAGTCAATTACGAGGGTGTCTACTGTATAAAACTGCACTCAGTTCTGAATTTCATATACTTTCAATATATGCTTTGTATAGCTAAAAGGAACTGTAATAAACCAATCAACCTAGCTTACATGGTACATGTGGTAGGATTCTATGCAAATATTTTAGTGTAACTGAAGGGTGTAGTTGCCAAACTTGCATTCTCTAAAGTATGACTAATAATAAAGTTCATCACATTGATTAACAACTTCATCAATAATATAATACAACATTCTTAAACGGAATTCTGCACTACAGCGTTGAATCCATTTCATTAAATCAACAATTATTTGAATTAATCTAAAAATTGGCCTTTATTCATTCACTTGTGAAATGAACATAATGTCTCGGGTTTTTGTTCTTATTCTCTTACCAATAACAACTCTTTACAGGCATGGGCCTCTTCTAGACGTGTGTCGAGAGACGATTGGCTGGAATGGTTAAAGAGAATGAGTGTCGTTCTTTTGAAAGAGTCCCCTTCCCCAGCTTTACGTTCGTGTTCTGCTCTTGCGGAATCATATGATCAGCTGCTCAGGTAAGTTCCTTTTAATTTACTGACATTTTTTTTAGAAGATGGAATGTATTTTTTTGGCGGTTTTGGTATTTCAAAATGTAGCTTGATGAATTCTTTGTAGTTTTTAGTAATAGACCAATTTTTTGTTTTGTTCGCAATTTAAATTACTAAGCTTTCTTTGGGCCAACAATTTTTTCCAATTGATAATTTTTTACAAATGTATGTACAGTAGAGTCCCGCTTATCCGAAAGTTACGGGACCAGAGCACTTTCGGTTATATTAATATAAGATTTATTTATTATTAGATTATTTATATGTGGAATCATCATCCTCAAATGCAGGAGACAGTAGTCTTGCATTGATAGCATGCCGCTGCGCAGAATTAAAGCTTTGATAGCGGCTAAAGGTGGCTCAACTAAATATCGACTTTTACTAACATTCATTTCACTTTTCTTTAAAACTTAATAAATTTATGCTTTTCTAAATGAATGCTGTTTTATTTATGTCAAATGAATCGGTAATTGATTGGATAATATAAAAAACAAATCAATTTAAAATAATAAAACGGTACAATATCACCCGGTCATTAATATTTTACATGAAATCTTGCAGTGTGTCTAATAATTTGTCCAGGGACTGTAAAATATTGTTTTATCAGGATATAGATATTTCACTGTACAGAATTTTTTCTTTAGAACTGGCAACAGTTTTTTTTTAATCCTTTAAATACATTATTTCGCTAAACAGAAATAGCTCAAAGTAAAACTTTTTTTAATAGGAATTACAATCTTTTGTTAGCATTAAAAAACAGAGCTGAGCATGAATATAATTTGTTTTAGTTAAATGATATAAAAGATAAAGAAAAAGCAAATTTTAATTCAAAACACTATAACGGGTAATATCTAACTAATTTTTAAATGCAATACAGTAGAGTCCGCTTATCCGAAAGTTACGGGACCAGAGCACTTTCGGTTAATCGAGATTCCATAGGAATTTTCGGATAATCAGGAATCATCCATTTAATGCCTAGAAAAACGCTGGCGAAGAGAAAATTTGACGTCAAAGAGTGTTCGCCTCGTTACAAAAATCTTAGATCAGGCCCTTAGATACACAGAAGCGCAAAGTTAAACTAGTACTTTAGACGTTCTCTTGTTTAAGAGACGGTGAGACAGGGCTGCTTTAAAATGAACCAAATTTGAGCAGTAAATAAAAGATTATTGCATATTTTGAAAAATGAATCCAACTTTGCAAGTACATACTTTTTTTGTGGCCGAACGCAGCCCAAACAATCCAAACCCAAGTAGGGTGGGGTAAAACAAAAACAGCAAGGCTTGCACTATTTAATAGAAACCTTCTTCCCCTAGGGCTGGGGAGCCCAGTCGGTTAGGCATTCGCCTAGCATGCGAAAGGTCCCAGGTTCGGGTCCAGGCATCGCCAAAAAAACTGCCGACCTATAAACGGCCCGTGCAGCCAAAAATGTCCGACGAATAATTCCCCCGTGTAGAGGGAGTGCACGTTAAAATACGCTCCAAAGTCCCAACGTTGCGTACGATGTCGCCCTTAACGGTTGCGTTGGGTGCCTACTCAGGTGTCGGCTCGGCACTTGACTGTGGTTCTAAAATATGACGCCCGTCGCCAATAGACCTTGTGTAGCTCTAGTGCGACGATAATTCAAACTAAACTAAACCTTCTTCCCTTACCCCTACCATCAACTGGAGCCTCGGACCTTCCGATTCCGAGAACAAGGCCTTAACCACTAGGCTATCCACGGCCCCGAAATGTGTTATGCAGTCTCTTACCAAATAATTATTAGTATTTCCATCTCTACAAAGGTAACCTCTCTAGGCATAGCTATTGTATACTTCAATTACACTCCTTTTGATTACAATGCAAGCTTTGAAAACACTTTATTCCCCTACCCCCTCATGTGGTTTTCTAGAAAACGTGAGCATTGATACTATTTAATGGAAACCTTCTTCCCCTACCCCCACCATCAACTGGAGGGGTAGGGCCTACCCCCTAGAGAGATTTTGAAGCTTGCATCGCGATCGGAATGACACTAATCAATCATCACTGCTTGTTTCACCGATTTCATTATTAATTCATATCAATGATCGTTTATGAATTTTTCTGCAATTATGCTTTATTTTTTCAGGGACATGTTCAATGCGATCTTCTTATCCTGTTGGTCGGAGCTGCAGGAAGAGCAGCAGGCAGAACTTGCAGAAAGCCTGGAGCAAGCACTGACAACTCAAAACATTCCAGAGATCACACAGACACTTCTGAATTTAGCCGAATTCATGGAACACTGTGAAAAGGTATACTTTTTTTAATACTGAAACTTAATAGTTGATGAATGACATGACTTTCTTGGTGGGGGGGGGGGGGGGGCGGCAAGTTCGCCAAGCACTGCGACCTCAAGTCTATTGTACTCAACCCCAGAAATGATACAGGCACAAAGAAAGATCGACACAAACACATAAACAAATAACAACATTTATTGACGGATGCAAACACCCATGCCTTTACCGGAATTCGAACTTGAACCCTTAGGCTCCAAAGGCTAGCTCCCTAACCGTTGTGCTACTGGGTCGGCTAATAGTTGATGAAAGTAAATTTTGCATTCTCAACTGAATTTGCAAAGTTTGATTCCCACCGCTCCCTTAAAAAGCTTCTAAATTTCTTTTTAAAATATCAAAAAAGACCCTAAACTTTAGTTTAACTTTTGTTTTATTTAAGGGGGAATTGGAGTGGGTCTCTCCAAATCAAAGCCTCTCTGTGTTAGAATAGAAAAAAATATCTCACTGCGCTCAGTAGAAAACAATAATTTTCTAAGACAAATAACTCTTGCTGTATTAAATATTTGAATACTTGAAACAGGACAATTAATTACTGTATAATGTTTTCATTTAAATATTTCAGGGTCCTCTCCCACTGAAATCCACCTTGCTGGGAGAGAAAGCTATTGAGTGCCGAGCCTATGCAAAAGCTTTGCATTACAAAGAAGATGAATTCCACAAGGGACCAACAAGTGAAATTTTAGAAACGTTAATCAGGTATGTATTTAAAATAAATGCCTCTTGGCCATTGTGTTTGTCAATGCACAGTATAGATCCTTCTGAGGGATAGGCAAATTGACTGGAGTGTAAGCTTGTTTTTATTGTATTAGATTAAAATTTAAATTTTGCACCGAAGATTTAATTTATATAATTTTTTTAATTGAATTTATATTGCTGAGATAATTATAAATGACTCTTCCATACTTAAAATTTAGTGAAGTCATGAAATTTGTAAATTTTTAAAAAATTATATAATTTTTGCCGGAAAACCTGACAGTCAGGTGACAGGTTTATGCTGTTTGTATCCCTTAGGCTATGTCCTGACTACGCCACAAAGACAACAAATGCAACAAAACTTGGCGACTTGGCAGAGTCAGCCCCCAAGCTATTGCATTGCTTGGCGCCCTTGGCGGTCGCCAAGTTTTGTTGCCTTTGTAGCATTTGATGTCGTAGTGAGGACATAGCCTTAGAGATTTGATATGTAAATAGATTTAAGTAAAACTTAATTTAATATACTTAAGTACTATAAGATCTTGCCAGTGTATAAAAGATTTAGATTTATAACACTTTTTTTTTATTCATACAGGCAAGAAATAAAATGCCCTTACTATGTTGTATTTTTATTTTGTTATTTGGTAGGTTTATTGTCAGAAATTAATCCTAATGCATCAAGTGATGTGAAGTATGAAAAATAACCTTATAAATTGTATTTCTTTTTTCACACTTGGCATTGAATTTAGAATGAAGCAATGATTTTATTATACATACAATCGATTAGAATGTATCACTTATTTAAAAAAAGAATTAGGTTTCGTTGCTGACACTGGACTCTTTTAGACTTTGAACTGCTACGAAATTTAAATAATTCTATGTATCTAAGTAAATTCTTTTTGATATTGTTTGCATACCGTATATACTCGTGTATAAGCCGAGAAATTTTTGACAATTTCAGTGTCGTAAAAATCGGGGTCGACTTATACACGAGACATCAAATTTCCAAAAAAAAAAATCCCATGTCCTTAAAATAAAACTAAATTTCAATCAAACTTAAGGTTTAGATACTATCTATTAAAAATAAGGACCCAAAAGCGGTTAAATCTTGAAGATGAAATAAGATTGGTATCTATTCACGGTATCCACCATAATGATACTTAATTGTTAGTTCTCCACGTGATGCGTATTTTGCACGTGTAGCTCTGGCACAGGGCAGTTCAGTCAACCAGTCTTTAAGGTGTAAAGAAAACATCGGTCCGTGACCTTGGCAGCATAGTCTTCACGCTTCACTGAACTTAGTTTCAACTAAGATTCTCCATTCAGGGTCGGCAATGTCAAGGACACTCGGAGATGAAACCCGTTTTATTTTCATTGGGGTTGAAATTTAGCTTGCAAAATAAATAAAAATTACGATCCCGTTATGAACCGGTTTCTTCTTATTTTCTTCAGAAGGCTGGCCTTATTTCCTACCTCGACTTATACACAGGTTACCGATTTTGGAAGGATATTTGGTTTAAAAATGGGGGGTCGGGTTATACACGGAGTCGGGTTATACACGAGTATATACGGTACTTTAATTTTACTTTGTGATTTTGAACTAAGTTGTAAATTATACTGATCAGAATATTGTTGCAGTATTAACAACAAATTACACCAGCCTGAGGCCGCTACTGGTGTTCTGGAGTATGCTATGAAAAATCACGGAGCTGACTTGGTAATTTTTTAAAAATAATTCTTAACATCATTTTATTATTTTTTTTTGTTGTAGTCATTGTTAGATAAATTTAAAAGCATAAAAAATATTTGGAAACATTTTGAGATGAAATCAATTCAAATTCAGGTTTCGTACTCCTCCTGAAAATCCGGAAAAGCTCCTGAAATTCGTATTTTTGTCTAAGGGCCTTTATAACTCCTGAAATTTGTATTGAAAATCCTGCTTGAAGTTTATTTTTCCTGAAATATTATCATCTTATAATAGAAAAGAGTTATGTAGATTTGCAAGATCCAATTTAATAATAACAAAAAGATTTTGCATTTGTTTTGGTTGAGCAAATTGACAGTTTTTAAATGTTTGAGATTTTGGCCTGTTTTAAGGTTTAATAATTCTTTTACTTGTTGTTGGGAAGTTATTTTATTTAAGGTTTTCTGATCTTTACAGTACCAGAAACCACAATTTGTTAAACTTGGATTTTTAGTGATTAAGTAGGCACCCTCTTTCAACGATATACTATCTTTCTCCGTTTTTACAGAAAGTGAAAGAGCGCTGGTACGAGAAGCTTCACAAGTGGGACAAGGCTCTGAATGCGTATCAGCAAGCTAGAGAACAGAGACCTGAGGACATGGAACTGATCATGGGCCAAATGCGATGTCTCGAAGTGCTAGGGGAATGGTGAGGACAACACCTGATCTCAATTTTAAAAGAGAAATATAAGGATTTAATGATTCATATGTATAGAGTTTCGTCGTTGGTGGCAACAGCTCTGCGGTCTTTTTTTCATTTTTCTGGAATTTTGTTTCGGTTTCCTCTAAAGTGTCCTACGAATATTTTACTTATGATGATATAAATATATTACCTTACTGAAATGAATGTTGTGCACAAACTTTTCTTTCAGTCATACTAAAGCTTTCTTTGTTCCTGAATCGCGTTAAATTGCTGTTCCACAATTTTGCTTTATTTCTCCACATAAGACAAACTATCATCTAAACCGACTTTTACCAGCAACATTGAAGTTTTGGTAATGCTTTATATACTTAAAACTCAAGTGAATTAAAACCTATTTAGGTTAATAAATAGTAAGAACAAAAACATACACGGAAGTGGGACAGCAGGCGAAAGCAGACGATAAAAACCGTGCAAAATAAGAGTGAAACCGAAGCAACCAATGCAATCACAGGATGAATAAAATTAAAACAAGAACGTTACATCATTTAAAACGTTCCCATTATAAATTTATTGTTATTATAATTGAATGTGATGGTTTTTTCTGTTTTATTTAGTTTTCAATCTCCTCTTTAAAATTAGTTTCCAATCGTTTTTGCAGCAGATATAAATGAATTCCAAAAACTTATTTAATTATATTTCTTAAATTTAACCAAACTTAAGTGAAAAACAAACTTACTATTTTTTATTTTCATTCTAAGGTGATGGCAACCAAATTTTTATTGCTCAGTGTCAACTGCATTTAATACTGAAATTTTGTTCTCATATACATGAATGAAAATAAATGTTGTTGATTTTTTGAAAAATTGTTTTCAGGGGCCAGTTATATCAACTCTCTTCTGAAACCTGGCCAACAGTAGAAGAAGGTGATCGAACAAAGATGGCTCCTATTGCCGCTGCGGCCGCATGGGGATTGGGTAAAAAAATTGTTTAAATATTTATATTCGTGATTAATAATTTAGCATTCCATCATTTTGTAACTTTGGCAGATGTGTTTTCAAGTACTATTTGGTTGCAAGAATCAAATAATTTTACCTCCTAAAATAGTTTTAAACCTTACTTTTATTTTGCTTAGGACATTGGGAAAGCATGGAAGAATATACAAGAGTCATTCCTCGTGGCACAACTGACAGTGCATTTTACCAAGCTATACTCTCAATTCATCGCTCAGAATTCCATAAGGCTCAGCAGGTATGACGATTTCATAATTTGTCTTTTTTATTGGATTTAGTTTAGAACTTAGTTTTTCTTTTGGAAAGGAATGTTTTCCATTGAGTTAATCTGTGTGATAGCTTCTATTCAAGTTTTAAATGGTTGCAACAATAGTTTAGTGTTTAGATATAATTGCTGTGCTATTGAATATTCTATGTCATTTTAAGCCACAGCATACAAAAACGAATTTAAAACTACAAAACACCAATTTCAATGCCAAAGTTTAAATTTCCAATTTATGCTTTTGATTCCTGAAACGAAACTAAAAATTGAACTATTTTTTTTTCACTTGTTTCATACTGAATTCTCTCTCCCATGTCATTAATATCCTCTCTACCAAATTAAAAATAATTCCTTCCATTATTTGGTTCTACAGAATCTCAGTCCAGTCGGTTAGGCGCTCGCCTAGCATGCAAAAGGTCCCAGGTTCGGGTCCGGGCATCGCCAAAATAACTGCCGACCTATAAACAGCCCGTTCAGCCAAAAATGTCTGACGAATAATACACCGTGTAGAGGGAGTGCACGTTAAAATACGCTCCAAATGTCCCAATGCTGCGTACGATGTCGCCCTTAACGGTTGTGTTGGGTGCCAACTCGGGTGCTGGCTCGTCACTTGACTGTGGTTCTAAAATACGTCGCCTGTCGCCAATAGCCCTCGTTTAGCTCTAGTGTGACGATAATTCAAACTAAACTGAACTCTACAGAATCTCATGATTACTGTTAATTTAAGTAATGACTTTCAAATTATTTAAGTATATGAAACAAAAGTAGTAGAAAATGTAGTCGTTTAAGAGGGAATGTCAGCCCCATAGAGCTTATGCATTAGTTTTGGAATCACAACTTCCGCAGAAGTATTGCTTTGCCTTGTTAGCCCTTTTTTCCCAGGTGTGGGAATTAACATAACATCAAAATGAAACAAATTTTAAAAGAAAATGTTATCTAGTTATTTAATTATATATTTTTGAAGTTTTAAAATGCCAAAAATATACAGCAGATGGCGACACTATTTTAAAACTTTACCAATTAATAATTAAATAACCTGGATGTTATTTTCAATTGATGTTATGATGATTCCCATATCTGGTGAAAATTGGATAACATGGCAAAGCAATTCTTTTGTAAAAGTTGTGATTTCAAAACTAATGCATTAGCTCTATGGGACTGACAGTCCCTCTTAAGATAATTTTTAAATTTTTTTTAAAAGATCATGGAAAGTTATTTAATGACTAAATATTTTCTATGGGAACGGCCGAGTCATGTGACTGGGATGTTAAAGATATTAATAAGCAGGGATTGGAAAGTTATTTTTAAAAAGTAACTTAGTTACAGTTACTTAATCAAAAAAGTAACGATTCACAGTTACTTTTTGAAATTTCAAGTTATAAGAAAAATTGAAATTTAGCCATCTTACCATTTTTCAAAGAGAACCACGATTAGCGAAACCTAAGCACAAACAAAATGCTGAAATTATAATTAATTTTTTTATTTAATTTCAATCCTGGTTCAATCCAAGAAATAGGTGTGAACGTGCCCTCTCTCTCTCTCCCCACACACACACACACTTTATTGTTGGTCATTGTTGTAGAACCCATTAAGGTTCAGGCAACACAAAGGGGTTTACACTGGTCGAAACTTGCCGAACGACAACCTGCTTGACAGTCAGCATGATTTATTTCAAAACCCATCTTTTCGGTAGAAGCCTGTTATTACGGGTCTTATAATGTGATACTTGGAAAGGTATAAACAGACAAGGAGAAACATTCGTACTTTATCAATTCTGGCTGAAAACAGCCGCTACGCCTTTAGCAGCCAAAGTGGACAATGCTATTTTGGTTTTTTCCTCCCAAGAAAAGCTCATATTTCGGGGATGCGAAATGTTCCCTTCTCTCTCTCTGGGAGTGGAATTTCAAAATAAGCATCAGACAGCCTTCGGAAAGTAACGGAAAAGTAACGCAATTTTTCATTAACTTCGTTACCGCTAAAAGTAACTAAGTTACAGTTACTTTCTGAAAAATGTAACGGCGTTACCCGACGTTACTTAAAAAAAAGTAACAGTTACAAGTAACGGCGTTACAAATAACGCGTTACTCCAATCCCTGTTAATAAGTTATATTAAAGATATGTGTGTAAGTCATCTATGATCTTTTTTAAATGTGATTTGTGATTTTTAAAATGTTCTTGTTTCAGTTTATTGATAAAGCTCGCGATCTTTTGGATACAGAGCTAACTGCTTTGGCAGGAGAAAGCTATAGCAGAGCTTATGGTGTAAGTAATCTATTTTTTTCAAATTAAAAATTAATATGAAACCAACGTTTAGGTTACATTATAAATAACCTAATTATGCACCAACTTTTTGCATCATTGGCTTTAAAAAAAAAAAATGTGTGATTGTGTGTATCACAATTTAATTTGTTCAACCGTGAAGTATATAAACACTAAGCTGTTTATCATTAAAACTACGTTTTTACGTGATATCTCCAACTCAAAAGAAAGAATTGAAATGAATTAAAAGTCCAAGAATTCATTTTAACTTGAAAATAATAAGAGGTAATTTCTTTATATCTACAAATATGCATGCTAATAAATATGACTTGTTAAGTTTAGACCAAGTTAAGTTTTTAGCATTTCTGGAACTTGCATGCATGTTCAGGGTTCCTACGCCTCCTGAAATTCCTGAAAAACTCCAGAATTTCATTTTTATTTTTTAAGGGCCCTTATAACTCCTGAAATTTTGTCTATCATCTCCTGATATTTTCCCTCCTGAAAAAAACGACGACATGAATCATTTTTCTCCTTTCTCAGTCGGTTTTCTCTCGTACTTTATCAGGATGTCTACCGGTCGAAAAAGTCATGAAATTAAAACAAAGGTCACGAAAATTTAAAAAATTCACCAAAAAAAGGCGATTTTTCCCCAAAAAAGGGGGTTGGCTTTTATACCGAAGCCTCAAATTTTCCACAACATTTACACCCCTTGTTTCCTTCATTCTTGGTCTAAGTCACTAGACCAATACAATAATAAACACATATTCAAATTTATTTTGCTATACCTCCTGAATTTACATCGCTGCACTTCTGAAAAATTCCTTAGAAACTCCTGAATTTCACCATCATAAATAGAGTACGAACCCTGATGGTTGCTAATCATGTTGAATTGATATTCTAGGCTATGGTCCATGTCCAAATGATGTCTGAACTAGAGGAAGTAATTCATTACAAGCTCATTCCTGAACGTAGAGATGCCATCAAGGAGAAGTGGTGGGATAGGTTGCAGGTATTTTATTCAAAGGACAAGTTGCATGAAACGCGAATTTCAGAATATATATATGTTTTTTTTGGTAGATTAGAAGCTGCAGATCCTGAATATAAGCTTAAATATTTAGAAATATGTTTCATTTCAGCAAAAAATACATTTGAAATTCCCTGAAAATGTATGTCGCTGAAAACAGTACTGACGTCACATGATATGTTTTTGGCGATGTTTCGATCTATGTCCCTAATGTTTTAATACACTAGAGCATGTATGAGCCATTGCAGAACTATTGCAGACTGTTGGATCTGATCGGAATAGTAGGGTGAAATCGTTGAACGTTTGAAGAAATTAACTGGAATGAACATGAGGTATTCATGACGTGTTAAAATAGCATAAATTTTTTAAAGAGTTGGATTACGATGAAAACACGTTTCACAGTTTCAAAAGTGATACAGTGAAATGTGATATGAAATAATCCGACAAGAACAAAAAAGCCAAACATGACGTCATTTCTTATGACATGAGAGATATAACGGAAGTGACGTATCACTAACTTTAAAAATGAATTTAAAAATAAATACATCCTAAAAACCAGAAATACTTGAGTTTTAGAGGTTTTTTAATGTGCTGAATCGAATAAAAATGTTTGTGGAAAACTCTGTAATTGTTCATTGTTTAAAAAAAACCTTCAGTAGTCTCTCTCAGGGATCTGAAAGTTACTTTTAAAAAATAACTGTTACAGTTACAGCTGCTCAATGAAAAAAGTAACTTTGTTACAGTTACCTAATATGAAAAGTAACTAGTTGAGATACTTTTAGAAATATCAAGTTATAACCTTTATTATATTAGTTACCTTTTTTCAAAGAAAACAAATATAAAAGTATTAAGGACAATCGGGAAAAAGAAATTTAAGAATGAATATTTAACATCGTTAAAAGTTACAAAATAATAATAATTTAGTCGAAAGCCGAATATATACCCGTGAAGAGAGGTGGGTGAAGTAACGAAAAATTTAAAAATATTGTTACTCAGTTACCCCCAGGGCCGGATTTAAAGATTTGCCGCCTGTAGGCTACAATTGATTTGCCGCCACTGTCACAATATTCCCCGGGGAAAAGTAGCTGGTTAGCTGCAAAATAGAGTGGTATGTGCTCTTTAAAATAGATACACATATTAGAATCATCTATGTACCCTTTACACACTAAATCGAAAGCGGAATAGCCAATTTTTAAAAACTGTTCTACTATATATTTTTTTTAACTTCGAAATCCGGGAGGAGGGGCTGTAATTGCCTTCGCAGCGACCATGTTTGCTACGAGATATTAGTACTATATATGCATTTACGGTTTACGCATTAATGTAAATTATTTGTTTGTTTCTTTCTTTAAAATATTCATATCTTTATAATAAATTTTTTATGCCGAATGCCGCTTTAATGGGTCGCAAAATTTGCCGCCCCCCAAAAATTCGCCCTACTTAGCCTATTTAGTAATCAAGCCCTGGTTACCCCTACAAGTAATGAAGTTAGTTACTTTCTCTTCTGAAAAACCTAACGGCATTACCTAAAAAAAAGTAACTGTTGCAAGTAACACGTTCCTCCGATCCCTGGTCTCCCTCTTAACCATATCTCCGCTTTAAGGGGGAATGGGCGCGCTGGACGACGGGTCTCCAAACTCAGTGTTAATCCAATGCCTCAGTGTTAATCCAATGGGGAATAAAACCATTTTTTCTGCCACATTTCTCCTGCTGTATTGAATATTTTTACCAGCGGATTTTTTTTAAATGATAAATGTAGATAACTCACAGGTATCTGTCTTCCCACTTTTTGAAATTGCTTCGAATATTTTATGTAAAATTATTTATTGAAAATTTAAAAAAATATTTGAACCCATTTCAAAAAGTGGGAAGGTCGGGACCTGTAAGTCAGCTACATTTATCACATAAAGAAATCTGCTCGTAAAAATATTCAATACAGCCGGAGAAATGTGGCAGAGAAAATATTTTTTTCTCCATAGGGTTAACACTGATGTACTTTACTTTGTAGACCCCCGGTCCAGCGCACCCATTCCCCCTTAACTGGACAAAAAAAAATTATACTTGAAGTGTAAAAAATAGCTAAAGAATAGTTTGTTTTCGATTTCCATGTGATGCTGCTAAAACAAATGGCCGACAAAAGCGGCCAGTAGTCAAACTCCTAGACTACAATATTTTTTTTAATGGTACGTTACTTGTAATGCTTTAATATAGTGAATAAAATGATGCATTATTTTGATTGTGTATTTATGTATAAGGCAAATATCAATGTAGATATATCGAATCAAATATATATATCCAAACCTTAATGCATCTCACTCCTCTTCCGGTTTAACCTGTTTCCTGTTTAATTTGTCTTACCTGCTATCCAATTTAAGCGGGTGTCTAATGTACTAGTTAAGATCATGCTATTAGGTACAGATGAGTAAAAGTTGAATAACGAACTGTCTTCTCCTAAAGGGTTGCCAGAGAATAGTGGAAGACTGGCAGAAGATAATGCAGGTCCATTCCTTGGTGGTGAGCCCCCAAGAGGACATGCGGTCATGGCTGAAGTACGCTAGTTTGTGCAGAAGGGCTGGAAGATTGGTTCGTCTAATTCAATTTCCTTATTTTTTTTAAGGTTTTATAAATAGTGCAGAGTTTGTACACTTCCTGAAAAACTCCTGAATTTCATGTTTTTTTCTAAGGGCCCTTATAACTCCCAAAAATTATCTCATCTCCTGATATTTATTTCCCTCTCCTGAAAAAACTGACGACACAAATCGTTTTTCTCCTTTCTCTGCAGTTTTTCTCCCGTACTTTCTTCGGAATAAGTCTACTGTGCATGCACATTAGAAAAATAGAGTTCCGACATCGTGATACTAAACGGCACAACTCTTTAGAAGATTTTTTTCTTCTGTTTTATCATTTGAGGTGCAGTGAAGTCACTAGACTAATACAATAGTTAACAAACATGTTCAATTTTATTCCTCATTACCTCCTGAATTTACACTCCAGAAAAACTCCTTAGGAACTCCTGAATTTTACGATCATAGATAGAGTATGAACCCTGATAGTGTATTGGATTAGGGGAATCCATAAAGTTTAGCACTGACAGACAATAGTAAATGGCTTCATTAATTAAACATTAAGTAATTAAAGAGAAACTAACATGAACACTAAACAACATGTACGAAACATAGATGAAGCTGAGTCATTCTGAAAAAGTACATTATACAGTTACGTACCATCACTTACAACACAAAGGACGCAACTGTCAAGCAGGACGAGCTTATTTAATGAAATGGTAGAAGGGGTGAGATTGACTTACTACAATATAAAACGAAACTCCTGGGCGCAACACCCCATTACTGGGCCAAGGCCTGCCGTGCACAATTCAGCTTTCGTGACCTAGGGCTCTGAGGTGCTAGGCATATGTCCCGGTAAGGTGGGCAGCCTCACGCGGAACCCCCAGTGTTGTAGTTCCCAAGCATGCTTGGTACCCATTTTATCGACCCACTCAAGGTATGAAAGGAGGGCTTACTCCAATATAGTGAAGTTTTATTGCCTAGTGTAATGACTATTAGGGGGTTAAGTACAATAATTCAACTCAACAAGTTCAGGCCAAAAATTAAAAAAAATTATATTGTTTAGCTTCTTTTAGTAGTAATAGTACTTCTTCAAGCTTTTTAGCCTAGTCATTCTTATTTACTTATATCTTATCATTATTTATGACTGACTTTTTTAAAAATCAAGTATCCCATTCAATAAATAATTAAAATAATGTAAAATTTTACTTCCAAATTAGCTGGTGTATTAAATCCATAGATATCATAGTTAAAGTATTAGATTGGCAGATCACGTGACCTCCAATGCTAACGACGGGACGCGCATGGAGGCCAAATAACAGGGCAAAATGGCCAGTTGTTGCTGCCACTTTAAGGAGAAATATACTACGAAAAAATACCATTTCATTCTAAAATTACAAAAAAAATACTAGAAAGGATTTAAAGTCACTAAAAAGATTCCAAAATGCAGCTAATATTTTTACGATATTTTTTGTAATTTTAGAATTAAATGGTATTTTTTCGTAGTATTTTTCTCCTTAAAGTGGCAGCACCACTCGCCATTTTGCCCTCTTATTTGGCCCCCATGCGCGTCCCGTCGTTAGCATTGGAGGTCACATGATCTTCCAATCTAATACTGTAACTATGATATCTATGATTAAATCACATTTATATTATGAAATTCTATTAAACACCGGACTCTTCCATTCAGGCTCTGTCGAATCGCACCCTTGTTATGCTGCTTGGTGTGGACCCTGCTTCGTACCCCAATGCCATTCTGCCCTGCACACACCCTCAAGTGACCTTTGCCTACATCAAGCACATGTGGAAGAGCAACCACAAAGTAAGTGTCATTTTGTATATATGACATATCATAACTTAACCCCCTCAATATAACTTAAATCTTATATTTTGTACCCCAATTAAACTTAATAACTTAAATTATCTTTCTCATATATCCTTAATATCACTTAGTACTTTAACATCCCAACCACACCTTCGGCAACAAACCGTCGCCTAGATCAATCCGTTCCCACAGAAATTGTTTAGTCAGCAAATAGTTTACTGTGACCTTAAACCTCTCTCGTCATCGATGCTGAACCCTGATTGGTCAATCGAAGAACAAGCAATAACAATCTGTAGCTGTGAATCACTTTTTAATTAGACTTCAAGATGTAAGGTTGTGTGTGCTTTTGGCGAGCCGAGCTACGGCTCCGACTCCGTCCCGTTAAACACTTTAAATGATTTCTTTATAATAAAAGATCTTGGACGTCCAAACTACCTTCATTTCTTTAGTTAACTAAATCATAATTATGCTCTCCTGTGTAGTAGATGTTATTCTACTACATATATGTAATAGAATAACATCTACTACACATTCTTATTTAGTTAATCCAGAAATGAAGTAATATTGGATGTCCAAAGAGTGGTTTATTGTAAAGAAAGCATATTTTAGAGTTTGTAAAGAACGGGGCCGGAACCAAAGCTCGGCACGTCAAAAAGCACACAACCTTACATCTCGGGGTCTAATTCAGAAGTGCGCAATAACACATCGAAGAATTGTATTAGTCGAACTGATCACATGGCCTTCGAGAACTTTCTAGAAGAATAATCTGATGCAATCTTGTGGTTTTATTTCAAAGGTACATCTTTATCTACGCATGTCAAGGTTACAAGTAAATGAGGTTGACAAAGGTGTATAATTTTATAATATTTAAGGGTATTTTAATAGTGGGAATATTTATTGGGAATATTGCCTCATATATATTATGTAAAATAATGACTCTTAGAAAGTCTACTATCTTTCATAAGGGAATACGAGAGTGGCAGAGAAGTACAGCTTAAATGGACAATTGGACAGTTCCACTTATGTATAGTTTTCAAGGAGGGGGTTGAAAATAAAGAATAGGTAGCTGGGGAGGTGAATAGCTTCATTTAACTCCGGAGAAGGGGGGGGGGGGGCTGCAAAACAAATGAGTACTGCAGTTTGACCGGACAACGCCTTCCAAGAATCCAGAAGAGGTGTGCATGAGTGGGGGGGGGGGGGGAATAATGGGTTGGAAAGAAATAGAGAGAAAGGGTGGTTCCTGGAACACAGAGGGGTACAAGAAAGGGTAAATTTTTTAAGGTTATAAAGTGGCATATATTGAATACATTTAACTATGCTACTACAGTCGAACCCTGCTATAGTGAACCCTCTACGCAACCAACACTTGGTTCACTATAGCCAATTTCTCTGGAATAAAGTTTTATACGATAAAAATCTTTTATAAGGATAATAATAGTTTTGCATATCGTAAATTAATTGAATAGATAATTGAATTAAAAATTAATTATTTAATAAATTTTGCTCAGTTTTCAAGGGGTGGCGTTGAAAAGAAAGAATAACTCCGGGGGGTAGGTTGCAACGTGAGTTTTGCAGTGTTTGACCCCAGACACGCCTTTTCCAGGAATCTAGAAGCGTATACGAGTGTGGTGGGGGGTATGAATAATGGGTTGAAAAGTAAGGGTGGTATCTGGAACACAGAGGGGTACAAAAAAGGGTAATGTTTACTTTGAAACAGGTTCAGTTTGAGTACAATAAGATCCGAAAGTCAGGTTGAAATCAACACATTGTTAAAGATTGCTATCTCGCTACCGCTTACCACTGATGGTATAACTTAAAATATAGAGAACTGAAAAAAATATTGAGGAAAGGAAATTTAAGTTCACTACAAGCGAACTCTTCTTTTCTAAGTAGTTCACTATATCCATATAAAATAACATTAGTTAAATAGGAGTTCGGAAGGGACCACTAAAAAGGTTCATTGCAAGCGAGGGTTCACTATATCCCAGGTTCACTATAGCGAGGTTCGACTGTAGCAACAAAGTCTTGTCTGACAAAAAGTCCTGTCTTAAGCGCATAAAAACGATGACTGAAGGGTTTCTTACTATCTCATTCTTCCCAACCGTTTTCTTTTAATTAAAGCTCAGATAGCAATGTATGTTATAATGAGCTATCTTTTTTTAAGTCAATTTCTCTAAAGTTTACATGATAGGAGGTTGTATTTTCTGATTCACTTTTAGATTCCACGCTACGTTTATAACGTAAACAGTGGAAGGTATTATAATCATTCAGTCCGTCTGTCACCCACTTTCATAGTCCAAACTACAAATGCTATGGACAAGTATGATACGTCAAAAAATTCAACGCATCGAAATTAGAATACATTGAAAATCTCAGAAAAGAATTCGAATTCGAAGTACTTCAATTATTTAAAAAATTGCAAAATTGAATGCTCATTTAAAAAGCACAAGAAGCCATTTTTATTAGAATTAAATCACCATTGCCATTCGCTCGAGAAACTTTAATTCTTTTAGACAATAAATTAAAATAAATTTATTTTTGCGACATCGATCAGTTTGAAATGACGTCAAATATATTTCACTACGAGATTCTTTGGATGTTGATATGAAATATTTTCATTCTATTTAAAAGCGAAGAATATTACATATTTATTCTTTGAAATATTAACTTTTGTAAATGATAAGTAATAATTATTGAATTTTCGAAATAAAATAAATGAAACTAGCCAAATTTAGCATGTTAATGTTTAATATATATAGAATTAATGCTGTGTTTGGTGCCTTTTTACCTGTTAAACACAACTGTTGTGTGGAAGCGGGTTAAGTGACAGATTCTGTTACAAACCTACTTGTTTTTAAAATGTTTTGTTAGTTATACCTCAAATGAGTTTAATCTTTATTCTAGCAAAATGCATTCAAGCAACTTCAAACTTTTGTGAATGTGTCCTTGGCATCCCAGGAATACAAAAACATGAACAACGGATCTTATACTACTGAAATCTCCAAACTACTTTCGAAGTAAGATGCTAATAGATACTGAATATAGTCCAAATATACTTTTCCTGCTTGTGATTCAATAATAGTGATTAGGGATGCACCGAATACCAAATTTGGCCGAATAACGAATATTCGGAAGAATACCGAATATTCGGCTTACCTAAACCAATTTTTATTTTTTTTGTCAGATCTAAGTAAGTTGTATTTATTATTCATCAAAATGCCAGAATTGTTTGTCTTTTTTTTCAGAATTAAAAAATGTTCCTAGGTAATGAGCATTTGGGCCTAGTTTTTTAATTTAGTCTCACAGACTGCTCTTAAATTTTTTTTATCCAATTTATAATACTGATCTGCACCAGTTAGCAGTGTCGGTAGTGAGCGGTTGTTCTCCGAAGCTGGAAGGATTTGTCAACCAAAACGCAATAGGTAGATTACTTCCCCAAAATGCTGAACAGCTCCTTTTCGTACATCATAATTTGCCTCTACTAATTTTTTATTAATTTCACTATTTGGCCGAATAGTAAAGCTATTAAAAAAGCTATTCACAGCATATTAAATTTCTGTATTGTATTTATAGTTAAATTTATGTTGCATTTATACTTAAGAGCACCGATATGAAGCGTTTGGGAAATTAGGTTGAGTAGAAAGAAGACATACTAAATAGTTAACTAAAAACTTAACTTTAATTAAAAAAAAACATAAAACTCATAATTAACTCATAATAAAACTTAAACCAGTAACAAAGAGGTAAGAGAACGCATTTTCGGTTCCAGTTGTATCTAAACTCAAATATTACAGTTATTTTATCAAGGAAATAATACAGTTATTTTAAAAGTACAAGTAATAAATTATTGCAGTCATAGCTGGCTGTTGACAAATGTTTAATTAGAACTACATTTGCTTATGCCAGTGCACCCTCCTCTCCTCCCAAATTTGTTCTTAAAAGCAAGTTTTTGAAAATAACCGATAAATTTGTTTTTCTTAATATTTTGGATTATGCTAATTCTTAAAGGATTCGCACACCTATATTTGTCACTTTGTAAGATGCAGGTGCAACTAATTTACCATGACCATCAGCTTAAAAGTGATTCAGTTCCTACATGATAGAAGCAGGAATCAAACATGCACAATGTGGTTCTGTTAGCCAGTGTTCTTTCGATTTGCTTTCTTTCTAACAAACATCCTAATAAATAATAAATTGATCTTATCCAATATAATAAACATTGAAACTTTTGTAGTGATCAGCACAAATACCCAATATTAGCCCCCCCCCCCCCCCCCCCCATTGAGTAATTACTTTGTTGTAAACCGTTCAGTACCAGGGTAGTTCTAATTCAAAACTGGGATGACCCAGAACTTTTCATTGGTGACATCATGAGGTCATCTTTTGGTTAGACACCTGACAACCTTCACACAACCGAAGCAAAGTCCTGAGATTCACTTTAAGCAGCAGCAACAAAAAAAGACACATCAATCGTTTCTCCTCTGGCTTACTGGACGGGGAGTACTGTGGTATTCAGCACAAATACCTGATACTAGCCCTCATAACCAAGAAATTACTTTGATGCAGATGGATCCAGGGCCGGATTTAGATTTTATGTGCCCCTAGGCCCGTGGTTTTTTGTCGCCCCCTCTTCACACCATCGTAAAGGAGGGAGAAATTGGACATCAGAAAGGTCTTTGTTAAGATAATTTGTATTTTATTCTAATTCATTGTGAAGTAAAATTAATTAAATAAATAACAAATTAAATAAATAACGCGCTGTAGATACACACTGACAGCCAAGCGAAAGATTCGCTTGTCCAGCGTCACCTATACGAGGAAGGCGAATGGGACTTTTATTCGTGGAGAGCATGTAGATGTAGACATGTATTGTAGTCTATAACATTTTATGGAAGTTTTCTGACAAAAAAAAATGCGGAATAATTTTGCGTCCCTCATCACGGTGCGCCCCTAGGGCCGGGCCTATTGGTAAATCCAGCCCTGAATGGATCAGAATTGGGCCAGCAGGCAAGAGGTTCCTAGTTCCAAACTGAGATTACCCTTTCCTCTTTACTTTTGTTGGACCAAACTATTCTTAAATTCAAATCAGCAGTATCTAATCTTTTATTAAATTGCTTAATTCCCCTAATTATATTCTCAAATTCGAAAATGAATGTGTTTTTCAGGTGCTACTTGAAACTTGGTGAGTGGGAGGAGAACCTGCATGGAATCAACGAACTTTCGATTCCTCAAATTCTACAGTTTTACTCTCAAGCCATGGAAAAAGACAGGAATTGGTATAAGGTAGGGCTTTTTAAGCTTTAAACCAATGTGCCAAAAAACACGGTTTTGGAATTTTTTTTATTGAAATTAAACTGGACATTGTGTCATTTTAATTATTAATGCATTTTAATTTTAAAATGTAAAACTCTATCGATAGTTTTTACCATTATGGAACAATTAGAAATATATCATTATGAAATAATTATAACTATACCATTACGAAATAATTATAACTTAACCAACCAGCATTGATGTTCACTTGATAATGCACCAAACAGCTATAATATAGTAACCGTCTTAATTTAATGATTTTCATTGTGTTGCAAATGTGTTAGAAAATTTTTTTATGAAGTACAAACTTTCCTTTGCAGCATAAATAGTCCTGGATTTATTTACATTTATAGGCATTAAACAAAATTAAATGGTTGTATAATTGTATTTAAAATTAAACAAAATATACAATTGAAATTATATTTTATATCTAACCAGTAAAATACAATCACCCATGCCTTCTCTCTACTCAAGTGTCGGCTTGTCACTTGAATGTGGTTCTAAAATACGACGCCTGTCGCCAATAGCCCTCGTGTATCTCTAGTGCGACAATAATTCAAACTAGCCTAACCAAACCCATGCCTTCTCTTATTCAGGTAGCTCATGCATGGGCCTACATGAATTTCGAAGCTGCCCTCTTCTACAAACATCAGGAGCAGCAGCAGAAGCTGCAGCTTGATCCGGATGGCATCGACGCTATGGAAGGAACCAGTCACGGGTCCCTCAAAGTTGCATCGGTTAGTTTTTATCCTTTCCAAGTAAATCGTTAACTGGGAATGGGCGCGCTGGACCCCAGGCCTCTAAACCAAAGTGTCTAAGTGTTAATCCAATGCGAAAAAATTAATTTCTAAGCCACATTTCTTCTGCTGCATTGTATATTTTTACAAACAGTTTTTTTTAAGTTATAAATGTAGATCCAAACAAATGTAACATAACAGGTCTCTATAATCCCAATTTTTGAAATTACTTTGAATATTTTGAGTAAAATTATTTATTAAAAATTTGTCCCAGTCGCATCGGTCAGTTTTGGTTGTCCTTTCCAAGTAAATCCTTAAATTTTATACTCCTTCTGATTACAATGCAAGCTTGAAAACCACATTTTTACCCTACCTCTACTGTGTGGTTTTCCACGAAACTATGTGAGCGTCATTGTTATAAACCTACCTTGTTTGAGGCTCTGCTGGGAAGTTAATCGCAATTGCTCTCCGAACCGGATTGGGAAAAAACAAAGGGGGAGACAGTGATTTTGGGGTTGTAAAACTGGTGTTGTAATTCAGAAGGAATATTTAGAATAGGAAAGGTTAACACAATTAATTGTTAAAAGCGTTAAAGGTACACACAAACTGTAAAAAAAAAAAACCCGTAAATTTCCTTTAAGACCGCTGAGAAGGCCTTTATTTCTTTCTGCAATGCCCTAATGTTCCAATTTGAAATTTGGATTATTTAACAGGGTTTAAACAAAGTGCCTCAAGGCGTATCTCAAAGCAAATCAATAGTAGAAATGAAATTTTTATGCAACAAAGGATAATTTTTGACTAGATGATTTACATAAATTTGGGTTATTCAATCTAGATGTCCATCTGTCAGAAACATTCTCATACATAATCTTCAAGACGCTTTTTAATAATTTAAAATCTTGCACAAAAAGAACAATCTTTTAACGTGTTATGCTCTTTTGTATTTTTGAAAGTCTTAACATGTTTTCAAAGATAGGTCTTGAAAATGTTTAATTATCTCCTGTGTCTTTGCAAGTATCATCCATACTTTGAAATATTTATAATGTATGATTTCTTAAATAAGAAATGAAATATAATAATGTTACATTTATTAAATTATTACTTTAATTTCCAGTCTACCGAGCATGTTCGAATGTATGCCGTCCCAGCCGTCAGAGGGTTCTTCCACTCTATTGCACTTTCATATGGAAGTTCTTTGCAAGATACCCTGAGGCAAGAATACTCATTTTATTATTTTGTAGTACATATGAATCTCGAAAATACTTGATGTTCTATCAGAGTTTAAAAAGCAATGTAGAAACACGAATAAAAAAGTTAAAATATCTTAAAAAGGCATACAGCCATGAATGAACCAAACCTTTGACTGAATCATTTTTTTATAAAGCTCTTTTCATTTTCATTTTATACATTGTTTTTCAAACTCTTAATAACGCAAAGGTTTTTGTACCTTTTTATTCTTGACGTTTGTTATGTATGTCAATTCTGATTTGTATTCAAATTTATCAAACCAGGGATTGGAAAGTTACTTCTAAAAAGTAACTGTTACAATTACTTAATTAAAAAGTAACTAATATGAAAAGTAACTAACTACAGTTGCTTTCGTGCAGCTATTTGGATTACTAACAGGTCACTGCGCTCTCAATAGACATCTGAAGAGTATAATGGGTGTAAAACAGGGCTCGAAATTAGCGGGTGCACAAGTGCACCGCTAATTAGGTGCACCGTGCACCTAAAAAGAAACTTGTGCACATAAGTTTTCAACTTGGGTGCACGTTGTGCACCCAAGTTCCGAAAGTCGCGAAACTCTGGTGATCCGAAAATCGCAAAACTCCGGGGATCCGAAAGTCGTGAAACTCCGGCTGAACCGAAAGTCGCGAAACTACGCCGATCCGAAAGTCTCGGAACTCCAGTGATCCGAAAGTCGCGAAACTACGGTGATCCGAAAGTCGCGAAACTCCGGTGATCCGAAAGTCGCGAAATTACGGTGATCTGAAAGTCGCGAAATTACGGCGATCCGAAAGTCGCGGAACTCCGGGGATCCGAAAGTCGCGAAACTACGGCGATCGGAAAATCGCTAAACTACAGCGATCCGAAAGTTGCGAAACTCCAGCGATTCGAATACAACGATTTTCATGACTTTTGATCGTTTTTTTGCTAAATTCATGACTTTTCATGACAAAATTTACCCTATGTCCAAATTCATGACTTTTCATATGCGCGGAACCCTGCATTTAGTCAATTTGTATGAAGAAAAGTTTTTTTTAACTTGTTATTCATATTATATGTGTGCACATAATATTTATATTTGTGCACCTAACTATTATTTAGTGCACCTAATTCACAAGACTTGGGTGCACTCGTGCACCTGGCATAAAAAGTTAATTTCGAGCCCTGGTGTAAAAGATCTTCTCTGTAGGGCTTGTCAACAGGTTGAGGCAAGTTCATTTCACGTTCTCTGCGAATGTGACAACTACTCTGCATAAGGATTTGAGTATCTTGTGTACCATTGTATCGATGCCTGGGAGGTTGATAACTTATCAGGGATATTCTGAGGTTCATTTCAGCAATCGGCCTGCTTCAAGGTTAAACGATGGGGTTAGTACAATAGACCAGTGATCGCAGTGCTTGGACCAATGTTGAATGAAACTTGACAAAGTGACGAAGCAAGAAACCAATTTCATCAAAATAATTTTTAATTAAAATAAATCAAACAATTTACAATTAAAGCTCAAAAATAAAGATATCTAAACAGTGGGCGTTTTCGCCATGTTGTTATCAGTTCACCGGCGCTTCAACTCAAAATCACCACCAGATTCGAAGCTTATAAAAAGAAAGAGTGAGTAAGAAATATTAAAGCCTGTGCTTAAATATACCGCTAAACAATAGCACCGCAGCCGCGGTAATTGAAAATCCGCATTGCGCATGCGTACCCGTGACGCGAAATGAAGCTCCGGTGAAAGAAAACGTAAACAAACCAACGCGGCACTCCGCAGCAACATGCCGTGACGTCACCGTTTTACGCAGTAGCCCGATGACGTCACCGATATAAAGAACTGTATTTGCATGAGAGGAAAACTTATAATTTTGCTAACAATCGGCCCCCCTCATGCAAAATGCCCTGACGGGCTGCCCCACTCAAGTCTCAAGACATAAGTCATAACTAACTACAGTTACTTTTAGAAATTTCACGTTATAAGAAAAGTTGCGAGTTAACCATCTTACCTTTAAAGAGAACCAAGATTAAAGGAATTCAGTAACCCCTCGCTAACGGCACATCACATCATATTTGAATGTGATGCCCTTGCCCATACTCGATTGATAACCTTAGGTATCATTAATGATAAAGAGTTACACCTTAGCTCTATCAGGGACCTGGCTGACTTTATCACTAAAGTAGGAGACCCTAACAAATGGAGCTAAGGAACTTTTTGGGTCCGGGGTGTGGTACAAAATGCTACCCAAAAGCAGAGGTGCCACATATCGGACAAACCCAAATTAAAAGAAGAAGAACCCCTCGCTATATCGCGCCTCGTTACATCGCGGATTCGGATAGATCACACCTTGTCTTCCAATTTTTTCCCCTGTTTATTTTTTCTCTCAATATGTACTTAGTACTTTCCTTAAAATCGATTCTAATATTGGTGGCTAAATTCATCTAATATTAGTGAGATACAGTTAATAAACTTTCGTTTGTTGATATTTGCTGGAAAACGGGTTTTAACGAGAAAAAAATCAAAGCAGCTGACTTTAGATAAATTTTTTTACTAGAAAATGTGTGAAATATTATAGTATTACCTGTGCAGTGTGCAATAATGTGTAATGTTTATAGTAATTAATAATAAGTCCTTTCTAGATTTTTGTTTCTTTTTTAGAGTAGTTAAATTATTTAATATTAATTTTTATCTTTCAAATAAATACCGTGCTTTAGTTTAAAAACTGTGTTATCAAGTCGCTCGTTATATCGCGTATTCAGTTATATCGCATTATTTTAGCTTGTCTCCCATGAAGCGCGATTTAACAAAGGGTTGCTGTATTGACAATGTGGAAAATAATGCCAACTTCAACGTTGTTAAATTTTAATTTGTTAATTTTAAGCTGAACTACTGAAAATATCCATGAAGAGCGTCGTGAGATGTAACAGAAAAATAAGGAACATTTTCTTTACCGCTAAAAGCGACTAAGTTACAGTTACTTTCTGAGAAATCTAACGTTGATTTTACCTAAAAAAAGTTACTGTTACTAGTAACGGCATCACAAGTAACACATTACTCCAATCCATGTAGCAAACATTTTAGTGGCATTTTTTATCCATATTATATTTTGTCAATTACCTTTCTTAATTGCCACTTTTGGTTCAACAGTGCATTCTTTCTTATTGATTATTTTCGATAAGGCAGAGGCTACGCGCACGGGCACCGTTCACGCATTAGGTGTACGGGTATTAACGCGCAAGGAACTTAACGGGCTTACTGGAACCGTGCTTACATTGCCTGCACGGACATGATATACTTGAAAGTTGAGATTACTTTTTTTTGGGCCCCGGGCAATTTTGTTTTCTCTATAAAAACATCAGTATCCAACAAGGGCTGCATCGTAGGGCGCCTTGAAAGCCTAAACACTCGTTTGGGGCCCCGGCAATTTTGTTTTCTCTAAAAAAACATCAATTCTAGCCATTTGCAATGAAAGTTAAAAAAAATAGAAATTTAAATACTTCATGAAAACGTTAAAAATGCCCGAAAGCATGTTTTGAACCCGAGACCTTTTGAATACGAACCTTTTATGCTACCACTAAGCTACGGTGGTCAAGGGTGAATCGAACTAAAACTGTTAATAAGCCTCGGTCCTGCGCAGTTACTACCCTTACGCGCAATGATTGTACGGTGCCCGTGTACGTAGACACTCCGTTTCGATAAAGCCATAAAATATAGCTTAAAGTTTTTTGTTGATTATTCATATTGTAGAAAACTATAAGCATTAGCGGAAAAATTAGGTACATTTGTAGCCTTAACTTAAATATAGAATGTCTGGATTAAAGTTGCTGTACTGTATTGAATAGTAGGAGGTTTTATGGTAAAACCTCCTACTTTCTTAGTGGGCACACGAGGGGTATCATTTTTCAGCAGGGCAAAAGAAATTTCCGGAATGTCCTCGGTGTTCCGTTGAATTAGCCTCCCAGAACACATTTTGACTTGCTTGAATTTTAAAAAAAGACGAAGTCCTTCAGGACCCAATGCAGTTTTTAGACTTTTTGTACATTTCTGGTTTCATGGGGTTGTCTAGCTTAAGCTAGACAACCTGAGATTAGTAAGAAGAAGAAGAAGAAGAAATATAGAATTGTTTGATAGTTTTTTTTTAATTTTTTGTATATAATGTATTTCAGGCTTCTTACTTTGTGGTTCGATTATGGCCACATGCCCGATGTGAATAAAGCTGTGATTGAAGGCCTAAAGACTGTGTCGATTGAGACGTGGCTTCAGGTTAGTAGTAGTATTTTGATAATCTGGTAATATGTTTCCTTTTTTGTGACTTTTATGTTGAAAAACTGAGTATTTTTAAGTACCGTATATACTCGTGTATAAGCCGAGAAATTTTGGACAATTTCAGTGCCGTAAAAATCGGGGTCGACTTATACACAAGACATCAAATTTCCAACAACAAAAAAATCCCATGTCCTTAAAATAAAACTAAATTTCAATCAGACTTAAGGTTTAGATACTATCTATTAAAAATAAGGACCCAAAAGCGGTTAAATCTTGAAGATGAAATAAGATTGGTATCTATTCACGGTATCCACAATAATGATACTTAATTGTTAGTTCTCCATGTGATGCGTATTTTGCACGTGTAGCTCTGGCACAGGGCAGTTCAGTCAACCAGTCTTTAAGGTGTAAAGAAAACATCGGTCCGTGACCTTGGCAGCATAGTCTTCACGCTTCACTGAACTTAGTTTCAACTAAGATTCTCCATTCAGGGTCGGCAATGTCAAGGACACTCGGAGATGAAACCCGTTTTATTTTCATTGGGGTTGAAATTTAGCTTGCAAAATAAATAAAAATTACGATCCCGTTATGAACCGGTTTCTTCTTATTTTCTTCAGAAGGCTGGCCTACCTGGCCTTTTCCTACCTCGACTTATACACGGGTTACCGATTTTGGAAGGCTATTTGGTTTAAAAATGGAGGGTCGGGTTATACACGAGTATATACGGTACTTCAAACTTTTATACTTTAAGAGGGACTGTCAGTCCCATAGAGCTAATGCATTAGTTTTGAAATCACAACTTCCGCAGAAGTATTGCTTTGCTATGTTATCCCATTTTCACTAGGTATGGGAATCATCGTAACATCAAATTAAAACAAAATTGAAAAGAAAATAACATCCGGTTATTTAATTATGAATTGATAAAGTTTCAAAATAGTGTCGCCATCTTCTGTATATTTTTGGTATTTTAAAACTTCAAAAATATATAATTAAATAACTAAATAATATTTTAGTTTCAAATTTGTTTCATTTTAATGTTGTGTTGATTTCTATATCTGGGAAAAAAGGGCTAACGTAGCAAAGCAATACTTTTGAGGAAGTTGTGATTACAAAACTAAAACATTAGCTCTATGGGACTGACAATCCCTCTTAAACCTGTCTAATTTTAGATACTGTAAATAGCATATGGTTTGGTTAAGTTGCATTTTTGATCTTTTCACAATTTTTTTTGATATAGTTTTTGGTTCTCCATAGCACTCTAAATGGATATGTTTGGTGCCATTTTATCTCTCTTCTGCATTTTTAATTGTGCAAGGTAATGACCAAAAGTCATGTTTGCAGCACATCTTTACTTATAAAACAATAGCCTTGGTTTCAATCAATGTTATTTCCAAAGTTAAGAAAAAGCTAAATTAAAAATGCCATCACAAACTTAAAATTATTTTCCATAATTTGTCCTTTGTTAAATACATTTAAATAAAAATTATTTCGTTTATAAAAATTGTCTCATATTTACTTGATAAATTTTTTATATTTACTTCATAATATTCTCCATATATTTAAAAAAAAAAAATCTTTAATTTTTTTTCTTATATTTTCTTTGAAAATTCATTCTTTTGCCATTATATGCTTGCTAAAAGTCACTGTGAGGCCTGTAATATATATATTTAAAGTTTGATGAAGTAATTTTTCAGCTAATATATTTGGTGTATGTACTGAAGTTTGAGGACCTATAAGCCAGCTTAAAATTGAAGGAATATGCAATATTTAATAAGTTTAAATACACGGGTTTTCAATAGCCAATATGCGCTAATACTTTTAACACTTTAAAACTATAGCGGTCATTTTTAATAAACTAACAGTAACATTTTATAAACATTTTTAGTAAACTTTTTTCAAAATTCTTTACAATCCCAATTTAAAATTGAGAAACCTGATTTTACCATTTTTTTTTCAATCAGGTCATCCCCCAGCTGATTGCCAGGATAGACACTCCACGCCAGCCTGTTGGTGAAGTCATCCACCAACTCCTCATGGACATTGGCAAGCACCACCCCCAAGCCCTGATCTACCCTCTTACTGTTGCGGCAAAGTCAACAGTGCCTGCACGAAACCTGGCTGCCAACAAGGTCTTGGATAGTATGATGAAGCATAGTGGGACGCTTGTTGAACAGGCCAAATTGGTATGGAAGTGTTTTTTTGTGTAAATCGATTGCTGACTAGTTTTACCGGCTTTCATGTCTGGTTAAAAGTAGTAGTTGATGATTTTTGCTTTCAGTTACCGAATATGGTAATAGTAACCGAATAATAACACTTTAAGTTAGTATGATAATAACACTTTCAGTTAGTATGATAATAACACTTTCAGTTAGTATGATAATAATACTTTCAGTTAGTATGATAATAATACTTTCAGTTAGTATGATAATAACACTTTCAGTTAGTATGATAATAACACTTTCAGATAGTATGATAATAACACTTTCAGTTAGTATGATAATAACACTTTCAGTTAGTATGATATAACACTTTCAGTACCCAAATATGGTAATAAAATCTTGATATGGGTACTTGTTTGTTGTCGTCGTGTGACAGTGCAATAATGGATAGAAAAAACATTAAGAAAATATATTATAAGTAGAGATAGGTGGGATGCATAGATATCATAGTTAAGTATTGGATTGGCAGATCACGTGGCTCCAATGCTAACGACGGGACGCGCATGGAGCCAAATAAGAGGGTAAAATGGCCAGTGTTGCTGCCACTTTAAGGAGAAAAATACTACGAAAAAATACCATTTAATTCTAAAATTACAAAAAAATATCGTAATAATACTAGCTGCATTTTGGAATCTTTTTAGTGACTTTAAATCCTTTTCTAGTTTTTTTTTTTTTGTAATTTTAGAATTAAATTGTATTTTTTTGTAGTATTTTATATATTTCGTAGTGGTCGTTTATATATTTCGTATATATTGTATATTTTGTAGTATACTCCTTAGAGTGGCATCAACACTGACCCATTTGCCCCTTATTCTGGTCTCCATGCGCGTCCCGTCGTTAGCATTGGAGGTCACGTGATCTGCCAATCTAATACTTTAACTATGATATCTATGGTGGGACGGCACAGTTGAATAGTTCCAAAAGCATGAAGCACTGCTCAGGTAACATCCACAGCTTTGTCCATATAGAGGGCCTCCCGGGAACATTTCAAGTTGACCTTGAACGTGCTGCAGTGATGGAAGGGCAGTTGAAGAAGGTGCTCAGGATTTAGCTGATTTGGGATTCAAAATCTAAAATGAAGATCTTGTGTCTTCTACATGTTTTGGAAGGTGCTGATTCTAAAGAAGTGGTTTCCGAACATTGGTCCGTTTGTCAATCTGAAACCACTCTAAAGCTCAAACGTCAGGTTTTCAAGAAAATTGTGCTTGTGCAAGGGATGTTTGGAATAGTTATCCGAACTCTTTTGGTTTAAAAGGTATTGATGTAAAATGAAAAGAGTTCCGGACTTCAAATTCGGAACAGTGGAGTTCCCAGTACCTGTCAGACGTCATAATAAGGCTTTTGAAAAAATCACTCAACTGGTAGATGCCATATAATTTTAAAAGTTATCGAAATTGCCTTTTAGTGTGTGTATTGATTTAATGAGCGGTAATTGAAAGTAGCGTTACCATAGATCTCATAGTTAAAGTATTAGATTGGCTGATCACGTGACCTCCAATGCTAACAACGGGACGGAGACCAGAATAAGAGGGCAATGGGGCCAGTGTTGCCACCACATTAAGGAGAAAAATACTACGAAAAAATACCGTTTCATTCTAAAATTACAAAAAAAATACAATAAAAATACTAAAAAAGCGTTTAACGTTTTTTTTAAAGTCACTAAAAAGATTCCAAAATGCATCTAGTATTTTTATGGTATTTTTTCGTAATTTTAGAATTGAACGGTGTTTTTTCGTAGTATTTTTCTCATTAACGTGGTGGCAACACTGGCCCATTTGCCCTCTTATTCTGGTCTCCATGCGCGTCCCGTCGTTAGCATTGGAGGTCACGTGATCGGCCAATCTAATACTTTAACTATGATATCTATGGGTGTTGCACGTACCAATAGTTTTCTTTGCATAATAATCGAAGTATTTTCCTCCCCACAGGTGAGCGAGGAGCTGATCAGGGTTGCCATATTATGGCACGAATTGTGGCACGAGGGCCTTGAGGAAGCTTCACGGCTGTTTTTTGGCGAGAAGAACGCCAAAGCGATGATCGCAACACTCGAGCCCCTGCACGATTTGGTGCAGAGGGGGCCGCAGACGCTCAAAGAGACTTCTTTCACACAGGTGTGATTTTTCACTTGAACCTTGCATCAAAATTCATAAATGGTTCAAGTTAGAATGTATGCATCTAAAATATAGTAATTTGTAAATACAGTAAAAGCCCGTTTATCCGGCTCTCGATTAACCGGAAAGCTCAAATATCCGGAAAATTTCAAATTCCGATTTGGCGACGGAATTTAGCGATAAAATTGAATATTTTTCGCCAAAATTGCGATTTCTTGCCAAAAACTTTTCAGATTTTTTTTTCCAAGAAAACATTTCGTTTGGTGACAACATTTGGCGCAAAAAGTGTTTTTGGTTTACATTTTAAAATATCCTACTGGTTTTAGACCATGGGTTGGACGATTTATGTATTTAGATTTTTAGCATTTGAAAGTAACGATTGATTTTTTTCTTAATTAATAAATATATTAATATTTTTTAATCAAAATATTGTAGTCTATTATATATTAATATAAATGCAACATCGCCTATTTGCATATAAGATGCAGCCATTATCTCGTATTTTCCGAAAAAATCGGCATTTTTGGTAACACTATTTGGCGACTTCCGATTAACCGGAAAATTCGATTATCCGGAAGAGTCGATTTCCCTAGCATTCCGGATAAACGGGAGTTTACTGTACCATTAGTACAGTCGAACCCCGTTAACGTGAACTTGAAGGGAGCATCCAAACATTTTGTGCTAACTGAATTTCATGTTAACCGTTAAGAATTTTTTTGTACGTCGAAACCGTGAATAGTTTTTAAAATGACATCTAAAAAATTTCTAATTGTATAATGCAATATACTAATAATAAATGTATACAATGAGGAACTTGCATCCTACCCAAAATGACATACTTATACCATTTTTTTGGGACATTAGAAGCTACAGCTTCTAAATATCAGCTTAAAAAATCATAAAAAATTATTAGTTTTACTCGAAATATGCCTATTTACTTAAAACTCAATTACTGACTAATTTAATAACTTTTTTACTAGTGTGAAAAGTAGCATTCGACGTGTTTTTAAAAGGGAAATGATGAAAATTTGAAATTCATACAACTTCCTCATTAATAATTTTATTAATAAAGTACATTTGGAGTAGTACATACTATAGAAAAATTAGGAAATTTTTTAAATAACACTGATTAAGAACAACAATTAAATTTAAACTGACGAATCATGGGAGACCACATGATTTTCTCAGATTAAGTAGAAGACATTTTTTTTTTCTTATAACGTTTGCCGCTTTTTTTAATGTTTTGTTGAACCCTTTCAGTCCAAGTGATGCCATTTGGCATCATCATTTTTCTGATCATAATTTTAAAAAAATAATGGGGCTGACATCTATTGGGATTAATCAAAAATATTTTCTATTAGAAAAAAGTTTGAAGAATCGAATGATGTGCTTTTGATATCCTAAATGGCTATAGACGATCAGAAAAAAAATTCTAAAATGATAATGCCAAATTGTCATTGGGACTGAAAGGGTTAATTTGTTCTTCGAGTTTCTAAGAAAAAAGTCAAATTCTCAATTTTTTTTGTTTTTGTTTAGCGGGATTTCATGGAAAGCGATTTCAAGTTAAAAAAGATTTTTAATCATTAGCTCAAAGCTTTTATGGGCCGGGGAAATGCTTTCAGTTCATCTTAAGCGAAATTTTGTGTTAAACGGGTTCATGTTAACAAGGTTTAACTGTAGTAATGAAATATGCTGGTCAATATTTTTGTAAACCACTTTGCTTAAATATTGTTGTTTAGTTGAAAGTGTTTGGTAAAGAAAGTGTGTGGAAACAGTTTTCAGCAATCAGTTTAGTTTTAATAAAAATTGTATGTAATTTAAAACAGGGTTGGCATGGTTTTTACCACCCCCGTAAATACCATGGTAAAAACCGGTATTTACCATCCTGGGAAAAATTGTTTTTTCCGCCTGGGAAAAACTCAAATATTGAAACACCAATTAATTACTAAATGTTATTTAATGGGACCAATTAAAATAATTTTAATTTTGTATTGTAATAAATATTTATCATGGCGTTAATATTTTTAAAGTAGGAAAACCTTCGTTAGATATTTTACATCTATGGTAACATAATAATCATGTATTCTTGTTTATTATTATTTAAGTGTTCCATTTGCATAAACATAAATAATTAAAATATTGTCTGTGGTAAATATTCATTAAAATATTGCGTAGGGAAAATATTGAGTATATCTACTATATTTAAAAATAATATTAAACGACTTCACTAGGCCTTGGCAAACACTAACGGCTATAGTGGGGATGAGAGGGAACAAAAAAAGCATGAACTTAAGAAGGGTTCCCCCACCCAGCAATGGCATAATTACAGTCATAGCCAGAATACAAAAATTAGGATGTAAACAAGAGAAAAACTGATTTTACTTTTATAAAACTTTTTAATTAAAAGGAATTTCCCAGGTAAGGTATATCCAAGAAAAAATGGTATTTCCCATATCTTTTCTGAAAGAAAGAGGTTATTCTCAGTTTTTCCCGGTATTTACCAGTTTTTCCCACTGGGATGGGAAATATTAGTTTTGCCCCACCCTGATTTAAAATGACTGAGTCATTAATTCATTAATTGGAATAACACGTTACTTGTAACAGTCACTTTTTTTAGGTAGCGGCGAGTAATACCGTGCGATCTTTCAGAAAGTAACAGTAACTTAGTTGCTTTTCCCTTACTTTGGCTGTTGTATACCATATTTTAAAATGTAGCTTTTTTAAAAATTAAATAAAAAAGTGCTAAGTAACTGTGACAGTTACTCTTTAAAAGTACCTTTCACATCCCTGAGTTTGAGAATTAACACAGTTAAACATGAAAGTTTATTTTCTGTCACGTGATTCAATTTGGAATAACATCATAATACATAACATATTCTTTTTTGTTCCATATGTAGGACATCAGATTCTATTTATACTATTTTTTGGTTGCTCTGTCAATCCGTACCATAAAGGCCTTATCACACAAGAGCTCGTTTGTTCAGCGACGTCCGTACGCCATATCAAAAACTGGTTTTTGGAGCAGTTTTTGCTCGCTGAGCATTTTCGAGTCGACTCGAAAAAATCCGGCTCATTTTTACTGTTCAAACGGCTGCTCCAATCAGAACAAAGTTCAGTCGTGACTTCATGGCTGAGCCTCCTCCTCCTCCAATACCGCGACAATACTGCTTTTAAGTTTGTGATGTCACGCATGACGTAGCTGTTCTTTTGTGACGTTTTTGCTGTCCCAAAAAGTTGTTCAACAAGCGACGTTCGTACCGTCTGATAAGCGCTTAAGAATATCAATGAGTATTAAAATAACAGAAAAGTTGGTTGTTCTAGTTCTTTCAGAACTTTGTTTGTTGCAGCTTGATAATGCGTAATTTAATATGAAAAGTTTTGTGGAATTTAGCTTTAAAGATATATTTGTTTTTACCTTGAGTGTTATTTATACAATGTTTTGTTCCACCAGTCATACGGTCGAGAATTGTCGGAGGCCCACGAATGGGTCAAGAAGTACCTGCGCTCTGGCAACAGCAAGGATCTCGCACAGGCCTGGGACACTTACTACCATGTCTTCAGGAGAGTTGCGAAGCAACTACCCCAGGTAGGGAACGTCACTTATCTTAAGGCTTCTTTCAATTTGAATGTTATTGTTACATTAATATTCTGAGCGGGGCTGGGGAGTCCAGTCGGTTACGCACTCGCCTAGCATGCGAAAGGTCCCAGGTTCGGGTCCGGGCATCGCCAAATTAACTGCCGACCTATAAACAGCCCGTGCAGCCAAAAATGTCCGACGAATAATACCCCATGTAGAGGAAGTGCACGTTAAAATACGCTCCAAAGTCCCAACGCTGCGTACGATGTCGCCCTTAACGGTTGCGTTGGGTGCCTACTCAGGTGTCGGCTCGTCACTTGACTGTGGTTCTAAAATACGACGCCTGTCGCCAATAGCCCTCGTGTAGCTCTAGTGCGACGATAATTCAAACTAAAACTAAAAACTTCCTAGCAATAATCACAAATTTTAAATTTGTGTTATCGTTTAACTTTTTTTTTTCATTTGGAAACTATTTTAAGATCAGTTATTCAGAAATAAACTTAATTGGATTTTCTAAACAAATGTTATTTTTTTTTTAAATCCAACACAATAATGTTTATCATGTCTACCCAAACCACAGAACTAAGGTTAGACTTGACTCGGGAAACCCATTGAAACTTCACCAAATAATTTGTACAAAAATAAATGAGATGGAGAACAGGAAAGTACGAGGGCTGTTTTTTTTTCAACCTCCGATGGGCTGTAACAAAAAGACGGGTCAAGATACAAAAAAGATTTTTTTACCAAAAGTAAAGTACAATACTGCTTATTTCTCCATATAACCACCTTGACGATTAAAACATTTGTCATATCTGTAAACAAGCTTTGAAATACCCTCTTCATAAAATGTAGCCGCCAATGATTTGAAGAGAGTTGTGACGGTTTCTTTGAGCTTCACATCAACTTGGAAACGCTACTATCCAAGCCACTATGCTTATCAATAATTCACTAATGGTGAACCTTTGAGTTTCCCTAAACACTTGGTCAACTCGCTGAACAATACTGATGTTCATGAAGAAGGGGACCAAGGAAGCAAGTCTGTCGCTACAGACGGTATTGTTCAACGAGTTGACCAAGTGTTTAGGGAAATTCAAAGGTTCACCATAAGTGAATTATGGACTAGCAGTGGCTTGGAGGACAGAAAAAAATTGAAGTAAAGCTTCCAAATTTACTTTTTCTAAACGAAACCGTCACAACTCCCTCCCAATCATTGGCGGCTACATTTTATGAAGAGGGTATTTCAAAGCTTGTTTACAGGTATAACAAATGCCTTAATTGCCAATATGATTATATGGAGAAATAAGCAGTATTGTACATTTCTTTAGGTAAAAAAATCTTGTATTTTTAACCCGTCTTTTTGTTACAGCCCATCGGAGGAACAGCCCTCGTATTATGTAGATAATTTTAATGAAAATCTAATTAATATTTGGGTTCCATTAGTTACTACTGAGACTGGGCATGAGTCTCCATAGATTTAATTTGATTATTTTTTTTTTCAGAATTTTATTGTTCAACTTTATGACTGTGATAGTGTTATTGTAGACTATGATTTATGAAAACTAGTCCTCACTAGTCTTCAATAAAAATAATAAAGCAAATTGTATTCTTTAAATAAATACAATACATTTACAAATGTACATTTCGAAAAGTCTCGCATGAGACTTATGACTTGAGTGGGGTGGCCCGTCAGGGCCAAGCACCGCGACCACTGGTCTATTGTACTAACCCCATCGTTTAACCTTGAAGCAGGCCGATTGCTGAAATGAACTTCAGAATATCCCTGATTGATAAGTTATCAACCTCCCAGGCATCGATACAATGGTACCCAAGATACTCAAATCTTTGTGCAGAGTAGTTGTCACATTCGCAGAGAACGTGAAACGAACTTTCCTCAACCTGTTGACAAGCCCTACAGAGAGGGTCATCTTTCACACCCATTATACTCAGATGTCTATTGAGAGCACAGTGACCTGTTAATAAACCAATAGCTGCACGAATCTCTTTCCTGCTAAGGCTAAGTAACTCCTTGGCTCTCCGCCATGGAGCACTCTGATTAAGCTCCCTAGCCTGCCTTTGATCGGCTGCCATTTGCCAATTTGTAAAATTATAGGCTTGGAACAGCCGTCTAATGGTCTTTCTAACAGAATTATGTGGAAGACCTAGCACGGGCTCAGGCCCTATGAAAGCGGTCTTAGATCCTGCTTTTGCCAAAATATCAGCCGTTTCGTTTCCTTCAATCCCTCTGTGCCCGGGTACCCAAAATAAGGACACTTTATTAAGGCGAGCCAAACTTAAGAGGGACAGGTGACATTCCCATACAATGCTAGAAGAGAAACATTGTTTGGACAGTGCAAGCAATGCTGCCTGACTGTCTGAAAAGATCCTAATCTTTTGGTCCCTAACATTCCTGTCAAGACAGTTGTGTGCACAGGCTAGAATAGCGACAATTTCAGCCTGGTACACTGTGGCAAGGTTCCCAAGAGAGAAAGAAATCTTTGTGTTATTAGAGACACAATAGGCCCCAGCGCCTGTTCTCGCATGAGACTTAGGGTAGGGTATCAAGCAGCGCCGGATTTCTAAATAGGCTAAGTAGGCTGTAGCCTAGAGTGGCAAAGTTTTGGGGCAGCAAATTTTACGAAAATTAAAGAGGTATTCGGCATAAAAAAAACTATTATATAGATACTAATATTTTTAAGTAAGAAAACTAATAATTTAAATAAACGCGTAAATCGAAAACGTACATATATAGTACTAATATTTAGTTGTAAACATGGTAGCTGCGAGGGCAATTGCACCCTCTCCCCCGAATTTGGAAGTTGTAAAAAAAAAATAGTAGAACGGTTTGAAAAATTATTTTGCTTTCGATTTAAAGTAAAGGTACATAGATGATTCTAATATGTAAAAAGAAAAAAAAGTCAAGAAAACTATATGACGAAAAATCGATCGTAGCCTACAAGCGGCAAATCTTTAAATCCGGCCCTGGTATCAAGCACAGTCTCAGCAGGATGGTGTCACTGGAAACTTGCCCATTAAACTCCAAAGCACTGTGATTTAAAATATGATGCATTAGATCAATGGTAATAACCATCCCTCTTGATTTCAAAACAGAAAAAACAATATCTTCAGGGACTAATTTACACTTTCTATGAAAATAGTTTGATAAAATTGTCAGTTGATGCTCAGCAAAGATAAAGCATCCGTTTGTGTTCAAATCGATTTTATTTCTGCCAAAATGAATCATAAAAAGTTGCATTACTAGAGCTTTAGTGTCCTCTATTAGAGAGGTACAATATCCTTTTTTTTTTACAACTTAATCATCAACAATCTCAGCAAGGTGGAGGGAGGGGGGTGCTGTTTTCATAGCTGGTAGAAACATAATTGAACTGTTATGCCAGATATTGGTTTTGTTTCAAGTAACGTAAATCATTCCTGCTTTCATTAGTGGTTTTTCCACGTTGCGCTTCACCCAGTACATTAATTAACCCGGCAGCACTTGCGCTCCTAAGAGAAACGCCGTCACTCGCAAGGGGGTACTTTAGACCCCAGCACTGAATTTCCTTCAAATATCACTTTTACTTTCAAAACTTGCAAAATGTTTACTTAAAGGCTATTTTCTAACAAATATTTAAGGTATTTATGGAGAAGTTTCGGTATCGGAATTATAATTATGATCCACATAATTTATCACTTTAGCGATCGTACCCACAGAATCACCAGTAATGTCTTTTTTCCAACAATTCATTAGACTCACTATCGGAACAAGGACGATAATCAATTGTCATATCATCATCATCCATAGCATCACCAGCTTCTTCTTATTATTCGTTTGTAGATTTATCATCCGAAGAAACTTCTGCTAACAATTTTCGCATCCTCATATTGTAGGACAAGTAGCGTGACAATTTGAACTAGAATGAAGAACCGAGGGCACTCGCGTGGGATCTTTCACACCCCCAAAACCACAATTCTACTAAAACCGCTTTCGGAATGTGAAAGATAATCATTCCTTTCCTTAGTGGGTGACCTTAAAGGCAGCTACTCCGGGTTTGACCAATTTTAAAAAGTGAGAAGTTGGGTAATTCAAAACATGAATATGCGTGGGGTCTGATAGACCCCCCTTGCGAGTGCTTCTGGGTTAACCAATTAAGGCTACTGTGTGTTGAACTGTTTCCACTCAAGACCCGAAACGTGCTCATTTGTGATCTAAAATGATTCACATTTGGTCTGTGGGAGGATCATTCGCAATGATTTCAAAACAGAAGTAGCAATTTTCTCAGAACTAACAGCGGGCTGGGGAGCCTAGTCAGTTAAGACGTTTGCCTTACATGCGGAAGATTGGCGTAGATCGACTAATCAAAGACAAGCTAGGGAACTTAACTCAGTTTACCCCAGCTTTTGCCATAAAGAGCTTCTCGGTCTTAGCCGTAATGGTATACGCAGGGCTGTAGGTCTACTTACTGGCCACTGCACCCTTAAAATGCACCTTACCATTATGAAGGTCCTCGACGATCCCACTTGTAGGGGCTGTAAGGACAAGGATGAATCGGTCACCCACATTCTCTGTGAATGCGAGAATTTTGCAGCTCACAGATTTGAGCATCTAGGGCATCACTTACTTGAGCCCTGGGAACACCAGGATATACCTATCACATCCTTGCTGAATTTTGCTTCGACAACGGGGCTCTTCTTATAAGAAAGAGGAATTTATTTCTTGGTGATGGTACAATAGACCCCTGGTCGCAGTGCTTGGCTCACACAGAGCCCCCCTCCAAAGTCATAAGTCATACATGCGGAAGGTCCCAGGTTCAGGTCCGAGCATCGCCAAAATAACTGCCCACCTATAAACGGCCTGTGCAGCCAAAAATGTTCGACGAATAATACCCCTTGTAGAGGGAGTGCACGTTAAATATGCACCAAAGTCTCAACGCTGTGTAGGATGTCGCCCTTAACGGTTGTGTTGGGTGCCCACCACTCAGGTGTCAGCTCGTCACTTGACTATGGTTCTGAATTACGAAGCCCGTCACCAATGGCTCTAGTGCGACGATAATTCAAACTAAACTAATTAAAACAGAAATGGCAATATCCTCAGGGACTAACAGCATCTGTGTTTCAGCTTACCTCTCTGGAATATTCAAACTAAACTAATTAAAACAGAAATGAATAATTCAAACTAAACTAATTAAAACAGAAATGGCAATATCCTCAGGGACTAACAGCATCTGTGTTTCAGCTTACCTCTCTGGAATTGCAGTACGTGTCTCCTAAGCTCCTCCTGTGTCGCGACCTGGAGCTTGCCGTGCCGGGCTCCTACAACCCGAACAAGCCCATCATCCGCATTCAACGTGTGGAGAGCTCCCTCCAAGTCATCACAAGCAAGCAGAGGCCTAGGAAACTCAGCATCAAGGGTACTTTCTCACTTTTTTTTCTATTTAAAGGAGACATGCAGGGTGGTAACAGAACCTGGAAATCAGGGAATTTTGCAAAATATCAGGGAAATTTTCCATTTTGAATTACTTAAGAGGAGTTGGATGGTTCTATCTCGCCCATGTTAATTTTCCTAACTTTAGGAACATTTTGCTCAGGAACTGTGTGAGATATCATTATGAACTTTTTTATATTTTGTTCCTTACATATAGCCCTTTGATTTAAACCGAGGATATTTCATAGTATGGAATTTTTTCTAACGTTCTGATAATCAGCACCGCTTTGGATAATTGGAGTTCTACTGTAGCTATTAATGACTGTTTAGAAACTTGGGGTTTAAAAATATTATGATATTATGTGTTTAGCATTGAGAATTTTTTTGATTTGATTCAATTTTGTAATAAATAGTGCACACTTTTTCTTTCTGTACTCAGCTTCATTTTCAAGCATATAGGCTTTAAGGGCTTGAAAATAAAGGTTTTCATTCAAAACTTTTCATATAGTATACGAACTATGTTATAATGCTATTCTCTGATCAAGTGGTTCCTCTCTGAACTTATTCTGATTTCCGGAAATCTGGAAAAGTTAGGTAGGCTGATCCATAATCCGAAAAGTCTTACCGTGATGTCTGGATTAAAGTTTCTGTACTGTATTGAATAGTGTGTGTTGTATATTTTCTAGGTTATTGTAAAATCGGGGAATTTTTTTGTGAAAGTATCTGGGAAATCATGGAAATATCAGGGAACTTTTTTTCAAGGATTTTGTCACCACCCTGATGCAATTTTTTTCTACAAGTAGAACTCCATGTTAACTTAGAGCTCTCCATCTTGTAATCTACGATTAGACTGAGATGATAACAATGCAACTCAAAACCATCCATTCTCTTTGTCCCATGGGAAAAATGTGTCGAACTTGGCTGTTTGTCACTCTTTCTATTCTACTCACGCACTTCCTTAAAAATAGTCTTAGAAGTAGAACTCCATTTTAACTTGGAGACATCCGTAATGTAGTCTACGATTGGACTGAGATAACAATAAAGCAGTTGAAAAACGTCCAGAAACCAAAACCATCTATTTTTCCTACTTTTGGAACCAGTTATTACGAGCAAGCAGAGGCCCATGAAGCTCAGCATATAGGGTTTCTCACTTGTTTCTCTAATATAAAAAAGTCTAGAAGTAGGAGAACATTTTAACTTGGAGACATCCGTAATATAATCTACTATTAGACTGAGAGCTTCGATTATCTAATCCAATTGGAACCAGATGTTAATCAAAAGTTCACTCCAAGTCATCACGAGCAAGCAGAGGCCCAGAAAGCTCAGCACCAAGGGTACGAGCTCATTTCTGTAAAAAGTCTAGAAGTAGGACTTCATGTTAACTTGTCCTTCCATAAAGTAATCTATGATTAGACTGTGAGACAGTAGAGCTTCGATTATCTTATCCGATTGGAGCCAGAGGTTAATCAAAACTTCCTTCCAAGTCATCACGAGCAAGCTGAGGCTCAGGAAACTCGGCATCAAGGTTAATTGTAGAAAATAAAGCACTCCTAAATGAAGACGAGGCCTCGTAAAATCTAACATGTTTAATTATCAAACAGGTCTTATCTGAATTGATCTACCAGTATAAAAAATGTTATTATATATGAATAAAGCGAAAAGAAGATAACAATAATTAACATAAAATCAATCTTTGTTCTTCTTGAACTTTCCATGCTTGGTTGGTTGGTCGGTTCGCCAGCGCCGCACTAGAGGTGCACATTGGGATATTCCAATGCCTGTGGTGAAATTCAGAATGTCAAGGCAACTGATCAGTTGATACTTCACATAGCTTCAACATTAATCGCTCGTTTCTGTGATAAAGTCTAGAAGTAGAACAACATTTTAACTTAAAGTGCTTCATCTACGATTGGACTGATATAATGACAACTGATTGGACTGATAAAAGTAACTCAAAAGTATATTGGATCAATCAGTAAAGTATATTGGACTGATAAAAGTAACTCAAAAGTATATTGGATCAATCAGTAAAGTATATTGGACTGATAAAGTAACTCAAAAGTATATTGGATCAATCAGTAAAGTATATTGGACTGATAAAAGTAACTCAAAAGTATATTGGATCAATCAGTAAAGTATATTGGACTGATAAAAGTAACTCAAAAGTATATTGGATCAATCAGTAAAGTATATTGGACTGATAAAAGTAACTCAAAAGTATATTGGATCAATCAGTAAAGTATATTGGACTGATAAAAGTAACTCAAAAGTATATTGGATCAATCAGTAAAGTATATTGGACTGATAAAAGTAACTCAAAACCATCCAGAAACCCACACATCAAGAAAACAACTAAGATTTTGATTTTGAAATTTGGCAATAGTGAATAGGATACTTATTACTTAGTTGGGGGCTGGAAAGCCCAGTTGTATGAGGCTGTCGACTAGCATGTGAAAAGTTCCAGGGCATTGCCAAAATAATTGCCTAGCTATAAACCGTCTGTACAGTCGAAATGTTCGAAGGATAATACCTGTGCACATTAAATATTCACCAAAGTTCTGATGCTGTGTTGCTCCTAATATTTGAGTGCCTACTTGGTTATTGGCTTGTCCCTTGACTGTAGTTCTAAATTATGGCACCCGTCTCCAATAGCCTTCGTGTAGCTCAGGTGCGATGATAATTGAACCCTACTCCCCCATGGAAAAATATGTCCGGCCGTTTTTCGCTCTTTCTGAAACGAAATCATTGCTGTTTTTTCGCCAAATATCTGATTCCATGTAATAAGTTAAATGCACCAAAGACAAAGAAAGCTTAAGAAAAAGAGCCAAAAATAAAACAGTAGAGTTTTTTTTAAACTGTTTACAAAAGAAAAGCATTTTAAAAATATCATTTTATGCTTAAAGTGTTGTTGTGTGAGCTAATATTTGTTTTGCAGGCAGCAAAAGCAAAGACTATTTTTAGCATTATAGCCAAGGAGTTAATTAAAAATTGTCATTGTAAGCATAATATTATAGTGTCTATAGGCAATTCAAAGGATCAAAAATTTATAGCCATGTAAACAAGTTGTGGCTGTTACCGAATTTGACTGTTTTTTGTGTTCTTGCAGGCAGCAACGGCAAAGACTTCATGTTCCTCCTAAAAGGCCATGAAGATCTCCGCCAGGATGAGCGTGTGATGCAGCTCTTTGGGCTGGTCAACACACTCCTCATAAAAGACCCAGAAACCTCCCGGAGAAACATCACGTAGGTGGCATACATTTTTGAAAAGTCTAGTTACATAACTTGTGCTCTTAAGTATAACTAGGATAAAGGGTTTTCTCCAAAGTATAACTAGGATAAAGGGTTTTCTCCAAAGTATAACTAGGATAAAGGGTTTTCTCCAAAGTATAACTAGGATAAAGGGTTTTCTCCAAAGTATAACTAGGATAAAGGGTTTTCTCCAAAGTATAACTAGGATAAAGGGTTTTCTCCAAAGTATAACTAGGATAAAGGGTTTTCTCCAAAGTATAACTAGGATAAAGGGTTTTCTCCAAAGTATAACTAGGATAAAGGGTTTTCTCCAAAGTATAACTAGGATAAAGGGTTTTCTCCAAAGTATAACTAGGATAAAGGGTTTTCTCCAAAGTATAACTAGGATAAAGGGTTTTCTCCAAAGTATAACTAGGATAAAGGGTTTTCTCCAAAGTATAACTAGGATAAAGGGTTTTCTCCAAAGTATAACTAGGATAAAGGGTTTTCTCCAAAGTATAACTAGGATAAAGGGTTTTCTCCAAAGTATAACTAGGATAAAGGGTTTTCTCCAAAGTATAACTAGGATAAAGGGTTTTCTCCAAAGTATAACTAGGATAAAGGGTTTTCTCCAAAGTATAACTAGGATAAAGGGTTTTCTCCAAAGTATAACTAGGATAAAGGGTTTTCTCCAAAGTATAACTAGGATAAAGGGTTTTCTCCAAAGTATAACTAGGATAAAGGGTTTTCTCCAAAGTATAACTAGGATAAAGGGTTTTCTCCAAAGTATAACTAGGATAAAGGGTTTTCTTTAAAGTATAACTAGGATAAAGGGTTTGATCCGTTCATCAGAGGCTCCTGACGATGGTTTGGGTACCATTGTATCAGGGATTTTAGTAATGTGTTACTTGTATCAGTTACTTTTTTTTGGTAACGCCAAGCAACAACGTTAAATTTTTCAGAGAGTAACTGTAGCTCAGTTACTTTTATTGGTAACGAAGTAACGAAAAATTTTGTTACTTTTCCGTTACTCCTCACGCCGCTGTTTACGGATCTTTTCGATAGCTCTGTGTTCATTTTAAACTTTACTATTTAAAATTTTTAAAAGTTGAATTTTCATTATTAGCTTTTTTTTATTGTCACTATTTTTTTTAAATCTTGGATCTCTATGAAAAATGGTAAGATTTTTAAATTGTTGATTTCTTATAACTTGACATTTCTAAAAGTAACTGTAATTTCTTTAGTTTTCATATTAAGTAACTGTAATAGTTACTTTCTGGGACCCAGAGACCTCCAGGAGAAACATCACACGGGTTTCCAACATTTCAATATTCTTGGGCTTGGGGCTGGGGAGCCCAGTCGGTTAGGTATTCGCCTAGCATGCGAAAGATCCTAGGTTCGGGTCCGGGCATCGCCAAAATAACTGCCAACCTATAAACGGCCTGTGCAGCCAAAAATATCCGCATAATACCTCGTGTAGCGGGAGTGCACGTTAAATTATCCTTCAGAGTCCTAACGCTGCGTACGATGTCGCCCTTAACGGTTGCGTTGGGTGCCTACTCAGGTGTCGGCTCGTCACCTGACTGCGGTTCTAAAATACGACGCCCGTCGCCAATAGCCCTTGTGTAGCTCTAGTGCGACGATAATTCAAACTAAACTAAACTCAATAGTCTTGTCGCAAAACTCATTTTTTCCAAAGTATAACTCTGTTAAAGGAATTGATCTGTTCATTGGCGACTATTGACTTTTGTTCTGTGCCTCGCAAGTATAGATTTGATCTGTCCATTGTAAAGTTTCGACGATTGTAAAAGTTTAAAGTTTCTGTACTTACCAAGTTGTCAGGAGTGGGTGTTAGAGAGTACCTCAGGGCTTGTTTTTAAATTCATTGGCAGCATGTCATATACTTTTGACACTGCCTACCAATTTTTCCCCTTTCGGCCATGTTCGTATAGTGGTCAGTAACTGCGCTGTGATAACAGTGTAATGGTTGTTTTATTTCGTGGCCTTGCTGCTGCTTTTATCCTCAACTCCGCTCGGAAAATAGGGAGGTGTTTTTTAGGTGGAGGTTGACAGTGAGAGCTGGTGGCTAGCCGAATAGGTCCGCCAGTGGTACTTGAAGGTTTTTAACTTGTAAGTGTTTTAACGTTAGCTTTGTTAGTTAAAAGCTTTTAAATGTTCTTTTTTATAGTTAAATCTTAAGGCTGGCTCAATCAGTCTTTTAACGGATTGAGAGAAGTGTATCGTCTCCGCAAACACAGCCGGGTTTTTTTATAGATTACTGTCATCTTCGTATTGTTAGCTTCGATGTTGCCAATTGGATTTAAGTGTACATGTTTTCTGAACTCATGAATAAAGTGTATTTTGTAAATGGAAAACTTGGCTTTGCTGGTTCCTGATCAATGTCTCAATCCCACGAGCGTGATTCCGTCAACCATCCTAGGTTTTGGTGACGCCACAACAGAGAGATCGTGCTCCACCATCACGAACGAGTCTACTACGCCACACAGCATTTTTTTTTGTTGCATATGCAAGTCCAGGAAGTTTCCTATTAGCATGCATTTTTCTTTTTACCCTGCCACTTTTGTTTAGAAAGTTTGATTTGTTTAATTAGAACGTTAAACAATATTTAAAACTCCGACAGTAAAAAGCAAAAATGAGCCTACTTGTAAAACTTCCTAGACTTCCATATGCAAAATAGTACAAGTTGATAAAATAAAGGTCAGTGTGCTTTTCAAAGGCGCCCATTGACTTCATCCATTCATGACGACTTTGTGAACACCTTCAGTTTTGTATTAATTCGTTAATTTAAATTTTAGCTTCCACACTACGTTTATAACGTAAAAAGTGGAAGGTATTATAATCGTTCAGTCTGTCCGTCAAGCACTTTCATAGCCCAAACTACAAATGCTACGGACAAGTGCAGGGTTGCCACTTGCAACTAAACTGCAACTATTTGCAACTATTTTCAACCCTAGGCAACTATTGCAACTTTTTTAGGCAAAATCAAGTCAAAAGCAACTATTTTTTACCATCCATGCAACTTTTTTTTGAAATTTGCAACTATTTTACTCCATGTTTCCCCCAAAATAAGTTAAAAAATCCTAAAAATAAACCGGTTAAAACTTCGTAAAAACCGGTTTTTGAATGTCAATAACATATCTATACTCCAATTCATGATACGATTTTGGTCAACAGAAGAAACTGAAGTTGTTTGCAAACATCTTTGTAGTGTTTATTTAGGACTTGCAACTGCTGACATTATTGTAAAAGAAATTGAAGAAGTGCTATCGAAACATTGGTTGTCCATAAAAAAACTCATCATGATATCCTCTGATGGACCAAAAGTTAATAAAAAAGTATTGAAGTTAATGGATGAAGTGATGATTGAGAACAGGGGACAAGGCCTTTTTAATATAGGAACATGCAATCTACACATTGCTAATAATTCCTTCCAAAAAGGATTAGAAGAGTATGGTGAAGCTGCATGTGACCTAGTCGTAGACTTGTATAACGTCTTTAAAAAGTTCCCTTCCCGCTGGGAGGATTTGAAGCTATACAAGCAAAAAAAGATGTGCCATCTCACACTTTATTGAAGCATTCATCAACTAGGTGGTTAACTGCTGGTGAGGCTTGTGCCAGAGTCATCGAACAATGGGAGGCAATAATAGAGTACTTTTTGGTATTCATACCAAATAAAGAAAAACGTCTAATGAAAACTCCGAAATATATACGAATTAGTAACTTTGTAAAATCGAAAGACTCTTTGCTTATGATAAATTTTGTGATAGAAACCTCCCTTGTTTTTCAGAAGTTTCTGAAACTGTTTCAGTCTGAACAACCCCTGATACATGCTTTGCATAGTGAATTGAACTCAGTTCTAAGTACGATAAAGGGTAGAATATGCAAGGCAGGTTTTAAGTTAAATGAAGATGTCCAATTGGAAGATTTATGCGCACCTCTAAAAATTGACTGTAATGAAAGCACAAAGCTGTGTTTAAAATCCCTGACTGAAACAGAGCAAATTAATGCTTGTCGAAAAATGCAAAGAAACTACATGGCATCATGCAACTACTTATTGGAACGATGCAGAAATAACATTTTGCGTCAATGTCAGTGTTTAAGCCCTAGTAATATACACAGCAGTATAAGTATTACCAGAGTTGGGAAACTGGCTGAAACTTTTGCATTTACTGGTATTGATGCAATAAATGCTAGAGATGAGTGGAGAATTTTACAAGGAGAAATTCCAGCGTATAGAGAAGCCACAAGAATTGACCACTATTGGAGGAAAATTTTATGTCGGAAGACATCACTTGGTAACCTGAAGTATCCAACTTTAGGAACTCTAGTACCAGCTTGTCTTTCTTTAGCGCATGGCAATGCTGATGTGGAGAGAGGCTTCTCTGTCTCTCGTAGAGTACTTTCAGAAGATAAGTGTCGAATGTCAGAAAGAGTTTTAAATGAGCGGCTTGTTATTAGAGATGGATTGAAAAAATATGCTAGCATTTCTGATGTTACAATAACAAAGGATTTATTGAAATTAGCTTTGAATGCACATAAATCGTATGTTGACCATGTTGCAGAAGAAAAGAAAAAGTCTGAACTCCTAAAACATAGAAAAACAAGAGCTATTATTAAAAGAACAAGCAATGAAAGCTGATCTTGAAGAAAAGAATAAATCAATCAAAGATTTAGAAGTTAAAGCACTGGCCACGTCGAAAGATAAAAAAGAAGTGGGAAAATCTGCCCTATCTCTATTTAAAGAAGCGAATGAGCGGTTAAAGCAAGGCATAAAGGACAACGACTTAAATTCAGTTCGTGTTGCCCAGGGTATGTTGGAAGGGGCAGAAAAACTGCGAGAGAAGGAAAAAGAACACGAAGAGAAAGAAGAAAAACTAAATAGAATAGTCAACAAAAGAAAGTCAAATATAATTGATGTTATGATGAAGCGAAAAAAGGATTTGATGTAAATAAATGCATATTAGGATAATTAAAGCTGCCATTTTTTATTTTCTACAATTCGTGATTGATTGTTATTATATCTAAATTTTGCCTTTTTTAAAACTTAGTTTTCTAACCAAATTGTTAATTTTTGAATTAATTGAGGATATTTTTGCAACTAGTATATTTTTAATATCACATACAACTATTTTTGCAACTAAATTTAAACCTAGATGCAACTATTTTTGCAACTATTTTGGTTGTTTAAGGCAACTAAAGCAACTATTTTTATTATTAGAACCAGTGGCAACCCTGCAATTGTGATACGTCAAAATATTCAGCACAACAAAATTAGAATGCATTGAAGATTTCAGAAAAGAATTCGAATTCAAAGTACTTCAATTATTTAAAAAACTGCAAAATTTAATGCTCATTTGAAAAGCATAGGAAGCCATTTTTATTAGAATTAAATCACCATTGCCATTCGCAACAAACGCTCGAGAAACTTTAATTCTTTTAGACAATAAATTAAAATAAGTTTATTTTTGCGACATTGATCAGTTTGAAATGAAATCAAATATATATACTACGAGATTCTTTGTATGTTGATATGAAATGTTTTCATTTTATTTAAAAGCGAGGAATATGACATATTTATTCTTTAAAATATAGATTTTTTTTGCAAACGATAAGTAATAATTATTGAATTTTCGAAATAAAATAAATACGTTAAATGAAACTAGCCAAATTTAGTATGTAAATGTTTAATATAGAATTAATGCTGTGTTTGGCGCGTTTTTACCTGTTAAACACAACTGTTGTGTGGAAGCGGGTTAAGTGACGGATTCTGTTACAAACCTACTTGTTTTTGTTTAACTTTATTTGTCCTACATAAACTATTCCATGACAATGGTCTTCATTTGTCTCATAGTTTGTTTTCTTAGATAAACTTAAGTTGAAAGCCCAATTTAAAAGTGGCAAATCTTCTTACTAACCATCGTTAATGAGTTAATAGGGAAGAAAGATGTTTGAATTCTCTCCTCTCAAACAGTTAGAAACTTATGGATTATATTTTCAGCTGAATTGTGTTGAATTAAAAAAAAAGTGTTCTTTTTTGCCTATCATAAGCAACTAAGGTTTAAAAATTCTATCCTTACAGTGGATCCCTTCCCATGTAGACCTTGCAGGTAACAAAATGGCTGATGCCCTGGCAAAAAGGGGTACTAACGAGCCTCTGCTTACCCCGGCGTCTCTTACCTATTCTGAACTATACTCTAGACATAAATGCCTTGTTCGGTCTGCATTTGCCATTTCCCCTGTGCACCATTGGTACAAGAGTAATCGTCCCGGCGGATCTCTATCCCTTCGGTGCAGCAGACAGGAGCAAACTACGATAACACGATTTCGTAGTGGCCACCTAAGAACATTGACATAACAACAAAGAAAAGGAATTTACAAATTGTACCATGTGTTCCAAAGGCCAAGTCATTCCGGAGCATATCCTTGAATGCTTGGGACTCGATAAAGATCTTCTTGCGCGACCATTTTTGGTTATTGATTTCTTTAGAGTGTGCAATATCATAGACCTGGTCTAGCTCTGCTGGGCAACAGGGATCAGCAACAACAACAACAAAAATTCAATATCTTTTTTTTTCATTTCTTTAACACAACAGGATCCAGAGATACAGCGTGATCCCGCTGAGCACCAACAGCGGTCTGATTGGCTGGGTCCCCCACTGTGACACCCTGCACACGCTCATTAGAGACTACAGGGAGAAGAAGAAAATCCTGCTCAACATTGAGCACAGGATCATGTTGAGGGTGAGGATTTGGCTGTGTTAAGGCTATTCTTTTTTGTAATTTTATAGGACGGCTACATTTGCTATCGGCTGTGTTAAAGCTTTTTCTTTTTTACTTTTTACGGCTCTTTTCTTTTTAATTATTTAAACAGCTTCACTTAGTATTTGCTGCGTTAAAGCTCTTAATTTTTCTAAAGTTTCTTTATTATTGGCTGTATAAAAGATTCCATTAGTGTTTGAATGCACAATTTATGGGCTGTATTAAGGGTCTTTAAACAAGGCTAACTAAATTAAGGGCCCTACTCCCCTATACAGGCTATATGGAAGATATGAAGTGTTTGTTAATGTATGAAATGTTTCAACCTCCCTGAGCAGCTTATTGGCTGTGTTGGAGTTCTTAAGTAGTTCCTTAACCGTAAAGTTTTAAAACAGGTCCTTGAGCAATAAGCTATAGTATCATTCCAAAATGTAAATTGATTTTCACTGCATGACATATAAATTAAAATTTGTAACTCATTATATTTTTATATCTTGAAGTTCAGTGATTGTTATTTTATGTTTGGACATTGTCACAATCCCACCTAAAAACATACTCAATTCGGAACATAAACTATAATATTCTCTGTGTTTCCTCATTTTTCAGATCACACGATTAGAACAGCCAGTCATATCCTAGCGTTATATGTTTGAAAACATATATGAAGAGTACAGGGGAAAAACTGCTTAATTACGTAGAAAACTTTCCTCGTCAGGCATCTTTGGTGTTGATAGCGAGTAATCGCCTAAACTGGTGTAAGGAAACCAGTTTCTCACTTTCTTGTGCATCTTCTCTCACTGCAACCCTGAAATTAGGTTCCGTGTTTTATTCAAAAGACTGTGTTCATCATCATGTTAAACTTTAAAAATAAAGTATGATTGATTGAAAATCACGAATTTTTCTAAAACAATTAAGAGAAATTGTAAGATTCTCAAATTAATTGAAAAGTCCTTAAAACCACGACTTTTCTACCTACCGGGATTCATGCGATGCACGATTCCGACGCTTGGACCCCAGCGAAGAAGAAAGAAAGAAACCGGTTTCCTGCCGCCAATGTCTGCCACGCAGACACAATTATGGGATAACTCCTAATAAATCAAGCGGTTCTTCCCCTGTACTCTTCATATAAGATTGCCCCAATTGCTGATTTGATTTGTCATATAATTTGAAAAGCAAAATGGTATTTTAGATTGCCAGCTGAAAAGAATGTATTTTACGAGTTCTGAACAATCATAAATTTAAGCCAGTCTACTAATATATCATAGCAAATCAGCAGACGCATGCCTTAATAAAATAAAATTATATACTAACTATATCAAATACTTGTGAGGGAATTGATGAACCTTTCTCTGTGAGAATCATAAAAGCTGCATAAAGTTGTTTTTATATAAAGTCCTTTTGAAGTAAACAACAGATTTGTCCAATAATCCATTATTTTAAACATGATTGTTAGTTTTGCGGTTGATAAATGTAACTGTTTTTGCTTTTCTTAAGTACTCAAAATAAATTATTAGAAATATTTTGTATTTAATTTTCATGGTTCTTAGAAAACGATGAATTCGCCTTGATCATAAATGTTTCAATGTTCTTAATTTCAGATGGCCCCTGACTATGACCACTTAACTTTAATGCAGAAAGTAGAGGTATTCGAGCATGCTCTGAAGAACACCAACGGAGATGATCTGGCCAAGTTGCTTTGGCTTAAAAGTCCAAGTTCAGAGGTAAGTATTCCGAGCTCCAACTTCTACCTTTTTTTTATATGTTTTATACAACATGTTAGTTATGTGTTTACATGAAAGGTACATATTTTAATAACGTTATATCTGATTACATCTCTATTTATAGCTTAATGTATAGCGTAATGTATTTTCAGTAAATTGTCATATTAAGTTTTATTATTTACTTTTTAATAGACATCCTCTTAGCTGACTTAAATGGGATCAAGGGCAAGCTGGTTAAGCCAAAATTCTGTTAAATCCATAGATATCATAGTTAAAGTATTAGATTGGCAGATCACGTGACCTCCAATGCTAACGACGGGACGCGCATGGAGGCTAAATAAGAGGGCAAAATGGGCAGTGTTGCTGCCACTTTAAGGAGAAAAATACTACGAAAAAATACCATTTAATTCTAAAATTACAAAAAAAAAATACTAGAAAAGGATTTAATGTCACTAAAAAGAATCCAAAATGCAGCTAGTATTTTTACGATATTTTTTTGTAATTTTAGAATTAGATGGTATTTTTTCGTAGTATTTTTCTCCTTAAAGTGGCAGCAACACTGCCCATTTTCCACTCTTATTTGGCCTCCATGAGCGTCCCGTCGTTAGCATTGGAGTGATCATCTAATACTTTAACTATGATATCTATGGTTAAATCAGAGAAGTGAAATTAATTTAGATTTTGATCCTAAAATTTGGTTATACATTTGATTTGAAGGTTTATAAATTGATATTTGTTGTACAAATGAACACACAATTAAAGTAATGTGCCACTTTATTCAATGTATTCAAGCGTTACAAGTTGCTTACTATTAAAAAATTCTTTTGTTTTTTGGTTGAAACCTAGAAAATCAGAAACTTGCTACATTGTTTCACCATTTTATCTATATACATAAAAGGCAACTTCCGTTTGTTTGTTTGTATAAGACACGAGATCTAAAGAACCACGCAACAGATCGTCAAGAAATTTGGCACAAAAATTCATCTCATCTCCGGAACAAACATAGGCTAAGAATTTTTCGAATCAGACCATTCCTTCTATCGTTTTCGAACGTTTTTATGTTTCCCATTCAATGCATTGAAGACCTTACAGGTTTATTGCTCCTTCAACAGCACATTTTCACAGATTTTTTATTTAGTTTAATTTTACACATTTTTTAAAACGATTTTTAAGTATATTTAGTTTAATTACAGCTAAAAAAATTAGAAATAAACATCTAAAACCAAAATCGTTTGCTAGCTTTTTAGCAGTTAGAAAAATATTTAATATTAAAAATTAAAATCGTTTGCTTTAGTATCTTTATCACAGTTAAAAAAAATACAAATAAATATAAGAAATGCAAATCGTTTGCTGTTTGCTGGAGTAGCTTTATAACATCTAAACAATTAGATCATGCAATTCGCTTTCATTAAGAATATTTTATTTTCTGCATGCAGACCAAGAGTGATCAGTTTAAAGTGAGATTTAAATTTTAACTGCTTTGGAAGAACAGATTATACCAATCTTTGTCCTGAACGCATTTTTTTCTGCCATTTTAATCTATTATTGATAATGCCTAAAAGAAAACCCAAACATATAGGTCAAGTCCAATCTAAGAAGTTGTATTTATTTTCATTCAATTATTGTATTTATTTTCATTCAATTATTGTACATATCTGCATTGATTTAGTACTGTATACATTTGCATTGAATTCTTATATTTTCAGCATTTGTATTGAATTATGGTAGAAATTTGTACTGCTTATATTGTATTTATATCTACAAAGTGTCCAAAAAAAAAGTTACTTAATTTATTATAGAATTCCCTTGAATTGTGTTAAAATAAATGTTTGAGACCCTTTTAGGATTTAGCTGTTTTTCCATTTTTAATTCTTACTGATTATTTTTTACTTAAATATGTATTCCTTTTAATTTGAACTTCTTATCAAAGGTATTTTTGAAATTAATAATAATCATTACTATATCCAAGTTGGGTAATTAAATGGAAAATTACTGGGTAATCTTCATATCTTATGTAACTAAAATGAAAGAAAAAAAATAGTTAAATTGACTGTTAAATTATTTTTCCACCTCTACCCGTGCAACGTCGGGTATAACAGCTAGTTTATCGTATGGATGGAGGATCAAATGGAAGTCCTTTTTCACTATTTTAAATTTTAAGTAGGGATGCACCGAATACCAAATTTGGCCGAATAACGGATATTCGGCCAAAGTCTTAGCTGAATATTCGGCCTACCTAAACCAATTTTTCTTTTTTGTCAGATCTAAGTAAATTGTATTTATTATTCATCAATTTCAATTCAACACAAACATATGAGTACACAATCACACAATAATTTTAATACAATATAGCTATTAAATTTTTAATTGTAGCAACACAGAATAAAGTGGAACTCGTTTGTTATTAAAGCAAGCCTTTTAGAAAGTGTAACTTGGAAAAATCACAACACGAAAACGAAAATAGAAGTATGAAAACATAAACAAAAGTAGGTGGATCCGAGATAGAATGAAAATTAGAAAAAAATAATAAAACCATGGCTTACAGTTGCGATACATATGGTAATTATTGTTTTTCAAAGCCCACTCACAGTAACTGTTCCCTAAAGAGACATGTTTATTTAATACAACTTGATTAAAGCTTGATTTAACATTATAAATAACAAAAACTTGAGAATTTGAGTCTATCAAAAAAGAAAACAAGTCCTGTTTGGTATTTTTTTTTTTACGTTTTAGAAGATGAATTAACATGAAAAATTTTGAAAAAATTTAAATTTCACTATTCGGCCGAATAGTAAAGGTATTCGGCCAAACCGAATATTCGGCTAAAGTGGCCGAATACCGAATAGTAACCGAATATTCGGTGCATCCCTAATTTGAAGGATTAAAAAATTAAGCAGTTAAAGCAGCAATCCAATTAAACTGAGTCTGGTTAAGATGGAGACTACTGTATTTCGAATTTTCTTCTTAATTTTTGAATGGTTTACCTAAAAAGTCATTAGGTTTAAAGTAAAGTCTACCTAAAAGACTAAGCTACTCTATATATTTCAACTATTTGTTTTTTTATATTCCAGGTGTGGTTTGACCGCCGAACAAACTATACACGTTCCTTAGCTGTAATGTCCATGGTTGGATATGTGTTAGGACTTGGAGATAGGTAAAGCTTAGATTTTTTTTCTTATTTAAGTTAAAGTAAATATATCCTTGGAGGCCCAGTGGCTCAGTGGTAGTGCTTCGCATTGCCACGCCACAGGTCCGGGGATCGAAACCCGGATTGGGCAAGGTTGACCCATCCTTTCATCCCTTGAGTGGGTCGATGAAATGGGTACCAAGCATGCTTGGGTACTAAACACTGGGGGTTCCGCGTGAGGCTGACCATCTTACCGGGACATATGCCTAGCACCCCAGAGCCCTAGGTCATGAAAGCTGAAATGGGCACGGCAGGCCTAGGAGTGCGCCGAGGAGTTTAAATATATCCTTGAAAGCTTAAAAAAATTGTATAAGTATTTGTAATAGGAATAGAATTTGTATAGACTTGGACCATTTGTTGCAAACATTCCTGTGAGAAAGTATACTGAATACTGAATTTTCCAGAGAAAAAATGTTCAAGTATAGTTCATCCGTTTTTCTTCCATACCTGAATTTTTTAATTGTTTCATGTGAAGTAAATCATTCCTGCTTTGTGGTTTCAGTAATTTGCCATATGACTGGGTAAGCTCCACATAGTACAATGAATAACCAATCAAGACCTTATTTCCATTCCTGTTCCACTCAAAACATGCCCATTCCACACTTCGCATTAAGTAAATTATTAAAACAAAATCTAAAAAATAAAATACATTTTGCTATTGTAATTAGTTTTACATTTTCTACTTTTTGTTGTTGTTACTAATGCTACTTGGGAAACCCAAGCACTTCCCGCGGAGCAGGCAAGGATTAAGGCAAATGGGTGCAGTTCCTGAGGAGAGATGCCCGTGTAGAGACTACACGGCAGGAATCCGTCTTGGCATCGTGCTGACAGATGCTGCCATCTATCGCCACCTCCGCAATTTAGACATGTCCCTAAAGGGGAGGGAAATAGCCTCCAGGGACCTGTACCCGTGGAAAACTGCGCCATGACTGCCCACAGGACTTTCGGACCCACAGGTTTAACGAGCACGTATTCCGCATATACTTGGTGGGTCTTCAGTGGTATCAGGAATCGATCGCGGGACCTATTCCGAGAAAGAGGCCTTAACCACTAGGCTATCCACGACCTTTTCTACTTTTTTAAAGGATGAAACTATCCAGTCTCTAATATATTTTTATTTGCCATTTAGACATCCTTCCAACTTGATGTTGGACCGTCTGAGCGGTAAAATCCTGCACATTGATTTCGGGGACTGCTTTGAAGTTGCCATGACGAGAGAGAAGTTTCCGGAAAAGATTCCGTTCCGTTTGACCAGGATGCTTATTTATGCTATGGAGGTATCTATTTTGTTCCAGTTGATAAAATCTTCTGTTTTAAATTCGAAAAGAAGTTTATCGATCTTTTTTGTTTTCCGTTTAAGTAGTCTGTATAAATTTTTAGTTTAAGGCATCTTTGTTCTGAATTGGCTATATATAGTTATATTTAATCTTACTTGGTTGGTATCATAGATATCATAGTTAAAGTATTAGATTGGCTGATCAGGTGACCTCCAATGCTAACGACGGGACATGCATGGAGGCCAAATAAGAAGGCAAAATTGCCAGTGTTGCTGCCACTTTAAGGAGAAAAATACTACGAAAAAATACCATCTATTTCTAAAATTACAAAAAAAAATACTACTAGAAATGGATTTAAAGTCCATAAAAAGATTCCAAAATGCAGCTAGTATTTTTACTATATTTTTAAGGAGGATATTAGTATTTTAGAATAATTCTAAAATTACAAAAAAAATATCGTAAAAATCCTAGCTGCATTTTGGAATCTTTTTAGTGACTTTAAATCCTTTTCTAGTTTTTTTTTGTAATTTTAGAAATAAATTATTTTTTCGTAGTATTTTTCTCCTTAAAGTGGCAGCAACACTGGCAATTTTGCCCTCTTAAAAAGCCTTCATGTGCGTCCCGTCGTTAGCATTGGAGGTCACATGATCTGCCAATCTGATACTTTAACTATGATATCTATGATTTAATTTTACTTGGTTGGTATGTATTTAAGATAATTGATAGCTAGTCATTAGATTTTGAAATAAAAATTCTTTAAAAAGTATAATGATCAATGAATGTCCATTACAAATTAAAACAATTTTTGTTTCATTTTGAAAGTAATTCTTTTTTTAAGAAAATATTTTTTATTGTTTGAGTTAATGAATTTAAAAAAAAAAAAAATATGTCACATGATGTTTCACTATGCTGAAATTTATAAATATCTGTGTCGTCTTTAGATTATTAAATGTTTGTCTCCCTCCATGTGCTATAAAAATAGATATATTTTGTTTTTGTATGAATAGAGATGAGTTTAAATTTATAATGTTTTTGTTGGATTGCCCATCTTATACTTTCTTGCATCAAACAAAACTTTTAAATATTTTGTCCTCGGGAATTATTTATAAATTTGTCTTTATAAGGCTAATAAAATAATATTCCATTATTAAAACTTTTGGCTTGAGGTATGATAAATAAATTATTTCAAACTTCTTTCAATAAAAGTTTTAATTTACTGTAATTTTTTTATTAATTCAAAATAAATGAACTTAGATTTTTTAAATATTATATTCATTTAATGGGGTTGTTTCACGGAGGATCTGGCAATAGCTCTGCGGTTTTGTTTTCATGTATCTCGAATTACTCTTTTTGATATTCGAAATTGAGTTTTTTAAGAATAAGTTATTTTAGTTGTTATTTTTTAAAATTACAACTTCTTGCTGTGCTGTTGGTTGTTTTAATCATTTATCAAGGAAAACTTGCATTGAAAGAAGTTGGAATTTTAAAAAATTAACAACTAAAATATTATCTTCGAAAACTCGCTCCCGAATACCAAAACAACAGTAATTCGAGAGGCATGAAAACAAAACCGCAGAGCTATTGCCAGATCCTCCGTGAAACAACACCATATGCTATTATAAATAATTCTAAAATAATTATAAAATAAATTAAATAATATATTAAACATTTTATTCAAAATAGTTCAAAATTTGAAATAACCCTTATTATTATATTTATATCGAAGAAATTAAAATCTTACAGGTGACTGGCATCGAAGGAACTTACAGGAAGACGTGCCAGAAAGTGATGAAAGTTCTCCGAGAGAACAAGGACAGTCTGATGGCTGTTTTAGAAGCCTTTGTTTATGACCCACTGCTGAATTGGAGACTTATGGACAGTATGTGTGATTCATTGAGCTAGAAGAAACGTGGAGTGACGTGTTTGATTCACTGAACAGGGCAGCAAACGAGCTGTTTCAATAACGAAACGCGGAGGAATACACGGCACTACAGCAGAAACGAACCGGGCAGAGAACCTAGAATCTTGCCTATTTCGCTAATGGGTTCGTCATCGCCTGTTCTTAGTTAGTGATCCACATGGTTATTTCTTAAAAAAGTTGGAATATAAAGTGAAAGAAAGTTAATTTCTTTCGAACTAAAAATGTTAAAATACATTTAGGAGCCCAAGTCAATATGATAGAGGGGTCTCATACAAGCATTGCATACAAGTGTAGGGGAAAATAGTCCTTTTCTGCCCTGTTCGCTCAAAAAGGTGTTTGTGAGTGGGTTTTCGGCTCGCTGACACCTCACTCCAGTTTCCCTTCTAGCTCAATGGTGTGATTATGTTACTTGGGAAGTGTTAATATGGGAAGGGGGACCTAAATGTAATGATGACTCAGTTTAGTACAGCTGGGCTCAGTTTAGTACAGCTTGTATAAGGGCTGGTCTGTTTATTAGCAACTTTTGTTGAGTGTAAAAATTTGGTTGCTATGCTTACCAAGAACATTTGGTTAAGATTCCTATACTTATGGAGTTGCATGAAATCTGAAGTGGAATGTTTAACACATTTTGTCATTTTTGTTGCTTGGCAACGTAACAAATAAAAAAAAATCAAGACAGGCCAGTATATCATAGCTATTCCTTCAGTTTTTATTGAAAATGAATGTCAATTTAGGTATGGTAAATTTGATTAAATATTAAGTGATAGTTTAATTGACCTTAAATAACATAAATGGGGTAAAGCTAATTAACTAGATTAAAGGTTTATATTGAAGTTAAAGCAGTTAACTGTAAAATAAATTTTGTCGAAGATAGAATATTAGTTATATCGTCGGTCAAATGACAAAACCACATGTGTCTATTCTAGGGATTTGCGGTTTTGAAAAAATAAAACTGCTTCTTGGTTTAATCGGTTCTTTTTCTCCCCCGATTTTAACCGAGACCAGTTAAAAGTAACTAAAAACCGTTCCTTTGGAAAACCAGTTCTAGTTGGTTGGTTGGTTGAACGATTCTGGCTCTCTATTTAGGTTAGGTTTGAAATATGGTAGGTATGAAAATGTTTGTTGCTGCGTAATGTGTCATAAGAATAGCATTGCCTGTAGCATAGTTCTTGAAGCCTTAGGGCATTATCCGCAGCGAGGGTGCTAATAAATAATGAACCCATATCATACAAATCCATTATGATATATTTTATGACGCCATAATCCATTAATTTATCTAACTGCATTGAATTTTTCCTTCAGTTTAGGGGCTCACTTGACTGTGATTCTTAATCACGACTCCCGTTGTCAACTGCCGTGCGGCGTGTAGCTCTGGAGCAAAGACAATACAAACTAACAAACCTTCAGTTTAATCGTTTCGAATGTTTATTCAAACTGGTTCTTTAGTTTTAACTGGTTCAGCTAAAGAAATGTTTTTGCCCATTTAACTGAAGCCAAAAACCGGTTTAACTGTTTCCGGTTTTCCATCCCTTTGCATTTTTGTGTTTTTGCACATTCCTGGTTTTGTCATTTTACCGACGATATATACAGACCTGCCAACTGTGGATCTCGTGCGACTCTGTGTTCCACGTACCAAGAGAAATTTTTATGTTTCCACATTTGAAAATACGGCAATTGTTGTATTGTATCATGTGACACAGATAGTTTAAAAATTATTTTAAATCCGGAGAGTTGGCAGGTCTGATAATGAAACGATGACTCAATTTTTATAGAAAAGGAACGGTAAATGAAAGTTAATTTAGATTCGGGTAACATATTAAGTGATAATTTAATTAATAGCCTTAAACAACTCATAAAATGTTCCTAAATAATATAGTTAATTCCCTCCACACCATTATACCAGAAATTTCAAACTTCAGTATAAAGAAGGAACTTTCGTAATGGTGTGGAGTAAATTTACGTTGAAATGACCAACTTTTTTTGGCGTTTTTGAAGAGGTGACTATCTCTGCATTGTACTAAAGTGCAAAAAAGAATATGTCGCTATTTAGTGAGTTTATATGGGAAAGACTGCACTTTTCATCTAGGAAATCAACCAATGCATGTCTCTAAATCTACGAATTCGTGGCAAAACTTTAAGGTGATGGACTGGTAGGCATTCGGTTTGTATTTAGAGATGTTAAATTATACAATTGAAGCAAATATGAATTGAATAAAGATTTAAAGTGGCTATATTGTCTTTTTGGTGTAAATTTAAACCAATATTCTGTTTAGTTAACCGGATATCGTGTTTTTAAAAAATTTATCATATAAAAAAATACAATTCATCAATAAAAATACGAAATTAGGCCATTATCTACTTTAAAATAGCATAATATTGTATCTGTGTGTAAACTTTTGCATCATAAATTTTTTTATTTCATGAAAAAAAAATTGTTATAGCAAATCAAACAATTGTATTTCAATTATAGCATTTCAAACTACTTTTTTGATATGTTTAGGAGGTTTTTGTAACTCTACTATCACAATTTAAAATTTTACAGCTAAATGAAGTCATTGTCTAAACTTTTGCATCACAGTGTATTCTTACCCTTAAATATTATTTTTTTAAAATATAATTTTAACTATACATTTTTTTTACATTTAGATCAGCCGAAAGGAAAACATTCTAAAGGCAGAAGTGAATCCACATCATCTATTCACGATCAAAATGGTAAACACAGTTACGGTTATCCAATTTAACCTTTAAATAAGTGATTGCATGGAATAAATTATCAACTTGTTTTTAAACTTTTAGATTTAATGGAGGAAGTTGAAGTACAATCTCAAAGCGATCATGCAAGTTCTGATTCAGTCATAACTGGTAATTTATATTTTATACTTTGTAATTGTATGATGTAATATGAGACTTTTAAACTTGGATATGAGTATATTTTTATTAACTTTAAAGAATGTATTTATAAAGGAAAGCCAAGGGTGTGTAACACTACACCACTTTCAATTTTCACTCAATAAAATCGTTGCATTCCAAGGTAATTTGAATAACTTTAAAACATAAAAAGTTATATGGCAGCTACTGATTGCAATGCACAATGGACAATTACAGCGTTTTCCAGAAACATTTTTATTCGATCAAGCATATTAAAAAACCTCTAAAACTCAAGCATTTCTGGTTTTAAAGATGTATTTATTGTTAAATTCATTTTTGAAGTGAGTGATACGCACACTCCTGTTAAACCTCTCTTAGCATAACAGATGACGTCACGGTTGGCTTTTTTTGTTCTTGGCGTGTTATTTCGTATCACGTTTCACTGTATCGCTTTTGAAACTGTGAAACGTGCTTTCTTCCTTATAAAACTCTTAAAAAAGTTATGCTATTTTACAGAAAGATGTCATGTTCATTCCAGTTAATTTCTTCAAACGTTGAACGATTTCACTCGACTATTCCGATCAGATCCAACAGTCAATAGTTCTGCAATAGCTTATACGCGCTCTAGTGTGTGTATTTTAACTAACAATCAAACTTGGAACAAGCTGTTTAAATTCCTTGATATGAACTGGTTAAAAATAATATTTTCTTCTTCTTTTAATGAGGTTTTCGCAGAAATTGTAAGGTTTACTATTTTATAAAGTGTATTACAGCATAGATCGAAACATCGCAAAAAACATAACATTTGACGTCAGTGCTATTTTCAGTGACGTACATTTTCGGCAAATTTCAAATGCATTTTTTTTGTTTAAATTAAACATATTTGTGAATATTTAAGTTTGTATTCGGAATCTGCAGCTTCTAATGTACCAGAAAAACATATATATTCTGAATTTCGCGTTTCATGCAACTTGTCCATTTTCTCAAATGTTTTATGACGTCCGATAAGTACTAGGAATTTGTGTACGAAATTTGAATTCTAAAATGTTGAGTGGTTTCAGACAAACAGACAAAAGTGTTCAAAACCCACTTTTTTAGAATCAGCACCTTCCAAAACATGTCTAAAACACAAAATATCATGTTTCAGATTTTCTATACCATCGCAGGGCTGGGGAGCCCAGTCGGTTAGGAGTTCGCCTTGCATGCGGAAGGTCCCAGGTTCGGGTCCGGGCATCGCCAAAATAACTGCCGACCTATAAACGGCCCGTGCAGCCCAAAAATGTCCGACGAATAATACCCCGTGTAGAGGGAGTGCACGTTAAATATGCTCCAAAGTCCCAACGCTGCGTACGATGTCGCCCTTAACGGTTGCGTTGGGTGCCTATTCAGGTGTCGGCTCGTCACTCGACTGTGGTTCTAAATTACGACGCCCGTCGCCAATAGCCCTCGTGTAGCTCTAGTGCGACGATAATTCAAACCTACCTATACCATCGCAATACTTTCAATACCAGGAAATTGAAAATAAAAAAATAATGGCCAAAATATTTTCTAAATACAATGCATTTAAATTATCTGACCAGATTTGTATTTAATTAATAGTAGTTGAAGAAACAAAAGTAAAGTCTTAATGTCCTTTCAAGTGAATTTTTATAACAACGGGCAAAAAAGTTCACTTTTTCATATCGTATTCATTTATAAATCGTTGCGAAAATGACACTTTGCGTGCTTACGTCACAGACAGTGCCGAAAGTAGTACTTTCGGCACTAGTGCGGTAAAGTAAATAAGAGTATCTGATTGGTAGAAAAACAAAATGATGTCATGAATATCTCCATGGAAACTAAGTGATGTCATGAAACTCACTTATTTCTATTGGTTCATTACTTTTGCATTTTCTGATATCTCCATGGAAACTACAAGTACTACAAAAATTATTAAATACTATTTTGATTCAAAATAGAAAATTATTTTACTAATTCTCTTTTACTACTGGTGCATTTTCGAATATCGCCATGGAAACTAAATGATGTCATGAAAATCACTCGTTGGTAGAAATACTTTTTTGCACATTATTATAAAAAATATTGTAAGCAAGCACGTGCCAAATAATACTTTATTAAGCTCTTGTCATTATTTCACTCGACCTACGGTCTCGTGAAATAAAAGCCACTCGCTTAATAAAGTATTATTCTCGGTACTAGTTGCTTAAATAACTATTAAGCACACTGACATGAAATATTTATACTTTCTCAGACTCAGGATTTGGTAAACCTGAAACACTGAATGAAAAAGCTGTTCAAATCATTAACAGAGTTCGAGACAAACTAACGGGTAAGTAGAAAAAGCAATATTATTTAATTTTTAAAAAAAAATATCGTAACAAGAGAAACTTGTTAAAAAGTGAATTTATTCAAAATACCACAATTATCATTTTAAAAAAATATGTTTTACCTTTTTTGTTAAAACGTTATAAATTTTTCTTTCACAGATTTTAGTTCTAGAGTTTGTTAAATAAATTATGTGTTATTGTAATATTAATACTAGTAACAAAAACTTGAATAAATAGTTCGATAGCAATAATCTACAATTAATTCAGTTTGAAAGCTTTTATTTTGTTAATTTTTTTGCTACATTTTGAAATTTTCAAAACTGAACAATCAAGACCAGTTACAGTGAACATGGATACAATAACACAATTGTTTGGACATAAAAAAAAAGGTTTATTCTGTAACCTTTAGACCTTAATGTAACAATCTAACTTATGTCATTTACAACTTAATGCCTCAGTTATAGCAATAGGAAGATAGAACTGTGTAATAATTTACGGCAAAAGTTTATTGATTTATTACTTAATTTGAAAAAAAATCCTTTATGGAAATTATAATTTTGTTTAATTTTAAATCTCCATTATCTTTTTGGTGTTTGCTTTTAAAAGTTTTTATCGACTTACTGATAACGAGTTTTACTTTCAATGTCTGGGTTTCTTTAGAAGAAATAATAACGGATAAGATCAGGTCAAAACTTAACCTTTTGAAGATTCATTCTCTGATGTCCAGTTCTAAAAATTTGAAATATTTATTTAATCTCTTGTTTATAACATCATAACAATTGTGTTTTTTGAACCCTCTGAGGGATAAACAAATTGGCTGAACTTTAAACACGTGTTCACTACATGAGATTAAAATTTTGTAACTGAACTTTTATTTCTTACATTTTTTTAAAAAATTATATTTCTGTAGCAGATGATGTTTATAACTCTTTCATAACTTACACTTTAAAAATGAGTAAAATTATAAAATCTTTAATTTTTTATAAAAAAAATTGTCTGTGTTGCTAGAAACCCTGATAGTCGGGTGATACGTTTATGGGCAGTTCTACCATAATTTTTAATTTCAGGTATAAAAAAAACTTGGAAATTTATTTTTTCAAATCACTTTAAATATTTGTGAAAAGGTTTATAAGGGTTCTAGAATAACAAAATAAAGTTCAGCAAGGCTAAAAAAATTAGGGTGGAAGGTCATTGAATGTACTAAAACCCAGGGACAAAGTTAGGAGAAGAGAAATACACATTATAAATATTAAAAGCCAAAATTTTATGGAAGGAATTTGTTAAGATATAGTATAGTTCAATTTAAAATACAAATGAATGTAATGTAGTAATGCTCAAAAATGTGTTAGTTTGAACCCTAAACTAACAATTTAACATTTGGGACATGGGAAGGTAAGGAATTTTCTTCATTGTTTTGTCCTAAAAAATTTTTTAGAGTTTCTTTGTTTTAAAATTCCGTTATGCAATTAAATAAGGACCAGTCTATTAGTATAATAAGAAAACATTGAAAAGAAATATTAAATTTTTTTAAAGTTATGCCCAAGGGACATAAAATTAAAAATTATGGTAGAATTGCCCTTGTACGTCTGTATCCTTCAGAGGGTTCAGAATACAAGTGAACCAAGTCCACTTTTTGTCATTTTCTAGCAGGGTTGTCATGTTTAAAACATTTTGTTTAAAACAATTGTTTTCAATGTTTAAAACATAGTAATAAAAAACATGTTTAAAACAATTAAAAAAAACGATTTATGCTAATTATCAATGTGCTACATAATTTTAGTTAATTAAAATAATACCAAACAATTAAATTCCTCTATTAGCTCATCTGATTTAATCAAAGGAAGACACCGAATCGCCAGATAATAGAAGGATTTCTTGTATTCTATGATTCTTCGACAAAGAAAGATGCAAGGCATATGCCTAAAATTATTGGGGATAGAAGTAAATATAGCAGACCAAATTGCAAAAAGAACCATGTTTTTTTAAAACTCATACAACTTGTTCAATAACCAAAATTTAACTGTTTAAAAAAACATGTTTAAAACAAAAAAACATGTTTAAAACAAAAAAACATGTTTAAAACAAAAAAACATGTTTAAAACAAAAAAACATGTTTAAAACAAAAAAACATGTTTAAAACAAAAAAACATGTTTAAAACAAAAAAACATGTTTAAAACAAAAAAAACGTTTAAAACAAAAAAAACATGTTTTTTTCCAACCCTGTTTTCTAGTTAGCAACTCAAGTACATGCACTAACTATGTAGAATTTCAGTGCAATAATAAAAATTCAGATAATATTCTAGGCAGCAGCAATTAAAAATTGTCAAGAAGGGATTTTGTTATAAAACTTTAACTTTAAACCTCTGTAGCACAAAGAAGCTTTTATAGACTTGGTTCACTGGTATTCTGAGCCCTAAAAAATTATAATTCAACTGCATATTTTTGTAATGTGCTGTTACGAAAGTTGGCTAATCAACGACTTCTAACAAATATAGGTAAGGACACTTTAAAAATGAAAAAAAAATTAAAATCTATATATATATGTCAAGACGCCCTTGTCTAACTGCTATTATATGAATATTATAACTGTATACCCTATTAACTGTAACCCTTTTATTCACCCACGATGGCAGCGCCACGCTGACAGATTATATATATATTTTTAAATTGTGTATGTTGCTTTAAACCCTGATAGTTGGGTGATGGGTTTATGTGTCTGTATACCTCAGAGTGTTAAAATTATATTATAAATAAGTTCAATTGCATATTGTTACGAAAGGTGACTAATCTGGCCTCTAACGAATGTAGGTAAGGATTTCGATCCTGAAAAAACTCTTGAAGTCGAGGAGCAAGTGGAGCTGTTGATAAAGCAAGCCACTTCGCACGAGAACCTGTGCCAAAGTTACATAGGATGGTAAGAATTACTCATACTTCTATTGTTATTGTACACAAACTCTTATTTAAATCATAATAGTACATCACATTACTAAATAAAAATAAAATATCCTTTTTATAATATCGTGCAAAATAAACTAAGTTTTTCAAATCAATAATCGTGGCATAAGTGATGCTTTTAGAAATCGTATTTCAAAGTTACTTTTTCACACTAGTGCGACAAAGTAAATAAGAGCATCTGATTGGTTTAAAATTTGAGCGTGATATTTTATTCGGCGGCTTTGTGATTGGTGTAAAATTCTTTATTTGAACGCGATTCTTTATTTGGTGTCTAATTTCCAATGCCAATCTAAGAAATATTTTTTGCACGTGATTTTAAATTAATCATTAATATAAATAATCACCTTCAAATCATTTGAACGTGATAATAAAATAATTAACAAGCTAATCAATAAATGCCAATTTAATAAATACTTTTTTTGCACATTATTATAAAAAATAGTGTATGACAACACGTTGAAAATAGCCTTTTTTAAACTCCTGAATTTAATTCACCCGCTCGTGAAATAATTGATTCAACTCTTTTAAAAAAGCCTTACTTTTCACACTAGTTGCATAAATAACTATTAAAGGTACTTATAAATTATTTTATTTAAAAAATTTAGTTGCATTCCTCTTTAGTGCTGCTCATCATACTCATTATCAGACCAATAACATCATTGTAAGATTACAACTAAGTTAGTTTTAAAAGTTTTTTTTTTTTGTTGAAACATTGTTACTTTGAACTAAAATTACTATACGTAATGAGAACTATACATTATTTTAAAAGGATTTTACATAACACTAGTGCTAAAACGGTGTATACTTTTAAAATGAGGTATTTTTGTACTTGTGTATTATACTGTCAACCAGCAAATACACCCCTCTGGTGCTAGTTTTACCCATAATTTTTTAAAAAAATAAATTACTTGTATTTTATAATTATTTTATTATAAAACTTTTCTGTTTATGTATGTTTTAATATTATACATTATTATATTATAAATTATACTTGTATATCGTGTTTTTGGCGATTGTATTAAGTTTAGGTAGTAATATTAGGTTAGGTAACACATGTATCAAATTTTTAGATAATTTTTTTTTATAAATATCAAAATGTTATCTAGAATAAAACAAAATTCGTTAATCCATATTTTTTTAATAAGAAATACATGTTAACACTTAAATTCCTTAATTGTTGCTTATTTATCTTGTATTTTAGGTGCCCCTTTTGGTAAACCCATCTTGAAGAAGTAAGAATAATCAGCAACACATCCAATAAAGTGTGATAAAGTACAAAACAAATGAAGATTTGTTGTAAATAATTCAAATCAAGAGACTTTTGAAGTAACGAGTATTTTTAATAGTCCTTAACAATCGTTCCTATAATAAAATATATGGTTTCATATAAAATGAGGACTTGCTTATCACTTATAGCACAATTAATAAAAAGAAAAGCACTTCCATATAAGTACATATACAGATAATTTTAAATCAGGGTTGGCAGGGTTTAAACCAAATGTTTTTTTTTTTTTAAACCAGTTTTTTTTTTTTTGAATTTTTTTTTTAAAAACATTTTTGAATTTAAAATAAGAAAAAAATTAGTTTTATTTGTAACTTCCATTTTGACAAAACAACTAAAATGGATAAACGCTGCAAAATGGCAATAACACCAGCACATCTTCTAGCTTATTTACTCGATCCGAAGATCAAAGATGATTTTGAACTGTCAGCTAAAGAATAGAAAGAAGCATTAGAATATGCAAAACACAGGTTTTTCAATAACTCTTTATTTACTCTTGTTATGAAATATTGTGCCAAGAGCTCCCCTTTTCAGAAATATATTTTTCAGAGCGATTATGTAAAAGAGGTGTCTGCAATAGAATGGTGAAGAGGCCAAGCAGTAGCTATAAAAAAGTTTAACAGTAACGTTTTTAGTGAAGTTGAACTCATTCAGACTGCTAAAGCAACAACAGCTAACGTTGAGCGCATTTTTTCCTCTTTTGGTCTAGTGCAGTCTAAATTGCGTAATAAGTTTGGTATCAAAAAAGCTGGAAAGCTTTTATGACTATGTGGAAATTGAAATAGTTGGTATATTTTGCCCCAAAATTAGTTTTATATTAATAAAATATCAAATTAAAATATATATATAGGGATCCTATTAGTAAAGTAAACATTAAAATAGTTTTTATACACAAACTAATTAAATACCAGAAAAGTTTTTAAAAAAACCTGGTTTAAACAAAAAAAGGGGTTTTGGTTTAAAAAAAAAAAACTGTTTTTTTCCAACCCTGGTTTAAATAAATGCTGGGTATATCTAAATATATGAATTGACACAAGAAAAAATAAAACTTCAAAATTATTGATTCAGTTATCACATCATTCAGATCAGCTTCCTTTCAGTGAATCCGGCGTAAAAGCATGTGGTAATAATTCGCTGACGGTACATTTACGATATTTGTTTTCTTTATTACAAATGTACACATCCCAGTCTGTTCCAAACTACAAAAGAAATATAACACAAGAAGGTTTATTTTAAGCAGAATAAAAGATTTAAACAAAAAAAACAGTTTTTTAAACAGGGCTAGAAAAAATCTTTAAAAAATTTGCTTGCCTGGTTGGGCAAGTAATTAAAAAGACGTGTCTGCCCAAAATTATTTGGTAAAGATATTACCAAACATTTATTAGGATAACAATATTTACCGAATATTAATGTCCTAACTGTGCAAAATGTTGATTTGCCATGTTTTAATTCTAAACTAGTACATTTATCAGCATCAACAGTAAAACATGTTTTCCAAAATATTCCTTAAAAAAAAATCAAAAACAAGAAAATCTTCCCATTTTGGCAAGTTAGAATATACTTGCACTAGGCAAGTCAAGAAACATTTTTTTTAAAACTCTGGTTTGAAGTTTGATTCGAAAACAAGCCCTTTTTTAATTGATGTTTTCTATGTTGGTTAGAACTTTTCCTTTAAAGACAGAATCAATAAAATTATTAATCTTAAATGAAAATTTAAGGAATAGCAATTCTATCTTTGTAAGTTATCAATGAATTGCATAATTACTTCTGCTAGTACTTGTCTGCATGCACCACAAGGTCCAATGTATTCTTCACCCTTAGAACTGACAAAAAATTATCAAATTAGTTCATTTTTTATTTAATTTTCTTCTTTATTATTAGTAAAAATCATGACTAAAACTAAATAACATTCGAGCTGGACCTGGCTTATTGAGTCGTGGTAATTTTAAACCACGGTTTACAGGTTGCTTAAAACTTAGAAGTTATGCACACATGAGAGCTCTAAAAAAGGCTAAAAATATGGCATCTTATTGATTTTGAATGTCTTTGGTTTCTTCTTTGGAATATTAACTTCTTCTATTAACTTCTCTAGTTAATTCAGTTAATATCCTCTTTAAAATATCTGATACAGGTTGGATCAACTACTGTAGGTTGTTGACCACCAAGAAATGAACAACTAAAAGAAAAACACATTTGTCCTCCTTGGAAAGGGGCTGTGGGGAGCCTAGTGGTCAGCGTCTCGGTCTCGAGATCGGAAGGTCCCATGATCGAGTCCCGGTACCACTGAAGACCCACCGAGTATATGTGGAGTACGTGCTCGTTAAATCTGTTGGGTCCGAAAGTCCTGTGGTCGGTCATTGCGCAGTTTACCACGGGTACAGGTCCCTGGAGACTATTTCCCTCCCCTTCAGGGACATGTCTAAATTGTGGAGGTGGCGATAGATGGCAGCATCTGTCTTGTATGTGTGTGTATGTCGTGTCCGTCCTTCTTGACGAAGGTTTATAATGCGGGTCTCTGTGACCAAGCACACAAGCCTGAAATTATGTGTCTACCAACCAACCAACCTCCTTGGAAAGTCTGACGTAACTCAGTTTGTGGTCCGGAGAGGCTGCATGGTCACAGCAATTTTCGTAAGCGGGTGGAATTCTCTGCAATGCTCAAAGAAAAAAGATACTTAACGTGGCTACTTTTAAATCTAGCCAATCCAGTCTGATATCTGCAATCGTATTCAACTTCTAGAAGAATGCCAGGAAATGTTACAGTGTGCCATTTCTGTGCAGGTGGAACAGCTAAGTTTAATTTATAGCTAAACTCAGTTTCCTTTCACGGAAGCCACGACCATGGGCGGAGCTATAAAACGCACGGAGCAATCAGATGAGAAAATTTCAGCCCTTTTATTCTGTCTTTATCTGATTGCTCCGCGTGTTTTATAGCTCCGCCCATGGTCGTGGCTTCTGTGCAAGGAAACTGAGTTTAACTATAGATCTTTCATTTGAGTACAGTTCTTGGTGAATAAGCGAAGAGCCAGCGACTGTTTCCTCCTCACTGCCCTCTTTGGCCAATCTATCTCCAACCTCATTATCACAAATGTTTACATGTGACAGTATCCATTGGAGATGGACATTGTGGTTCGTGTTTTTGTGAAGATCACAAAGCAAACTACAGTTCTGATAAACTTCAAAAACATCAAAAAGGGTAAAGTAAGAAAATGTAAATAGCTCAACATTTTAAGTAGCCTAATACTTACTGATAGCATTATCTCTTAAGAGGGACTGTCAGTCCCATAGAGCTAATGCATAAGTTTTAGAATCACAACTTCCGCATAAGTATTGCTTTGCCGTGTTAGCCCTTTTTCCCTAGGTATGGGAATCAACATAACATCGAAATGAAACAAATTTGAAAGGGAAATGTTATCTAGTTATTTAATTATGTATTTTTGAGTTTTAAAATGCCAATAATATACAGTAGATGGCGACACTATTTTAAAACTTTGTCAATTAATAATTAAATAACCGGATGTTATTTTCTTTTCCATTTTGTTTTAAATTGATGTTATAATGATTCCCATACCTGGTGAAAATAGGATAACACAACATAACAATTCAATCTTGCAAAAGTTGTGATTACAAAACTAATGCATTAGCTCTATGGGTCTGACAGTCCCTCTTAATCTACAATATTAAATTGGACACTTATATTGAAGGAGAAAACATGAAGGGTCCTGGATGGTAACATATCTCTGTACAATTCCAATGAGGAAACTTAACCTATTCCTGAATAACAGACACTCACAATAATTTTCTCAAAAATGTAGATATAACTAGTAGTTAAAGTTATTAATAAGTAATATAATGAAATGTGTAATCACAATTTTCTTTCGAACCTTTTTTTTTCTAAAATCCCTACGATGGCAGAACTAAATCAAAAGCATTAAGTTCAAAAATTTAAAGTAGTATTAAATTTTAATATATTAGGCTCTTTAAAAATATCATTTACATTGAGCTAGAAGGAAAACTGGAGTGAGGTGTGATTCACTGAGCAGGGCAGCAAACGAGCCGGTCCAATAACGAAACGCGGAGTTATACACAGCACTGCAGCAGAAACAAACCGGGCAGAAATTCGCTATTGAGTTCGTCTTCGCTGGTTCTTAGTTAGTGATCCACATGGTTATTTCTTAAAAAAGTTGGAATTTTAAGTTAAAGAAAGTTCATTCTTTTGATTTAAAAAAGTTAAAATACATTTAGGAGCCCAAGTCAATATGATAGATTTGTCTCATACAAGCATTGCATACAAGTGCAGGGAAAATAGTCCTTTTCTGCCTGGTTCGTTCAAAAGGGTACGAGTAATATTTCGGCTCGCTGACATTTCACTCCAGTTTCCCTTCTAGCTCAATGATCATTTATTAATCACTTAAAGTAGAAAATAGAGCTAATCTGCATTTTACAAACTTTTTCATTAATATCTGTCACAGACTTTTATTCAGAAATAATTTTATACATTTCCTTAGTTTAATTGTAAAGAAATTGGTTCCCTTGATAGACACATTTTAATTGTAATGTAAGGAATCTGAGAAGTTTCGATCAGTCTACTTACCCTAGATATCATAGTTAAAGTATTAGATTGGCTGATCACGTGACCTCCAATGCTAACGACGGGACGCGCATGGAGGCCAAATAGGGGGGCAAAATTGCCAGTGTTGTTGCCACTTTAAGGAGAAAAATACTACGAAAAAATACCATCTATTTCTAAAATTACAAAAAAAATGTAAAAATACTAGCTGCATTTTGGAATCTTTTTAGTGACTTTAAATCCTTTTCTACTATTTTTTTGTTTTGTAATTTTAGAAATAAATGGTATTTTTTCGTAGAATTTTTCTCCTTAAAGTGGCAGCAACACTGGCGATTTTGCCCTCTGAAAAGGCCTCCATGCGCGTCCCGTCGTTAGCATTGGATGTCACGTGATCAGACAATCTAATACTTTAACTATGATATCTATGCTACTTACCCAGTTACAACCATAATAGCTTTGAATTTCCGGTACCCATGTGAAACTGCAGCTCCGATTGCAGTTCTTTCAGCACACATGGTCAAGCCAAAGGAGGCGTTTTCCACATTAACACCTAAAAAAAGAAAACCGGCTTAGTTTCAGTTACTAAAAGAAATAAAGTTGCGCCATTTACAACTTGAGTCATTTTTCTTATCCTTCCATCAAACTTTTGAAAAAGTAACATTGTAAAACTCGCCGAAATTTCGCGGAAACTCCACAAAAATGTATCCCCTGCGCCGCACGAAAGTAGAAATGCAAATACTTCAAAATCGAGGCAATTGAACTGATTAAAAATTAATATTTGCCCAATATATAACTTGAGATCAGATTTACTGAACGGTCCCCCTTGGCGCGATTTTTTCGGATTTGGCGAAAAATATTTTTTCTGGCAACCTGTCTGACTTCGACTGATGATTCGAATTCTATGACTTCGCACCGATGACGTTTTCCGGCAAAAATATTTTTTTAAAAAAATTGCCAAAATACGGACTTTTGGCGCGATTTTAGAAAGTACGCCAAGGCGGACTGTAGAGTAAATCTCTACCAATAACTTGTACCAGAAATACTTTTAACGTTTTATATTGCTGATACAGTTAATTCGGGGAACAAGGATTTAATATTATTTCCAAAGTATAGAATTACCTGTAAACATTTTCCCATCTTCCGTAAACAAGGTAGCAGCAACAGAAAATTTGCTATACGGACTATATGAATTAGTAAGTGCAGATTTACTAATTTGTAAAATTTTCTCAAAAGGAAATTCTGGGTCTGTATTCGAAGCCATTGAAATTTCTGATTTAAAAGTAAACAGCCACTTAAATCTAGATCATGTCAACCGAGACGCATCAAATCTTATCTAATAATATAAACAGAAAACTTGACCAGTTGCCCATAAATTTTGAAAACGAAAACAAAAGAAAAAGCTCAAAGGTAAGTAAATAATCTTGGCTGACTATATTTAGCCTTCCGCGAGGAGTTTAAGCACAGCTAATTACATTTTGTAAACCAAAGTTCAAATTTCTCTCTTGAAGTCATTTAATTATTATTTTTTTTTCAAATAATATGCTTATTACAAGCATGTTTATTTTTCTAAATCTAATTTAAAATACATTTATATTCATTTGATTTATTTTGTGTACTTTTGATTGAGATTTAAGAAGTTTAACTGCAACTTTTACTTTTCATCGATAGCAATATTTTGGATTTTTGCCGGATAAAGCGTACGACTAAAAAGTTATTTTCTTGCTTAATTCTTGCACTTGCATTAAGTTTTACGTTTAATTTGTATAAATAAACAGTAAAAATGGCAGATGTTCTTGATATTGAAAATACTGAGGAAGAATTTCAAGTTGATGAAGAAGGCGATCGTAAGTTTTTGCCTATAATCTCTGTTTTGGTAGTTCTCTAGCACCTGGGATATAAATTAGTATTTTTGAAACGTAAAAATAAATTTGTTTAACTAAATATATAATTGTATTTATAATATTATTTGTTTGTTAATTCCTTTTACATTTCTTACTATTAGCGTCAAACTTGGATGCAACGTTCTTCCTAAACAGAAATAGTCCGCTAACTTAATAGACTTGTAATAACTGGGGATGTTAGGAAATATTCGTTATTGCTGGTCGAATAACAAATCTATAGTTTTTTACAATTCATAAAGCACATTCCATGCTGCTGGGATGTCATACAGAAATAACTGTGCAAAATAACAATTCAATGGGTGAAATCCCAGACTCTGTTTCAGCCACAAATTTCAAAATTTGGCGTGTTTTTAAGGGGAGTCGGCTTGCTGTTTGGGTCAAAAATGTTGATTTTCTGTTTTCTTTTATTTTTAATCTGCATATCTATAGCTTCAATTTAAGACCAAGATTGTTGATTTCTGTTTAGTAGTTTTCTTTTTATAAGCAATTTTAAGAAACTCTGTATATCAATTCTTGGTAGAGATTTACTGTACGGTCCCCCTTGGCGAACTTTCCAAAATCGCGCCAAAATACGGACTTTTGGCGACTTAAAAAAAAAACATGATTCAAAGAAAAGATAGTGTGGGAAAATTTCTTATGAAAACTCAACCAACGGTCCGATAGGGTTGCCGGAAAACGCATCGGTGCGAAGTCATAGAATTCGAATCTTCAGTCGAAGTCAGACAGGTTGCCAGAAAAAATTATTTATCGCCAAATCCGAAAACATCGCGCCAAGGGGGACCGTACAGTAAATCTGATCCTCAGTTCTTACCTATACCTTAATTTTCTTTTGGCGTTTCCTAAAATATAAGGATTTTCAACAGTTAGGAACATTTTTCTCAAGAAATAATAAAATAAAACATGTTGATAGTACAAAAGATATCAACATGTTTTATTTTATTATTTCTTCCCCATTAATAGCTCTTTGATTTAAACTGAGGAAGTTTTAATATCTCTGCTCTAAAATAAGTTATATAATTTTAAATCGGATTTTTTTGAGTTTTTTAAATACATATTTGTAAAAAATCACTGTAAAAGTATTTTTTTATACTGTGAAATATCCTCAGTATAAATCAACGAGCTAGATGAGAGGAACAAACTATAAAAAAATTCAAAATGAAATTCTATCTCATCTAGTTCTTGAGAAAAATGTTCCTAAAGTTAGTAAAATTAACTGGGGTGAGATAGAACCGTCCGACTCCCCTTAAAGAGCGATAAACAACGTTTCCTGGCAATCCTGTACACTTATCAAAAGCCGAATTGCTAAACTAAAGTTGCTCTCATTCAAAATCTGATTGAGACATCACAATAACAAATTATAAAGATAATTTTTTAAAAATTACCTTTTAAGGTGTGTCGGATTTCTTGAATCCGTTAATAATTATTAATAAATATCAAACTTAAAAAGGTATCTTGTTATTCTAGAAAGTGTCCAGAAACTCAAAGAAAAAGTAAAGAAGCGTAAAGGAAGAGGATTCGGTGGCGGTAAGTAAAGATAAAATGCATGTAGCATTTTTGTGCACAGATATACACTGCTCAAAAGAATTAGGGGAATTCATGGTTTAAAACCCTTTCAACCCCCATGATTCCATTTGGAATCATCAGCCTGCGATTTTTTTTCCCATTAAGTTGAGCTTGCACTTATTTATCGTTATATGGAAGAATCGTGTCTTTTGAAGAATTAAATAATGTTTGTTTTAATGAAATGAAAATATGAAAAACATGGTAAAATAAAATATTCTCCCAAAAAATTTTATGAAATAAATTGACCCTAAATTCTTCACGCTTGCATTCTTAGATGTTTGAAAATTAATTTTAAAAATTTTAACAAATAAAGTTTTGAAAAAATTATTGTTATAACTTAGTCAAAAGTTATGCTTCCTTAATTTTACCCCCGTAAATTTTAGTTAAAAAATTTGGATTTTTTCCCTGTTTCTTACCACCTCATTCTGGATGCATAATGAATCTATTTCAAAAATTTTAGATTTTTAGAATAAAAAATAAGAAGTTGGAACTGAGAAGGTTAACAAAAGTACACAAAGTGCTCCCTTAATTGTTTTGAGCAGCGTATATAATTTTTAACTATGCTCTTGCTCTTTTAGCTTTTAAAGTAGAGGAGGGATGATGAGGGTAACATCAAGTAATTTTCAAAATATTCTTTTAAAAAACAACCTATTATCAGATTTTCATGAAATTATTTTGTATAATATATGTGTTTTAACTGAAAGTATTTAAACAATTTTCCCTATTGTATCCTTTAAAATTTATGCACAGGGTGTTTTCCCCTCCAGAGTGGCCCACGTAATAATGAGAGGTTTGCTTTTTAGAAGGCAACACCATGCCACATGTTTTATATTATTTTTAAGGTTCATTGAAAAAATCCCTTTAAATATGTTTTTATGTATTAATTTTCACAATACAGGAATATTTAAGTGTTTTAAAAATATTCTCTTAAAAGTTTCTCTTTACGTTTAAGCTGGGTTTTGAATTTTTTTAGCATTTTAGGCACAGGAATATTTAAGTGTTTTAAAAATATTCTCTTAAAAGTTTCTCTTTACGTTTAAGCTGGGTTTTGAATTTTTTTAGCATTTTAGCTAAAATCGAAAATTTAATTTTAGCTTTTTTCAAATGATTTTAGTATTTTTAGGAAAAACAAGTTAAACACATTTTAAAATAATTTATTACAAACTTTTTACTTTAATGAAATGAACAGATCCAAATGAATAGACAAGTTCAAAACGGTGTAAAAAAATGATGGGTAGGGCCGGAATGAAGGGATTTAAATGAACGTGTCTATAAAAGGAACGATCAAATCCACCGAACACAAGTTCAAAACGGCGGCAATAATTATGTGTGTTTGGAATGAACGGATTCAAATGAACGTGTCCATAAAAGGAACGATCAGATCCGTTCCTCCCCTCTGTTTATTTTCGCATTTTAGCGAAAGTGGATGTCAAGATTTTCGCAAAATGCGATTTCTTTTCGCATTTTGCGAAAAAAGCAATCGCAGCTTAAACACTGCTTTAAAACCCACAGACAATATACTCATAAATCTTGCAGTGATAGCTAGGCCTAACCTTCCCCCACTTTAAACCCCATACATTAAAAAAAAATTGTTAAAAATAGAAAATATTATAATTCATAGTAAATTTTTGCAGAAGATATGTTCTCCAACAATGTGGCTACTGAAAGTCACTATGTTAAAGAGCTCAGGATGTTTCAGAAAAAAATATAAAAGTTTTTACTGGTGATTTCTAAAATCTGTTAGAAAATGAAATTAAAAATAAGAATATAAAAATGTTTTGATGTTGTTAAATAATAAAACCTAAATAAGTTTAACAGGAAGATAATATTTAAAAGAAAATAAGTTAAAGTATTTAAATTAGTAGCCACAATATATGAATTTCTGGCATACCTACATTTCCCCCACCTCTCCCTAATAACTTAATTAAACCTAGTCTCTAGTCTAAAAAAGTTTTTGGTTTTTATTGCACAACTCTAAGCTCTTTTACTCAAAACCAATATATATATTTTTCACTTTCCGCTTAATTGCAATTATTTTTCACAGATGGCACCGCTAGAGAGGAACTGCAGGACTTTGAAGCCATGGACCACGATGGTACCGACGATGCACCCGGTCCACAAAGATGTACGTATCTGTCACTTTGTTTTAATGCATTTGAAACTATAGAACTGACATAAGAGTAGTTGAAGCCACGGTTCAAATTTAACGGTCGCTAGTCGCAAAATGCGACAAAATCTTTCCATTTTCGGGCAACGAAATAAATTTAGTAGTAGTTTTTTGCGACTAGTTTTTAAAAATCTTCAATATATTTTTATTGTGGTCATTTATTAATAATTTTAATGCATATAAATCCATGGAACTTACATAACCTCTTCGCTCCAGAAGTACACATACGTGGACTTTTGTAGAATTAACTTCACAACTTCAGTTTACAATTTTTCGGAATATCAACTTGTCTATTATAAACTAGAATGTTCAAGCTTCCCAAAGATACTGATACAAAAAAAGCTGATTTATTAATTGTATTTTGAGAAATGAAGGTCAAGCAGAAACATTTTGCATGAAAACAAATGTCAGAATGGACTATTAATTGCAAGAAACTTTTAGACTTAGTTTGTTTATTAGTAGCATATGATAGGGTACTTGACAGTATCACTAAAATACCTTCCAATATTAATTAAATTATAGTTTGAACCCAAATATAACAAATGTATATTATATATATATATTTGCAAAATAAGTCTTTAAATAATTCATTAAAATCATTTTCAAATGGCTTTTTTTTACATCGGAACATCACATGATCACAAATACATCGATTTGGCTGTCGTCACTAGTATGTAGAAACAAACCGGTGTGATGTTTTTTTGTTTGTAATTAAACTGGTTTTAATCTAACTTACTATTAAAATAAGAATTATATAGATAATGGGTGGAGGTTTTACAGAAGCGGATAGTTCAAATTTGCTTAAAGTAGATTCCAAAATGGTGTTTCAAAGTTCGTTTATAGTCACTAGTGACATCATAGATACCACGTGACAGCCACAAAGCGTTTGCAGGAGTGATTTTTCGTCCTAATTTTAAAATTCATTTTCTCCCTTTTTATGGGGTATTTGAAAAAAAGAAAAAATACGGGTCTCATATTTTTGGCATAAGAATATTTTTAGCCAATAAAAAAAAATTTAGTCAAATACCCTATTCCACTAAATTGATGTCTTTCTTATCACAGTTTCGGCCTCTCATCAAATGTTAAAAAATTAAACAGTAATTTTTTTCAAAATTCCTTGCAAAGCATACTTTAAATATATAATTGTTTGAAAAATATGTTGAGATAACGATTATATGTGTAGGAGTCAGGAGTGAAGAAGATTAGAGCAGTTTAAGGCAAAAACTTGCCAATCCTTGCGATAACAGCAGTCCTTAAATAAAGCACTGACAACAAACGAATGATGGGATGGGATTGACTATTCTTTGATAACAGGGCACGATTTCAACTTAATGGTTTTAGTTTTTTGTATAGTTACAAAGATAGAAAATTTAGTTTTGCAATTTAGTGTTGTTTGTAATAAGGCTCAGTATTGCATTTATAACTTTTATTCTAAAAACTATTAATGTTTTATCTGCATACATCTTAATACATTTAAAACTAAGAAGTTAACTAAAGAAGCCTACTTTGCTGTGGGGAGCCCAGTCGGTTAGGCGCTCGCCTAGCATGCGAAAGGTCCCAGGTTCGGGTCCAGGTATCGCCAAAATAACTGCCGACCTATAAACGGCCCGTGCAGCCAAAAATGTCCGACGAATAATACCCCCGCTCCAAAGTCCCAACGCTGTGTACGATGTTGCCCTTAACGGTTGTGTTGGGTGCCAACTCAGGTGTCGGCTTGTCACTTGACTGTGGTTCTAAAATACGACACCCGTCGCCAATAGCCCTCGTGTAGCTCTAGTGCGACGATAATTCAAACTAAAATAAACTACTTTTCTGTTACTTAATACTCACTAAAATTTTTATTGGAAAAAATATGCAACACTGTCACCTAGAACCATTTCCGCAGAAGTCCAGACGTACGAACAGACAGAAAGTATGACAGATTCTTTTATGTCATACCTTTCTTTTAAAAAAATTATTTTTAAGATTCAACTGATAAAACCGATTTTGGAAGGGGGTACAGACATATCTTCAGCATGTCAATCCCTACATTTCCATTTTTTATTCGACTCTTTCAAAATAGAAAAATTGTACAACTGGTTAGGTGTGAAAATTTTTGATCCTACATGCATAAAAACTTAAATTAGAGTTGAATAACTACTTTTATTATTCTTCTAACGTTATTCTTGTTTTTTCTTTCTGGCAGCCGTCGAAGGGTGGATCCTGTTTATAACAGGTGTGCATGAGGAAGCCCAAGAAGACGACATTTATGACAAGTTCTCAGAACATGGGGATATCAAGAACTTGCATCTCAATCTGGACAGAAGGACCGGATTTCTGAAGGCAAGTTTATTTCATTTCCATGCTCTAGTAGATGATGGGCTAAAAGCTCCCGAATGCTTCGAAAAATCCATACATTTGAAACCCTTGTCTTGCATGCGAAAGGTCCCAGGTTCGGGTGTAGGAATTGCCATAATAATTAAAGACCTATAAACAGTTTGTGCAGCCAAAGAGTCCCAGGAATTATACCCCATGTAGAGGGAGTGTATCTATAATAATAAAAGAAAGAGTCTATCTGTTTGTCTGTGGATCGTAAAAGACCTACTTATACTGCTCGAAAAAATTCGAAATTTTTAATATATAATCCCTGTAATACCTACGTGTGCACCTGAGACTTGGGTTTTTCATATTTGATTATGATTACGATTTTTTTTAATTAATATAATTATTTACAAAAATACGTCATCCACCTGAGAGTGAGAGACCGAAACTGGGGCTTGACGTCATCCGTAGATAAACATGAAAATCCAGTAAGAAGAGCCGTTAAAAATTGACACGAATTCGATTTCTACTTTTAATTTTCAATTTGAAAAAAACTTTAGCGCAAGCAAAAATTAAGTATAAACACGAAGAATCAATTTTCCGCCTTTCGGCGGAAATCCGCCTTTTTTAATCTCATTTTGGCTGATCCTGAGATCGATGCAAAACCGTTGAGAAATTGTGACCCATATATATGGGGGGGGGGGGGGGTCTAAGATCAAACAAGGCGAGACAAAACAACACACTACGAGACGTCAATGTTTGGTAATCTATATCTATTGCCATTTCGCCGCAAATAATCGAGCAAAAATTACGTGGCATCGAGGTCTGGTTTGGTTCACTGATCCTTGAACTATAAAAATAAGACTACGATTTTACCTCAAAATAAGCACAAATTACGAGGTGTTGAAGTTTGATTGGTAGGTCTGTTTGAACTTAAAACTATAAAAATAAAGAGTCACTACTAGTGCGATTTCGCTGCGAACTAGTAAATATTATGATTCGTATAAGTTTTTTTGGTTCAATGATCCGTCTTGAACCAAAACTATATTGTAAAAATAACTAGACGTAACTGCAATTATGCTAAGAATTGGAAAATATTTCAAATGCGATCATCGTAACACGTCTCTGAATAAACTCAGTTACGATCTCATTTAATTTGAGTTCGAAATATTATTATTTTTTCTTATAAAAAAGCATCGGCTTCCATCGGTATACCGATATTTTTAAAAGCCGATAAACCGATTTCTCACTAAGTTAACTTCGGAGTCCGATGGCTAATTTTTTGAACAAGTGGTGCATTTTTGAAACCTGGGTCCGATTAAAGCGGTATTGCATCACAATTTGCGATGCAAATTCACTGAAACAGCGATACAAATAGTCCACCGATTCGCTAGAATTGCGATGCATTTTTTATAGCGATTGTTAATTTTTTCTTTGCGCCGTAATTAGGTGAAACTAAACTTAAATTTTAATAAACAATAAGTTCAAATAACAGATTCTTATAATGAAGATACAAATTTTAATTAAAATGTGAAGATGAATTAAGATTAGATTATACTAAGTTTTCTTTAAATCTCGACCAGCCATTGCAATCTCCCATTAGAAGAGGAGTCAGATAAAGCTTTCGGATTTACTTATTTTGCTGCCTAGTAATTTTCACCTACCGATGGCGTCACATTGCGTCAGAATGATTGACAGTTCTCTGGCTCTGTTTGATCGGAAGAGTGTCTCGTTACTTTTGTAGCTCCAGTTTAGGCCAAGTCGAGCAACCAGAATATTTTCTTCTGATCAAGTGTCTGACTCAGTGTCCGTGAGTCGGGATCACAGGAACGGCTCTAATTAAAAAATACTTTTTGTTTACGTTTGAACTTTTTTCTACTTCGGCCTATACTGTGGTTTCTGATTTTAGACAATTTTTATTTTTAAAAGAAATGGAGTGTCCACTTATGGAAACTTTATATATTCAGGTTGTTAGTGAATTTCGAGTCCTTGAATTTTTTTTTTGGAAAAGTGTTTGAATTTTTTTTAACTTTGTATGAACCATGTTAATAAGGATATGTATTGAAAGACCAAAAGTTGGGGATTTCAATCCCAAAGAGGTAGTCAAGAATTTTTTTGAAAGTTTTGAATTTTTTTTATATAAATAGAACCATGCTTGCAACGTAATGGGATGATCTAAACTCTTAAATGGTAATTGTGTTATGATTTTACATTTATCTAGTAAGAGTAATTCATTAGTTATCAGGTTTTTTTATTAAATATGATTTAATATGGCATCGATATACAGTTTTAAAGTAAAACTAAATTACATTATTTAAGCATTATTTTATATGTGTGTATTTTATAGGAACTAATATGACTAAAATTCTAATTGGTTTTACGTCGTTACGCCGATAGTGCAAAAAAATTGAATTCAGTGTTCAGCCTTTTTGATTAGTTTGCACTTTCATGCCTGGTTATTTGACTAACATTATTTTATTTCATTTATTGATTGTAGAATGATTACCACATTTGGGTTGTTAAATTTTAAATAATGCCAAAAAAATAATAAAAATAATGCCAACGAACAGACCGTCCATTTTATTATAGCTGTGTCAAAAACAAATTACCATTATTAAAGGTTAACCCATGCAACGCCGGGTTTAGAAAGCTAGTGTTAAATAAATTAAAAGTTATTTGCATACAAATGCTGTATATAGAGTTATAGAGAAGTAGACATGCAAACTTAAATAATTATTACATTTAATTAATTAATAAAACTTCTTGTACTTTTGAGCTGCTTCATTGTGAATTTCTTTTGACATCTAGCTGAATAACTGTGGAATTTACTTGCTTGTGTTAGATTTAATCTCCACAAAATGAAGATTGACGCAAATTTAACGCACAAACAGTTCCCCAGATAAAAGTGAACAAAATAATAACCACTAAACAAGTAGTTATTCTTCTAAATCAGCGGTTCCCAACCTAGTGGGCGATTTGTGTTATCAAGGAGGCAAAATAAACTTGAGGGACGATGAGTATTCAAAGGGGGAAAATTAAAATAATGTTGTACCTTTGTACAGTAAAACCATTCTCCAACTATAACCAAACCAGCCAATTTTTACTTTAAACTCTCTTAAATTTTCTAGAAACCAGTAACAATATCTTAGTTAATTATTTCACTTTTGTTCTTTAAAAATATGTTTTTTCTATTTTATTTAAAAGTGACCGGATAAAGCTTCTTTGGTTGTTTTTATAAACTGTAGTAAGTGTTATAAAACTGTTTTATAGTTACACTTTAATTCAAATTATGATTAAACATAACATGAAAATTAAAAGGGGGCGATGGATGTTAATCAACCTAAAATACGAGGCGATGTTCCAGAAAAGGTTGGGAACCACTGTTCTAAATACTTAACTTAATAAGTTAGAGGAAGCTTCTCAAACAATTACTTTTCATGGAATGAACTTTTATATTCAAAAACTTATCTCGTTACTTGTTAGCTGTCTCGTTACTTGTTACCTATAACAAGAGTTTTTTTCCTTCATATGGAAATATACGTAACGAAAAGTCCATTGATGAATGAAGCCGATGAAATAAGCTTGTTATTTGCACACATATCCTGAATGTAAAGTGATAGAGTAGTAAACTAAAGCAATAATTAGATTTAGTTTAATTACCGTATATACTCGTGTATAACCCGATTCCGTCTATAAGTCGACCCCCCATTTTTAAACCAAATATCTTTCCAAAATCGTTAACCCGTGTATTAGTCGAGATAAGAAATAAGGTCAGGGCCTTCTGAAGAAAATAAGAACAAACCGGTTAACGACGGGCTGTAATTTTTCTTATTTATTTTGCAAGTTAATTTCAACCCCAATGAAAATAAAACAGGTTTCGTCTCCGAGTGTCCTTGACATTGCTGACCATGAATGGAGAAGTTTAGTTGAAACTATGTTCCATGAAGCGTGAAGACCACGCTGCCAAGGTCACGGACCGCCGTTGTTTTCTTTACATCTTGAAAACTGGTTGACTGAACTGCCCTGTGCCAGAGCTACACGTGCAAAATACACATCACGCCAAGAACTAACAATAAAGCATCACATGGTGGATACCGTGAATAGATACCAATCTTATTTCATCTTCAAAATGTAACTGTTTTTGTTTCTTTTTTTTTAAAAGATAGTATTTAAACCTTAAGTTTGATTGAAATTCAGTTTTAGTTTAAAGATTAGGGATTTATTTTTTTCGGAAAATTAATGTCTCGTGTATAAGTCGAACTCGATTTTTACGGCACTAAATTTGTCCAAAATTTCTCGGCTTATACACGAGTATATACGGTAAATAACAAAACTTGAACTTCTTTCATCTTGACATCTAGGTGAATAAATTTTTTTCCACTTCTAGGAATTTCTCCTTCATGCACAAATGTATGTAATGAAATGTTTCAAAATAATGCTATTGATGAAATATGCTTTGTAAATTTGATCTCACGATAACTTTTTCCTCTTCTAGGGTTACGCTCTTGTAGAATACGAAACCTACAAAGAGGCGCAGTCTGCATTGGACAACCTGACTAAAACACAAATGCTGGGCCAGCAGATATCTGTGGACTGGGCCTTTGTGAAGGGACCCACCAAGAAGTGAGTTTGGCACATGGTTTATTGGATTACGCTTTTGTAGTCTTTTTGATTGAAATGCAAGCTTCGAAATCGCACTCTTCCCCTGCCCCGTCACATGACTTGAGTGGGGCGGCTTGTCAGGGCCAAGCACCGCGACCACTGGTCTATTGTACGACAACCCCGTCACATGGTTTACCTCTTGAGCTAGAAGGAATGTGGAGTGATTCACTGAACAGGGCAGCAAATGAGCCGGTTCAGTAACGAAACGCGGAGGAATACACAGCACTGCAGCAGAAACGGATTCAGCCAAGATGAGGCTCAAAATTAGCCAAATATGTTTATCACTTCACTTCTGGTGCGACAGTGTTTCCTATTTCTATTTTCTTGTTTTGTTTTTAAAAAAATAGTTAATAGTTTATTTTGTTTATAATTTAAATTAAACAGACTATTAACAACTAACCATTAACTTTCAGAAAACGAGACGGCAGGAGAAGGAGACGTTGAGATTGTCCGATTGAGTGTTCGACTGCAGATCCCTCTGTAATTTAATGGGCCACAGCAGGATTATGCTTTGTATACAGTGTATTGTATTTTCTTTTTATTTAAAAATTAAATAAATGGTTAATAACCGCAGCTTTTTTATTTATCTTTTGAAAAAGTTTCCTTCTTTCTTAACCCTTTTACGAAAGAAGTAAAGGATAATATATGAATGCACACAGGCGAACTAGGTTGATGCTACAACTCGTTTATAACTCCATAAATTATAGTATCTTGCTTATAACTTAATTTTGAATTAACTTTGTGAGATATAACACAAAAAATATACGTTTATATGGTACCCAAAATACCTTCTGTCCTGATACACAGCTTACGCCTACTCACATCTATGAGTGTCCGGCTATGAGCGCCAGCCTGAGAAAGATTGGAGTACTGCTGACTATGCTAGATCCGTATGGAGACAACATCAAGCAAGTCGTAGAAGAAATTATCAAAATTCACGGACACATATAGAGTTCGACTCTCATGGACACGACAAAAAAAAAATACCTTCTTAAAGAATTGTTACTTTCATTTTCACTAAGTAGTGAAAATTAAATAAAAAATAATTTCTTTACCAAAACTAAGCTCCTCCGCGCAACAGCTCGTAAATGGGCCAAGGCCTGCGGTGCTCATTCCAGCTTTCGTGACCAAGGGCTCTGGGGTGCTAGGCAAATCTCCCGGTAAGGTGGTCAGCCTCACACGGAACAGAACCCCCAGTGTTTAGTTCCCAAGCATGCTTGGTACTCATTTTATCAACCCACATAAGAGATGAAAGGCTGAGTCAATCTCGCCCAATCCGGAACACGAACCTGTGGCGTGGCAATGCGAAGCACTACCACTAAGCCACTGGGCCTCCATTTCTTTACCAAATAATGCAAAAAGCAGTCCAATTTGAAATTCCTTTTCCACTCAAAAAAAATTTATTGGCAAAATTTTTTACTTTTACAGCTAGATGCTAAAATGTCAGGAACGAATACTTCTGAAAGCGATTATTATATTTATTTAGTATTCTGATTTAAGAATTACTTTGATTTAACTACAAATTCAGTCGAACCTCGCTATAATGAACCTGGGATATAGTGAAACCTCGCTTGTAATGAACCTTTTTAGTGGTCCCTTCCGATTTCCTATTTAACTAATGTTATTTTATATGGATATAGTGAACTAAAATTTCCTCTCCTTAATATTTTTGTTTCAGTTCTCCATAAGTTATAATATAAGTGGTAAGTGACAGTGAGATAGCAATCTTTAACAATGCATCGAATTTCAACCTGTCCTTCGGATCTTATTGTACTCAAACTGGACCTGTTCCAAAGTAAACACACCTCTTTTACCCCTCTGGATTCCAGATACCACCCTTTCTTTTCAACCCATTATTCATATCCCCCACCACACTCGTATACTCTTCTAGATTCCTGAAAAAGGCGTGTCTGGGGTCAAACACTGCAAAACTCACTCACGTTGCAACCTACCCCCCGGAGTTATTCTTTCTTTTCAACGCCACCCCTTGAAAACTGAGCAAAATTTATTAAATAATTAATTTTTAATTCAATTAATTTACGATATGCAAAACCATTATTATCCTCAGGGGTCCATCCAGAGCTAAATTGGGGCCGTTTAGCGGCCCCTTCATAAAATTATTATCGTTAAAAACAGCCCCTTCACAAAATTACGATCACTGAAAACGGCCTCTTCACAAAATTACGACGGCCTCTCAGTTCACAAAATTGATGAATAACAGCGAGTTAAAATTTCCTAACTTTTCTATTTTTTAAAAAGTGTATCAGAATCTTTAAAATTGTCTAGAAATTAATTGTGATCAACTGAAATCCTAATTTTGTTTACGTTATTAACAAATCTATAAACTTAATCACCGTTAAAATCGATTGTCAATGTCTTGTGCCTGATGGAAGGTTAATCCGAAAATTTAAAATAGCAATGTACGCAAAAAAAATTCACAAAAATACAAAGTTTTCACAAAATTACTTCACAAAAAAGGGACCCTGTAAAAAAAACCTGGATGGACCCCTGATCCTTATAAAAGATTTTTATCGTATAAAACTTTATTCCAGAGAAATTGGCTATAGTGAACCAAGTGTTGGTTGCGTAGAGGGTTCACTATAGCAGGGTTCGACTGTAGTAGCATAAAGAGTTAAATGTATTCAATGTATGCCACTTTATAACCTTAAAAAATTAGTATATTAATATGTATTTTTTCATGATTTATTACGCTTAATATTCAACCTTGTTTATTTTGTTGCTTCTTTATAACTTCATAAACATCACAGTCCCTTGAATGACGCTATAACCGACAGGGTGCATCATACGCCTTCTGAATTTCCTGGAAAACTCCTGAATTTCATTTTCCCCCCTAAGGGCCCTTATAACTCCTGAAATTTGTGTCGCAGCTCCTGATATCCTCCCCTCTCCTGGAAAAATTGATGCGCCACAAATTGTTTTTCTCCTTTCTCTCCCTTTTTTTCCCGTACTTTATTCGGAATAAGTCTACTGCGCAGGAGCAGTGGAAAAATAGTGTGCTTCAGACATCGTGATAATAGTTACTGTTCCAAAATGCACCGCACAACTCTTTAAAATATTTTTTTCTTCTGTTTCATCATTTAAGTGCAGTGAAATCACTATAGACTAATACGATAATAAACAAAATTATTAAATTTTATTGTACGTTTTCTTTTGGAAATATTTCTAATTATCGAATTTTTTGGGGAATCGCTTTGGTCCTTGTACCGGCAATAAACATTATTACTAGATTTTAATAAGAAGGGGATGCACATTTAATTTAAATGCGACAAAAACGCGCGGGAGGGACGCAAAGCGGCTCGACCTTGTGGCCCGGTTCACGCGTTGCTAAAGCAACAACAGTCCCGGGCGCGCGAGGAGGTCCCTGACGTTATACCTTTTAGGGGATACGATACTCAAAACATTATTTCTAGAAATAATAACATAAACTTGTAAATTATAGTGGTTTTATATAATGTTCACTGAAATGAAATGCATGAAATGAAATGAAATTCCTCGGTAAATCCTGAATTTACATTGCTGCACTCCTGAATTTCACTGTCATAATTGGAGTATGAATCCTGAACCGAGTTACACTGTAATCAGGCATGAGTTTCTTCCGCGGTTCCGCTGATTTCCGCGTTTTCTAAATTTTTGATTATTTCCGCTTTTTTTTTTAAATTTCGAGCCAAAATCGGCGTATGATCTATTTTTTTAAAAAAATCTGCGTCATTTATTTTTTAATATAAAACACGCAAAATCTGAAACGCTGCCACTACAGGCGTAATTGGCTGTGTTAAAGCTTCTTACGGAGGCTAGAAATTAGATGTCTTCGAATATTAGTTACCGGCCAGTACAATCCAATAATGCTTCCTGATTTACTTATTTTGCTGCCTAGTAATTTTCACGAAATCAAATCCACCGATCAGGTCGCATTGCCTCATAGTGATTGACAGTTTTTTTGCGTAATCGGAAGAATGTCTCGTTACGTTTGTAGCTCCGGTTCAGGCCAATCGGACCAACCAGAATATTTTCTTTTGATCAAGTGTTAGTTAGTATTGTGACCTCTTGTTATCACAAGAACAGTTTGATTTTTTTTGTTTACGTCTTAAATTTTTTCGGCATTTTTCTACTACTTCGGCTTATTCTGGGGTTTTTGATTTAAGATAGTTACTTTTTTTCCCTTTTTGTTAAAAAATTGGACTATCCCCGAAATTTAAATGTGTCCGGATTATGGGTGTCTGGATTAGCCATTCTGTACTGTATTAGCCAATTTCAGAAAATCCGCAATTTCCGCTATTTTACTGATTTTACATTTTATAATTTCGGAATTTATGGATTTTCAAGGAGTCGTTAATTGCAATTTCTGATGATAGATCTTCGGGATTTTAGAGTTTTTCGTGCTTAAATTGTTCGCAAAACGTGGATTTCGAAGTTCATTCGCGATTTGCCGATTTCTGTAGGATCGCAATTCAACGATTTCTGAAAATTTACAATTTTCCTGACTTCCTGAAATTTTGGAATTTACCAATTTTTGAGATTTAGTGAATCATTCATTTTGATTCGCCGATTTTTAAAGGTTTTTCATCAATCAAAAAGTTTAATTCTGTAAAATATTAAATTCAAGTCAGTATTATTAAAGATTATATTAAATTAAATATTTTTAAAATACTTTTATTTTTTAACATTTTAAAAAGTATCTCATATAAAACAGAATCTTATGTTAAGTGGTGTTGTTTCATTAAAATTGAAGATTGTGACTTTAAATATTTACCGGCCAATGCAATCCAATAATGCTACCTGATCAGATTTAGATTTTGCTGCCTAGTAATTTTCACGAAAACCACCTATGAGGTCGCATTGGCTCATAATTAATGATTGATAGTTTTTTTTTGCCTCTGCGTGATCGGAAGAGCGCCTCGTTACTTTTGTAGCTCCAGTTCAGGCCAATCGGCCCAACCAGAATATTTTCCTTTGATCAAGTATTCGTGAGTATTATTGTGACCTTGTTATCACAAGAACAGTTTGATTTTTTTTGTTTACGTTTTTTTGTGTGCATTTTTTCTGCTTCGGCCTATACTGGGGTTTTTGTTGTTAGACAAGTTTAAGTTTAAAAAAAAAACGGGAAATCGCCAAAATTATAGTGTCCGGATTACGGGTTTCTGAATTAGCGGTTCGTATTTAGCAAATTTACGAAAATTCTTTGTTTTACTGATGTTTAGTTTTGGATTTATAATTTTGGATTTTATGGATTTTCAAGGTCGTTAAGGTCGATGTTCATGATTTGGTTTCAAGGTCGAAGTTCATGATTTGACGACTTTTACGGTATTCGCAATTTACCGATTTCAGAAATATAACAATTGAACGATTTCTGAGAATTTGGAATTTTCCAGACTACCTGAAATTCGTGATTTACCAATCTTTGAGGTATTTTGTGAATCATTAATTTTCAAAAATTTTCGATTTTACTTATTTTTCTGTTTAAATTGATAATTAGTGGATAGGGGTTTACTGATAATTGATAAAGATCTGTTTAATACTCTGCTTGTTGGTAATGTAAAAACAATTTCTGCATTAAAATGTTAAACTCTTTAAAATGTTTGTTATTCAATTCATATAAACTTAATTGCCTTTATTATTTTATTGTTTAATTAAAATATCAATCGTTCAATAATAAATTTTAATATCTTTATTTAATAATTTAATTTGTCGTATGCATGTATTTTAACAAATTTAAGGTTTCCTCTTTTTTGATGTTTCTGCACACTCATGCCTGACTGTAATCTAAAATATTCTAGAAAACATTTTTTAAAGAATGAGTCACACAAGTTTCCGTACTTCTCCATCATTTTAATGACTATCCACTTACAGACACATACAAACATTACATACATTTGTACAGAGCAAATGAATCTGCACCCTAGTAGAAAAAGATCATATGTCCTATGTAATACCAATGGACACGAGTCCTTTTCCCACTTGGATACTTGAATATGAATCTGGCACCAATACTAGATATTATTTGCACAAATTGTGACACAATGTATAAAAGTATGGTATATACACATAATATTGTTAATGGGGAACGGCAGCAGAGGACAAACAGAGGATAAATGAGATTCAATTTTAAACAGGAACCAATTGTTAATTATTTATAAATAAAAAGTTTGTCAATAATTTTTCACTAACCCCATTATAAAACAATTAATTCAATTTTAAACTTGTAATACTCTTTGGTTGATCATCAGTAATAAACTGTCTATCAGCTTATAAAATATAAGTTTTTTTTATATAAAATATTTTACAGAAAAAAAATCTATATGAAACAGTTCTTATAATGATAAAATATTGCATATTTGAAAAATTCACACAAGTATAAAATACATAAATGAAATATCAAAATTTGTATTTTTGATGTCTTTTAATTTTGTGAGCACCTATGACCTAAAGATAGTCGATGAATCCATTATGAGTTCTTTTGTTGTGGGTGGGGACTAGTCCTTTAAAGCGGGGGTTCCCATCCTTTTTGTATCTGCGTACCACTTGACTTTTTGTGAAATTTTGGCGTACCACCATTACCATACCTATAAATAATTTAATAAACGTATAATATTTACTCTTCCAAAAGTTTTCAAAGGCTTTTTGAATTAAATTCCTGAGGAAAACTTCATATTTAATGACTAGATATTTTTTTTATATAACATACTTATAATAAAAGAGAAATAAAAAGATTAAAATAGTATTAATTTACAGTTTTGTTTATTACCCATAGGTCTAAAAACATACAAATAAAAAATACTACAAACTCAGCAAAAAATTAATCATTATATAAAATATATTTTCAAAGTAACTCGTAACAAATGGCATCAAAAATAGTAGAGCTTGCCGGAAGATCAATGGGTACTAGGTTTTACATCCGATCCAGAAGTTTAAAATTTCTCTTTCAATAATGTTATTGTTTAAAATAATGAGTAATATGTTTGCGTGCTCACTGCTCATGCGTACCGAAGCTATTAACAGCATCATGTTGCTCACATCACTTACGCGTACCACCGGTTGGGAACCCCTGCTTAAAGGGTTTTAATCAACCATTAGGTTAATGAATAGATAACTATTTTTACATAAATAATATACTCAAAATTAATCAGTAAATGCATGTTATTTTCAGAAATACACAAATGTTTAACATAGAAATACCATATCACAAAAATAAATAAAATACGTACAAGTTTTGACTTAGATCATTTGTATTAAAGAGAAACATATATGACTAACCAAAAAGTAACGAGACCTTTAGTAAGAATGTAAATTGTGAAATCTTGACATGGATCCTCATATTTTAAAGACAATATTTGTAAAAAATAATGGAATGTAACCAAGTAAATCAGCATTTATAAAGCTCTTATTGGTCTAAAGTAGAAATGGAGTGGTGCTATAAGCAATGGCATAGATTAAATGCAGGAATTTTAAAAGAAATTCTCAAATATCGTTGATTCAATTATAAAGTCTTCTGTGGCAGTGAAATGTGCTGTATTGCTTCTTGATTAGCTAAACTGGAAAGTTTAAAATTATAACTCTGTTTGTAAAAAAACCAGCCTAATACTTATACAAGTTAAGAAGTTAGTATTAAAATTAAATGAATTGAATTATTGTTAATTCTTAAAATACCAACATTAAATTTGAGTTTCTGCTTGTCCCAAATGCAAAATAATACTTTTTTTTAAAGCCTTTTGAGGATTATAAAAATTGTTCAAGGTAAACTGTGAAGAATTTTTTTGTTTAAAAGTAACATTTAAAATCATGATTTATTTAGGTGCGACACTGACTAGCTTTTCATAATTCATCCTTAACACATTGAAAACTATTAACAGATAAAAAAATGACCAGCAAAAGATCGAATATAAAATTTTAAAACCAGTAAAAGAAATCGATGACTAGCTTCCCATACATAGCTTTAACACTCCTAAATTTTTGTTTTGTAAATGCATCCAATATACATCTTTTTCTGACATTTTACCAACAGCTGAAAGAATCATTCGAACACTCTCCAAAAGAATTTTGTAAAAGAAGACAATTTTAAAAATACAATTATTTGCTTCCAGTTTCAGCTAATATTTACACTGACTAACAACCAAATCCCTCCAATTTATATGTAAAAACAGTTTTCCCTGAACACAAATGACTAGTTCCCCATGCGTTCATTCTTGACACACCTGAAATTATTATTGTTCTCCTGCTGTCTCAAATGCACTAATTCATCCAACGCTTCGTGAATTGCCATGACTTTTTCATGAGGCGAGGACAACTTTCCCGCCAAATCATCAATGGCCGAATGAATCGTTTGAAGTCTAGACTCGACATTCTCGGCGGGAAACGGGTTAACCAGCATCCCGCTATCCGCGTAAAATCCGGGCGGCCTCGGTAGAAAACTAGTCACGGAAACAGCTGGGCCGAACCCAGAATGGGGGGGACCTTGGAGCGGCAAAGCACAAGGGGTAAAAGGTTTGTGCTCCGATGGAACGTTCATCGGCGTAAGTTGTTGGAAACTGTTGATGACCACTTGTTGCTGTTGAAAGTTCTGTTTGTCGACAACAACTTGCTGGAACCCGTTTTGCTTGTCTACAACAACTTGCTGGAACCCGTTTTGCTTGTCTATATTGACTTGTTGGAACCCATTTTGCTTGTCCATGTTGACTTGCTGGAACCCGTTTTGTTTGTCGATGTTGACTTGCTGGAACCCGTTTTGCTTGTCGACGATGACTTGTTGTTGGAAGCCGTTCATGCCGTTGGGTTGCTGGAAATCCGAGCGCTGGTTGTTGTTGTTGTGCTCTTGGTGGGGCGATTGGCAGCCTTTGTCGTTCTGGGGTGGGGGAGATTCGCCAGGGTTGGCACACATTTCTGTTAAAAAAATTAAGATAATTATTATAGCATAAATGATTTGATACAAAAGACTTTAACTAAAATATTTTATAATCAAAACTACATCAGTCCCCAGGACCGGGATAGCATGGCTGGTATAGTGTTGGAAAGGCATCTCTTTAGGTTACGAGTTCAAGTCCTGCCAAAGACTCCATGTGTACGCTAATGGTGACTGGTGTGCATTAGAGTCCATCGTGCCCTCCAAGTTCCCATACCAAACCAATACCTCTGGGCATGACAAGCTAATTCTGGTAACCGCTGCTTGGCCTCTGTCTTTAAAATAAGAAGGATCCACTTACAGAAAGTAGTTCTGCCCTCTATTGCATTATGCTCGAATAAGGTAGACATTATCCATTAGGAAAGCATGGTTGCAGTTCTGCCCTCTAATGTGCCAAACGAGGTAGTGTGGAGAATCTTATTTAATTTAACTTCTATTAACTTTCTTTGTTTCGGCAACCCATTTTGAACCCCATTTTGGGAAGTAAAACTTTGGCACACGGTACTTCTCTTTCCACCCGAATCCTTCAAAATTACGAATTAAAACTAAACTTCTGTCAATCAAATTTCTCACCCAATAGTATAAATTCTTATATATTCTTTTAACCAATCCCTGCATCATAAAGGCGGGACAAATTCATTCCCAGTGAGATTCGAACCGAACAAGACATCACTTTTGCTCCAAGCTAAAAGGACCTGTGATGTTCTGAACCATATTTACTTGTTATTTTCTTTTATGTAGTTTAGTGTTGTGGTTAGTCAAATTAAATGTCTTTAAAAACCTTCTGATCATTCACCATTCTTCCCAACAACAACACCGGTCACCATGCCAATGAATTCTTCGGCATCAGTTTGAGGGCAGCTCCTACCACCTCAGAGATTTGGGATCGGTAAAAATCTCTGAAGTGATGATGACGCTCATACCAGTAGAGGTGTCTTAGCCCTCATAATATCCTTCCCAGACAGACAAAATCTGCCGAATTCAATATGTGAAATGGCAGTGGGAATCTTCCAATTCAATACAGAGCAGCGTGTAAAATACTTTATTGTGTGTGTATAGCAGTTCTGCTACACCAAAGTATTTGTGTGTAGCAATTTTTAATTAATGCATAGCACTTTTGAATATTGTCCATCTTTATCATTGCACCGCTAATTCCGTTGATTAGCGATGCGTTGAAATTTTTTTACATTTTAAGTTATCTACGTGCTTTGCACATAAAGCGCACGTTATTTTAGTAACAACGTTACCGTTAGATTCGTACTTCAGCCGCACTCATTATTCGGATCCGACGACGTGATCCAGTTTTTAACAGTTCGGTAACTGAACCGCCATATTTTACTTTCGTTGATTTTCGCAACACAAATAATAACGAATTGGAAATCTCGCTAAATCTTTCTGTTCTGGCGCAATTATCGGCGGTTTGTTTAAATTTTTTCCTACTCGCTTCCAGTCTGGTATGGAGTTGAGATGTTTCCCTGCCCGAACGAAAAGTGGCCAACGGATTCGAATTGAGATAGAGCTCCATGACTTAGACAACTGAACTGAAGCGATCTGACTTCGAATCGTTTGCAAAAACACCATGGTATGGACACCATGGCATACAAACGGAGATATGCTTTGTGAGTATCGCAACTAAATGCGATACAAAGCTAAATCGCTATCGCAAGTTATCATTTTGGTGTCGCGTTTCGCGATGCGATACCGCTTATTTTACACGCTGATACAGAGTAACTGTAACTGTACCCACCCTGTTCACACTTGACCCTCTTTGGCGTGTTCTTGCGCCGCTTGTGCTGTTGGGGCAGGTGTTCGTTCTGGCAGTTGCTCGGCAGGCAGTTGTCATCTTCGCTCAGTCGCGATGAGGCGGCAGGAGATGAACCAACGGCGTCGTTTGGGTCAAGGGATAGGATGAAGCTCTCGCCAGAGAGGCTGGGCGGCGGGGGATCCTAAAGAAATAGAGAATGTTTAGGGACTTGTCGAAAGATAGCCTTTCTACATAATGATGCCTTCTGAATTCGAGAAATAATATAGATTTACAGGATGTCAAGAAGCAGTTTGCATGATAGCATTATTATGGGTAGTCAGGGTGGAGCTAAGGCCTATTTTTAACCATATAAGTCAATTGGGATAATTAATTATCTATGAAAATGAATAAAAACTCCTTAATCATCCATTATATTTAATTGAAATCTATTATTTATTTATTAAATCTATTATTAAAAAGACAGAAAATTAACTCACTGGAGCAGAAACCTAGATATAAAAAAAAACACTGAGTATATGGGGGTGTTGCTTGATAAGCATACCATCAACCACGTGTCATTCATAGAAATGCACTAATTTGCCTGGTTGCACCATACACCGAATGCTTACTTACTATTTTAAACAGAAATCGGAAGGCATTATTATGTAGAAGGCTTTGGTTCAAAGCTCAGTTCTTTATTTTAATTAGGACTGTAATTTCAGAGTATAAATTTTTTTTTGGCTTGGTTCGGTTCAGTAACCCTTTAAGCGGAAGAGGATAGGTCAGAGTCTACCCTATTTTTTAAAATAAATTTTGAAAAATACATAGTCTTTCTTCTGAAGTGTTTGGAAATCAGTAAATTTTGCTAAAATGCAAGTTTTAGGGTAATAATAAACTGCAATAGGAAGCAGAATTTGTTTTAATCAAAAGAGCAAAACAAACCCTATCTGTGTGCTGTTCAGGATCGGCCACTCCATGTTTTTCCTTCAGATGGCGCTGCATGTTCCCCTTAAGTGTGAATGAACTGTTGCACAGGTGACACTTGAAGGGTTTGCTGCTCCTGTGAATGGCCATGTGGGCCCGTAAATTGTGTGCCCTTGACAAACCTTCGACAAAAAAAATAGCAGTTTATTTTTAGAAAAAAACAATAAACCTTCTTCTGAACATTGTTGCTATTTGGTAACATGCACTTTATTACTTTAAAATATTGTTGATGTTCGGCAACTTTAGCGAATTGCGGGCCATTGGAAGCTGTAATGAAGTTTCGGAATGAAAAAGTAAGCTATTTAAAGAAAAAATATTTTATGTTAAATACAACTACTGGCATGCGAACGGCTTCATAGTGTCATAATCGGCCACATTTTTTTTCTAGACCATTGGTAATATTTCTTTGGTATTGGTTTTGTAATGAACCCTTTTGCCTACTCAACGAATTGTAACAATTTAGATAGACTATAACAATATAATAGTTAGTGCAGTTATAAACCACACTTTAAAAAATCACTTTCTAAAAACAATCTTCAGAATTAAGCATGAATGAAGGCTCTATTAAATTCCCAAATGTATCAATAGATGGCAGCACCAAGCAAAAACTTATCATACCTTTCCCACAGATACTATAAGCGAAAGGCTTTATTTCCGAATGGGATATGAGGTGCATCTTCAGCGTCTGTGGTTGTGAAAATTTCTTCCCACACATTTCACATGTGAATCGCCGTTCTGCTGAATTATGTGGGTATGGCGCTCCATGTTCGCTTTTAGGGTGAATACACAGACACAGATAGAAAATTCAAAGGCTTCATAGTGCTATGATTAACCATATCAATCCTTTAGACCATTGATAGTATATAGTATTTCTGGACATTGATTTTGTTATAAACCCTTTTCACACTCAGCAAATTTGAACAATTAAGACTATAACCGAAAAATATTTTGTGTCCTAATGTTATGAACTACACTTTAAAAATACACATTACAAGCACTTTCTAAAAACAACCATCAGAATTAAGCAGGAATGAAGGCTCCCTTTAATTCCCAATCTTACCAATAGATGGCAGCACTAGACAAAAACATCATACCTTTCCCACAGACACTACAAGCGAAAGGCTTCACTTCCGAATGCGATATGAGGTGCATCTTCAGCGTCTGTGGTTGTGAGAACTTCTTCCCACACGTTTCACATGTGAATCGGCGTTCAGCTGAATGTATGTGCGTATGGCGCTCCATGTTCGCTTTCAAGGTGAACGCTCGCGCACAGATGGGGCATGCGAACGGCTTCACTGCACTGTGGGTGGCCTGGTGGGCTTTGAGGTGGTGTTCCTTCATGAATTTCATGCCGCACACCTGGAGTGAGAGAAAGGTATCGCCACAAATGAAAATAAAACATCGAAAAGACAAAAAGAGATAAGCAAATTTAAAAAACAAAATATAATTCAATGTCAAGGGGGCAGGGCATTAACAGAAGGGGTGTTTTGATTTGTGGTAAATCATAAGATCAAAAACCACAACTGTCAGTCTAGCAACAACAAAAAAAGGAGGAAACACTTGAAAGAACTCGGCAATAAAAGAATGAACCACAAGCCCAGTATAAACACACAAAAAATGAAAGGTTTTTGATTTCCAGCTTTTGCTGAGCCTCAATATCATCTAAAGGGAAACAATAAATCAAAATCTAGGCAAGACGGCTTATATAATGCATTAAAATATTTAGATGGAAAACAAGTTGATCTGAGATTACCCCTGAAATTTGAATAAGCAATCTTAAGATCAATTTCCTAATTTTAGATAACATTTAATTCTATTAATTTGTGTAAAAAAATTTTTGTTTATAAATTTTAGAATTAAGATTGCTGAAAAAAATTAGAAAAACATTGAACAGTCAGTTGGAAATCCCAATGAAGGACTTTTAAAACATTTACTGGACACATAAAATTAAAAATACAGTAAAAGCCCGTTTATCCGGCTCCCGATTAACCGGAAAGCTCAAATATCCGGAAAATTTCAAATTCCGATTTGGCGACGGAATTTGGCGATAAAATTAAATATTTTTCGCCAAAATTGCAATTTCTCGCCAAATATAGTAAAAACTTTTCAGATTTTTTTCCCAAGAAAAAATTTCGCTTGGTGACAATATTTGGCGCAAAAAGTGTTTTTGGTTTACATTTTAAAATATCCTACTGGTTTTAGACCATGGGTTAGACGATTTATGTATTTAGCATTTGAAAGTAACGATCGATTTTTTTCTTAATAAATATATTAATATTTTTTAATACAAAATATTGTAGTATCAATTATATATTATCATTATAAATGCAACATCGCCTATTTGCATATAAGATGCAGCCATTATCTCTTGAATTTTCCAGAAAAATCGGCATTTTTTGGTAACCCATTTGGCGACTTCCGATCAACCGGAAAATTTGATTATCCGGAAGAGTCAATTTCCCGAGCATTCCGGATAAACGGGAGTTTACTGTATACAAAAAATCATTGACGAGTTAAAATACTAACTTGACAGACGAATCTTCGAACACGGGTGTGTATGAGAGTGTGGTCCCTGAGCTGGCTCGGGTATTGGAAGACTCTCTCACAAATCTCACAGCGTAACTGTGACTGTAGCGACCCTTGCCTGGCTGACCAGGCTGGAACTCCCAGCCTGGGCTCGAAAGCCTATAGGAAAATGACAAATTTTAAAAAATAAATACAAAAAAAATGTGTATGGTGATAATTGTTGTGTCCAATTGGCATGTTTCGGGTTTGAGTGGCAACAAAAATGCTGAATGAAAATAAATCCATTTACTAGCCTTGATTGGTGAATAAATATCATGTGGAAACAAACCACCAATTGGAGCACCGATCAAGAGAAGAGCAGGATTGATAGGTGGAAGGAATTACGTTACCTGAAACAAGCCAATTTTTTGTATCTATATTTGGATAGTACCTAACAATTATCATGAAAATTTATTACTTATCCATTTAATTAAAATTGCATTTAAATATCTCTTTATGCAATTAACTTTTTTGTACTGTTTAATGTAGTTAGACATTATTCTAAGAACTGCAGCAATTTAGCAAAAAATAATTTATAGTTAAACTCATAGTTTCCTTGCACAGAAGCCACGACCAGGGGCGGAGCTATAAAACGGGCGGAGCAATCAGATGAAGAGGAAATTTCAGCCGTTTTATTTTGTCTTCATCTGATTGCTACGCGCGTTTTATAGCTCAGCCCATGGTTGTGGCTTCTGTGCAAGGAAACTATGAGTTTAACTATAGTGCTGTTAAATATTTTTTTAGAGTTTTAACCACATCATTTAGGCAAAAAATCAACATGATACTATTAGGCTAAACTAATTGCATGCACGAGGGGTTTTTCTATATTCAAACTCTACTTTCATGTGTTCAAGTTGTCGCTTACTGCTACTGTGGAAAATTTGGTGGAAAAAACACCACATGAGTGGAAAAAAACACATCATCCGTAAAATGAATGGGGCTGGAGAGCCCAGTCGGTTAGGCATTCGCCTAGCACGGGAAAGGTCCCAGGTTCATGTCCGGGCATCGCCAAAATAACTGCCGACCTATAAACGGCCCGTGCAGCCAAAAATGTCCGACGAATAATCCCCGTGTAGAGGGAGTGAACCTTAAATATCCTTCAAAGTCTTAAGGCTGCGTACGATGTCGCCCTTAACGGTTGTGTTGGGTGCCTACTCAAGTGTCGACTCGTCACTTGATTGGGTTGTAAAATACAACGCCCGTCGCCAATAACCCTCGTGCAGCTCTAGTGCGACGATAATTCAAACTTAAACTAAACTAAACATCCATCAGAGTAAATGGACCAGTAACAAGCGTTTGTCATTCTATGCGTACAGGCAGCGTATATAACAGGCTTCTATGCGTATATAACAGGCTACATAGCTTACATTTTTCCCTTATAGGGTGCACCTATTGTTATGTTGTACTTTAACATCTATCAGAAATTAAGATAAACAAGGTTCATGCTCTATCTATGATAGTAAAATTCAGGAGTTTCTAAGGAGTTTTTCAGGAGTGCAGCAATGGAAATTCAGGAGGTAACGATGAATAAAATTGAATACATTTGTTTATTATCGTATTAGTCTAGTGACTTCAAAGCACTTCAAATGATGAAACAGAAGGGAAAAAAATTTCTAAAGAGTTTCGCGGTGCATTATGGGACAATAACTAGTATCACGATGTCCGAACTCTATTTTTCTACCGTGCATGCGCAGTAGACTTATTCTGAATAAAGTAAACGGAGAAAAACAATTGTGTTGTTCATTTATTTCAGGAGAGGGAAAAAAAATATCAGGAGTTAAGACACTAATTTCAGGAGCTATAAGGGCCCTTAGGAAAAAATAATGAAATTCAGGAGTTTTTCACAAATTTCAGGAGGCGTGCGAACCCTGGATAAATGAACAATCAATGGTAAATGGTAAATTACATTTCAATTTTCATAATACTACGCAACAACACAATTTAATGTTCAATAAACTGAATATTTAGCATTAAAATGAAGTGCGATCACCTGGAAGTTTCCCGAGTCTGTGTGCTCTACATTGATACAGAACTCCCCTTGCGGGAAACACTGGTTGGTGTTGTCACACAGCGGCCGGTTCCATTTCTTCTTTTTACCCATCGGTCACATCCGGTTTAGATGGGCGGGTGGGGGGGATCCATTTGGGGTTGAAATTAGCCTACATAATGAAATACCCGAAATACCCGTCTGATTACCGTCAGTTTTTCCAGAAACTAATGAAATGTTCTGAAAATTTAAAAAGTAATTCTATTAAAAAATAAAAACAAATGTATTGAGAAGTCTTAAAATCATTCACTATCAAAATAAAAGTTTTTAAATAAATTATTACGAAGGAAATTTATGTCCGAATCACCTGGAATGCAAAGATAAGAAGTTTTACTTTGGTGAATTCCGAATGAATTTCGAATTCCAAATGAATTTGGTGAATTCCGAATTCCGTGAATTCCGAATCACCTGGAAATGGGCAAAAATGCATGCTTATGTTGCACAGTGCAAATTTCAAATCAAATTCATTTCAAATAACATATGAAGGGTACAAGGGGAAAAAAACCTAAATCGACAGGGAATGTGCTCGTAGTGAGGTCTGCTTGCCAATTAGAATTCGGTTTATTCCTTAGTTCTTCATCTGGGTTGAAGCGTTAGACGAGGAGATTATTTTGCCAATGTATCTGGGATTGGTAAGGCCACATTTGGAATATGCTGTTCAGTTTTGGTCTCTTCCTCAGAAAAGATATAGAGTTGCTTGAAAAAGTTTAGCATAGGGCTACAAAAATGATTAAGGGTCTATCTGGTATTGATTAAGATAACAGATTAAAATCTTTAAACATGTATTCCCTTTAAAACAGGAGAGCTAGGGGAGATTTAATGCAGTTATTCAAGTTCATAAAACAGGGAGACATGGAGGGCTTAGGTTTTACCTTAAACAGCCGGACCAGAGGACATGATCAGAAGTTGAATAAATCGTGCTTTAGAAGGGAGGTAAGAAAACATTATTTTTACAATAGAGTTGTCAATGAGTGGAATGCTTTACCAGATTATGTTGTGCATTCGAAGAGAGTAGAAGATTTTAAGAAGAAACTTGACAGTCATTGGAAACTGGTAATGTATTAGATTTATTTTGGACCAACCTTGCTGGGCCTCTGGCCTGTCGTTGGTCAACAATTTTTGTATTTGTATTAGTGCTTGGCATGAATCTCGATCATAGAGATAGTAAACTCGTGTGCTGTGTGATAAGAATTAAGTCAAAACTGGTTTCTTCACACCAGTTCAGACGAAGACTCACTATCTTTGCCAAACAGACCTGATGCAGACATATTCCTAGTCGATGACGGGGTTCTGCCCCTGTACTTTTCATATCTGTTTGAGAAAAAAAAACAAAATTAGGTTTCTGTTTGAAGAGATCATTGAGTTAGAATTGAAACTGGTGTGAGGTGTCAGCGAACCGAAAACCCACTCACACCCTTTTGAGCGAACCGGGCAGAAAAGGACTATTTTCCCTACACTTGTATGCAATGCTTGTATGAGACCCCTCTATCATATTGACTTTGGCTCCTAAATGTATTTTAACATTTTTAGTTCGAAAGAAATTAACTTTCTTTCACTTTAAATTCCAACTTTTTAAAGAAATAACCATGTGGATCCTTAAATAAGAACCAGCGAAGACGAACCCAATAGCGAAATAGGCAAGTTTCTAGGTGTTCTGCCCGGTTCGTTTCTGCTGCAGTGCTGTGTATTCCTCCGCGTTTCGTTATTGAACCGGCTTGTTTGCTGCCCTGTTCAGTGAATCGCACACCTCACTCCAGTTTTCCTTTTAGCTCAATGGAAGAGATAGATGATCTTAATATCATTTCCAAGTGAAAAAAGTGCATTTCAAGTAAAAAATTATTTGTGAAATTTTGATATTTAGTGTAATTATAAATAAAACTGATGCACAAAATATAGAAAAAGCCGGGTCTAATACATGGAAAGTCAACTATCTAAGAGATACAGGCAGAAATACCCGTCTGATTACCGTCAGTTTTTCCAGAAACTTATGAAATTTTCTGAAAATTTAAAAAGTAATTCTATTAAAAAATAAAAACAAATGTATTGAGAAGTCTTAAAATCATTCGCTACCAAAATAAAAGTTTTAAAATAAATTATTACGAAAGAAATTTATGTATAAATTTAATGCACAGATAAGAAGTTTTACTTTGGTTTGGCTGCTTGCTTATTCATAAGAACCATTAAAATCACAATTGTTGCTTTGGAAAATTATATGAGATTTTTTTGCAGCTTTAAAAATTTGTTGCATTTTTTCAGATTACATTTTTAATTTGAAAATCAGCCTAATATTTTTAAATGATTCTGAGTAGCAATGGTTTTACCGTAAATACTAAAAGAATTTGTACAGATTTTCACAATGCAATATACTATACATTTTTTGCTCATAACAGCTTCAGTACAAAATAACTCGACAGCGAGTAACTTGTGCAACTCCTTTAATTGTCACTTTGGTCAAACTTTAAAACTCTCCACAAAATAAAAGTTAGAAAGTAGTATGCAAAAAATCTTAAGTACATTTTTGCAGCTTAGGTTAATCACTTAATTTTTTGATACTCCAAAATCATGATTAATAAATACATTTCACTCAAAAAATTTATAAAGTTTCAAGCCTTTTATCAATGTTTTAAAGACAATAGATTCTGTTACTAAACTAAAACTATAAAGAACAAGTAAATGTCTCCTTGGTTAAAAGTTTTGACAAAACAAAAATTTCCCAAATAAAAGATTAGTTTTTATGAATTTTATTTACTTACACCACTTTATGGAGGAATATTATGAAGTATAAATTTTATCTGTTGTATAAATCCCGCGATTATTTGAGTACTGTTCATCTTCATCTATCATTTCAATTTTTAGTAGCGATACTTCAGGAGACACATTTGTGGAGATAATGCAAGAGATCATATATTGTTTTAGAAGACATAAAGCAAAATTTTAAAAAATTAGATACTTGTAAACATCAATTAAATATTTGTTTCTAAGTTTTTTTCATTCGTTACTTTAGTAGTTTTGCTTTACTTTCGGAATCAATCACAAACTACTCTTGAACAACATCGTTGCCAAAAATTTTAAACTAAAACGGCGTTTAGACTACTTCTGGTTTTGTTTTTTGTTTTCCAAAAAATAAAATTTTAATTGTAAGAAAGTTATTCTTTTAAAACAAGTTTTTACCAATTTTTAAACCAAAAAAAATCTCCTTATTTTTTAATTTTATTTTGAGGCTTTTAAGACAGCCGTTATTATTTTCGTTTTTAAAGAATCAAAATACAGGTTGTGCTTGCAACGAGCCAAAAATGTGTTTTTGCCAACTCTGAAATTGTTTGTTTATTTATGTGTATGCGTATAATTGCTTTTGAACAGTGTACCCGTTAGCCCCAACAAATTTTCTGAATTTATAACAAAAGAAAAATATTAATAAAGCGTTTATTAATTTTGTGAGAAAGTTCGTCAAAAAAGAAAGGTAAGTTCAAATTCTTTTGTAGAATATTCTAGATAGTTTTTTAGAAACTGAAATAGTTCTGAACAGCTTTGCTCCATGCATCCAAGTAATGTTTGGAAGTAAAATAATAAAAGTTTAGTCCTATAAACTGCTGTAATTCATGTGCATTTAATATTCCACGATAATTTTAGCTTAAAAATTGTCATTTACGTACATGTCACACCATTTTGTCGTTCCGAAACCGAAAGTTGACGAAATATCAACAATGGCTGATGTAATTTTATCGCATGATTTCGAATGTATTGATTTAATTTGTACGATAAAAGATAAACTCTTAAAAGTTCCCCTTTTCCTAATATATATATAGAGCGTATTTCGTTTTAATATTACAATAGTTTCAATCGGTACAGTTGTGTTAAGAAGCCACGATTGCTTGTTAGGTTTGAACTGGGCAAGTTTTGTTTTCATTCGTTGCTAATTTAAAAAAAAATTAGTTTGTTTTGACATTGACTAACTTGTATCTTTTATTTAAAAACTTATTAAACTGAGCTTGCGGTTGGGTTTAATTACCGGCCATTTTATGTCTTAAGCAGGGCCGGATTTAAAGATTTGCCGCTTGTAGGCTACGATTGATTTTCCGCCCCTGTCACAATATTCTCCCTGTTCGGGGAAAGGTAGCTGGTTAGTTGCCAAATAGGGTGGTACGTGCTGTTTAAAATAGATACACATATTAGAATCATCTATGTACCTTTACACGCTAAATTGAAAGCAAAATAGGCGATTTTTTTAAAAAAAAGCTGTTCGACTATTTTTCTTTCAACTTCGAAATCTGGGAGGAGGGGTGCAATTGCCCTCGCAGCTACCATGTTTGCTACGAAATATCAGTATTATATATACGTTTACAGTTTATATACGCATTAATATAAATTATTTGTTTTCTTTCTTAAAAATATTCGTATCTTTATAATAATATTTTTATGCCGAATGCTGCTTTAATGGGTCGCCAAATTTGCCGCCCCAAAAAATTCGCCGCTCTAGGCTACAGCCTACTTAGCCTATTTAGAAATCTGGCCCTGGTCTTGAGTATGTATTGTAATTTTATATTTATTGAACCGTAACTTCAAATTTTGTATATCAAACAGAATATTTATAAATTAGTGTTACACTGTGTGTAACACTAGAAGAGTGAGTGGTTAAATCCTAGTTTCGGTATACGGCAACTTTTTCGGAATGTTGGCGACAAAAAAATGCGATAAATAATTCCAATCTGGCAACACAGTTGTTTGACTTCGCGGTTTCCGAGTAGCATCGTCCAATCACGAGTCGCTCTACCCGATGTTTTCTCGCCAACAAGTTTGGCGAGAAATAAAAAGTCGCCGTATACCGAAACTAGGAATTAACCTGAGTCGGTTTATCAATATGCCTCTCAAAGTATTAGGCCAAATTTTGTAAACTAACATTAGATATAAACTAGTTTTAGCCTCTACTTTTACATTCGTAACATAAAATGTGAAAGTTTTTATAGGCTTTTACATTTATTTTTCATTTAAATTTATGCATTTTTTATTAATAATTGCATCTTTATACTAATTGTTTCATTAGGGGAGAATTTTTTCATTGTTTTTTAAATTGTACTTAAAAATCAATTTGTTTAGTTTTGTTTTGAAGGTCATCGATAGTTTCAATGTTGATGTTCGAAATGTTTTGCTACTATTTAAGTATGATTAATCTTGCATATTTATTCTTCGAAAAGAAAAACTAAGGAGTTTATGATAAATTTTAATTATGCCTACTGCTTGGCGCGTTTCCAAAACACTGCCAACTTGGCGGAACTCGTGTGTTTTCCGTTGCCAGATTCTTTCACGACAATGCATTATTAACCTAGCTTTATCGAATTGGTTGTAAGCACTATACTAGCCCTGCTTTTCACAAAACAAACCAAACTCACGGTTTTGGTCTGCTTTTGACAACACAAACCAAACTCTACACTACACAATAGGCTTATAGTGGCAATCCATTACGCATGTGTTTGGGGCTCTGGGAAGTTTAGTTTTCTCCAAAAAAAAACATCAGTATCCAACTTGGAGCAGTATTGTAGAAGGTTCCATTGAAAGCCTAAACACTCGTTTTGGGGTGCCGGACAATTTTGTTTTACCAAAAAAAAAGGGGTGGTTCGAGAGTGTAGATTACGAATCTGAAAGGTACTTTTTTTGGTACCCTTGAGCATTTTTAGTTATTGACGATGGCATCTCCGCCATCTTGAATTTTGTAATCTTAATATTTGACGATCTATTCGACAAAAGTGAATAGTTTTGGTCTTTATAGATGCATTTAATAATAAAGAATCACAATTATCAAGAAAATTTTTTAAATGAAAAATTCAAAATGGCGGAATCCACCATATTGAATTTTTCAACTTTTAATATTTTTGTTTTATATTTAACCCAACAAAATATTTATATTTTAAGTATATTTTTAATACTTAGTTACTATACAGGAAATAAAAGTGGCCCCAGTCTAGAGATAGGAATACGTTAAAATGCTTGGTGAGAAAAACTATCGAAGCTGCTTGAAAGCTTTCAAGAGGAAATAAGAGATTATTCAAGCGTGCAATGGTTTACTTGACAAACCTGTTTTTGCATTGGTTGGATTGGATTAGCATCACATTAGAGCTACTCATGGACTATTGGCCAGTTCAGATCGTAGTGAGTCATTGTGAGTTGGGACTGTGTTGAGTGTAAGTTGATCAATTCACAGGTGAAGATGAAACTCACAGTACAGCAGAGAGTGTTCATTGAAGAAAATTTTATTAAAACGAATTCGTGGAAAAAATGTGGCCACATTTCCCACTGTAGCTTAAAATTTTAGGTGCAGCAACCTATGTAGCAAAAAGTTACTATACCAATATTTTAGTTCATTGGTAGAAATTGGTTTTTGTTAATAGAAGCTCGTAATTTTATATTAACTAACACATAAATATTATACGCATATGTAATCCTCCATGTTTTATAATACCTAATATAAACGGGAAAAGTCGACTGAAACAACTAAAATATTAGTAGAATGTCTGGCGCCATCTATTGGGTAAACAATGGGCTAATCTTTGTCTTTTATGAATATGTTCTTCAGAGTCCCATTTGAAATACAACAAAATAAAATGTTTTCTTTTTAACTCACCATAAAATTAAACTACGATAAAAAAAAGTCAAGAAGACGCTCACTTTTTAAAAAAAAAATCAATACCTGCATATGGTATCAGGAAATTACACATGCCATCTTTCTCTATTAAAATTTCACACACAAAAAAATAATAAAAAAACATCTTCGTCTATGGCCCAGTAAGAAAATGAACATCATACACTTATTATTCAGTAAATCTTGTCTATGTATTTTATTTACAAAACTTAGTAGTATTCGTAAAAAATTAATAATTTCAGAACATAATATAAATTACGTTAAATGTTTTTCCACTTTTTCTTATTTCAAAATTTTGCCTCTAATGTTTTTATTTAATGAATGAATAGCATTGAAGTATACGTAGTTACTAAGTGCTTAAAATAACTTAATTTAAATGTGCGCTTTTATTTTCTCAAATCACAGAGCGAAGTCACAAGTCTTGAACAAGTGCCCATATCAAGGTTGTTAAAAACCCGGGTCTTTTCATGAAAAACCCAACCCACTTGGGTTTTTTCAGGATTTTATGGGTTTGTTTAGTATTTTGGAAGTGTTTTTAAGGAGTTTGTGATTTATTTAGGGAAGTTTTAATTATTTATCTATTTATTACAATTTTTCATTTTTTACAACTAAACATCTTGAGAGAGATAATCGAGAATGATGTAATTGAAATTCGAACAATTAAAAAACAATTGCATATAGTTGTTAGATAAATGTATATTTTAATTTATAAATGTATTGTCTAGAACCAAGTACCTATTGTTTGTTTGTGTATGTTTAAAATTATGTAATCCGGAATATTTTAACGATAGAAATTTAAATTAGAATTTTAAAAAATTTATTTGTTATATAATTCGTATAAATTTAAATTTGTAAATGCATTTTAAATATTGAAGGTACGAAAATGTAAAAATATATTAAGAATAGTACTCAAATATTAATTAAAAATGATATGAAATGTATATTTTTTGGATGTTTAAAAAGTTTTTACTTTTTTTAATTTTCAGCTAAGGCAATTTTAAGTTCAATTGCCCACTGGGGTTTTTTGTTGGGGGTGTTCAAGTGTTTTATTTTTAAAAACTCACCCGGGTTTTTATCGGGTCGGGTAAAATCATAACCCTGGCTCATATTCGGTTTAAGTAACTGGTACCCTCAGGGTTTTAAAGATCGCCGAGAGCATGAAAGATCACGTGTTTTGTGCCAGTTAGTTATTAAGTTTAAATGGGTATAGTAAAAAAAGCATTTTGATTTATTGTTGGTACTGGCCTTGAGCTTTTAGTCAACAGTAGTTTACTTTTATTATCTATTAGATAGTCCTTTTTTAGGGTTTACTTTTATTGCTTTTGTTATCTATTTACTTTTATTATCTATAATAATTTTATGTGAGTCATTTAATCATTGGTGTAGAGTTTCTGTTTATTTCCATTTGAATCTTAGCTTTGTGCAGTCTAACTTTCGATTTTTACCTTTGTAGTAGCTTAGTCGGGTAAGTAAATTTTTGAGGGCCTCCAAAAAACTAAAGTACATTTTTGTCCAAAATAAGTTCAAGTACGAATATTTACTCTTAATGTTAGCAAAATATGTAATTTGTATAGTAATGCACAAATTTTTGTTTCAAAATGTTAAATAGGGTTTTCTATTATTAGAGTACAAAAATGTGTCTAAAATCCTTGTAGAAAGTTTTCTTAATATGGTGTTTTATTATGACAAAATATTTTGTTCGTAAATTATTCAGGGACCTATCATCCTTAATTTGACAGTAGATATATTAAATTAGTTTATAATTTATTTTAGCTTCCACACTACGTTTATAACGTAAAAAGTGGAAGGTATTATAATCGTTCAGTCCGTCCGTCTGTCTGTCGCCCACTTTCACAGAAAGATCCACAAGTCCCACAGACAAGTGGGATACGTCATTTTAAAGCGAAAAATCAGATTAGGCTACATTCCAAATTTCATTAAAAAAATTAAGTTAGAAGTTTATTTAAAATTTAAATAACTAAAAATTTAAAATCTACATTGAAATAACATGCAAATTCCATTTTTATTCAATATTTTCACTGTTGCCATTTCGTTAAACGTATGAGAAACTTTATTTAAAATAAAAATAAACACTTTTGAAAGAATATTTATTTATGCGATATAATTCAGTTTGGATAGTTGTAATATCACAATAGAGTTCTTTTGATGGTTTATTATATATGTATGCAGAAGGATGCATAGAGAATTCTAACTCTGCATAAAAAAATATGCAAAGTTTCGCTTTTATTTTAAAGCATCAATTTCACTAATTATATATTTTTCGAACTGTAAATTAATTTAACAAACGATAAATGACTGAATTTTCGAAAGAAATGTAAATGGTAAATTGTGGCGACACAAAGATATTTATTAAAAAAGAATACATTATTATTCTTCAAACAAATTAAGCAAACGATAAAGTCTAATTATTAATTCTGAGAAAGAAGATTAATGAAAATAATTAATTTTATCGTTTAAATGTTTAATTACAACTATCTAAAGGCTCTGTTTGCCGAATTTCTTTGTGAGGTGTATAAATAGTTTGTTTCCTGTTGAGCACAAATGTTGTGTGGAAGCGGTTCAAGTGACAGATTCTGTAACAAACCTACTTGTTTATTTTTATAAAGTCAGGTGTCAGGTATAAATCAAAATAATTTAGTATTTTGGCATATTTAAAAAAAAAAATCGGTTTTGTTTAAATCATTTATCTTGTTTTGTTTTCTTCATTACCTTTTTTTTTTATCAAATAACTTTTTTTTTCTTCGGTTTAACTGCTTCGTAATGTTTCCTAGAAATATCTTTTACTGGAAATAAATAAATTTGTTTTATCAATATATTTTGAAGGAATTGCTTCTAACAATCCTTCATAAAAGTTTTTTTAGTGTGATGGACTTTTTTTCCAATCTATCCTTACATGACTGATGCATGTCTTTGAAATTAATGAGTTAATAAATCTATTATTTTTTAATACTACCTCACTTTAACTTTTTAAAACTCTTTGAATCTTTCTAAACAAAATATGTCATGCCAAGGTGAAATTAGAATAAGTAAAACAGCTGTTTAGATAATGCAAAAGCATTTTGTTTACTAGCAAGCAGATGTTCTTGGTAGCAATCAAAATTACATTTGCCGTTTCAGTGTTGACCTACTTCAAAAGGCCTTCATGAATAGATAATTTTTATGCACTGGAAGATTTAAAAAAAAAATCAAAATAATGTAGCTGTGATTTTTAATAGATGTTTAAAAGTTTATAATTGTGTGCTCGGCATTGTCTAAAAAAATATTGCTGTTTAAGAGGGACTGTCAGTCTCATAGAGCTAATGCATTAGTTTTAAAATCACAACTTCCGCAGAAGTATTGCTTTGCCATGTTAGCCCTTTTTACCCAGGTATGGGAATCCACACAACATCTAAATGACACAAATTTGAAACGAAAATGCTATCTAGTTATTTAATTATATATTTTGAAGTTTTAAAATACTAAAAATATACAGCAGACGGCGACACTATTTTAAAACTTTATCAATCAATAATTAAGTAACCGGATGTTATTTTCTTTTCAATTTCGTTTTAAATTGATGTTATGATAATTCCCATACCTGGTGAAAATGGGATAACATGGCAAAGCAATTCTTTTGCAAAAGTTGTGATTTCAAAACTAATGCATTAGCTCTATGGGACTGATAGTCCCTCTTAAATAATGTGTGATGTTAGATGGTTTAATTACTAGTTTTTTATGTATATTTTACTTAAAAAATTCCTCTATACTATAATTATTTTTTAAATCCGAGCTAAGCCAAAATGTGGGTTCATTTCGTTAAATTGGTTTCTCAGTTTAGATGTAGATAGACAAAATAAAATTTAAATCGGAGATCCGAAAATTGGATAACCCCAGCGATCTTCAAATCGAGAAACTCAGGCGATCCAAAAATTGCAAAATCTGGCTATTTTAAAAGGGCTGGGGAGCCCAGACGGTTAGGCATTCGCCTTGCATGCGGAAGGTCCCAGGTTCGGGTCCGGGCATCGCCAAAATAACTGCCGACCTATAAACGGCCAGTGCATCCAAAAAATGTCCCGTATACCCCGTATAGAGGAAGTGCACGTTAAATATGCTCCAAAGTCCCAATGCTGCTTACGATGTCGCCCTTAACGGTTGCGTTGGGTGCCTACTCAGGTGTCGGCTCGTCACCTGACTGTGGTTCTGAATTACGACGCCCGTCGCCAATAGCCCTCGTGTAACTCTAGGGCGACGATAATTTAACCTAACCTGGCTATTCTAAAATCGGGAAATTATCCTAATTCTAAAATATAATTTTTTGTGACTCTAAAAGCGTAATTTTTCAACTATTCTGACATCTGGAAACTGAAATTCTGAAAAGAAAATTTGAATTTCCGACATTCCTGTAATCCTGTACATTTTCGGAAAACTTAGGCGGTCTTTAAATTCGTGAGGCCTACCAGTTACTTATATATATATTAATATGAGCACTTGTTCAAGACTTGTGACTTCGCTCTGTGATTTGAGAAAATAAAAGCGCAAATTTAAATTAAGTTATTTTAAGTACTTACTAACTACGTATACTTCAATGCTATTTATTCATCAAAATAAAAACACTGGATGCAAAATTTTGAAATAAGAAAAAGTGGGAAAACATTTAACATAATTTATATCATGTTCCGAAATTATTAATTTTTTACGAATACTACCAAGTTTTGTAAATAAAATACATAGACAAGATTTACTGAATAATAAGTGTATGATGTTCATTCTCTTACTGGGGCCATAGACTAAGATGTTTTTTATTATTTTTTTTGTGTGTGAAATTTTAATAAAGAAAGATGGCATGTGTAATTTCCTGATACCATATGGAAACATTGGTGCATGTATTGTTTTTTTTTTAAAGTGAGTGTCTTAACTTTTTTTTTTATCGTAGTTTAATTTTATGGTGAGTTAAAAAGAAAACATTTTATTTTGTTGTATTTCCAATGGGTCTCTGAAGAACATACTCATGAAAGACAAATATTAGCTCTTTGTTTACCCAATAGATGGCGCCAGGCGTTCTACTAATATTTGAGTTGTTTCAGTCGACTTTTCCGCTTATATTCGGTATTATAACAACATGGAGGATTACATATGCGTATAATATTTGTGTTAGTTAATATAGTTTTATTGCTATTTGATCAGTTATAAATTCTTTTCTCACATTAATTTTGTTTCAAAAATTATCCTTTTGCGAGCTGTCCTACGAATTATCCTTTTACGTGTAAAATTACGAGCTTCTGTTAACGAAAACCTATTTCTATCAATGAACTAAAATATTGGTATAGTAACTTTTTGCTACATAGGTTGTTGTACCTAAAATTTTATGCTACAGTGGGAAATGTGGCCACATTTTCCCCACTAATTTGTTTTAATAAAATTCTACAATGAACACTACTCTGCTGTACTGTGATTTCATCTTCACCTTGATTGATCAATTACATTACACAGTCATACTCCCACTGATGCACACGATTGCATGGCCAATATCCATGGTACTCTAATGTGATGCTAATCCAATCGAACCAATGCAAAATATTGGTATAGTAACTTTTTGCTACATATATAGGTTGGTGCACCTAAAATTTTATGCTACAGTGGGAAATATAAATGAAGTTAAAATTGTAGTTTCATAGATTGAACCCCTTTTTCTATAAATAACGAACTAAATTATTGGTATCACTACATAGCTTTCTGCACTAAACTTTCATACTTTCCAAACCCAAACTATTTTTTCTAATCCCTTCAAGTATCTCCCCACATAAAATACACCATTAAAGAAAAATCCCTAGAAATTTATGTGTTCTAAAACGCACATTCTAAAGTTCGAGGGCAAATCTTGAACCTGCACTTCCTAAAATTGTCTGCACCACATTACCCTAACAGATTTGCTTTTTTTTTGCTGAGATACTATATCCAAATAGTTACTCTTCGGTAAGGAGTATAAAGCCATCGTTAGATGTTTTTATGATCTTGCTCCTTCCATGTTCTTTCTTTTCTATGGCCCATTATAAAAGCGCGGTTGGAAAAAGGGGATTGGCTTGGTATTTTGTCCCTGTTATTTGAAGATTCGATTCGGGATTGTTAGGTTAGATATATTTGCTTCCAATTACCTATGGGGGGCTGGGGAGCCCAGTCGGTTAGGCACTCGCCTAGCATGCGAAAGGTCCCAGGTTCGGGTCCGGGCACGCCAAAATTACTGCCGACCTATAAACGGCCCGTGCAGCCAAAAATGTCCGACAAATAATACCCCGTGTGGCGGGAGTGCACGTTAAATATCCTTCAAAGTCCTAACGCTGCATACGATGTCGCCCTTAACGGTTGCGTTGGGTGCCTATTCAGGTGTCGGCTCGTCACTTGACTGTGGTTATAAAATACGACGCCCGTCGCCAATAGCCCTCGTGTAGCTCTAGTGCGACGATAATTCAAACCTAACCTAACGAATTACCTATTATGAGGTAATGAATGTATTGTGATGGGGTTCAAAGGCCGAAGTTGAGATTTTGTGTTTCTACGCGTTTTGGGGGTTCTGATGCTGAAAAAGGGTTTTTTGAACATTGTCACGTCTCTCCGTCTGAAACCACTCTATAACTTGAACTAAAAGAGATTACTACAGACTTCAAATTTAGTGCGCGAGTTCCCAGTACCTGTCGGGCGCCGTATTAGGATTTTCGAGAAAATCGCAAAGGGTAGTGGTTGAAATCGAACATTTTTGGTTTTAAAGGTATTTATTTCTGAAAAATTAAGAGATACAGATATACTATGCATTTGGTGCACAAGTTAATAGTACTTATCGAACTTCATAATAAAGTTTGTGTGCAAATCATGCATACACAAATAGTGGCTGCCAAGCTGCCATAGAAATTTTTAAGTGTAAAAAGTTATTAAAAGTTATAGACTCCATAAGGGGGAATCACCCTTATGGAGTCTATAATTTCCTTTAAATTTATTCAGTAACTGAAAGTGATCTAAAGTTCTTGAGGCGAACTTGGCCTTACCAACGGGATTCCCAAACCTTTAATTGAGTTTTGGAAGCTACCGTAACCCCTCGCTATATCGCGCCTCCGCCTCGCTATATGCTGTTATGGCTCCGTACGCTTTAAAAGAGCTTACTTTTTTTTTTAAATAAAGATAGATACTGGACTCTGACAGCTCGATTTTTCAATCAATGACGATAACAAGTGATGAACTATATTTTTTATATCTTATTAATTTATTGATCATTATTTACTAGTTGTTATTATTCTTTATAATTTTACACATTAATTTCAAACAATTCTTTGTAGTTTAAAATAATAAAATACGTGAAAGAGAAATTATATTTGTAAGTATCTTACTTATTTCATGTTGCTCGGATTTTGAAATCAGATAAACGTTAAATGCATAGGTTTCATATATAAAAATTAATATTTTGTATGTTTTTCTTATCTTCAATTACCTAATATACGAAATAAAAGATCATGAGAGTATTGCGATGGGGGTCGAAACTCCTAAAGGGAGATTTTGAGTTTTCTACACCTTTTGGAGGGTCTACAAATGGTTTTTGAAACTAGATCTGTTTGTCTGAAACCAATATACAACTCGAACGGAAAGAGCTACGGAATTCAAATTTGGTACACGAGTTTGTAGTACAGTAACACCTCGCTATATACCTCGTTACATCGCGCATTCGGATATATCGCGCCTTGTATATCATGTCTCCCAATTTTTCAACCGTTTTTTTTTTCAATGCGTACTTTCCTTAAAATCGACATGAGACACACGGTCAAGATAGGCGAGGCGAGGCTATTTTCTGTAGCACGTAGTAAAATTCTAGACTTAATTCAATTTGGGAGCTTCAAATAGTTCTTACTTTAAAACGGCTGCTAAGAAAGTAGGTTTGTGTATCAGTTAAAGTTAAACTGAACGCAATTAGAAAAAATTGGAAAGGGTTCTACCCAAATTTAAGTTGCTAATGAGTTGGGAGTAGGTGCATGAACAGTGAAAGAAAAAATGGGCTTTTTTTTTAAAACTAGAAAATGAGTGAAATAAGTATATATAGTATTACCTGTACAATAATGTGTAATCTTTATAGTATAATTATTAATGTCCTTTCTAAATTTTTGTTTCTTTTTTAGAGTAGTTATATTATTTAAGTTGATTTTGTTTTATCTTTCAAATACATACTCTGCTTTAGTTTAAAAACTTTATTGAGGGCATAAATACATCAAAAAAGTACAATGTATTTATCAAAACGCTCGTTATATCGCAGGTTTTGGTTTTGTTTATCTCCCGGGGAGCGCGATATAGCGAGGGGTTGCTGTATAAGTATTTTTTTAACGCGGCCGAATCGTAAACTGTTTTCTCCGCGTAACCTAAACACCACATCGGTCCCAGACCCTTCTAACCTTACACGATATGTTCTTCTGATTTAATCCAATAACACCACCCTCCGCTGTTGTTCTGTATTTTAGGTCCTTACAGCACCGGATCCCCAATGTTTTATGCCACTTTTTTTATGGGTCTATTGTTACATGAACCTTTTTTTTTACCGTATTTTTATGGCGGGGTCGGATGCTCGGTAAATATGGGTAGTACTGCCTGTTCTTACGTTGAAGGTAGTTTTTTTTATTGCTTTTATTTTGGAGCAAAATAGAGGGTAGCATTACAGGTGAATTGTGGAAATAAATACGTTTTTTTTTGTTATTGAATTAACGGTATAAAAAGTTTGGTCTTGCTGGGCTTATATAAAGTGCCATGGAAAGCACTTAATCTATCCCCCTTTTAATCGTAATAGATAGATTTTAAAAATTAATTTTTTTTGGAAAAAGTCGTTGGTAATTGTAGTCAAGTATTCAATAACTGTCATACAGATTTTTTTTTTATTTCCTTATAGAGCCTCGATTGGTGAATCCATGTCACGTGGGAACAGAACACCAAATGAAGGAAATATAGAAATGACAGCTGTAAGGATATACGTCATCGGAAACAAAACAATGGGGTTGTTTCACGGAGGATCTGGCAATAGCTCTGCGGTTTTGTTTGTTGATATCCGAAGTTGATTTTTCTAAAAATAAGTTATTTTAGTTATTATTTTTAAAAATGACAACTCCTTGCTGTGCTGTTGGTTGTTTTAATCATTTACCAAGGAAAACTTGCATTGAAAGAAGTTGGAATTTAAAAAAATTAACAACTAAAATATTCTCTTCGAAAACTTACTCCCGAATACTAAAACAAAACCGCAGAGCTATTGCCAGATCCTCCGTGAAACAACCCCATTGCCAATTAAAAGTTAATATAAATAGGTTAAAGAGACATGTTGCGTGTTTTTTTTTGTAAAAAAAATTCTAAAATCTAAATTTGAACTATGTCCCTGTGATACAGCAAAAGTAATACTAGAATAGTCAATGTAAGCAGTTACGTCTCCATAAATCCAACCAACCAAATCTTGAGTTCGACGAAAACGCAACTTTTTCTTTAAACACCACAAGAGTCTAAAGTGGTCAAAATTCAACAAAGAATCTCAAGTTAGATCCTCTTGAAGAAAGGTTGAAAAAAAAATTAGAAATACCAATATCTTAATTTTAATTGGCTTGTTTCAGGTGACGTATTTCTTCCCACCTTTTATTCCTGCCTTTCCTTCAATTGTACTCTGTTCCCACTTGACATTGATTCACCAATCGAGGCTCTATAAGGAAATAAAAAAAAATCTGTATGACAGTTATTGAATACTTGACTACAATTACCAACGACTTTTTCCAAAAAAAATTTAATTTTTTAAATCTATCTTTTGTTCAGGCAGATTGGGAAAATGCTTTTGATAACTTATATTTTCCATTTAAGGAAAGAATTGTGAATTGTCTTCTTTCTTAAACAAAAATTCATTTTCAATCGCCAATTACACAGTGAATTATTAGTCCAGTGAATAGAGACTCAAAAAGGGGGTTTACCATACAAAAGGTCCGGTATCGCTGATTTTTTTATATGTTGTGTGTGACCCCTAGGAAGTAATAAATGTGAGTTTCGTCATCCTCGTTCTATTGCTTTTCCCGCCATCTTGAAAAAACGTTCGAAATTTTGCCCATTTTCCAGTTTTTGGCCAATAACTTTTCTCCTAAGCATTTTTAAATAGAACTTTTCGACACAAAGTTGTAGAAAACAAAATTCTCTTCAAAATCGGTATCAAAAGTGTTTTTCTCTGACAAACAGTTAAACAGCTGCGAAGCAGCAAAAAGGGTGTAAAATCGAGTGTTTCGAATTTTTTTTACTTTTTCACGACTTTCTATCACCGTAACTCACATGAAACTTCATTTTAGCAATAAAATATGATTTTACAAATTGTAGGAAATTTAATTTTCTATAAAATACTTTTATCAAAAGTAAGTTTCTTAGAGATTCCATTAAGAAAGGTTAAATTTACAGAAACACAAAAAAGGGCTATTTTCACCCGACGATACAATGTTTTATTATTTAACCTATAGCTCTTTCCCACTGTATTTTTTAGTATTTTGTGAATACAAAACTTGTTCAAAATAATTTTTTCTATAAAAAGATCTTTTTGTGTGTTCCATACAAGGAAATGTAACAGAGCTACGTAGTACGAAAAGTGGCGTAAAATCTTGAATTCCGCCAAAAGAGTTTTTTTTAACCCCTTACAATCCAATAATTAAAAAAAATCATAGTTTTAGCGGATCATAATTTTTATGAAACTTATAGATATCATCATTTGTTATATTAGTAAGGTCATAAAAGTAATTTTAATTTCATTACCAAAGAATTAAGGTATATTTTTTTAAAAACATAAGCAGAAGCCGTTACATGTTTTGCTAAAGGTACAGAGTTGTCGAATGGATATAAGTATTCATTTAGATTCACCATAGCAACCATAACAATAACTATGGTAACGAAAGTCCTTTTACGAGAAAATAGTGGTCAGGAATGGAATTTGTCAAGATTTCCATGGAAAGATAAAGTGAATCAGCCTAGTGAATTAGCCTAGAGACAACCAAACTCAAATGTGTTGAGTGTTGTATATGGTTCGTCAGAAACATATAACTCTCCATCCAAGTTTTTTTACTACTGATATATCGAGTTCATGAAAAAGTAAGATACTTTTCTTTTGTCTTAATTTGAATGCTAGAAATCGTTGTCATCTATTGTCATTAAATATTTCTAGTTACATTCCAAACTTTACAGAGTAGATTTTTCAAGCGAGTAAAATAACTTACACCGATTTTTTAATGTTATTTTTTCGTTTTATTTTATAATGTAGCTGACAGATTAATATCACAGACTGAAACATCAATGATTCTGGATTCTGATGATGTAGAAGAAATAACAGTTTTCATGGAGTTATTCACCAAAGCTATTCAGGACTTGAGACAGAGGGGACCAACTGCGCAACTTTGGGTACAGTACTACGAAATGGTAACTCTTTTAAAACAATTCATAGAAGCAGAGAGGATGGGTAAATTTCAACTTCACCTGAACACTATACAAAAAATGATTCCGTTTTTCCACGCTGCTGGACATTGGCCTTATGCTAAAAGTGCCCACTTGTACCTTCAAGAAATGTTGGGTTTGAAAGAAAGAATGGATTCTTCAGAGTTTGAAAAATTTACAGTCAGAGGTTATTTTACTATTCGAAAGACAAATAAATTTTGGTCGGGAGTCTGGACTGATATGACGATTGAGCAAAAACTAATGAAGGATATGAAGATAGGTGGAGGTTTGACTAGTGGACGAGGGATTACAGATAGTACGTTAACCAAGTGGACTCTAGGAATGACTTACCTTCAGGATATAACTCAACAGATGGAAAACTTCACAGACGTAACAGCATTGTCATCGGAACAGCATGTAGAAATGAGGCCTGCTAGGATAATGCGTGACTGTACTGATGTGAAAAAGCTACAACAGTGCACTGAAAAAAAAATTCTAGTCCAACTACCAGAATACGGTAGATTTAACCGTATTTTCTGGCTCATATGGAACACCAAATAATGTGGTTTATCTACCAGTATCTGTTTGGTAATGACTTTATGGTAAAATTACTAGAAAAATATGGTTTCATTACCATGATGTTTGGTAGCGCATTTGGTTTTATTACTTTATGTAGTGGTTTTACCACCATATGTAGTGGTTTTATTACCATATGTAGTGGTTTTATTACCATATATAGTGGCTTTATTACCGTATGTAGTGGTTTCATTACCGTAAAAGTGGTTTTATTACCGTATACAGTAGTATTATTGCCGTGCATTAAGTTAATATTACAAAATGAGATTACGTAAACCACATTGTTTGGTAGGTAATTTGGTATTATTACTGTACACAAAGGTATCGCTACCAAATAAGCTGGTAATATTAAACAATGTTGTTTGATAAATTTACCAGAATAACTGGTTGTATTTTCATTTGAGATATGGTTTGTGCGTCTACAAAACTGGTCAGTTATTTTTTATCTTTACAATCAGTAAACTGTTTAACAATTGAGAAAAATCAAAATGTCTGGAAGTACAGTGAAACCCTGATTTTCAAACCTTTTCTCCAGCTTCGAACTTTTTTCAGTGAGTTACATCGATATACCAGCTATGTTTTATTTACACGCTTTGTATGTTTTATTTCTTGGGACCCTGTGAAACTGTGTACAAACACCTGAGGCACAAAAATGAGGTGTTTGTCAATTTGGGTAAACAACTACATACAAAAACTAGACTTTTTGAACATTTTAAAATTTGCTAATTTATGAAATAATTACTAAATATATAATAATTTTTTATTAATATACATAATTCAAAGTGAATTTGTTTGAAGTATTTAAAAAAAAAAGGAAAGCAAAGATTTAAACTAAACTTCCATTTATTAGACAGTGAAACAAGAACAAAAAACACAATTGTACAACAAAGTACAAATATATACTATACACTGCTCAAAAGAATTAAGGGAACTTATGGTTTAAACCCTTTCACCCCAATGATTCCATTTGGAATCATCAGCATGCGATTTTTTTTCTTACTAAGTTGATTTCGCCCTTATTTATCGTTATATGAAAGAATCGTGTTGTTTGAAGAATTAAATAATGTTTGTTTTAATTAAATGAAAATGTGAAAAACATGGTAAAGTGAAATTCACTCCCAAAAAAATTTATGAAATAAATTGACCCTAAATTCGCTTTCATTCTTAGATGTTTAAAAATTGATATTAACTTTTTTTAACAAATAAAGTTTTGAAAAAATTGTTGCTATAATTTATTCAAAAGTTATGATTCCATTTTTTTCTCCTTGAATTTTAGTTCTGAAATGGTCGACAAAAATACGCAAAATTATCCCTTAATTGTTTTGAGCAGTGTAGATAACAAAACTGAAAAAATTACAAAATAATTCTTTCTTCAAAATATAATTGAGAGAAGAAAGAGATGAGTTTTTGCAAAAGGATTATGTAAAGGAAACAATTGGTTCAAGTTATTGTTAGAGATAAAATAAAAGCATGTGCTATTATGTAGAATTTCCATTTTCTAATTATACAGGGTGTTCCAAAAAGAATAAAGATTTTGAATGAGCATTACTGAAAAGCTGCTCTAGATAACTAAATGACTTATAATTAATGAGAAAGTACAAAGTTTTTTTCAGACCTTAATACGAACGATGCTGCATGGCATACTTGTATAAAATTACAAAGTATCTGTGCACACATCTAAAAGTAATCTTGCCAAGAAAAAAAACCTTGATAAAATCGAAATCCTGTGTTTTTCCGGAATACTGAGACTAAGTTTTTAAGATTATTCCAAAACAATCCCCCCCTTGCAAGATTGCAGATACTTTTAATTGTGTGCACAGATACTTTGTTATATATACAAGTTATATATTATACAAGTATACCGTGTAGCATGCAATGTATTATGGTTAAAAAAAAATTCTTTCCCCTTTAATGAGACACATAAATCGTTGCGTTATCTTGAATAGTCTTTCAGCAACGCTCATACAAAATTATGTTTTCGAACACCCTGTCTAATCAATTAAAAGTATTCCATAAATAGAGTAATTTCTAATAATTAAAAGATAAATTTTATTTTTGATATAAACGTTTAAGACACATACAGGTGAATGATGTGCTACTTATAGACCATACCTATAAGTAATATATTGTTTACCTGTAGATACTGTGTTTATTACAGTTGGAAATAAATGTGGCAAGTTAGCTCTTTTCACAAAAACAAGTGGCTCAGAGGTTAAGGAAACAAAGTACCCATAATAATGTTCATCAAAATAATAAGTTTTTAATGGACAGCAGAGAAAAGCAATAATATTGTGGTACAGGATGACACTTTTAATTAAACCGAAAATAGGAAGAAAATCTTTTGTGCCCAAAACCAAAACCATATTTTCCCTATACAAAATCCCATTATAATTTATCCAACTAACCCGTTCAATTTCCGATGTGCCTTGTGGCAATGCTGATTTTAAGTCAAATCCAAGTGAATCAAAATCTTCAAAACCTATTCGAACTGGTTTGTCACTAGCAGCCTTTTCATTTAAAAATGTTTGGGAGTTTAACAATGAATGAAAAGCTAGCTGCATCCTAGTTGCTATGGAATATGTTAAATCTTTTCGGCTGCTGATCGAAGTTGAAATAGATTTACCAATACGATGCTTCCCTTCATTCCGCATAGACCATAAATAAATAAGAGGACCAAATCGCTCCAACATCCATGAATAATGTATCATATGGTGATGTTTATTTTTTAGTCTTTGATCTCCAGACCATTTCAGATACAATTTGTGGTGCTCTTCAATTAAGGAATTCAACAAATTTAAGTGTTCATGAGACACATAAGGAGACACAATGATGTCAACTATCTTACGTAATACAATATATAGTTCCCATACAGGATCACCTTCTGGAATTAAATCAGCAATCAAAAAGCCTAAATATTTTGTAAAAATCATCATCTCTGATGCTGACATTTTTAATTGGATGTTTCCTTTATCTATTCTAAGTAATGGTGGCTTAGAAGATTTATCAATAAAGCCATAATCAAAGAATTTTATTCTATTGTTTAAAAAGTTCAAATCAAAGTATTTATGTTTAATAAAAAAATTAAGAATTATAGACAAATCATAGATGCAACAACCTTCAAATATATCATGCATTATGTCTACACCAACATTTTCACAACAATGAAAACTGGATACCTCATTCCAAATGCAAGGCTCTTTAACTCCAGTTAAACTTGGATTTTGCATGGACAAATCTATTTCGTAGCCGTCAGCTGTTCTTCTCAGGGATGGATTTTCGCGACACAATGTCACCATTTCTGTTCGTTGTATTTTGCACATTCTGCATGGATAGGCACTCATAAATCCCTCTACAAATCCTGTAATTTGATGCACACCTAAATTGTCCCCAATTATAAGAGATAAAGCAAAAAACAGTTGCCCACGATATTCAGGTGTATTTATGAAAATGCCTTCCTCGTAAAGAAATTTAAATTCTTCAACTACTCTACTGTACAAATTTTTATTATTGACTACTTTTCTATCAGCACTATGATGTAAATAAATAACTAAAATATTGTTTAAATTTGAAAAATATTCAGGAGGAATAAAAGGTAAACTAACATAGAGAGCAGTAACTTTATGCAAACCACTATGGCTTCCCAAGGCATTACCACATTCAAAATCGTCCGAATAAAGGAAGAGAGGAAGCACATTTTTATCAGATATATAACAGTGCTTTTCCCAAGCTTTACCACTCATCAAGTTAAGTAAAACGTTAGAATTCATTTGGATATAAGCCTGGAAGTCAAATACTTTTTGTAACACATTAGGTTGTTCCAAAAGTGTTTTAAGCATTGACCGAAGTGGAATAAATTGAGCAGTTAGTGCATTAGGTGTTATAGAATGAGTTGAAGAGCTAGAATAAACTAGGTGTTCACCAATTACAGAAGTTTCGGGAGCAATAAATGTGCCTTCAGATGTAAAAGTCTTTATTCTTAAATATTCAGAATGCAAGCCATGAAAAGGATGCTGAAGGGAGGAAATAATACTACTTAGTTTAGAAATGTATTCAGCATTTGTGGAGTTTTCATTTAATTGTGCAATAATTGGATTTAGAGATGAATAAATCATTTGAACGAGGAATTGGGCATTTTCTACTATTCCTTGTACTTCCTTCCTGGGTATTCGGTGGTTTTCATACAATTTTGAAATAAATAATTTAAAAGCTTCTCTTAAATTTACTATATCTGTGTTACATATGTCTAAACTTGCATTGTCTAAACGTTTATTCCCCTCAAAACCCGGGAAATCATATTCTTCTCTATTTGTTTCATGTAAACTGCAATTTGGATTATTAATCTCAGATGAAGACATTTGTGTGTTTAATGTTTTGTGAAAGGTGTTAAAATGTCGTATTAAAGAACTAAGATTACTAAATTTTGTGCTGGTGCACCCATCTTCGACACAATATACAGCATTTGATTTTTCTATTCCATGGTGCCGTATATGTGTTCTAAAACATTTCAAATCATTGAAATTAAGAAAACACTTAAAGCACTTAGGCATGTTTTAATTTTAACGAGAAAGATATAAATATTTAATTTTTTCTCAAATACTTTTTTTTATTCCAGTTTACAACATTTTTACTGCTTCAGCTAAATTTTTGGCCGATGCAAAATATTCGTCATATTTAGTTTTCATTTTATACACAAAAAGCTGGAAAAAATGCCAGGAAATTTTTGCATGTAAAGGGTAGTTAGCATTTAACACATGGAATGTCTTAAAACACAAATCAAGAGCAATGATGGGCGATTCACAGGTGTAATATATGCCATTTATGTAGACATATGATGAGCATCTTAATGGGACTCCCTCAAGAATAACAATAGGAATGGGTTGCATAGGTATACCATACTTTGAGTACTCGGTTTGCTTTGCAGCAATTAAATTGTGAAGGTCAGCAGAAGATTTTAACACCAGTAGAAGTCCGTCAATTGTGTCCTGTTTCGTTGGCTTCCACTTCAGGGACTTCGTTCCTTTGATTGCTTTACAGTTGGACAGTAGGATTCCAATGATCAAAATGGCATATACTGTTGTTAAGTCTTCATCTAAAGTAGATATAAAAATAAATGCAATTGACATCGGGAACCATTATTTTGAGCAATTCTTAATATTTTACTTTTTGTACAAATTCTAAACCAATGAACAAAACTTTTGCAATACATGTAATAAATGTGCTTTTTCTTTCCTTCCCTGTTGTAAAATTGTACTTAAACTGGCTTCGTGAATGCTAATAATAAAATAATCGATTACCACCTAGATACTTGCAGCATATTTAAAATGAACTCCCGTTCAAGGAAGCTAATTGGTTCAATTAAGTTTAACAGTTATTTTAACAAAATTATAAGATAAAATAAGATATTGTTAAATTAAGGAGGCTTTTTACCACTTTCATCAAGATTGATGTCATTTTCTTGAAATAGACGTCTTAAGGTAGAATCTTGTTCTTTACTATGAGCTAGCAGAAATATATTTTCCTTCAGAGATGGCCAACTATTAAATAAATTCTGCGAATGCTCCGCATATAGTTGTTCAAAATCCAACAGCAGCTAAAAATAAATGCGTTATATACTTCTTAAGACTGTTAAGCATTGTCATACTTAAGACTAGAGAGATGCACCAAATACTAAATTTAGCCCTATAGTGAATGCTTAACATTCGAATGAAATCTTAACTGAATATTCGTTAGATTCAGCCCACCTAAAATAAATTAATTTTAGAATAAAATAATTAAAAAAACGGCCTTTAAGTTTCATTCATAAAACCATAAACAGAATGTAAAGATGAGTGGATCTTTCACACATGTCAAATGAAAACTAGCAAAAATTAGTCAATGTGGCTTACAAAAATATTATATATTTACAAAATCAATCAATACCATACGTTATTTAAAATGTTCCGATTATTTGTTAAAAAAGTATGGGATAACTTTAAAATTTCGCTATTTGACCAGACCGAATATTCGGCTAAACAAGCAGAATAGGTAGAATATTAACAGAATATTGGGTCTACCTCTACTCAAGACCATGTATGAATCTCCTATCCAAAGCTTAAGTGAAATGCTTATGCCTAAATGAAATAGTGTACCTATTTGGTTTTTCTATTTAGAATTATTTATTTTTTTCGTCACGTTTAATTATAATTATAGATATGTATGTTATATCAAAACCAAAAGTAACAAAATAAAAACCTTTAAAATATTTGATCTATTTTAAGTGTATAGGAAGCTTAAATAGAATTTTTTAAAAATAAATAAAATTTTATGAACTTTTTTAAAAATTCAAAAAATAATGATAACTTTTAGTCCATTAAACCTTTAATGCCTATAATTTTAAGTGTTCTTGAAAATCTTACCAATTTGGAACCAGTGTTCTTTTTTAGAAGGGGGTATTTGTCGAAATACTGATAGATTTCTAGATTATGTCCTTGAAATTGCTTGTTTCTAACTTCTACAGTTTCCTTCCAGTACAAATAAGCTTTTTCGTAGGGAACACCCGATTTGGAAAGCCAATCTAACTTATCTGCAACTGATTCATCAGCAGTTTCTGTCGGGGAAAAATCACTTGAATTAAAAACAATTCAATTAATCTTCAATTTTTAATGTAGTCTTAAATTTGGTAGCTCTATGCCTACGCTACCTTCTAACCACTGCAGGGAGATAGTCTTTTATCTTCGCTATTAAAATGGCAGCACTGCACAGGATGTTAAAAGACACTCGCCTTTGAGAGAACGTATCGGTCCACAGCCGAATAGTTTATTTCTACATCTTTCGGTAGCTACCAGGTAGATGGCAGCATTACCGACTGTAAACGCCTAGCAATTTAGAACTTGGGTCAAGTAACGAGGTCGGCACAAAACGCATCTTAGACGACACTATAAACTCATAGCATCATGACACTCGAATTTACAGATTTAACCAGAACACATCATTAACCACACACATGGGATCCTCCAATCCCAAGTCCATTACCTTAAACACTGGGATTTTAACATGTTAAAAACAATTGAAAGAAGAGTGACTACTAAGACATATTATAAGAAAATAAGTAAACATACCATCAGGCTTCAGAGTAGAAAAGTTCTCGGTATATCCCCTTTTTGCAATGAGGCCCGACTTGATGAGATTTTTCCTATTGTTGTGGTACAAGTCTAATAACTTTCCTCTTGCGTTTATTTTTCGCTCATTTGCAACATTTTGGTAAGGAGTGTACCAAGTTTCTTTTGTTTCCGTTGGAAATATTTTTATAATGGCCTCTCGGAGTTCCAAAAATCTTTCGCTGGAAATTCTTTTATCCAGATTATCTTCAAGCTCCAGTGATATGATCACTGAAGCCAATTTATTTCTATTGTTTCTGTCTAGGTATCCCGCTTTTTCATAAAATGAAATAATACTCCTCCCAAAGGCGTTCTCTTTGAGACTTTTATTCAGTATCTCGTACCTCACAAGTTCATTGTAGTTTAAGGATTTCCTAACTCTTTTCTTCGTTGGTGTTTCTGTCACTTCAGTCTTCTTTACTCTTTTTGGAGTAACTTTTTTAATGGGACTTGAAGATATAATCTGTGTTTCATCGAATATAACATCTGAAGTTAAACTTGCGTCTGGAGACGATTCTTTTGGACATAAAGGAGTTATTGCACCTTCAATATCGACGGGTTCCTAGAAAAAATTACCTATTTGTTAATTTTTTTAGTGAATTTTAACTAAGAAATTTTATTGAAACCAAATAGAAGTATATTATATATAATGATTATTAATAATATTGTATAAAAGCAAATTATTTGCCGCTTGACTTAGCCGCAGTTTCAAATTGTCTTAGAGTATTGTTTTGTTTTTACATGTTAAGCCCTCAGGCGACTTGCCTTCATGCAGTGCAACATACATATCGCACATCACTTTTGAAATAATCTATTAAAAATAGTAAAAAGATTATTTTTATTATATATTTAAATTATTAGCCGAATAATTTTTGGGAATAAATTGCACAAATTTAAAAGACACTTTTCAATTTCTAAAATTTTTACTACTTTAAACAGCTTAAATAGAATTCGAAAAAAGAATGCAAGATTTTATTGTTGTTTATTGCTTAATATATTTTTATTCAACAAATATGTTATTTAATTCAATAGTGAGAACATGTTCTTTATGAGTTTCTTTACAGGGTGTCTGTAGCGTAGGACATATTTATGCAGATTTCGTATTAGAAACTTTTTTTAATGTATATTATTATTAGGGATGCACCGAATACCAAATTTGGCCGAATACCGAATATTCGGCCTACCTAAACCAATTTTTATTTTTTGTAGGATCTAAGTAAGTTGTATTTATTATTCATCAATTTCAATTACACAAAATCATATATAAGTACACAATCACACAATAATTTTAATACAATATAGCTATAAAATTTTTAATAGAAGCAACACAGAATAAAGTAGTACTCGTTTGTTATTAAAACAAGCCTTTTAGAAAGTGTAAATTGGTAAAATCACAACATGAACACAGAAGTATGAAAACAAAAACAGAAGTAGGTGGATCCGGTGTAGAATGAAAATCAGAAAAAATAAAACCATGGCTTACAATATTATTATACAATTAATAACCCAAATAGTAACCGAATATTCGGTGCATCCCTAATTATTATGCTAAATGTAATTCATTTTTACCACAATAAGTTAATGTATTACATATAACTAACCTTCGAAATAATTTCCACCCAAACAGATCCTTTCTGAAATTCTTCTAGTTTTCGCTTAAATAAAATTTTAGATCCTAAACTTAATGGGGAAAGGAGACTTGATATATCTTCGAATCTGCATATTTTCAGAACTTCCATATTGATGCCATTTTCTAAATATGTAAGAAAATATTTTGTATACAGAGAACTGTTGTAATATTGATAAATATTTTTAATTATTTTCACCTTAATAGTTAACTATACCAATATTGGACTAATATACTGTTAATTTATGTTAGCTTATAGGCAACGGCTGAAAAATTATTTGAGAAAAAAATGTATAATTGAGTAAATTTTAGTACCAGTATAGACATTAATATTTCACTAACTATCTTATGTAATAACTTAATGTAGTTTATTATAATGTAATTAATCGTTCTAGAAATCTTATTGTAAGGGAACCAAGAGTTACGACAGGTGCCTGCCATTTACATGTTAAATTTTGATTTTTTTTAAGGAACATTTTATTTGTTGTTTACAAACTAAAACAAACCAATTCGAAAAAACCTACACATGTTCAGTGAACATTTTATGTCAGAGATGGTTGTGTATATAGTATTTTAATATAGTTTGTTTTATTGCTCATTAAAAAAATAGTAGACACTAATAAAAATAAATAAATGTAACACTAAATTTACGAAAAGTGTCCTCATGTGAAGAAAACTGAACATGAAATTTTAATTTGAAAATATCCAAAAAAGCTATGCAAGAATTGTGTTAATTTCTAGGAACATGAAAACATTATTTCAAATACATATAAACAGTTTTGTAGTAGTCCATCCAATTATTTGTGTACGTCATTTTGAGATGACAGACGATAAGACAAATATTAGCATGGAATTCAATTGACAGGAATATTTTGAAAAAATAAAATACTTCTTGTTTTGTTTGGCTCAAAAAAATTATAACTGTACAATTAAGGAAAAGTAACATGTTTTTAACATAAAAATCTCAAAACTGAATTTTTGAGTTTTTATAACTTTTGGTTTCCTTAAATGAACCAGTACAAAATAATGATGTCCTCTGGACTAGACACTTTTTTAATCAAGTCAAAATTTAAAAAAATTATTCTTCAAAATTAAAAAAGTTATAACTTTACCCTAACAATTAAAATAAAAACGTTAGCACACAAATTTAGTACTTAACAGCATTCTGCATTAATTCATCACATGGTGTTTTAATTTTCGAAATGTCCGTTTCCATCAATAAATTTTTAAATACACTAAATAAGTTAATTTCCAACTGTTTTCTTATCGCCAATAATGGAACTCGTTAATCTGTCCGTTTTTTGGCTACTTAAAGTTGAATCGTTAAAGCCAATACGAATATTACTGTAAATGAGCAAAATGTTTCAGAATGACAAATTCCAAAGTGTCACCCAAAAAGTAAAAACATATTACCAAAAATCAATTCAAAATAAAAATTTAGTACTTACCAATAAACTGCTGCGCAAGCTCTCCAAATTCCCAGTCTTTTAATAAATCAGAAATATCCATTGTATAATATGTAATTTCGTTTTAGCTGTTCACCTCGCGCCTAATCTGTGCTGTGTAAAACTGTAAATGGCGGCATGGCGCCGGTAGTCTATGTCGGTTGTTCATAGGAGGGTAGGTGCATATATATTCCGGCTTGATCACACCCGCTTATAAGCCTTCATCAAGTAAGCAGACACAGAAAGAATTTTTTACTGTCACAGGGAAAGAAAGTACATCCAGGGCGAAGGCACCGGTTGTTGATGATTGAAAGCAGATATGTCGGTTGGCTGCTTCATCGCCATTATGATGAGTGAAATTTACCATACGTATTGGTAGTCAAAATTTCAGCTAATACCGTGGTATTTGGTAAGTATCGTTGCGCTCAACATGATCCGATCACCAATCATATGGTAAAAGACCGATGCTTTCTGGAAATTAATTCGGTTTTTCAACCATGCTTCTCGTATAAAAACAAAGCGTATGGTAGGAAAACCATTTGTGCTGGTAAACTTACTTTTCATAGTTGTAATCTTACCAAACGTACGGGTAAAAAGAGCTATAATTTTAGATACCAGAAATTCTAGTAATCCGCTACCAAAACGAATAGTAAGGTTACTAATCGAATGGTTTAAGTACCTGGTATTCTGGTTTTATTACTAGAAATACCATTACCATACAATTATGGTTTTTTTGCAAGAACTTTTTTTTCAGTGTGGTTATCACTGCACTCCCCATTCCCAGAAGTAAATGTTATTATGAGTATCAGTTCCGGAATAGTTGGAAGCGATCAGGTAAATTGCCATAAAGCTCAACAAGTTGGAATGGTGGGAGTTTCAAGAATAGTTGGTACAACATTTGGTGATGTTTCATTCAAAAAGAAAAACAAAGTTATTACCTTAGCATTTGACAAAAACTCGTTGAAAGTTGAAAAAAAGAACATTTCTGTGGACCCACTTACACTTTTTCAAAGGATGTGCATAGCCCCCAAGAAGACCTTAAAGAGTATCTGGAATATGAACCATATATTTCCTATGTCCCTGTTCAATGAAGATGGAAGGGAACAAAGTCTACTTTGTACTCCGCGTTCACACCAGTTACAGATTGCTCCCTTCAAAAAGCATCGTTGTTATTCATGGTGGACTCCACAAAGTGGTGTGGAGTCAAAAAACGCGACGTTTTCTGAAATCTACACTGATTATCGGAAGTACATTCTCAAGCATTATGGCTCTACGGTAATAGTTGTATTTGATGGCTACCCCGATGATCTTCAGCTGAGTACTAAGAGCGCTGAACGATTAAGGAGGTGCAAGATGAATATCTCCGCTGATGTGATATTTGACCGAACAACTGTAAATACAACCCCACAGGAGAAGTTTTTATACAATGAACAAAACAAAAGAAGGTTCGTAACTTTACTTAGAAACGAACTTGAGGATTCAGGCATAATTACCAAACAAGCAGATGAAGATGCTGACGTTCTAATCGTCAACACTGCCAAATCAATAGCTTCACAATATGAGGCTGTTTTGATTGTGGGTGAAGATATTGACCTACTGGTGGTATTAACTGGTGCGCCTCCTGTTGTCAAAAATGTCTACCTTAAAAAACCAGGGAAAAGCAATTCACCTGACATTGTCTACTCTTCTTCGTCATTTCTGAATGGTTCGACTAAATATCTACTACTCCTTCATGCCATTAGCGGATGTGACACTACTTCCAACATTTTTGGATATGGAAAAGGCAAATTCTGCAATATTTTCCAAAGGAATCCATATTTGTTAGAAGTGGCAAATGTTTTCAATAACCCTGATGCTACTGCGACAGAAATTTCAAAGGCCGGAGAACAAATTTTAGTTTCCTTATATGGTGGAGACAGAGATCAGTCGCTCACAACTCTTCGCTTTTCAAAATTTCTTTCTACCACCACAAAGCTCAATTTGGCTAAACTGCCACCAACCTCCGACGCAGCACAATTCCATTCACTGAGGACTTACCATCAAGTCATGGCCTGGAGAGGAATTCAAAAAAATCCGTTCGATTACGGATGGATGAAAGGTAGTAGATGTTTGCTGCCTATTATGACAAAAAAGGACGCTGCGCCTACGGATTTATTGAAAACAATTAAATGTAAATGCATCAAGAGTTGTTCGGGTGCATGCAGTTGCAGAAAATCTGGCTTGTATTGCTCTTACCTTTGTAAGCACTACTGTGGGCTGTCCTGCGAAAATATGGCACTCATCGTCGACGAAGATGATATTGATCTAGACAAAATTTCAAACAATGAAGAAGAATCCGTAGAAGTTCCTCTTTATGTACCACCCAAAGGAGTCCGATTGATAACGTAATTAATTCACTTGACAGATATGTACTTGTACTATTTCATTTGTACCAGTTCAATTCTCCATAGAGATAGTTCTGATTTAATTTGTTAGGCATGATAAATGCCGCTCGGAATATTGTTTAGTTTTTTTATATGTGTATTATTTTAAGCATAAATATTTTCATTAAAATAACTCATTGAAAAATTGATAATTTTCTATTACCCATTTTCCCATAGTTCTATTGGTACGATGCTAAACGACAGCTTAATGAAAAACCTAAACGATAACTTAAACGAAAATTACATAAAATAGTTTATATTTTTTATTTAAATTCTTCATTGAAAGGAAAATTTTACTTCAGCCTCATGTAAATTGAAATCTTTTACCAAATCATGTCAAATTATTCAAATGAAAAATACAAATCTTCGTTTTTTTAATGTATCTAAATTCTTTGATATTGAACCTATAACTATTTTTAAGACCTTGCTAATATAAGAAATCATGAAATATCTACTAGTTTCATAATGATTATAATCCGCTAAAACAATGATTTTTTTTAATTATTGAGATTGTAAGGGGTTAAAAATCTCTTTTGGCGGAATTCAAGATTTTATGCCACTTTTCGTACTACGTAGCTCTGTTACATTTCCTCGTATGGAACACACAAAGTGACCTTTTAACAGAAAAAATTATTTTGAACAAGTTTTGTATTCACAAAAACACTAAAAAATACACTGGGAAAGAGCTATAGGTTAAATAATAAAACATTGTATCGTCGGGTGAAAATAGCCCTTTTTTGTGTTTCTGTAAATTTAACCTTTCTTAATGGAATCTATAAGAAACTTACTTTTGATAAGTGTATTTTATAGAAAATTAAATTTCCTACAATTTGTAAAATCATATTTTATTGCTAAAATGAAGTCTTGTGTGAGTTACGGTTATAGAAAGTCGTGAAAAAGTAAAAAAAATTCAAAACACTCGATTTTACACCCTTTTTGCTGCTTCGCAGCTCTTAAACTGTTTGTTATAAAAATAACTTTTAATACCGATTTTGAAGAGAATTTTGTTTTCTACAACTTTGTGTCGAAAAGTTCTATATAAAATGCTTAGGAAAAAAGTTATAGGCCAAAAACTAGAAAATGGGCGAAATTTCGAACGTTTTTTCAAGATGGCGGAAAAAGCAATAGAACGAGGATGACGAAAACTCACACTTATTACTTCCCAGGGGTCTCACACAACATATAAAAAAATCAGCGATACCGGACCTTTTGTATGGTAAAACTCCTTTATTCACTGGACTATATGATATAATGAAAAAAAAAATCAGCTGTCTCTGTCATAATAAACAAATCCGATCGAGACGGCAACCATAGAACGCGAAAACGAAACAATGATCCGTTGGTTGGAAACTCTTGTACGGTAATATTTACATACAAAATGATCTGAATACAATTTAACCAAAATACGCTTTTCATTCTGATAAAAATGCCAAATGTTCTCAAATAATATTAAAATCTGTTAGACCTTAAACGAAATTAATGTTTTAAACATGTTTTCTAGATGGATGTTAAATAATTTATGGAACTCTTTACATCCGCGGAAGGATTTTCTCCATAGCATATTTCTATTTACCCAAGTTAGGTTGGCCACGAGTATAGAAAGAATTTATTTTCATTCAGCATTTTTGCTGCCACTTTACTTAAGACCTAAAACATGCCCATTGAAACAAAACAAAATTTTCAAAACTGACAGATAAAAATGAAAGTCTGCACGCACAAATTTAATTTAGCCATTTCTATTTCACGGAAATGCAATTTAGAATCATCTAGAATGGGAAAAAATAAGAACTGCTTCCATACGATTCATTTAATAACACAAGGAAGAAATATTTTTTTTGTGAAGATAATAAAATAAGTTGTTTTAAAAGCTAGTTATGATAGTGGCTTTAAAGTAAACACTGTTCTCGGCGATAAATATAATATAACTTATGAAAAATGATGCATCTGCATTAAGTTATGAAGACGCCGCGGCAAAAAAAAAAACTACTTGAATATACTTAAACCCTTGTACTTAATATACTTAAATGTTTGCTTTTAAACGCATTGGAATATTATTTTTGTGCTTCGCTAGCTTATAACTAATACAAATTCGTGTGTTTTCTTTGTTAGTTTAAGGGTGGTAAATTATTACGAATCGATGTTTGAGAACGTTTTACTTGTGCTTCATAAAAATAAAGGAACCGCTATAATATAATGTCTCGATTTGCGTTACGTTGCCAAGCCATGATAATGCCCAAATGTGGTAAACATTCCATTTCATATTTCATAACACTTGATTAGTTTAGCAACTCAAAGTTAAATTTTAAAATCGCCAACCGATCATAATATCATAGCTATACCAAACTAATGTATACAGTAAACAAGTAGGTTTGTAACAGAATCTGCCACTTAACTCGCTTCCACACAACAGTTGTGTTTAACAGGTAAAAAGGCGACAAACACAACATTGATATTCTATATTAAACATTTACATGCTAAATTTGGCTAGTTTCATTTATTTTATTTCGAAAATTCAATAATTATTACTTATCGTTTGCAAAAATTAATTTATATTTCAAAGAATAAATATGTAATATTCCTCGCTTTTAAATAGAATGAAAACATTTCATATCAACATACAAAGAATCTCGTAGTGAAATATATTTGACGTCATTTCAAACGGATCGATGCCTCAAAAATAAATTTATTTTAATTTATTGTCTAAAAGAATTAAAGTTTCTCGAGCGATTGTTGCGAATGGCAATGGTGATTTAATTCCAATAAAAATGGCTTCCTATGCATTTTAAATGAGCATTCAATTTTGCAGTTTTTTAAATAATTAAAGTACTTTAAATTCGAATTCTTTTCTGAAATTTTCAATGTATTCTAATTTCGATGCGCTGAATTTTTTTTGACATATCACACTTGTCTGTAGCATTTGTAGTTTGGGCTATGAAAGTGGGTGACGGACAGACAGACGGACTGAACGAATATAATACCTTCCACTTTTTACGTTATAAACGTAGTGAGGAAGCTAAAAGTAATCCTTTTATATTTGCTGGTATAAAGTATTAAAAATACTTAAACTTGAAGTGATTGAGAAGCCGCACATTAAATATGCACAAAAACAGACGTATTTGGTTAATGTGTTTGTAGCGCTGAACATGGTAATGATACTGTCTCTGATAAACTCTGAACTTTATTATTATACGGTAGCACATAAAGGAGTAAAATTTTAGTTTCTTTGAGCCTAAACTTTTTAACTTGCCATCTAAAATTTCTCCATTGGACGTTCTTTTTCCCACGTGTGTGTCGTTTCGACTAAAAAAAAATCCTTCTTCCCAACAAAATTCGACTTTGTGCCATTTAATTATTTCTGCACTTCCCTACTTATAAATTTAATATTAAATCGCAGTGTGACTCGCTGCGAACGTGTTAGTGCAAAAAAGTTCGTTTTCCCAGTCACACTATTTAAACTTTCGGATGAAGTACTACACATGTGTTATACCCCAATTTTTTTTTCTTAAAGTATTAGCTCAGTTCTCTTTAAAATGCACATTTGTGAGTCAACCTCCCACACTAAACTGCAGTTTCGGAACCAATCGGGTGTAAAAGTCACAAACTACGCCCATGAAAAAAAAATTTACGGAACCTTAAACGATAAAGTATCTATCGTTCCCCGTGACGATCTATCTAAAACGACCCAGCCCCATGTATGTACCAGATATACACAAGGGTGCCCTATGTATTAATATAGTAATAATGCGGTGCTGTGAAATCACGATTGTGGGTTTTTTGAGAGTCCGACCACCCATGTTGTATGTAGAAAAAGGGTAGCCAAGTTTGGCGTGAAATCATTGAATTGGCGAATGTCTCGAGATTTAATCTTATTGTCCAAAGAACCTGCAATTGGGTTGTGTTTCGGGTGACGTAGTTCCTTCCACCTTCAATTCCTACTCTTTATTCGATCGGGGCTCTGTTCCCATGAAACATTGATTCCCCAATCGGGGATCGAGAAAGAATTTATTTTCCTTCAGCATTCTTGTTGACAATCCTGACGTTGAACATGTCCATTGTCTTGATAGCAGCCGCGCGATTTAGGACCATCAGAGCCATAGATATCATAGTTAAAGTATTAGATTGGCAGATCACGTGACCGCCGATGCTAACGACGGGACGCGCATGGAGGCCAAATAAGAGGGCAGAATGGCCAGTGTTGCTGCCACTTTAAGGAGAAAAATACGACGAAAAAATACCATTTAATTCTAAAATTACAAAAAAAAAAATATCGTAAAAATACTAGCTGCATTTTGGAATCTTTTTAGTGACTTTAAATTCTTTTCTAGTATTTTTTTTTTGTAATTTTAGAATTAAATGGTATTTTTTCTAGTATTTTTCTCCTTAAAGTGGCAGCGACACTGGCCATTTTGGCCTCCATGCGCGCCCCGTCGTTAGCATTGGAGGTCACGTGATCTGCCAATCTAATACTTTAACTATGATATCTATGATCAGAGCGTATAGCTTTTGAGAAACACCATTGAAATACGAGATAATAGTGTGAAAATTGCTTTTTTATGGGTGAATATATTATATGAAACGAACTTATGACTTTCTATTATGAAATGTGCCTCAATGGTTATTTTATAAATATTTCAACAAGTTTTGTAAAAAAATTAGTATATTATCCCGTCGACTTGCCAACGCTCGTCAAATCCTTTAGCGATAATGGGGTTGTTTCACGGAGGATCTGGCAATAGCTCCGCGGTCTTGTTTTCCTGTCTCTCGAATTTTTGTTGTTTTGGTTGGTAGAGATAATCAGGTTTGTGTGCTGACCAAGCACACTAACTTGAATATAGGTCAACCAACCATTTGAGAGACAGGAAAACAAGACCGCGGAGCTATTGCCAGATCCTCCGTGAAACAACCTCATTTTTCCATGAAATTTTTTTTTTTGTAAAAAGGAATAAATTATTATGCGTTTTTTCGTTTTTAATTACGTTTTTTTTGTGTGTGTGTTTTAAGATAATTATATTGTATTTATTATATATTATACGGAGCCGCGGTAGCTCAGTCGTGTGAAGCGTCGTGCTCGCATCGGAAGGGTTGTGGGTTCTGTCCTCGGCGGTGCTCGCAATTCTGATGGTTGCTGGGTCGGCGCTTGTATTCGACTAAAGACCGCCGTGTTGCTAATGGTGGCTGGGGCACGTTAAATATGTCGTGGTCACAAAGTCCTCCATGTTCCCATACCAAATTAATACCTCTGGGGGTACCAGATCAGGGGGTTATCGGCCTTTGATCTGGATCAAAAATTCCGATATGCGAGTGAGAATGGATGTGTGAAAGGGACCTTCCTGTAAAACGGATGTGTCATGCTGCGAGCAAAAGTCGTACTTCCTCCCTTGTGGCGCTCAATAAAAACGGAAGCCGCCCCACTTCGCCTTAAAATCGGGTAGTTCTCTACTCCGAGCTCGGTTACCGAGTAGCATTAGAAACAACAACAATATATTATACTTATATATCGAGTGTGGTTGGAATATCGGGTTTGGCGAAATGGTTGAAGGGATAACACACAAGTACCAACATAAGTTCTTTAATTTCGAAATGTGTTTGGCATTACTCTACTTGGAGCTGCCTATGTGAGCAGTATTTGATAACACTCGTCTCTATATTCTCGGCAAGCTATTAAGTTCTTGAATCTGAATTTACCGTCCATAGTCCCCTTGAATTGAAAAAGAATTCAACTTTATGGTTTCATTGTCGAATTGGATTTTATGAACGATTTCCAAGTTGGCGAGAAACTTCAAAAACCGCAGCCAAAGACGATCATTATCGTAACAAGGTCGTAGATGCTCCACAAAAACCATACAAGCCCCCCTCCCTCCCATATATATACAGTAAAAGACTAAAAAATTCAGACGGTATTGGCACGTCCGTATTTTATGCGGTCCCAGTTATGAATTTTTCAGCGAGTTTTGCTTCCTAGCCAACCATGGGGGAGGCACGTCCGGTTTTTACGCTCGCTTAATGAACAAGAGAATGTATAAAGTGGGGTAATCTTTTATGGTTTGTGTGTTGAAGTTAATGAATTTCTTATAAGAGACAGTGTTTTTTTTTATATTGGGGCGTTTGTTTTTGTAGTTCCTCCGTTTTGTCAAGTAAAAAAAAAATAGTAGGTTTGTTAATGCTAATTGGCGGTTTTATGTGACTGATGAGATGAACTTGGCGTGTTGGCAGGATAATAAAAGAAAAATGGCAGCATGCATCGCAGCATTAAAGGGAATACGTACGCCCACCGTTATTTTTTAAACCCTTCCAATGTTATACTCTTACACTCTAAAAACAAAAGAGTGAAATCCACTCCTATAGGAGAAGTGCATTTTCGGCACTGGAAAGGAGTGGAAATTAACTCAGACTGAGTTAAATCCGCTCGTTTTAAGAGTGTAGGACGTAGATTGTTTCCTTTTATTTCTTTTACCCACTCCGAAAAAGAGTGAAATCCACTCCTATAGGGGAAGTGCATTATCGGCACGGAAAGGAGTGGAAATTAACTCAGACTGAGTTAAAACCGCTCGTTTGTTTTAAGAGTGTATATATCTTTTATTGTGCACTGTTACCTTTGTTTTGAAGTATTTTTTTTAAAAACTAGCGTTATTTAGTATAAGGAAGTTTAGGAAGTCTTCTTAGCGATCATATTACAGTAAATTTCCGTTACAACGAATTCCAAGGGACCAAATTACTTCTTCGTTATAGTGGATTATTCGTTAAAACGGAATTGCATAAAAAAAATTCCATTTTGTTAAATTTAAAATACTGCCAAAGGTCAATAAAAAAAAATATGCGGCAATTTCATTAATATAGAAGTTATAATATTTGTATTTAATAATAATTCAATAAATAAGTACTAAATTATATAACTAAGTATTAATAAATAGTTCGAAGACGGCTGTGTTCACATCTTGAAGCTGTGTAGTCCGTATTCCTTTTATACTCAGCCTGATTACCGAGGATTGCGCTTCAATTTTATTTCGCTCTTTCAAAAATTTTGATAAAGTTGGAGAGATTATACATTTTTTGCAGTATCTGATTTTTTTTTTTAATCCTTTATCAACATCCGTTATTATGGTTATCTTTTCCTCTAAGGAAGGAAAACTGTTTGCGTTTGGGGGCTTCCATTTCTAGAATAAGACAGAGTAAAACAACCAACACTGGAGAGAATAGAAAAGTAAAACACAGATCGGCAGAGTCCCCTTTGGTAACGAAGGTTGAGTGTAGAACAAACCATTAGTCTCTGTTAAGCAGAAGCGTCTTCAAAGAATAACTTTCGTGACAGAAAAGCCAGCAGTCTTTTTCATTCAAAAAGGCTTCCTTTAGGCGCGTTCACATGTGCTGGGAAATTGGCGGCATTTAGCCGGCAATCTCGTGAAACTTTATATCCCCGTTCACATGTATTAGCCGGCATTCCGGAAATGACGTATGGGTACGTCACATCCTGTTTGCTTGTTTTGATTTGGTGCTCGAGCTTCGAGATCTTGTCCTTGTGTTCTTTTTAACGTTTCTTTGTTAGCGATGTCGTTGCAAGAATTACTAAAAACAATTCTTTTGTTAAAAATTCGTGGACAGACATCTATCGATTTTATTGATGATGAAGAAAGTAGGAGGTTGTTGCGAATACAAAACTGGATTCATTTGATTTCCAAAATAATAAACTCCACTTTACAATTGGCCTTCCCAGAGAGATATTTATGGTCATACGAAGCTAATAAAAACGACTTCAGCATGGGTCCACTTGCTCGCCATTTTTGCTTTTGTTGTGAGTGATCACCAAAGCCGAAATGCATCATGGGGGGGGGGGGGGGGGGGGGTAATGAAATCTTTACTACCCAGGCAGTGGGTACATTTTCGCTACCGCAATTTTCCCTACAGAGTTATTTTCTTTCCCGATAGCCGGCATTTGCTCTGCATGAGAACGGGCCCTTTGTGACAACAATGAAAGTAACGCACATGTACTCAAAGGTTTCAAATTCAACCCAGGAAAACCAAAATATCAAAGTGTCATAATGGCAGGCTATCATTAGAGAATTCTAAAGGGGATTGTACAGGTCGCTACACATGTTTGGGTTTGAACCATTGAATAACAATTTTCGGGCTTTCTTGGGGAGGGGCGTTAGGGGGGGGGCAGCAGATAAGCAAAAGAATAGAGGTTACGGTGATCCTCCCCCTCCTCCTTCCATGTGATAACAATAATAAACAAACCCGTTTAAAACTTGTTTGGTGCCTTTTCAAAATGGCCGATAGTTTATATTATATTAATTTTAGTACTTTTCCATATCGAAAGCGCAAATCTTGCCGAACGTTGTTTTGGCGATAAACAGAATTTTCTTGCTACAAAACACTGTATACCCAGTTAAAGGTTTCCATTGGAAATATTCCGTTTGGCGGTAGTTGCACATGTTTGGCCACTTTATCGCTTGCGTCCGCGAAATAGAAAAGTACCATTAAATTTATAAAATTAAATCTCTCAGGATAAAATTTAAAAGTACATTATTATATCAAAAAACTTTATGAACTTCCTTTATAAGCAAGAAACCGCATGTTAAAGGCACTGTACCTTAAAAACTGTCTCATAGAGTTAACATGTTCAGAAGGACAGGGAGGACTTCCCTTCACTTCTTTAACGACTAATGACAGACTAACGGCATTTTTTTTATATCACAAAATCTGTCAAAGTAGTAATTGCAGATATTTTTTTTCGACCGATGTATAGTCTAAAAAAAATTGAAAAGTATTTAAGAGCAGATATTTGCTCTTCATTTTTACTTACTTATACCTCTTTCACTCCAACATGGAGCATAGCGCCTCCGTCATGGTCCGCCACCTCACCTTGTTGGCAGCAACGGTCTTAATCTCTCCCCATTACTTGTTAAGTTCTTTTACTTCCTTGTTGATTGTTCTGCGCCACGTTGTTTTTGGCTTCCCTCTTTTCTTTTGCCTTGCGGATTCCATTCTAAAGCTTCCTTTACTTTCAATTTTTCGGGCTTGCGTAGCACATGCCCGATCTATCATTTTTATACTTGGTGAAAAGATACATCGATTTTTAGCAATACTTTGACAAACTATTGTAAATTCATGTGGGATTGACCAAAGAAGCCATCTCACTTATAAAATAGTCGATGTGTATTTTTTTTTAAATTTTGCATTCCCTATTTTACTAAGCACAGCCATTCAAGTTCTTGAAAGAATCGAATAGAAGATCGTCTTCAACTGCATATGTAAATTAAAACTACTAATAAATTTCTATTGTACTTTTTTTTTATTTCTATGCAAGCTATTTTTTTTTCAATAGCATCTTCCTAAAATCGCATTCATTTCATAAATAGTACCTTAAATAAAATGGTGTCTAACTAAAAGAAAACGTCTCCTAACGTCTTTTTGAGACTGTCATTACCAATAATCTAAATCATAATACATGCTCTCGTATCATATACAGCAACCGTTAAAATTCTCTTAGCATTATCTTTCCCATTCTATAAAGCTTTTTCAACAAATCATATTCCTATTACATCCTACATGTCGACGACATTGAGCTAAAAGAAACGTGGAGTGAGGTGTGTGATTCACTGAACAGGGCAGCAAACGAGCCGGTTCAATAACGAAACGCGGAGGAATACACGGCACTGCAGCAGAAACGAACCGGGCAGAAAACCTAGAAACTTGCCTATTTCGCTATTGGGTTCGTCTTCGCTGGTTCTTAGTTAGTGATCCACATGGTTATTTCTTAATAAAGTTGGAATTTAAAGTGAAAGAAAGTTAATTTCTTTCGAACTAAAAATGTTAAAATACATTTAGGAGCCCAAGTCAATATGATAGAGGGGTCTCATACAAGCATTGCATACAAGTGTAGGGAAAATAGTCCTTTTCTGCCCGGTTCGCTCAAAAGGGTGTGAGTGGGTTTTCGGCTCGCTGACACCTCACTCCAGTTTCCCTTCAAGCTCAATGATTATATCATATACAGCAACCGTTAAAATTCTCTTAGCATTATCTCTTTCCAATTCTAGAGCTTTATTCAACAAATCATATTCCCATTACAAACTCTTATATGGCGACGATAACATCCCCTCTCTAAAAAAAATTTTACCATCAATAAAAATCCCCATATACAATTTTGAAATACAGCCTCAATAAAAAGGGGGTCGTTTTGAATTACGGCGTAATAATAAAACTCAATTACTAATGTATTTTATACGCCGATGGATATCACGAATAATGCCAGCGCGCATTCGAGAACCTGTAGGTATAAGGGTGGTGCAAATAAAAGTGGACCCAACGTGGAGATAAGAATACGACAGAAATATTGCCAAGTCAAAAAAACAATACAAAAACAGGTTTGCTAACATGAAGCCATTGATCGCTTCAATATTAAGCCCAAACAAACGCTTGGCGACTTATTTGCCGGCAGCTACGCTATGGTTTGAGAAGCTAGTTGAAATGAAATATAAACATGGTTTGTAGAGCTCTCTGATCAAAGAAAAGTTCCCACTAGTGATTATTTCAGTTGTTATTTATCGTAGAGAATCGGACCTTTTTGGTTTTGTTAATACAAAACATTCTAAATTGATTGCAAGACCCAGAAAATCTGGTGTTCAGCCCCGTTTCGGAATGTTTTTGAACTTGTTGACAGCAGATTCTGGCTGACGCCATTCCGTAACTGATCGTTGCCTAGTACTCTTTTTTGGCACTTTTACACATTTAAATTCTTCAACAAACAACTGGTCACATTTTTTCCACGAATTCGTTTTAATAAAATTTTCTACAATGAACAATCTCTGCTGTACTGTGAGTTTCATCTTCACCTGCGAATTGATCAACTTACGGTCACACAGTCACAACCCACACTGACTCACTAAGATCTGAACTGGCCAAAAGCTTTCAGGCGGCTTCGACAGTTTTTCTCGCCAAGCATTTCAACGTATTCCTATCTCTAGACCGGGGCCACTTTTCTTTGCCTCACCCTGTACTTTTTTTCTTATCGCCCCATACTTGTATTTCCTTTCATTTTAAGACGACATTACGTGAATCGTTAAATGTAAAAAGGCGCTTAAGTCCATTGGAGTATTTCCCTCTGCGCTTCCTTCAGGGTTGTAATTTCAAAACTGATTTTGTCGGGAACTCTGGTTAAAAATGGTTTTAACCGTCCAAAAGAGGTCAAAATTATGTTTTAAACTAACATTACTGGTTTTATTTTTTTAATTTGTAAATAGTTAAAATAAAAAAATAATTAAAATTAAACAAATCTGAAAACTTGTCCAAACCTCAACTTGTCAAACATGCAATACATGGCTTTTATTTTTTTGTAACACCAACTACTGGTTTCAAGTAGATTAAAAACATCGATATAAAGTGTGCTGAATTATCTATTAGACATTAATATAATGAACTGTTGTGCCATCTTTGCATCGCTTGAAAAATAATTTCCCAAGTTTGGATTAATCCAAAATAAATTAGTTTAAAATTAGAGACAGCCTAGAAACTTGTTGCATGTAGTCGCTTTTAAAACTCAACGCAAATTGCTTAATAAACGAATTAAAAGTGGGAAAATTAAACATTGTTAGACCTTGTTGTTATTTTATTTATGTTTGAATATATTTTATTTATTGTTAATTGATTGAGATATTTACTTCACACTAAATTAATTGAATACTGAATTTCAGTGGGCTAAATTGGTCAAAATGATATTGACCGGAGCGGTTAAAACCAGGGTTGGGTTTTTCCCGTCCAAAACTAATATTTCCCATCCCAGCGAGAAAAACTGGTAAATACCGGGAAAAATTGGTAAATACCGAGAAAAACTGGGAATACCTCATTCATTCAGGAAAAAACAAGAAAATACCATTCTTTCTTTGATCTACCTTATCTAGGAAAATCCTTTTAATTAAAAAGTTTTATAAAAGTAAACATCAGGTTTTTTTTGTTGTTTATAACCCTAATTTTTGTATTCTGTCTGTCATTGCAATTGTGCCACTGTCTGTGTGGAGGATCACTTGTTAAGCTAACGCTTTTTGTTCCCCCTTATTCTCACTACAGCCGTTATAGTTTGCCAAAGCCTAGTAAAGTTGTTTGATTTTTTTTTCTAGATTTAGTAGACATTACTCGATAATTATTTACCCTATACAATATTTTAATTAATATTTACCACAGACAATACTCTAACAATTATTTATGTTTATGCAGATGGAACACTCAAATAATAAACAAGAGTACAGGATTATAATGTTACCAGATGTAAAATAACTAAGGAAAGTTGGTCTTTTTTTTTAAAAATTTATTAAGGCCATGATAAATATTTATTAAAATACAAAATTAAAATTATTTTAATTGGTCCCATTAAATGACATTTAGTAATTAATTGTTTCAATTATTGAGTTTTTCCCAAGTGGGAAAAACATAACTTTCCCCAGGACGGTAAATACCGATTTTTACCATGGTATTTACCAGGGGTGGTAAAAACCATGCCAACCCGTTAAAACCACTGGTTAAACCTATGTCTATGGTTTAAACCCTCATGGTTCAAACGATACAAGCTTTCTTTCCTTCTTTCTCGGCATTTTAATGAAAAAAGCGAGCACGGTAATCTCCCTGTGAACTTGAACCCTTTTTGAATTTACCGATTCATATACTGAAAATATTTCGGGTTTCGAACTTAAAGCTGTTAATGGCCAAAGCCTTTATTTCTTTAACCCCTTTTTCATATTTCTTTCAATTTTGATAAAATATCTTTCGACGATTGTTATCGAAGGTGATGTGAGAATATTAAATGTGTTTTTTATAAGTGTGTATTTGATAAATGGTGTTGGCAACGGGTCTAATGGTAATGGCGTGATGGAAAAGGTGATGGTGGAAATTGAAATAAGAATGGACGAGTTCAGATAAAGATGCTTTGCGCTTTTAGGTGACACAATATCTTTTGTCATCTTTTTGAAATAATATCTTTTAAAGACCATTATGTAGCTATTTTGGTAACTGAATTTTAAAGTTTTTATTCTCTAGAACGAGGGCTTATACTTAAATATAAAAACTGTAAAATTGTTTTTTTAAGTAACAGAAGTACATTTGTTATTTTGTTTTATTCATAGATATCATAGTTAAAGTGTTGGATTGGCTGATCACGTGACCTCCAATGTTAACGACGGGACGCGCATGGAGGCATTTTAAGAGGGAAAAATGGCCAGCGTTGCTGCCACTTTAAAGAGAAAAATACTACGAAAAAAATACCATATAATTCTAAAATTACAAAAAAATACTAGAAAAGGATTTAAAGTCACTAAAAAAATTCCAAAATGCAGCTAGTATTTTAACGATATTTTTTTGTAATTTTGGAATTAAATGGTATTTTTTTCGTAGTATTTTTCTTCTTAAAGTGGCACCAGCACTGGCAATTTTGCCCTCTTAAAATGCCTCCATGCGCGTCCCGTCGTTAGCATTGGAGGTCACGTGATCAACCAATCTAATACTTTAACTATGATATCTATGGTTTTATTTTAACATGTTCAAGAGGTATTGACATGCTGAAGATTCCGTCTGCTCTTACCTCTTTCCAAAATCGGTTATATCGTCGGATCTCAATAAAAATTATTTTTTTGTTAGAAAAGTCTGACCTCAGGGCAGGGCCTGCTTATCCATTAGGCCCATGAGGCCCGGGCCTAGGGCCCCCGAATATTTGGGGGCCCCTAAATTTCTTTTAAATAAAACTTTTTTTATTTAACAATTAAATACAAAAAGTTGGAATTCCACAAAAAAATTTTATTAAAAAAATAACTGTAAAACATTTCCCATTGTAAAGTCGTCATGCTTTTCTTAACTATAATACTTATTATTATTTCCCTTTCGTTCGTACGTCACGTTAATAGAAGCGAAGTGAGTTGAAGAGGAAGAAGTTACAAATCGTTTGTTTGTTTACTGACTGCCGACTTCCACGTTTTTCGAACTTAATTTGGTTTCAAAAAGAGTTATGACTACGCGTAAATACCCAACGGATGTTCAAAAAGAAAATATGAAAAAATACTCGACGATAAAAAGTTGAAACCATCAAACAAAACTTCGTCGGATTACCGATACCTAACCATTCCATCTGAAGAAAAGTTTCCCCACCATGCAATGACTCGTTTGACAAGAAGTTGTTTGCAAACAGATAAGATGTTATATGAAGATACAGCTATATGGCCTGCCATAAACTATTTGTTAAAAGAAAATTTAATCATAACAAAACAAAATATTCAGTTTCTTAAGAATTCCGGAAGCATGTTTGGGGACTCATCAGCACAGCGACCAATTTTTTTTTCATTATAATATAAATTGCTTCATCCCATTTCCAATTTTTTGTTATTAAAATATCTATTGATAAGTTAATATAGATCTTTTTATTTTCTTATTAGCTCTTTTTAGTAAAATTTGTTCTGAAATTAAAGGATATTTATTTTGGAGAGCATTAAGAACTGTCTTAATGTATATGTTATACTTAAATATTATATTTAACATTTTATTCATTCAATTTTCACTTGCAATAAGTTGTATATAATTATGGTGGTGTGGTAATTTGGTAATTTATATATAATTAACATGGTGTGGTAATTTATATATAATTAACATGGTGTGGTAATTTATATATAATTAACATGGTGTGGTAATTTATATATAATTAACATGGTGTGGTAATTTATATATAATTAACATGGTGTGGTAATTTATATATAATTAGCATGGCTTGTTTTGGTATATTGTAAATAATGTCGCAATAGGTAAGATAATGTTCCGCATAAGGGGCCCCCGTAACTTGTTGTGCCTATAGTGCATGCCAATCTTAATCGGGCCCTGCCTCAGGGACCTATCTTTCACACTGTTTGTCCGTCTGTCTGTACGTATATATTTGTTTACTGTCTGTCGGCGAATTACACTTTGAATTAGCATTGATATCTAATTTTTAGTTAAAATTAATATTTGAAGCAACATTTATTTTTGTCCTATAAATCATTTTGGTATGAAGTCATAAAATGTAGAACAAGGTGATTCTTTGATTGTTCACAAGAAAATGGCAAGGCATTATATTTTTTGCATAAAAATATGGCTAGTTTTAATTTACATATCTTATTTTTAGTGCAGTTTGGAGTAGTTTCAGTTCTTTTAGAACTTCTTGTTTTCGTATAAATCGCTGTTTTTGGTGTTCAAAACAAATGACGCATTAAATTCGGTATCGGAAGATCAACGATTAATGTGGTGCTGCCTGCTTTGAAGCTCAGGACTTTTGAATCTGTTGCATGTCAGCTCAATAATGAACCGGTATTTGGCTGAACACCACACAACCTTAAGCCCTTATCAGACGGTACGAACGTCGCTCGTCGAACAACTTTTTGGGACAGCAAAAATGTCACAAGAGAACGGCTACGTCATGCGTGACATCACAAACTTAAAAGCAGTATTATCGCGGTACTGGAGGAGGAGGAGGAGGAGGCTCGGCCATGACGTCACGACTGAACTTCGTTTCTGATTGGAGCAGCCGTTTGAACAGCAAAAATGTGGCGGATCTTTTCGAGTCGACTCGAAATTGCTCCAAAAACCAGTTTTTGATATGGCGTACGCACGTCGCTGAACGAACGAGCTCTCGTGTGATAAGGCCTTTATATGCACACATTTCAATAAAAGCTCTCATTCTCTTCCAGACCAGCCACTCATGAGACGAGTCCCCAATGGGCAAGAACAGGAAAGTAGCCAAGCAGGTGTCGAGCCGTGCCGACACGGACGACCTACAGTTGTCCGCGGCTCAGGTGTTACCCTGCAGCGAAGAGTTCCTGACCTCGGACGATTTCAAGATCGTCCAGAAGAAGCGACACCACTCCAGCAACAAGAAGCTGCCTGAGCAGGGCGGTTTTCATACCCTTCCGAGGTACGATTATTTTCTTGTTTTGCTGACATTTGAATAGCTTAGTGGAAGAACGTGCTGTGTTACATTAAATTGAGATTTTCGTGTCTATGAACATGTTATTTCCTTCTTTAAAGATAATCCCTAAAGTTCCCCCTCTTTCATAAGGTAATGTCCCTTTTTTAAGGTAATGTCCTTACCTTAAGTATAGTCGTTGCCGTTTGCTAGCACCTTTTTTTAACGTATCTAAGTGCAAAGAAAAAACTTTAAAGCTCATTCTCCCGTTTTCACCTTTTTGTCATGTGGTGAATCTTATTTAAAATTTAATTTCTATTAACGTTGTTTCGGCACCCCATTTTGGGAAGTAAAACTTTCGCACATGGTACTTCTCTTTGCACCCGAATCCTTCAAAATTCAACGAACTAAAACTAAAGTTCTGTCAATCAAATTTCGCACCCAATAAAAATTCTATAGTATAAGTTCACAGTATAAATTCTTATATATTCTTTTAACCAATCCCTGCATCATAAAGGCGGGACAAATTCATTCCCAGGGAGATTCGAACCGAACAAGACATCACTTTTGCTCTTACTTTCAAGCCAAAAGGACCTGTGATGTTCTGAACCATATTTACTTGCTATTGATTGTTATATGTAGTTTGTGCTATGGTTAGTTATATTAAATGTCTTAAAAACCTTCTGATAATTCCAACATTTATTCATCTACAACACCGGTCACCACGCCTCAGTCACATAGCACGTTCTTCATTTGTTCTTAAAACTGCTTTGAAAATTAAACATATTCTTGGTATTCTAAGCAATCTCTGTTTTTAATACTATCTGGAAACTATATATTTCAAATTACCAATTTGAAGGATCTTAAAACCACTATTTTCGAATTTAACCCATATGATATGTCTTTATTTAAAAACTAAGTGTGTATGAAACTATATGTGACTACATGGAAATACTTTAAGTCCTTATATTATATGTAATTTTTTTTCATACACAGTTATAAGTATGTTCTTTTTAAATTTAATAGTTTTAAAGTTCTTATTTTTTCGTGAAAATATAAACGAATAGAACCTCTACCTTCCCAGGTCGAGATCCAACTCTGAGCGATTTGTGGATGATGACTCTTCCCAAGGATGCCATTCAGGGTTTTGGACCGTAAGGTCTCACCAGAACCTCAATCTAGAAGCAGGAAGCGACTCCGACCATCAGATCTTGAAGACCGGAAGTTTCAGCGAGCCAGAAAAGGAATACAATTCTGAACCGGAAGATTCTTCTATCGCCAGTGAGGATAGTCATCTTGTCAACTACAACCCAAGTGGTGTTCATTTGAATGGGGTGAAAAATAGTAATTCTTCCGGATGTAACAAGGAAGGCGTTACAGAATATGGAGAATCTTTGGTTGCAGACGGCATCGAGAACTCCATCCCGAATGGTGTTCATCTGAATGGCCAGTCTTCGATTGAGGCATTGTCTATTGAGAATGGGCACGGTATCGTCCCAAATGACCATGTTGCAAATGGAGATTCGACGGCTGATGACAACGGAATTAGGCCGGTTTTGGTCAGAGATATTTCCACCGATTTGTCGGATAATCATCAGTCGAAATGCAACGACATCAAAAAAAAGAAGAAAGGCAAGAAAATCCGGGACAGGCAGAAGAAAATCGAGAAATCCGACAGCAGTCCACCCAGAAGGAGGAGCGAGTCACAAGTGCTAGTCAGCAGCTCGTCGTCGGATTTTTCGGAGATGCCCAATGCAAAAGCCAAAGACGTCGCCAAGAAGGCGCCGTTGGCTGGTGTTGGCGAGCGAAAGAGGCCAAGCAAGAAACAACTGGCTGCCATCCACGATGCTTTGAGAAAAGCCAAGGAGGATGAAGAGAGACGGAAGCAGGAGGAAGAGGTCAAAAGGAGGTCTGCCGAAGAGGCCGAGAAACGGGAACAGGAGAGGCTGAGGCAGGAACAGGAGAAGAAAGAGCGAAAGAAGCTCAAGGAAAAGCAGAAGCGGGAGAAGATGAGGGCAGAAGGGAAGCTGTTGTCCAAGTCGCAAAAGCAGTCCAGGGCGCGCTTGGAAGCCACCCTGGAGGCTTTCAGACAGCAAGGCGTGGACGTGCCACAGATTGGGGAAAAGAGGCCGAGAGGGCCTCGTCTGGGGAGCTTCAAGCAGTCCAGCAGAAAGAGGCTGGACTCTAGTCAGTCGGTGGATTCGGGAATCGAAAGGCCGGAGAGATACAAGTCGGCATCTTTGTCCTCTCAGGAGTCATCGGGCAAAGAGAGTATCTCCGATTTGCCGAGTAGTTTTGAATCCAAAGAGGACATCATCTCAGCTCTGGAACTTCACAGACATTTTAGTTGCTCAGAGGAGTCTGATGCGCTGTGCGAGGAACGCTCGGATTCGATCCCTGCTCAGAAACTAGTTTCACCTACCGACGAGAAGGAAAAACATGCCAAAGTGAAAGACGTCGATGCCAAAACTGCGACCGCAGTAGAGAAAGTCGATGAAGTTAAACTAAGGTCGCCTGTGATATGTGTTTTGGGTCACGTCGATACGGGTAAAACTAAACTGCTTGATTACATCAGGCGAACCCACATTCAGGACTCGGAAGCCGGTGGAATCACGCAGCAGATCGGTGCAACCATGATCCCTAGAGATGCCCTAAAAGAGAAGTGCAAAATGGTCAAAAACTTTTCCTCTCTCGAATTAAAAGTGCCTGGCTTACTAGTGATCGATACTCCTGGACACGAGTCCTTTAGAAACCTACGTTCCAGGGGGTCTTCTATCTGTGATATTGCCATCTTAGTCGTCGACATCATGCACGGTCTGGAGCCCCAAACCCTCGAGTCCATCAGCCTCCTCAAATCCGACAAGATTCCTTTCGTTGTCGCGCTCAACAAGATCGACAGGCTCTTCGGGTGGAAGAGCCACAAAGACGAAGACATCGAGTCTGTCATCGCCTACCAGAGCTCATCCACCTTTTCTGAATTCCAGAAACGCTGCCAACAAATCGTCCTTCAGTTCGCCAACGAGTGCCTCAACGCGACCCTCTTCTACGAGAACCCGGACCCTAGGTCCTTCGTGTCCATGGTCCCTGTGTCGGCCATCACGGGCGACGGCATGGGAAACCTCCTCAGCCTGGTCACGCAGCTCACCCAGTCTATGTTGCACAAGAAGCTGGTCTTCTCGGACGAATTACAAGCGACTGTCTTGGAAGTCAAGGCCATCCCGGGTCTCGGGACCACCATAGACGTCATCCTAGTCAACGGTCGCCTCAACGAGGGCGACACCATCGTCCTGGCAAGTCAAGAAGGCCCCTTCGTCGCCCAAATTCGCTCCCTGCTCATGCCCCAACCTCTAAAAGAACTCCGAGTGAAGAACCCTTACACCGAACACAAGTCCATCGAAGGGGCCCAGGGTGTAAAGATCACCGGCAAAGACCTCGACAAAACCCTCGCCGGCCTTCCCCTCTTCGTCGCCAACAACACCAACAAGCTGGAAGATCTCAAATCGAAACTGTCTGGCCTGCTGTCGATGTCCGTCAACTACATAAAGACATCAGAACGCGGAGTCCATGTCCAAGCTTCGACCCTGGGTTCGCTCGAAGCCTTGCTGGAATACCTCGGTGCCAACGGTGTGTCCTATGTCAGCGTGAAGATCGGCCCCGTGGTGAAGAAGGACGTGATGAAGGCTTCCATCATGCTGGAGCACGATGTCCAGTACGCCGCCATCTTGGCCTTCGACGTGAAGGTCGAAAGGGATGCCCAGGAGCTGGCTGATAGCGCGGGCGTAAAGGTTTGTAGACTTTGATTAAACTGCTACAGTAGAACCACGGCCTACTCAACTACTATGGCCGAAGAAGCTTTCCCAAACAAGCTCGGGGACGGAAATTTTGACGTCATAGTTCCGTAGTGACGTAGTTCCGAAGATGAAGATAACCTGTCTCGAAACCTGTTCGGAACCACTCGTTCACGGCTGACCACAATTTTAGGGTTCCGAATGCGTCCGAACTGGTTTCTCGATCTTCGGCACTGGGAACAGTGACGTGAAAATTCCGTCTACGCTATGTTTGGGAGAGCTTCTCTGGCCTTGTTATTGAAGTTGGCCGTGGTAGAACACCAATTAGCCGAAGCGGTGCTGATCATCCGAATGTCAGAAGAAATTCCTCCCTACCTACCTGTTACTGTTCGTCTTTGTTGGATGTCATGCCTAGTAATTTTTTGTACAGGCCAAAAAAAAATTAATAGGCATGACATCCAACAGACACAAACATTAACAGGTAGGCCGAGTATAAAAGTTTATCTGTCGCATATAAACTTTTGTAAAACCAAGATTCTCAATTTTAAGAGGGGCTGTCAGTCCCATAGAGATAATGCATTAGTTTTGAAATCACAATTTTTGCAAAAGAATTGCTTTGCCATGTTATCCCATTTTCACCAGGTATGAGAATTATCATAACATCAATTTAAAACAAATTGAATAGAAAAAACATCCGGTTATTCAATTATTAATTGATAAAATTTTAAAATAGTGTCGCCATCTGCTGTAATTTTTGGCATTTTAAAACTTCAAAAATATATATTTAAATAACTAGATAACATTTTCGTTTCAAAATTTGTTCATTTCGATGTTATGTTGATTCTCATACCTGTGAACAAAGGGCTAACATGCAAAGCAGTATTCTGCGGAAGTTGTGATTAAAAACTAATGCATTAGCTCTATGGAGACGACAATCCTCTTAACTACTTCGCACTGTAATCGCAATAGGATTAGTTCGTTTCTTTCTAAGTTTTAGTTCAGATCAGTCAAACTTTAGGTACTTTGTTAATTTCGAAAATTACGATGGCCCGTTCGAATCAGAAGCAAAAAAAAGTAATACCGAACTAAAACAATATGCTAAATTCGGAAAGGTTTGCGTTTAAATCGTGTTTTTTTCCGGTTTATTTCCCACGAAAAGCGATTCGAATTTAGTATTTTCATTTTTTTTTTCTTTTGCAAATCGACCGTTGGAAAGGGAAAATAACCAGCAAAAAATAATTTTTGAAACATCGGTAAACAATAGGTACCGGACAAAATGCACACACCTTTGAGGTATCCAATCGCCATAAAAATGTGAACTCGCTTAGTTAAGAAGAATAAAAAAAAGATTAAAACTAAATTTTCTTGGATCTAAAAAGCAACTATTATTGGATGTTACCACTACTGAATACTAGTTGAGGAGCAAACATTCAAAACACAATATTTGCAACTTTTAGTCAAACTTGGAGTATACTAGTTTATATACTTATCGAAGGTAACTAAATCCTGTGTGTTGATGGTTAAGTACAAAAGTGACTTGTGTCAAATTTGGAGATATTGGGTTTTGAATGTTTGCTCCTCATTCACGCTAGATTTGTTTTTCTAGAGTATTAAGCTAAATTAATGTAATTTCTTCAACTAACCCTAACACTTCATTACCGCTTCTCTTACAGATCTTCCACGCCAACATAATCTACCACCTATGCGACGAGTACGTTCTCTACCGCGACGAGTTACAGAAGAAACGCGCCATGGCCAGCCAACACTTCATCTACCCCTGCATCCTCAAAGTCCTACCCAAAGACAACGACACCCCCAAAGGCCTATTTAAAGTCTTAGTTGAAGCAGGCATCGTCTACTGTGGCACCCCACTCTGCATACCATCCAAGAGTAACATGGAAGTAGGAAACGTCGCTTCGGTAGGTGGAAAAGAGGGCTCCTGCGCCAGGGAAGGAGAGGAGGTAACCATTGGGCTGGACTACGGGGATGGCGATCCGAAGGTCTTCGGAACTGATTATGAGGAAGGTGATTACATGGTGAGCCGCATCACGAAGCAGTCGATTGAGGTGTGTAAGGAGTTCTATAAAGATGAACTGGGACCTGAGGATTGGCAGCTGATCGGGGCTCTCAAGCAGATGCTGCATCTTCATGTGTGAAAGGGCTTGACTTGTAGGGGGTGGTCGGTTTTCTTGACAAGTACGTGTATCAAAAACGGTTAATCATAGAATTGAGATTAATTTGGATGTTTTCATATCTGCGATGTGTTAATTTGTTACATCTGAAATAGCGGATGTTCAGCTAATGATAATGAAACTTAGGTACTTAAAGCTTTGAAGAATTTAATTTATAATTGTCTTTTATTTTCTTGTAATATATATGCACATTAATCTCTAAATTTAAATAAGATTTAATCTCGAATAATTTTTTTAATTCCCGTTTTAATAGGGTAAACATTTGTTTGAGAAGCAAACAACCTTTCGTTTGCATATACTTTTCAAGAAAATATCGGTTGCTCTAAGGATTTGAACGACTTGTAGTTTGTACATAAATACACTTATAGTTTCGAACTATCCTTTTTTTTTGGATTGAGGTTGTGAGTTTTTTACTTTGAATGTCAAGAAGACTTCATTGAATTTACCGGTTTAGAATGTTATTCATATACGTTGCGTTTAAATGATAATGGAGAAAATTGATAATTAATTCACACATGCTGTAGCTGGAAGTATTAGGCAAAACAAAAAATCCTCGCCAAAGCTTTGTAAATTAGACATTCGGGGGAATTAACCTATTAACGTCCAGTTATGGCTACGTTCTTAACGATATCTGCTAAATTTCATGGGACTTTCAAACATAAATTAAGTTTTGGTGATTAATTTTCTAAAAACCTTTGGACAGTTTTCTTAGTTTGAATCTACCTTTTTTTTTAATTCTTAGTTTTAATTCTACATTTTCGGCAATATCTGCTAAGGGCTTGGTTTGTTGTTTCAATTAAGAATTGACTCAAAGTATGCCCTTAAAGGTTTTGAGCATATAGAAAGGTTTTCAATAATGTCTACTTGTATATGATGTTAACGTGATTGGTCTCGGTTAGTTACTTGAGATTTCGGTTTAAAGACTTTTGTTGAACTAAATATCAGTTATTTTAATACGAGAAATATTTAAATGATTAAAATGTATTTCGCTTATTCTTCGTTATACTATTTTTTAAATGTTCATATCTAAGAAAGATGTTTCAAATGCATCAATTCCACAAACTTTTATTTTCTAGCCTATAATTTTTCTTTTAATTTTAGCCCTTTCAGTCCCAATGACAATTTGGCATCATCATTTTAGAAAAAAAAATTCTGATCGTCTAGAAACCATTTCTGATATCAAAAAGCACATCATTCGATTCTTCAAACTTTTTTCCATTAGAAAATATTTTTTATTAATCCCAATAGATGTCAGCCCTATTATTTTTTTAAAATTATGATCAGAAACATGATGATGCCAAATGGCATCACTTTGACTAAAAGGGTTAATGACTTAAGTAATGGTTTCCTAAGATTACGGTGCCGTCATCCGCCAGATTCGTAACGGTTACGTATGACGTCACAGAAACCTTTTACGTACAAATGTATGGCGATGGTTTCCTAACAACACGTAAATCGTAACCGTAACGGATCTGTACCATCGTCACGGACGTTCTTGCTTTTCCGACTCTTCTTCACACGTTTTTCGGACACGTAACGGCTACTTTTGCGAGGGAAAAATGTTCGAAAAGAGCGCTTCTCAGTCGGCCTTTCTCTTCTGGGGCTATAGGATTCTTGTGGCGATTGTAGGGCTTCGAAACTAAATCTTCGCGCACATGATTTAAAACAAATTATCTTTGTTCGTAGATGCCGACGTATGAGGATATGGAAAGCTCCTTCAGTTGTCCTATGTTTGAAAATTTCACTTTCCCTCTGCCGGCTACTTTCTAAATCCGATTCATCCTCCATCAGTATTGGCAGAGCTAAATTTTCATAATCCAAACTCATTTTTATATTGATTGAAGTTACGAACCGGCTAAAAAATCACGATGTGTCGGTTTGTTTACGTTTGGATCGGTTGCGGATTACGTTTCTTCATTTCCCGAGGAAGCCGCATTCGCTGTAAACATTACGATCGGAATTGTAGCGGAGCGAATCTGTGACGTCACGCGTAGAGTTACGGTGACGATGCCGTTATCTTAGGAAACCATTACTTTACATTGTGATTGTTTTGCATGATTTTCTTTTATAATATATAACTTATTAAATCTGTTGTAGGGTAAATTATTATTTAAAAATTTGGTTCAAAGATCGAACATAGTCAAATTTTCTTAATAAGAAATTTTTAATTCATAAAGATTTATGAAAGCAATACCACTCTTACAATTACTTTCCTTTCTGAGTGCTTTTAAAATATGCAGACATTATATTAAGCTTTAATTAAAATACAAATTTTTGCATGATATTTTTCGGTAATAATTTTAAAAAAGTAGTGTGCCAATGTTAAAAAAATAATAAAGTGTGCCAAAATCGCTGCTATTAAACCAAAATCTCAAAATAATATTCGAGACGGATCCTTTACATTGTTAGTACTTAGGACTAGTTTTGTAAGAGATTTCGAAACGTTCTATTTTTACATGCCAAATGTCAACTCTTAACATTTCTGTGTAAAAATGATTTTTTTTTGTGATACACAATAGTATTTCTTCTGTATATGACATTCTAAAAAAAATTTCAAAAACTTTTTTCGCTCTTTGTACATTGCAAACATATCAAATAACAAAATTTGTTCCTATCCATTTCAAATAGCCCAGTAGTTTATTAATAATCATAAAAGTAAATTCTAAATGTTTTGTGTGTAAAAAAAAACGTATAAGAAAAAAAATGCATAAAAAATTAAATAATCTGTGAAAAAATAGTCATAAAAAAATGTGATTTTTTTCCCGTCAAACGGGAGTTAATTGTTGTAGATATTTTTATAGATATTTTTACTTAGTACTTTTTTGTGATCTTTGTATTTAGGTATTTAGCACTGTTGATACTTTTCTGTACCAAGAGAGTTGTACTATAGTTAAACTCATAGTTTCCTTGCACAGAAGCCGCGGCCATGGGCGGAGCTATAAAACGCGCGGAGCAATCAGATGAAGAGAAAATGTCATCGGTTTTATTTTGTCTTTATCTGATTGCTCCGCGCGTTTTATAGCTCCGACCATGGTCGTGGCTTCTGTGCAAAGAAACTATGAGTTTAACTATATCAGTTTTCTCTTATTTAGATATATGTGCTGACGATCGCGGAAAGTATAACGCTTCCTGCAGATTTATATGCAATTTTTTTTTTTGCCAAACTTAGGTATCTTTTTTTTTATCTTCATTTGGAAAATTCTGCACCGTGTTAAAGAAAATGATTTTTTTTGGGGGGGGGGGGGGCGTTTGTAGCAGGATATATTTTTTTAGTCAGGAGATTGTCTGCTTTGAACCGATTTAAGATTTATCTTTTTTGAAAACATTACAATGCTAGACTTTCCATTTCCTATATGGAAACTTATTATTCTAGAAAACATTTAATTATATTTATTCATTAAACAAATTATATTTTCAAAATTACCATTTTTACTACATTTTTTTTTAATACAGCTATGATGTAATGGCCGGTCTGTTTATGGACGAGCTTGAAAATGTAACGTAGGGTTGCTATACCTTGTATCGACTTGTATGAAGTGGAATGTTTATCATATTTGTGCATTTTCGTTGCTTGGCAACGCAAATCGTCAAATCAAGACCGGTCCTTATATCATAGCTGTACCCATTTATTTTAATCAGTCAACTAAGTTGCTTAGTTTGAAAATTTATGATAATAACAGTGTTTTCCAAGAACTCCAACATTCATTTGTGTTTTTTTAAAACCATTTTTCATTTGAACCGTACCTTAAACCTTTATTAGTTGGATAAGTATGGTAACATGCCTTTATAAAATTTCTTTGTTGAATATTTTTTTTAACTTCTTGGAACTCAGTGTGCGACATACACTAACGAATTTATTTAATGCAGAGTTTGGTTAATTCCTAGTTTCGGTATACGGCGACTTTTTATTTCTCGCCAAACTTGTTAGCGAGAAAACATCGCTTACCGACGCGTGATTAGACAATGCTACTCGGAAACCGCGAATCAAACAACTGTGTTGCCAGATTGGAATTATTTATCGCCTTTTTTCTGTTGCCAACGTTCCGAAAAAGTCGCCGTATACCGAAACTAGGATTTAAGCCAGAGTTTAACTGTATTTAGTACTTAAAAAGATTAATGAGGCACATTTTTAAAGAGTTATAATTTGAAAATACTTTTACATTTTTCATATAAAGATTTAGTACTGCTATCTATACAATTAAAAAACGCGCTTGATTGAATTCTAATAAATTTCTCTCTTCGAAACATTGCAACTACATTGGTTATTCATTAGTCATTACCATGGAGCTAGGAAGGAGAATAGAGAGGTCCTTGTATATGCGCAGTAGCGCACAAATGAAGCAGGCTAGAGCGGTGCATCTTGGGATACCTCGGTGCCAGTATGTTAAGCGCAGTAGCTCGAAAAACCTGACAGCCCTGCTTCAAATCATCTCAATTGGAGGAGCCCTCCACCGAGCGGTGCATCTTGGGATACCTCGGTGCTAGTATGTTATGCGCAGTAGCTCGAAAAACCTGACAGCCCTGCTTCAATTTGGTGGACCTTTCTACACCTCCTTCCTACCTCTATGTTCATTACTTTAAATACTAAGTTTTCCCACTGGAATTGTATGGATATCCCTTATATTATAGTACAAAAATGTGGTTTGTACATATCTAAATTTAGGAGAACTGATATTTTGGTGCTCTCAAATTTTGTGTTCGATTCAAAGGTGTTTTTTATTTTGTTGTGTGTGTATCTACTATTTACTCAGTTTTCGTTAAATTTTTTTTATTGAGTTTGTTTATTTACCATTTCACCGCACTCTATTTTCTCATAAGACGTTGTTGTTTTTAAGAAAGAAACAAATAATAAAATTATTGAAAATGTTGTTTCCTGCATTTCTTAATTTTTGTTGAAAAAATTACTAAGCCGGGCGCAAATGTAGAATTCAGTCAAAAAGGAAAATGTCCGTTTAGGGCAGCATTTCAGCTGCGATTGATTTTTTTTTTTCGCAAAATGCTAAAACAAATTGCATTTCTGTGTATGTAATTATGTATATTAAAAAGCTTTTGTGACTTGTTTCCTTTTAGTTTATACACTCTTAAAACAAACGAGCGGTTTTAACTCAGTCTGAGTTAATTTCCACTCCTTTCTGGTGCCGAAAATGCACTTATAGGAGTGGATTTCACTCATTGTTTTAAGAGTGTAGTTTTTCTAATGAAGGTTCTAGTTGTAAAACTCGCATTCTTCAAAGTATAACTAAGATATAAGGTTCGGCTCCTTCCTTAGAAATTTTTGATTAATGTAAATTCACGTAGCCGAATTCGCCAATGAACAGCCCCTATTATCTTTCTTAGTTATACTTTGGAGAACGTGAGTTTTGCAACTACACCTTTCAATTAATCAGACTAATCCACTAAAAGCATTTTATTTGTTCTATATAACGTCGATCAATGGTCTATTACAATTTACTAAGTACGCATTTGTTCCATTGCAATTTTTCTTTGAACTTGGGTTACACTTGTGGCGAGCCACCAGCCTGTATTAAATCTCAAGTTCTACTCCACTACCTCTACCTTTTTCTGTGACCCTCAAACAAACCAAAATAGTATTCAACCAAGCTTAAATTTAATGTATCTAATTCATTGTACAATAGCTAATTCTTTAATGCAAATATCTATGTTTATTTAAACCCTGTTACAAACCCCTTGCAGTTGTTGTTTCCCAGTTTATTCACACGCGTTAACGTGTACATGTCGGCAGTAGTTCTTGATGATAATGGAAATATGTAAATAGTCTAAATTTCTCTTTAACAATTCCTCCTGTCATTAACTGATTAAAATAAACCACTGCCAACGTAAGCAGACTCTCGCAACTTCTGAATAGTTTAAGGAAGCCTGATTTCCTGCACCTAATGTGACTGCTCCGATCCGGCTTCAAGTGGTGACCCGGACGTGATACACACAAGCCTGTCTTATTAGCCCTACTATACCAAAAAATGAGGCTTTTGCGCTCTTGAGCCTACTCAAACTCCAGCCTGGCTCAAAGGTAAATAATTCACGAATTTTATTCTACTTAAAACACATTTCAGTATCTTTCTTTATCGCAACTGAATTCACACCAAAAGCCATTCCGCTCAGTTTAACCACGGATTCTTCTCAAATCTGTGTGGAACAAATTTAATCGAGAGTATATTTCTCCACCGGGAAATAAATCGTCGCGATTTATTTATTCTACAAACAACTCAACTCGAATGAACATAATCTCGACGGCAGTGTTTGGTCAAATCAAATACGAAAGCAAAAGCTCGCTCTTTGGGCTAACTTGAATAGAATCTATTTGAACCCCATTAATAAAAACAGAATGAAAACTTTTTGTTGAAGATAAGCAAGATCTTTCGAATTTTATGACATAAACTATGAAATTCGTTATTAATAATCGAATAGTTGCAGGTATTTTCCATTCCAAACTGTTCTGTTGTTACTATAATTTTGTTGTCTATAATTTTAACTTCATCCATCCTTAGTCAGCTCGGGACTTCAGCCTAGTTAAAAAAAAAAAAGCGAGGTCCGGTGTAATTCGACTTAAAAAAAGTTCAGCATGGCCTACAAAAATGATTAAGGGTTTATCAAGTATCGATTAAGACAACAGATCAAGATCTTTGAACATGTATTCTATGGGAAAATCGGAGAACAAAAGGTGATTTAATTCAGTTATTCAAATTCGTCAAGTTTCTTCGCGACAAAACTATAACTTATATTCCCTGCAAGAACCGATGCCCAACTTACCCCGGATCACATTTTCGAAAGCCCAACCACATATTTTACAACTCGGTATGGTGGCTCTGGCTTCAGGACTTCGAGAGGTCCTCTACATACATTCAACAGCACAGATGTATTGGAACTAGCGGACGTCATTTAATTGTCCATGGATGATGGGGCATGGACACGATAAAAACAAGTAGGTTTGTAACAGAATCTGTCACTTAACCCGCTTCCACTCAACAGTTGTATTTAACAGGTAAAAAGGCGCCAAACACAGCATTACTTCTATATTAAACATTTGCATGCTTAATTTGGCTAGTTTCATTTATTTTATTTCGAAAATTCAATAATTATTACTTATCGTTTGCAAAAATTAATTTATATTTCAAAGAATAAATATGTAATATTCCCTCGCTTTTAAATAGAATGAAAATATTTCATATCAACATACGGAGAGTCTCGTAGTGAAATATATTTGACGTCATTTCAAACGGATCTCGCAAAAATAAATTTATTTTAATTTATTGTCTGACAGAATTAAAGTTTCTCTTCAAAAAGTAGAAAAATTCAAGAAGAATCTCGATAGTTATTGGAGTATATAACTGGTAAAAAAATTAGCAAACTTTTTGGACCAACCTTGCTCCTCTGGTCTGACAATAGTCGACAATAGTATTTATTTTATGCTTGGTAAAAAATTCCAGAGGGATTGTCAGTCCCATAGAGATAATGCATTAGTTTTGGAATCACAACTTCCGCAGAAGTATTGCTTTGCCATGTTAGCCCTTTTCCCCCAGGTTTGGGGATCAATATAACATCGAAATGAAACAAATTTGAAACGAAAATGTTATCTAGTTATTCAATTATACATTTTTGAAGTTTTAAAATGCCAAAAATATACAGCAGATGGTGACACTGTTTTAAAACTTTATCACTTAATAATTAAATAACTGGATGTTGTTTTCTTTTTTATTTTCATTTTGTTTTTAGTTGATGTTATGATGATTCCTATACCTGGTAAAAATGGGATAACAGGGCAAAGCAATTCTTTTGCAAAAGTTGTGATTTAAAAACTAATGCATTAGCTAAATGGGACTGACAGTCCCTCTTAAATTGACAATAATAAGTAATAAACTATGGCATCGACGTTATTAATAATTGAACAATTACAGGTATTTTCCATTCAAACTTGTTCTGTTGTTATTCTATTTTTATACCTTGTAAAAAATGTGTACATTCACGATAACAATACATTACTCGTATATCTATCGGACTGGGAATTCGTCCTAATGTAACCCTTCCGTAGCTATCAAGTGCAGTTCTATCTACATATGGAGGGCTCTTGTAACAAATTAAATTATGGAGAGGCCACAGAGTTACAAACTATCTCGCTCGCAAATGGGAGGACCGTTCGATTTCATAATGGATCCGTAATAAATCGTCTGACGTTTTCGAATACGGGGTTCGAGATTAATGGCGTCCCAGACAGTTGCATAATCGCATTAACCCATAGAAGTCAGAAGAAGATGGAGATGCTTGGCGAGAAACAAAGTGAAGCCGTCAGAAAAGTCACCAAGCATCAGTAGTAAAGTTCAAACAAACCGCTCACTTAATGTTAAGAGTCAGGACCGTATTTAAAGATTTGCCGCCTTTAGGCCACGATTGATTTGCCGCCCCTGTTACAACATTCTCCCCTTTCGGGGAAAGGTAGCTGGTTAGCTGCAAAATAGAGTGGTATGTGGTGTTTAAAATATATACACATATTAGAATCATCCTTTACACACTAAATCGAAAGCTAAATAGGAGAATTTTTTAAACTGTTTTACTATTTTTCTTTCATCTTCGAAATCCTGGAGGAAGGGGTGCAATTGCCCTCGCAGGGACCATGTTTGCTACGAAATATGAGTACTATATATACGTTTACGGTTTACCGCATTAATGTAAATTATTTGTTTTCTTTCTTAAAAATATTCGTATCTTTATAATAATTTTTTTATGCCGAATGCCGCTTTAATTAATAAAAAATGCCGCCCCAAACAATTCGCCGCTCTAGGCTACAGCCTACTTAGCCTATTTAGAAATCCAGCCCTGGTTAGAGTTCATGCTGAAACCGCATCAATTTATTCCATAACCCTACGACCTGAGCTAGACAATTGTGCGGGTATAAAAAGAGAATTTTCAAGCTCTTTAAAAATATTGATACCGACGCAGGTGACTTGTATCAGTTGTTTATTTGTATAAAAAATGTCGTTAGTTCTTAAGGAGTTGCTGGCATTGATGCTGTTTTTGCTGTGTCATGACTACGACATCAAATGCAACAAAACTTGGCGACTTGGCAGAGTCAGCCACATGCTATTGCATCGCTTGGCGCCCTTGGCGGTCGCCAAATTTTGTGTCATTTGATGTCGTAGTCAGGACACAGCCTTTAAAGCAACTTTTTCGACAAAACTCTTAACATTTAAGTCTCATAAGTCATAACCTTAAATCAGCGCCATCTTAAGGTGTCTTAAAGTATTAAAAAAGCAAAAGAGACTATTTGCGCAGTTGTATAGGCTGTAGCGTACGAGTTCTGAATTTATACAAGATGGTAGTAATTTCCTTCACACACAGGCAAGAAAAATGCGGTGTAATTTTTATAGAGAGTCCAAAAAACGCCAAGTCGATCTAATAAGCCTATACAAACTACACTGTAGAATAGCCAGGGCCCGACTTACAACTTTAGGTGCCCAGGGCACAAGCCAGTTTGGGGGCCCCGCAACATACATTAATCCGTCCAAGAAAATGTTTTTTTTTTTCATTTTAAAATTGTACGAATAAATAACCTTCATTATATTAAGTACGCATGTAAGCATTGCTTTTTTACATACAATTCTTTTAATACATACATAAGATATGACATCAGATACCTATAGTATCATGTCAAATCATTTTATTTACATATATAATTTTTATTCACTTGATCACATGGCTGAGGCAGTTAACTTATAAAATTAACAAGGAATAAAAAATAGTGGCTTGCGTATAAAAAATTAATAGTACTTGGTTCAATTGTATTATGTTTATTATTATTTTTTCTCTGTGGCAACTATTTTCCCCAATATTATTCTTTTAAGAAAATTTGGGGGCCCTCTTGAAGTGGGGGCCCTGGGCACGTGCCCCGTTTGCCCTGCCAGAAATCAGGCTCTGAGAATAGCGCCAAATACTTCGCCGAGAGTGTTTGTTTGGGCTTACTACAAAGCTATCGATGCCTTCACTTGGCAAACCGTTTTTTGTATTGGTTTTTGTCCGGCAGCATCTGCAACTTCTTAACTCCGTGCATTAACCCGAACAGCTATGAAGAATAATCGATGGTGCGGCACTTCTACGGCTTGGAATTGAGTTTAATTTCACTTAGATAATTCGGGTCGTTCTAAGGTTAGTGAGTTTAGAGTAAGTATTAGTATATACGAGAGATTGTCGAACAACGTGAATGTATATCCGTATATTAGTGGCTTAAAAGACCAATTAACAGTACTTCGTAGTTTTGAACACCTCTGATAGAAGCAAAGAGAATAGCACCTGATTAAGGGGACCCGGGTGGCCTAGTGGGTTTGATCGCAGCCTCTTACGCTAACAGTGTGCGCACTGTCAGAGCCGGATTTAAAGATTTGCCGCTTGTAGGCTACGATAAAATTGCCGCCCCTGTCACAATATTTTCCCCTTCGGGGAAAAATAGCTGCAAAATAGGGTGGTATGTGCTGTTTAAAACTTGTTCATCCTCATCGGTTGGTGAAAGATTACTTTTAAAAAAAAACTAATTTTGGAATTCGATCAAGAACACGTTGTTTTTCGAATATTTTATCATTCAACTTCCGAATCCGGGAGGAGAGGGTGCATTTGCTTGCTCCTAAATATTAGTACTATATATTATACGTTTAAGGTTTACTCATTAATGTAATTTATTTGTTTTCTTTCTTAAAAATATTAGTATCTTTACAATAAATTTTGACGAATGACACTTTAATGGGTCGTCGAATTTGCCGCCCCCGAAAATTCGCCGCTCTAGGCTACAACCTACTTAGCCTATTTAGAAATCCGGCACTGCGCACTGAACCTGATGCGGGTTCGATTCCCGCCTTCGCTCTGGGTGTACTCTCTCTCTCTCTCTCTCTGTGTCAGTAAAAACTAAAAGTTCTGTTTGTGTCTGTCTTACTTGACGAAGGTTTATAAGCGGGTCTCTGATCAAGCTCGCAAACTGGAAAATATATGTATCAACTTGTACCTACCTACGAGAGAGTCGAAAAAAAGAGAAAGTATGTCGGTATATTAGCGATTTATAAGACCAATAGGGTACTTGACTGCATCGCCAAAATACCTTCCAATATTATTTAAATTATAGTTGAAAGTCAAAAATAACAAATGCATATAATTTTTTTGCGAAATAAATCTTTAAATCATTAAAAAAATCATTTTAAAAAGGTATTTTTTTCACGTGATTAAGCCCATTTCACACCTTGTCACAACTACTTGCAACTCCCATAGGACACCATGCATTTAAAAGTTGCACTCAAGTCGTGAGATTTTTTCATGCGAGCACGAAAAAATCTCAAGTTGCATGTACCGTTAGCCAATCAGAATTCAGTATTTGTTTGGCTACATTGTGGCGAACTAGACTTCGCCAACTGGTTTTTTATTTACTTTTTAAGACGCCAACTTTCCTTGCTTGCAAAAAAATTCAAAAATCTGCGCAATTAAAAATGGGTAGTAAATGGACGGCAAAAATGGAAATTGAACTTATTAATGAAGTTTCACGCTCAAGAGCATGCAATGTTTTCAATGAGATAAGAGCGAGTCTATGGTTTGAATAAAGTTTGTTTACAAAAAGATGAAACGTGCCAAATTGTGGGATAAATAATTTTTTGTGGAACCCGAAAAACCAGGTTACCACAAGTTACGAGTTGCAACGAAATTGCAAGTAGTTGTGCAGGTGTGAAATGGGCTTTACAAGCACAACGGTTTGGCTGACATCACTAGTAACTATAAACAAACCATAGAGCTAGGAAGGAGAATAGAGAGGTCCTTGTATATGCGCAGTAGCGCACAAATGAAGCAGGCTAGAGCGGTGCATCTTGGGATACCTCGGTGCCAGTATGTTATGCGCAGTAGCTCGAAAAACCTGACAGCCCTGCTTCAATTGCTTTCAACTGGTCGACCTCTCTACACCTCCTTCCTACCTCTATGAAACAAACCGGCGTGATGTTTTTTGTTTTCTGATTAAACTTGATTTAATCTAATTTACTCTTGAAATAATAAATATTGAGATAATGTAAGGCTTTTTTACTGAAGCGGATATTTGAAATTTGCCAAAATCGATTCCAATGTGGTGTTTCAAAGTTTGTTTATAGTCACTAGTGACATCACAGATGTCAGATACCACGTGACAGCCAGGAAGCGTTTTCGGGAGTGATTATTCGTCCTAATTTTAAAATTCAGTTTTCTGCCTTTTTATGGGGTGTTTGAAAAAAAGAAAAAATACAGGTCTAATATTTTTAGCATAAGAATATTTTAAGACAATAAAAAAATTTAGTCAAGTACCCTATTGACTGTACTTCGTAGTTTTAGACCTCTCATAGAAAAAATGAGAATTAGTACCTGATTTAGCTTAACATTTTAGGGAAGGTTTGGTTGCACTAACGTCGCTCTAGAGCTTCAAGACTGATTTTAGGTGAAAAACGTAATATTATAACCATATGAAGAGTACAGGGGAAGAACCGCTTGATTTATTAGGAGTCGTTCCGTAATTGTGTCTGCTTGGCGGACATTGGCGGCAGGAAAACGGTTTCTCTCTTTCTTCTTCGCTTGGTCCAAGCGTCGGAATCGTGCATCGCGCACTGATCTCGGTAAGTAGAAAAGTCGTGGTTTTTAGGACTTTTCAATTAATTTGCGAATCTTAAAATTTCTTTTAATTGTTTTAGAAGAATTCGCGATTTTCAATCAATCGTACTTTATTTTTAAAGCTTAACATGATGATCAACACAGTCTTTTGAATAAAACGCGGAACTGAATTTCAGGGTTGCAGTGACAGAAGATGCACAAGAAAGTGAGAAACTGTTTTCCTCACACCAGTTTAGGCGATGACTCGCTATCATCGCCAAAGATGCCTGACGAGGAAAGTTTTCTACGAAATTAAGCGGTTTTCCCCCTGTACTCTTCATATAACTGTGCATCGTAGTTTTGAGCCTCTGATAGAAGAAATCAGAATAGAACCTGATTAGGCTTAATATTTTAGGGGAAGTTTTGGTTGCATTAGCGTCAGACTGTTAAAGACTGTTTCACTAATTTTAGGTGAGAATAACCAAGGACTTCTCACCAAAACCTTCACACCGAGAAGGTTCTTGGTCCTTCACCATTGTACATCCTAGCAATACTATAAACGAGGGCAGCCCAGTCGGTTAGGCGCTCGCCTAGCATGCGGCCAGGTTCGGGTCCGGGCATCGCCAAACTAACTGCCGACGTATAAACGGCCCATGCAGCCAAAAATGTCCGACCCCGTGTAGAGGGAGTGCACGTTAAAATACGCTCCAAAGTCCCAACACTGCGTACGATGCCGCCCTTCTGTCAGTCCCATAGAGATAATGCATTAGTTTTGAAATCACAATTTTTGCAAAAGAATTGCTTCGCCATGTTATCCCATTTTCACCAGGTATGGGAATCATCATGACATCCATTTAAAACAAAATTGAATAGAAAATAACATCCGGTTATTTAATTATTAATTGATAAAGTTTTTAAATAGTGTCGCCATCTTGCTGTAATTTTTGGCATTTTAAAACTTCAAAAATATATAATTAAACAACTAAATAACATTTTCTTTTCAAAATTTGTTTCATTTCGATGTTATGTCGATTCTCATACCTGGGAAAAAAGGGCTAACATGTCAAAGCAATACATCTGCGGAAGTTGTGATTAGAAAACTAATGCATTAGCTCTATGGGACTGACAATCCCTCTTAACGGTTGCGTTGGGTGCCAACTCAGGTGTTGGCTCGTCACTTGACTGTGGTTCTAAAATACGTCGCCAATAGCTCTCGTGTAGCTCTAGTGCGACGATAATTCAAACTAAAATACTATAAACGTATTCGTGCTGAGGGAAAATTTTGTTTAAAAATCCCTGGGATGCTCGGGAACACGTGCTCGTTAAATCTGGGGAGTTGAAAGTCCCGACGGCGTTAGCGTACGATGTCGCTCGAAGTTCCGTTGGGTGCTTGCTCATGTGTCGACAGGTACTAGGAACACATGTACCAAATTTAAAGCCCTTATTTCTTATAGTTCGAGCTGTAGAGGGGTTTCGGACAGACGGACGGACAGAAAGACAATTTGACAAACGGACCAATGTTCGAAAACCCACTCTTTCAGATTCAGCACCCTTCAAAACGCGTAGGCTACAACGAAAACACACAAGCTCCATTTCGGAGGGAGGGGTAGGGTACATATATATTCCGGCTTGTGTGCTTGATCAGAGACCCGCTTATAAGCCTTCGCCAAGTAAGACAGACCCAGAAAGAATTTTTACTGTCACAGAGAAAGGAAGTACACCCAGGGCGAAGGCGGGAATCGAACCCGCACCCGTTACAGCGCGCAGACTGCTAGCTTAGTGGTCTGCGATCCAAACCACTCGGGCTCCATTTCGGATTTTTGACCCCTTCGCAATACTTTCATTACCTTACATTACATATTAGGTAAAATCGAAATTTAACGCACCCCAATTCCCACATAACCAATTCTACCTCTCCAATTAACCCCTCCCAACTAACTTTTTTTACAAATTAAATTTTACACTTAAATACCGCCTTCACTTTAATAATCCTATTCCCGATATCAACCCCCCATCACGTCCAATGAGCGCACGCTTCGCCTCACACGTGCATAATTCGTCCCGGATCAAAAGCGTTCGAGGAAGGTCCCGGACCCCCCCCGAAACACGATCCGGCAGCGAGCGTCTCGAAAACCCATCCGGCCGGAACCCGGCGTGCCCCAATAAAGCAATCAGTTGTTTTGATAAAGGTGTTACTGTAAAATATTGAAGATTGTGTCTTGGGTTTCACCATGATAATGGTTCCTATAGTGAGGGTACAGGGGTGGGGAGCCCAGTCTGTAAGGCGCTTGCCTTGCAAGCGAAAGGTCCCAGGTTCTGGCCCGCGGGCACGTCACTGGACCGTGGTTCTTAATTATGACGCACGTCGAAAATAGCCGTCGTATAGCTCTAGTGTGACAATATAGCCGTCGTATAGCTCTAGTGTGACAATATAGCCGTCGTATAGCTCTAGTGTGACAATATAGCCGTCGTATAGCTCTAGTGTGACAATAGAGCCGTCGTATAGCTCTAGTGTGACAATATAGCCGTCGTATAGCTCTTGTGTGACAATAGAGCCGTCGTATAGCTCTAGTGTGACAATAGAGCCGTCGTATAGCTCTAGTGTGACAATATAGCCGTCATATAGCTCTAGTGTGACAATATAGCCGTCATATAGCTCTAGTGTGACAATAGAGCCGTCGTATAGCTCTAGTGTGACAATATAGCCGTCGTATAGCTCTAGTGTGACAATATAGCCGTCGTATAGTTCTTGTGTGACAATAGAGCCGTCGTATAGCTCTAGTGTGACAATATAGCCGTCATATAGCTCTGGTGTGACAATATAGCCGTCATATAGCTCTGGTGTGACAATATAGCCGTCATATTGCTCTAGTGTGACAATATAGCCGTCGTATAGCTCTTATGTGACAATATAGCCGTCGTATAGCTCTTGTGTGACAATAGAGCCGTCGTATAGCTCTAGTGTGACAATATAGCCGTCGTATAGCTCTAGTGTGACAATATAGCCGTCGTATAGCTCTAGTGTGACAAAATAGCCGTCGTATAGCTCTAGTGTGACAATATAGCCGTCGTATAGCTCTAGTGTGACAATATAGCCGTCGTATAGCTCTAGTGTGACAATATAGCCGTCGTATAGCTCTAGTGTGACAATATAGCCGTCGTATAGCTCTAGTGTGACAATATAGCCGTCATACAGCTCTAGTGTGACAATATAGCCGTCATATAGCTCTAGTGTGACAATATAGCCGTCATATAGTTCTAGTGTGACAATACAGCCGTCATATAGCTCTAGTGTGATTAATTGTACCCAACTTGGGCTTGGACATTGCCAAACTAACTGCCGACCTCTAAAACGGCCTGTCGAAAAGTCCGATTAATACCCCACGTAGAGGAAGTGCACGTTAAGTATGCTCCAACGACCCGACGCCACGTACTACGATGTCGCGATTTAAATGGACGCGTTGGGTGCCTACTCAGGTGTCCGCTCGTCATTTGAACGTGGTTTTAAATTACGACGCCTGTCGTCTATGGCCCCGAGGGATGATGATTCAGCCTAAACCTAGTGCTACAACGGCTGTGTGGCGAAATGTTTCCCAATATTTTCAGTATTCGGACTAACCATTTTTTTAGGTTTTGGAAAAAAAACCAACCTTATAATCGGTTCAATCAAAAATATGTGGGAAAATTTCACTCCACAGCCGTTTCAGGTACAAAGAACCTTATTTTTGGCGATACCAAGCACTAAATATTTAACAGTGCTTTATAGCTTCCTGAAGAGTCCCGGATGGCCTGGTGGTTTGGATAGCAGACCATTACGCTAGCAGTCTTCGTGCTGTAACGGGTGCGGGTTCGATTCCCGCCTTCGCCCTGGGTGTATTTCCTCTCTCTGAGTGCCAGTAAAAAATTCTTTCTGTGTCTGTCTTATACTCGACGAAGGCTTATAAGCGGGTAACTGATCAAGCACACAAGCCGGAAAATATGTGTACCAACTCTAGCTTCCTGAAACTTGGCATTTGTATGAATGGATGTTTTACCTTCCTGTTTTACTAGAGAATTTATTTTAAACTTTATAACTGAAATGGTTCGATAGAAGAGGATCTAGAAATACCTTTTTAAAAATCGGACTTTTATTGCTAGTATTTGTATAAAAAATTACGAAGCACGAGGTCACGGTAGTCAAGTTGATTTCGGATGTCTTGCAAAAAGCCACCACTGCATGCATCCAATCAGATGGTTGGTTGGTACACATATATTCAGGTTTGTGTGCTTGGTCAGAGACCCGCTTATAAACCTTTGTCAAGTAAGACAGACACAACACACATAAGTGACAGATGCTGCCATCTATCGCCACATCCACAATTTAGACATGTCTTAGTCTCCACAATTTAGACATGTTTTAATCGTCCATTGGTGAAAGCTTTCTTTCATCGCCTGAGTAGACAAATAGTCAAACTAATGCCCTCGATAGATGCCGAAATAGCGAATAGGGACCTAGGGGATTGCTAAATTTGTCTAATACCACTAAAGTTGCCTGGACTTGCCTGGTTTACTAAATTAGAGCTTATATGAAGAGTACAGGGAAAGAACCGCTTGATTTATTAGGAGTCGTCCCGTAATTGTGTTTGCTTGGCGGACATTGGCGGCAGGAAACCGGTTTCTCTCTTTCTTCTTCGCTTGGTCTAAGCGTTGGAATCGTGCATCGCGTGAATCTCGGTGGGTAGAAAAGTCGCGGTTTAGGACTTTAATCCTAAAATTCCTCTTAATTGTTTTAGAAAAATTCGTGAATTTCAATCAATCGTACTTTATTTTTAAAGCATAACATGATGATTTGAAGTATTTTGAATAAAACGCGGAACTGAATTTCAGAATTGCAGTGAGAGAAGATGCACAAGAAAGTGAGAAACTGGTTTCCTTACACCAGTTTAGGCGATTACTCGCTATCATCGCCAAAGATGCCTGACGAGGAAAGTTTTCTACGAAATTAGGCGGTTTTCCCCTGTACTCTTCATATATTAGGACTAAGAGTCTATTGGGACCGGAGACTTTAGAAGGACACTCAATTCGTTAGACCTTGATGTAGTGCAGTATAACAACCCCTAGATGGCTGCCCAGGCTTCTCCTGAACACCTTTTACACTGTCTTGGTCTGGAAAAAATTGATCTCTACTCTAGTCTTTGATTTCTTGAAGATTTTCGAGCTAGCGGACTTGGTCTAGCCTGCGGCTGGACCAAGAAGAGAGGAATAAGTCAATAACAACAACATAACCATCGTCCGGCATGCAGGTAATTGTAATTATTTCAGTTACAATTCTGTCACACCAAAACACCCTAAAAATTATAATGATAATAATCCGGCAAGCGTGTGTCCGGTACGGCGTGAACCTTCCGGATATCTGATCTAAAGGGTCAATAAAATTATGATAAACTTCCAAACACGAGCGTATAATATCCAGGGATTTGGTCTTGGAAGCTGTTCACTGGTGCGAGATTAGAAAACGTTCATTAGCTCACGTTTGTTTCGAAAATGCCAAAATGGCTGCCCGAGTGGTCAGCCATGTTTGGTACTGGCTATGGTATGCCAACTGGCTATGGTATATTGGAGATGGCTTAGGTGCTCAATTATTGACGTGTTGGATGCTAGAATTAGACAGGTGAGGTTAAACGCTTCTGGCTAACCAACGAGTTCTATAGTAGGGTAGAGACTGAACCTGGCAACAGCACCATGGACCAACACGGAGACATAGGGTGGCATGTGGGGCCCGATGGTCGAGTGGTTTGGATCGCAGGCCATAACGCTAGCAGTCCGCGCGCTGTAACAGGTGCGGGTTCAATACCCGCCTTTGCCTTGCGTGTACTTCCTTTCTCAGTATCAAAATTATGAATTAACTAGCACTTTTGCCACTCTATTCGGGCTCCGTAGTGAGCCATGACTGACGATGGCAGCTCAGTACGAGTCGTTCCTCTACCATACTATAGAACTCTTTGGACTTAAGTGCTCAATTATTGTTGGAGGCTAGAAATAGGCAGGCGGAAGCGCTTAACCTTACCTAACCTAACGTATTTGGAGTACCCAATGGACGACTAGACTGACCACTGAAAGACACACTAAACGGTTATTTTATTCAATAAACAAACCACATAGCAGCTAGCTCGTCCGAACCAAGGCTGGTTTGATAGCCCGGTTGGTATAGAATTAGGCACGCTATCAGTCCAGATCGTTAAGCGCGATTCCGGTGGCGGTCACTACTTCCCAGGTGCAATGCTCTTTTTTCGCGTTACAGTAATCAAACAAGTGAATTGATTAATCATATCGACAACTGTTAAACTCACAAATATATCCGTTATGTGGTTGTTTCACGGAGGATCTGGCAATAGCTCCGCGGTCTTGTTTTCCTGTCTCTCGAATTACTTTTGTTTTGAGGCCGGGATAGCCTGGTTGGTAAGGTCTTGGACTGGCATCACTGAGGTTGCGAGTTCGAGCCCCGCTGCCTTCCGAAGACCCCCGTGTACGCTAATGGTGACTGGTGCACGTTAAATCCGTCGTGGTCACAAAGTCCTCCAAGTTCCCATACCAAATCAATACCTCTGGATGTGACAAGCCAATTCTGTGGATCCTCTAGTTGGCCTCTGCCTAAAAAAATTAGATGGATCCACTTATGTGTGTGTGTGTGTGTGTGTGTTGTGTCTGTCTTACTTGACGAAGGTTTATAAGCGGGTCTCTGACCAAGCACACAAACCTGAATATATATGTCTACCAACCAACCAACAAACCAACCAACCAACCAACTTTTGTTTTGATTGGTTGGTAGAGATAATCAGGTTTGTGTGCTGACCATAGATATCATAGTTAAAGTATTAGATTGGCAGATCACGTGACCTCCAATGCTAACGACGGGACGCGCATGGAGGCTAAATAAGAGGGCGAAATGGCCAGTGTTGCTGCCACTTTAAGAAGAAAAATACTACGAAAAAATATTATTTAATTCTAAAATTACAAAAAAAAATATATATACTAGAAAAGGATTTAAAGTCACTTAAAAGATTTTAAAATGCAGCTAGTATTTTTACGATATTTTTTTTTTGTAATTTTAGAATTAAATGGTATTTTTTCGTAGTATTTTTCTCCTTAAAGTGGCAGCAACACTGGCCATTTCGCACTGTTATTTGGCCTACATGCGCATTTTGTCGTTAGCATTGGAGGTCACGTGATCTGCCAATCTAATACTTTAACTATGATATCTATGGTGCTGACCAAGCCATAGCCTCCTACATAGAATGCCCGCGTATACTCGAGAAATAACATGAATTCATAGGCTGTCCTCAAAAAGTACTCTTGTTGCGCCATCTGTTGGTAGTCGGTCGCATATTTTAGTAGGAATGTATTCGCGGTGAATGACGGATCCAGCTGGCTATTTCGAATACCGTTCGGTACGAGTAACATAATAAACAAATGAGTTTTATTTTGTTTCTGCTTCCAAGCAATATTATTTGCCAGAGAAATTCATAAAATACCATTTTAAATTTTTAAAAATCTTTCTTCAACGTGTTTGCATAGTGTAAAAACTGTTACAGAATACTACTGCCAAAAAATCACAATTTTTAGAAATTTAAGATTAAAAAGCTAAAAATAGCAGGCACATATTTTTAAAAACATAATCATGTAATGAGTTTCTTTGTTTTTTTAACTTTAAAAAAATTCTATAGAACTATTCATTTAAAATCCCCGTATAAGAATTTTCTACTGGAGATTAAAACACTTATGAAGTAATTTAAAGTAATGAGAACCTTGTTCAGACGTTCCATTGTTTAAAAAAAATTAGCTTTGGCTTCTTAAAGAAAAATTAACAAATACTATAACACTTATTAAAAATGCTTCTGTTAAGAGTAACAGTCCCTTAATAATAATACTATAATTTCGAACAACAACAAAATTTTAAAATGAGATCGATCATTTAAATCTCAACTACAAAATGCATTTAAAGTATTAGAATTTATGCGAATATAGATATTGAAAAGTTTTTTTTCAAAACTTAATTCAAAAACACATTTATTAGAAAACAGAATGCCCGAACTAAAATGAATATAAATCTAGATAGAACAAAAGTAAATATGTGTTTAAACTATATATCATGAGGGAAAAAACAGAAAATAATAATTAATGCATTACGCAATGCAAAAAAGAATTAATGCAAAAAAGAATAATTTTAAAAACTCCTTACCTTCCATTTCGTAGGAATTCCTATATCACCGTGTTCTTTCTCTGACTTATAGGATAGTATGATGCAAAAAACTAGCCATTATTTGTGGCATTTATAAAAGTTTACAAAAAAAATATATAAATTTCGAACTCTTGTAACCAAAATTTCTTATCAAAATCACAGCGAACTGGGTGTAAACAAACAACACATGTCACCGAGCACATTGTTGCGTTATGGCGCCATCTATTGATAGCTTTCTCACGACTTCCAATTTTGATCGAGCTTGGACGGCATCATATGTAGGGGGCTATGGACCAAGCACACTAACTTGAATATAGTTCTACCAACCAACCAACTTAACCAAAACAAATTACTTTCAAATTACAGGAAAACAAGACCGCGGGGCTATTTCCAGATCCTCCGTGAAACAACCCCTTTGAAGGTACTGAATGTTTTCGTTCGACATATAAATTGTTTTGTTAAAAACTTTTTTACGGAGTTTAAGAATTTTCATGTTTGGAGACTAGAGTAGAAACAGTTCTTCAGGAATGAAAATAAGTCCTTGATTGATGATTTGTGACCAATGAAGTGGGAGCAGCTTACTATGTCATACCACCCATCAGCGACACGAACAACGAAATTGTAGAAATGCATGAATGAACGCTGGTATGAATACGTCACCTGAAACGCGTCAATTAATGAAAAGCGAAGTCATTGTTTAGAATTATGCAAATTTCATTTGCTTTGAAAACTACCCAAAGTCGTTACTCAAAATCCACGTGACTTGGACAATGATGTTTGCCTCATTTTAGATGTGCCAGCTATCAGTTAAAGCTCATAGGCTATGTCCTGACTACGCCACAAATGCCACAAATGCAACAAAACTTGGCGACTTGGCAGAGTCAGCCCCCATGCTATTGCATCGCTTGGCGCTCTTGGCGGTCGCCAAATTTTGTTGCATTTGTTGCCATTTGTGGCGTTTGATGTCGTAGTGAGGTCATAGCCATATGAAATCTTTGTTGAACCTCACGTTTTTTTTTTATGCGTGTTCTTTTGTTCGCGTGTGTGAAGTGTTATAGTTGAGTGATATGATTTCAAGTTTTGAAATATTGTTAGAAAGAGAAAAAAAGTTTATGCCTGTAAGTACAAACTCAGTAACTATTTATCTATATCTGTATTTTATTTGACTGTCGATGTATTTCTGCTGTAGGCAGGTAAACGGCGCAGTAACCACAACGGTGAATTGAACTGTTTTTGCACTGAAATAATCAGTCATTTAGTATACTTTCTTTTAGGTTTACGTTTATTAAGTTCTTAAAAAAGTTGTCGCAGTCATTAGTCTAGATACTGCAGTTTACCTGCCCACGCAGGGCTGGATTTCTAAATAGGCTAAGTAGGCTGTAGCCTAGAGCGGCGAATTTTTGGGGGAGGCAAATTTTACGACCCATTAAAGCGGCACTCGGCATAAAAAAAATTATGATAAGATATGAATATTTTTAAGAAGAAAACAAATAATTTACATTAATGCGTACCGTAACGTATATACCGTAACGTATATACAGAACTAATATTTCGTAGCTAACATGGTCGCTGCGAGGGCAATTGCACCACCTCCTCCCGGATTTCGAAGTTGAAAGAAAAATAGTAGAACAGTTTTAAAAAATTCACCTATTTCGCTTTCGATATAGTGTGTAAAGGTACATAGATGATTCTAATATGTGTATCTATATTTTAAACAGCGCATACCACCTTATTTTGCAACTAACTAGCTACCTTTCCCCTAAGTGGGAGAACATTGTGACAGGGGCGGTAAATCAATCGTAGCCTACAGGTGGCAAATCTTCAAATCCCGCCCTGTGCCCACGGCAGATTTCTTTGCAATATTTGGCATTCGGCAAACAATCATTGATGGACTTCGACCATTTTTCGAGTGAAATATATAGATTTATTCTTCAGGGTAAAATCTTCAACTTTCCCTCCAAACTCGACTAATGACACGCAAATAAATCCGATACTCCCATTCTAAAACAATTCCAATTACGATTGTGCAAAATCGAATTCAAATTTCTGCATTCAGAGATCAAAATGGCGGACGTAGTATCGACTGTTTCTCGAGATGTTGCCAAACCGCGCGAACTTAAAGTTTACCTCGGGGAATTTTATACCTGTAGTGCAATCGATCTTTTCTGCCGCTTATTTCACCGAAGACTAATTCTGAGAACTTTATTAAAATTAAGTTGTATAGGCTCCTTGAAAACAAGTCCCGATTGCGGCGGGAGTAGGAATTTAGACGTTCTAGCAGCGGCAACACTCTTAATCTCGATAATAAACTGTGGGGAATTCGGTTTGGGAGCGGTGGCAATTACTCGGGAATGTCTCTTTTGACTTAATCACAGGACAAGTAGAAAATGGTTCGGAAGGGTAAATGTTGATTCCACTCATTAGAAGGAGGGCATGTAAAATGAACTCCAAAATAAAGTCTCGAAGTTGCGTTAGGTGCTGCCCGATTGCGGCGGGAGTAGGAATTTAGACGTTCTAGCAGTCAGCTCGAGTGTCAGCTCGTCACTTGACTGTGATTCTAAATTACGACGTCGCCAATGCCATCGCGTAAATCTAGTGCGACGATAATTGTACCCAATCGAACCGAAATATTCGTCGTAAGGTGCACGTTAAATCCTTCGTTGTGTAATGTCTTGCTGCTGCGTACGTTGTCACGCTCAAAATTACGAGGCTCATCGTCACCATTTTCTCCCCTTGTATCTTCGCGTTAGATACGAGGTACTAAACCAGTGCGACGGTTGGTTGGTAGACATATATATTCAGGTTTGTGTGCTTGGTCAGCGACCCGCTTATAAACCTTCGTCAAGTAAGACAGACACAACAGACAACACACACACATAAGTGGATCCATCTAATTTTTAGAGACAGAGGCCAACTAGAGGATCCCCAGAATTGGCTTGTCACCCCCAGAGGTATTGATTTGGTATGGGAACTTGGAGGACTTTCGGACCCAACAGATTTAACGAGCACGTACTCCGCTTATACTCGGTAGGTCTTCAGTGGTACCGGGACTCGATCGCAGGACCTTCCGATCCCGAGACCGAGACGCTGACCACTAGGCTCACTACGGCCCCAGTGCGATGGTAATTTATCCAAGTTCCAAATATGTATAGGTGCTGTGGAGCCCAGTTTGTAAGGCGCTTGTTTTTCATGCGAAATGTCACAGGTTCGGGTCCCGGCATTGCTAAAATACACTGCTCAAAACGATTAGGGGAACTCATGGTTTAATTAAACCCTTTCACCCCCAATGATTCCATTTGGTATCATCAGCTTGCGATTTTTTCTCTCACTAAGTTGAGCTCGCACTTATTTATCGTTAGATGGAAGAATCGTGTCTTTTGAAGAATGAAATAATTTTTGTTTTAATTAAATGAAAATATGAAAAACATGGTAAAATAAAATTCACTCCCACAAAATTTTATGAAATAAAATGACCCTAAATTCTTCACGCTTGCATTCTTAGACGTGTAAAAAAAATTGATTTTATCTCTTTTTTCAAATAAAGTTTTGAAAAAATTATTGTTATAATTTATTCAAAAGTTAGGATTCTAATATTCCCCCCCCCCCCTTAAGTTTTACTTAAAAAATTAAGATTTTTCCCTCTGTTTTTACCATTTCATTCTGGATGCATAATGAATCTATTTCACAACTTTTAGATTTTTATAATTAAAAATAAAAAGTTGGAACTGAAAGGGTAAACAAAAGTACGCAAAGTGCTACCCTAATTGTTTTGAGCAGTGTACTTCAAAGTCTAAAAGTAGCGTACTATGTCGTTCTTAAAACTTGCTTTGGGTGCCGATTTAGGTGTCGGCTCGTCACTTGACTGTGGTTCAAAATTACGACGCCCGTTTGCCATTAGTTCTTCTCGTCTAGGTCTAGTACAGCTATAATTCAACTCAATTACTGATACTCAGCCTTTTTAAATTTAGTTGGATCAACACTTCAGCACGTCTCTTTCTGGGTTTAGTTCTGTGTGAAATATTAATTAAGTTGTTGAGAAGTGTACCGTGGTGGTTGATTTTATACTTAAAAATATATTAGCCGGCGTTTTATTTAATGACTTTAGATCCTATTAGCGACAGGGCGACACATTCCGATTGAACTAATGAAATTTCCATGCGTCTAAAAATGTTTAAATTAAGCCTGGCATTTTCTGTTACAATAATACTTATCTTTGAGTTTCTGTTATTTATACATTCCTCGGAATTAACGTCCCTCTAGAGTTGCACAGTTGTCGACTGTGTTTACTTTCGGATTAACTGTTGATTGGAAAAGTGGCAGCTTTGGAATTCTTATTATCGTTCCTTTCAATTACCTAATCTATAATAATAAAAGAGAGTCTGTGTGTTTGTCTTCGGATCGTAAAAGACCTACTTATACTGCCCTCAGAAATTCGAAATTTTTGAGATAGATTCCCTTTAATACCAACGGGTGCACCTGAGGCTTAGTTTTTTCATATTTGTTCCATTTTTAGAGTAAATTCGAATTTTCTGAAATAAATACACCACTTTCGCTCAAATCCGATCATTTTTTCTCTTTCCTGATGCCATCGGCTGAAAAAATTAAATAAAACTTTTAACGAAAACATTTAAAATTCAAAATGTTTATTTTATTCTTTTGCCATTACCTTCAGAAACTAAATTCATTATTTGAAAAATAATTGACATGTTTCAAGTGACGTAATTCCGCCAGTCTTCATTCCCGGATTTTATTGTGGGTTTATTTGATGATTTTTTCATTGATTTTTCTGTGGACTGCATGTATGCATATTTTAGCAATAAATGTACAGTTAAGCTATTACTGAACTATGATGGTTAATAAAGGCCATCACACTAGAGCTATTAGTGTTTTAAGTGTTTATTTTTTCGCCAAATACGTTGCCAATCTCGCCAACTTATTAACTAAAATTCGCCAAATAGGCAAATTCTTTTATAAATAATTTATAAGCTGGTCGGTTGTTCGAAGGTCATTGTGTTAGAGCTGTATAATGGGTGTGTTTGTAGCTATATCTATTTTCTCGCCAAATCATTTCCCAAAACGCGCCAAATGAGTTAAAAGGTTTTATGTATTTATGAGGGAATTGTGGATGACATTTATGAGTGCATTTTATAGCGTATTTTTTATTTTGGAATTTTAAGGCAATGAATCGGGATTTTATACTTTATAACGAGCGGGAACAATAACATAACTTTATGATCCTATAACAGGTTATATGGTACACATATTTGGAACGATTTGATATTTTTTTAATCCGTGCGAAGAACGGGTATAAATTTGCCAGTATGAAATATAAGTTAATTAAAGTATTGTGATTGGGAGGGGGGAATCCTAAATGGATATTTTGTGTTTTCGACACGTTTTGGAGGGGGCCACCTCCTCAATTCAAATATTTGAGTGCTCAAATTAATGACCAAAATGAAATGCATCTCGAATTCGGAGCACGAATGGCAGCAGGGAATAGTTGCTATTACGCATTGCAAAAGTGACTACGGTCATCCTACTTGAACAGAAAGCTTAAAATTTTAGTGTACAGAGTCGTCATTGGACCAATTGTTGTATATGGCTCAGAAGTTCCGTTGGGTGCCCGCTCAGGTGTCGACCTCGTCACTTGACCAGGGTTCTAAAATACGAGGCGTTATTGGCTGTGTTAAAGCTCCTGAAGGAGGCTAGAAATAGGCAGCCGGAAACGATTACCTTACCTTACCTATATGGCTCAGAAACATGGACTTTTAGAAAGAGTGATGAAGGATTGTTGAGAGCATTGGAGAGAAAGATGCCGAGAAGAGTTTTTGGAGCAGTATGTGATAATGGAGAATGGATAATAAGAACAAATCGGGAAATATATGAAATGTATAAATAATCGGATATTGTCATAGTGATTAGGAAAAGGAGAGCCCAGTGGCTAGGACATGTTGAAAGGATGGAGTCTAAAGTAATGGTTTCCTAAGATTACGGTGCCGTCATCCGCCAGATTCGTAACGGTTACGTAAGACGTCACAGAAACCTTTTACGTACAAATGTATGGCGATGGTTTCCTAACAACACGTTAATCGTAACCGTAACGGATCTGTACCATCGTCACGGACGTTCTTGCTTTTCCGACTCTTCTTCACACGTTTTTCGGACACGTAACGGCTACTTTTGCGAGGGAAAAATGTTCGAAAAGAGCGCTTCTCAGTCGGCCTTTCTCTTCTGGGGCTATAGGATTCTTGTGGCGATTGTAGGGCTTCGAAACTAAATCTTCGCGCACATGATTTAAAACAAATTATCTTTGTTCGTAGATGCCGACGTATGAGGATATGGAAAGCCCCTTCAGTTGTCCTATGTTTGAAAATTTCACTTTCCCTCTGCCGGCTACTTTCTAAATCCGATTCCTCATCCTCCATCAGTATTAGCAGAGCTAAATTTTCATAATCCAAACTCATTTTTATATTGATTGAAGTTACGAACCGGCTAAAAAATCACGATGTGTCGGTTTGTTTACGTTTGGATCGGTTGCGGATTACGTTTCTTCATTTCGAGGAAACCGCATTCGCCGTAAACATTACGATCGGAATTGTAGCGGAGCGAATCTGTGACGTCACGCGTAGAGTTACGGTGACGGTGCAGTTATCTTAGGAAACCATTACTTTACAGAACAACCCGAAGACTCATGAAAGAAAACCCTAGCGGATCAAGACCTAAGAGGAAGACCAAGAATCAGATGGATGGACCAAGATGCAGAAGATCTTAAGACTTGGGGAATTACCAATTGGAAGCAAAAGTCGTCTAACAGGGTGGTATGGAGAAAAACCTTAAAGGAGGCCAGGGCCCTTCAGGGGCTGTAGCACCAATGATGGTGATGTCATCCTCAAGTAAGGCACGTACACTCTTAAAACAAAAGAGTGAAATTCACTCCTATAGGAGAAGTGCATTTTCGGCACCGGAAAGGAGTGGAAATTAACTCAGACTGAGTTAAAACCGCTCGTTTTAAGAGTGTAGGACTCAGATTGTTTTCTTTTATTTCTTTTACCCACTCCGAAAAAGAGTGAAATTCACTCCTATAGGAGAAGTGCATTTTCGGCACAGAAAGGAGTGAAAATTAACTCAGACTGAGTTAAAACCGCTCGTTTGTTTTAAGAGTGTACATGGTGGAAAGGGACATTTTTCACCAGGCAACCTGCACTTATGGTAACTGCGCTATGGCCAATCGGAAATGGGAATGACGAAATATAAATGCACAGGGTTAATTCAAACGTCTGCGGAAGTGTTCACTGTGTACACACAGTGCCGGATTTAAAGATCCAGGGCCCCTAGGCACTTGACATTAGGGGCCCCCCACCACCTCGAAGTTGGAAATTTAGCAAATTAAATACACTAGTACAGAACATATAATTTTTAACAGACTTTAATAAACGTCAGATTAATACAGTATATTACTATAGTTATGGGAGACCGGGGCTAGTTTTCCCATGGGGTAAGTTTTCCACCAGGCCTTGTACATGAAATGAGCCTTTAGCAGGCGCCAAATGGCTGCTTGGTTTATGAAGCAACCCGTTTTATGTCACAAGAATTTTTGCTCAGTTGGTGTTGTAATATTTTCGTTACAGCTGTTTTTGTAATTTTTTCAACGTTGCGTGAAGTTTCATGCTTACATTCAAACCTAAATCAAACGTACTTTTATTAAACTTACAGTTTTATTATTGCGTATTCTAAAAGTTGGCTCTTCTCTCTACGTAACCTATCCATTCGTTTTCAAAATAATTTAAAATTCTACTTGTCAAGGTACTATTAAAGTCAAAATATGACGGAGGGGCATGTTTTCCAAAATTTCACAGGGCAAGTTTTCCAACAATGCTTTGTAGAAAAGCATGCTTCAAACTTTGTAAATTAAGCCTAATATTCCAAAAACCAAATTATTTTTGTATCGTATGAACTCGTAATGAAAAAAAAAGTTTTGCTCCAGATTCAAAATTAAATTAGTTTATCAACTATCAGTTTTTTTTGCATCAGTTTTTAGCTGCGGTAGGATGTGGCCATTATTTGTGACAAAGTTAAAATATTAAATTTTTAAATTTTAACTTAAAATCTTGTCTATTTTATATTTTTAAATTATAATATTTATACTTTTAAATTAAAAAAGAAAACAAAAGGGCAATATTAGAAAAATAACTTTTTAATAAAATAAAACAATCAGCCATTCTTAAATAAGCACGTCACGTTTTGGCCGATTCATCGTGGCCACTTCGCAAAATGGCCGGAAAATATAGAATATTCACCGACTATTTCAATTACAAACTAACTAATAAAATTGATAGAACATATTTAAAAGTTTAAGCTGAACAAAAAAAAATTAAATGATTTAATATTTAAAACTTAAAAGAAGCTAATTCATATGTTTAATTAAACTTTCGACGTCGCACAGATGGATCTGTTGTTGTTGTTGTCGTGTCCATGTTGTATGCAAAAACTAGATGGATCCGAAGCTGTCGTAGACAGCTTCGCTATTCTTCTGCATCTTCGGAGATAATAAATTTTGGTCTTCAAAGCCAACCTGAAGAGACTGGCTTGAATTGCTGGCAGCCAAATATATGCTGCGGACAGTGGACACAGACAGTTTGGGCAGTGTGTGGAGAAGCTTCTTTATCCTTTCGTTGAGATTCATCCTTTTAAAGTTGTCGTAGTCGGCTGTATTGAGATATGTACGGTTACAATTAGAGCAGGGAGGAATATTAAATATTTTTGATAAGTCTACGGCTGGCAACTGCATTGGCGTCAACGAGAGTTATGAGGTTAGATGATTGGGGGCAAGCTCTTGATTCTTTGGCACAGGTGGATCTCCTATGAGAAATAAATTTAAAAATTGCATGCATTTTTATGCCGTTGTATAAAAAAAAGCAATGGGCTTGTTTCAACACTTTGTCAAAGAAAACAAAACAACCAATGAAATCGCAGTACACCGATTTTACTTATAAGCAAAATAAAAATCTTAAAATAACACGATGAAAAAAAAAGCGAATTCAAATATTAAGAATTATCAAAAATTATTATTTTTTTTTTTTTGTAGATATGTCAATATTTTATTTTTATGTATTTTTTATACTTCCTGTTTGAGAGTATATTAGACCTGATAGTAGACGATATATCGCAAAGAGTTCTATAGTAGGGTAGAGACTGAACCTACCAACCGCACCATGGAAAACACGGAGAAATATAGGGTGGCATGTGGGGCCGATGGCCGAGTGGTTTGGATCGCAGGCCATAACGCTAGCAGCCCGCGCGCTGTAATGTGCTGTTCGATTCTCGCCTTTGCCTGGGTGTACTTCCTTTCTCAGTATCAAAATTATAATTAACTAGACTTTTGCCACTCTATTCGGGCCCGTAGTGAGCCATGGCTGCCGATGGCAGCTCAGTATGAGTCGTTCCTCTACCCTACTATAGAACTCTTTGATATATCGGCGCCTTTATTCCCCCAAAGAGAAAATTACCTATAATAGCTTCTGCCTGGGAAAATACTCGTTTTAATAATAAATCCGAGGGGGGGGGGAAGGGAGAACTGTTTTTGTTATTTATTTTCTTTGACATTACTGATTTGCAGCACAATATAGCAACTCATAAAAAAAACAGGGGGAAAAAACAGCGCCACACATTTTATTTTATCTGAATTGGAATCCGTCGGACGATAGGTTTTATGGAGTTTTTGAATAAGGTTTTCAATTTTTTTAGGCGATTGTATCTTTTAAGGGCCCCCTTCCGACTGGCCTAGGCCGGGCCTTGTAGGCCTAGCCGTTATCGGCACTGTGTACACATCAACTTAAACATGCTTTATCATTTGATTTAAAAAAAAAAAACTTTCGAAGTCGGGAAAATCCACTTCATTATATGCGCTTACCTTAGACCCAAACTGAAACTCCAATCCTTTTCAGTAGGTTACTGGTGTCGAAAAAGAGCTTATATTTATTTAGATGTACTTTCAGCAGTATGTACTCATATGAAATAAGGCTACTTTCAGCAGTATGTACTCAATATGAAATATAAGGCTACTTTCAGCAGTATGTACTCAATATGAAATATAAGGCTACTTTCAGCAGTATGTACTCAATATGAAATATAAGGCTACTTTCAGCAGTATGTACTCAATATGAAATATAAGGCTACTTTCAGCAGTATATACTCAATATGAAATATAAGGCAATCGAAGTATTGCGACGGGGGTCGTGTTTAAAAGTTACTTGTATATCATGCACCTATGCAGATAAAAAAACTCAGAAATGTAATAGGGTTTTTTTTTCATAAAAAAGAGCAACTTTGTTTACTTTAAAACTTTATTAAGAAAATAAATCTGAAATTTTCGTAAAGGCTTTACAACGAATAAATCACGAACTTTTAGAACAAATTTTCTTCCAAACTTTCAAGCATGGTTACAAAATCTCTACTATACCCTCGAAAAATTGCTTCTAAAAAAGATATTTTTAAAGTTAAAAATTCCCCTCGCTTTAGGACCCTTTCTACTAGTGTGAAAAATAATCGCCATAAAAATGGAATAAAAATGCTGTCAGGTGAAAAAATATCCATACTTTTCTGCATACAGGGTTTTATATTTAGAGTTTTTTTCCCATCTCTATTGTCTACCGGTATAATAATGGAAAAGAAACGATTTGTTCTTATATCTATGTTATTTCAGTGATATACAGTCCCTGGACAAATTATTAGACGCACTGCAAGATATCATGTAAAATATTAATCACCGGGTGATGTTGTAACGTTTTATTATTTTAAATGGATTTGTTTTTTTATTTTTATATTATCCAATCCATTACCGATTTATTTGACATACATAAAACAGCATTATTTTAGAAAAGCATAAGTTTTAAAGAAAAGTGAAATGAATGTTAGTAAAAGTCAATATTGAGTTGAGCCACCTTTAGCCGTTATCAAAGCTTTCATTCTGCGCGGCATGGTATCCATGCAAGACTGTACTGTCTCCTGCATTTGAGGATGATGATGATTCCACACATAAATAATCTTATAATAAATAATTAATATAAATTAATCTTAATCATAATTATCTTAAAATAAATACAAATATGTAGTCTACAACAATTATTTTAAATAAAAAACAATAATATTGTAGTTTAAATATACAAGTATTGCATAAAAACTCTTGAGAAACATAAAATTACTAATAACAAGAAGTTCATAAAGAACTAAAATAGCCTACTTTCCTGTTACTTAAATACTTACTGAAGTTCTAATCGGGAAAAAAAACTAGGTTCCTAAAGTAAATATCATCAACAGCCGTTTCTACACTAGATTTATACACATTAGAAAAAAAAATCGAAACACAGCACCCAGCTATAATTTAAATTTCTAAAAGCCAAAAGCAACTATTTTCCTTAATATTCTTTCGTAAATTAATTAAATATTATTTATCATCTGCTCGTGATTTATTTGTAGTTCGCAGAATAATTAAATATTTATTGATAACAAAAGTAATGAAACTACTCCGAACTGCATTAAAAAATAAGAAATGTAAATTAAAACTAAGCATAATTGCATGCAAAGGTATGCCTTGCCGCTAACTTGGTAGATAATTAATCAATAATCAAAGAATCAAATTGTGCTACATTTTATGACGTCATTCAAAACTGATTCATGAAAATATTATTTTGCTTCAAATATGTTTAAATAAAGTTTCTCATGCCATTGTTGATTTGGCAACAGTGATTTAAATGACTCAAAATTGAATTTCAATGCTAATTCTATGGGAAATTCGCCGACAGATAGTAGATTTATGTCCGTCCGGACGTACAGACAGACGGACAAAAAGTATGAAAGTTGGGTATCTGAGGTCATAGCTTTCTAACAAAAAAAGAATTTTTAAGATCCGATGGATAGAACCGATTTTGGAAGGGGGGTACGGACAGACAGACGGACATCGACCGCATGTCAATACCTACTTTTTCATTTTTTTAATTTCGAATTAAAAAAAGAAAAGTAGGCTAAAAAATACAGTGCGTCTAATAATTTGTCCAGTCCAGGGACTGTATTAAGTCTTGGGCCATTTTTCAACAATACATTTAAATGATAGAAAAATCTACGGTAACTACCCTTTGCGCATGACCAATTATCTCGGAAATCTTATGACGACAGACAAAGACTAGGAACTCGTGTACCAAAGTTAGGATCTCTAGTTATTTTTGTTATTCAAGCTATGGAGTGCTTTCAGACTGACAGGAGGACCAATGTACGAAAACCACCTTTTTAGAATCAGCACCCTCCAAAACGTGTAGAAAGCACAAAATCTCCATTTCGGATTTTTGATCCTATCGCAATTACTTTCACCTTATATTTCATATTACGTGTTTTAAAGTAAAAGTATACAGTGTCGAAATAGTTTTTTGTTACACAAAAAATACTTTTTTTTAATATCATGCAAAAAAACTAACTTTTTCAAATCAATAATCGTGGCAAAAATAAATGCTTTTAACGAAATCGTGTTTCAAAGTTACTTTTACGTACTAGTGCGACAAAGTAAATAAGAGCATCTGATTGGTGTAAAATTCTTTATATGAGCGTGATATTTTATTTGGCGGCTTTGTGATTAGTGGAAAATTCTTTATTTGAACGCGATTCTTTATTTGGCGTCTTATTTCCAATGCCAATCTAAGAAATACTTTTTGCACGTGATTTTAAAATAATCAATAATATAAATAATCACCTTCAAATCATTTGAACGTGATAATATAATAATTAATAAGCCAATCAATAAATGTCAATTTAATAAATACTTTTTTTGCACGTTATTATAAAAAATAGTGTATGACAACACGTTGAAAATAGCCTTTTTTAAACTCGTAAAATAATTTATTCAACTCGTTTAAAAAAGCCTTACTTTTCACACTAGTTGCCTAAATAACTATTTTAATAGTATGAGGTAAAAACAAAAAGGTGTATAAGTGTTACTTTGTTTCCACATTCGAAATTAGTTTAATTGCTTTTAAAACTAATTCTTAATACTTATTAAAATCATGAAATTTATAAAAGTTATGGATAATATAAAAATATAATGGTTGGGAGAAATATATATCCCTTAGGTGGTTAAAGAGCAGAAGCTATGCCGAACAGATACGCAAAATAAACGGTTTTTTTTTATACTTACTGCTACCCCCTTTTACAATTTTGCGATGCATATTTTTTCCCGCGGAGAAAAAAAAAATCGGTTTTATTACAATAACAAATGCAAACGATTTCGAAACAAATCTTTTGGAGACTCTAGGTATTCTGGAATCCCTTAAGGTATATATGATATATTTTTTTTATGGTTTGGCCTTTTTGCCTAAAAATGCGTGCGTGCGGTATTCTATTTTTAGGCTTAGCAATGTATTATTTTACGAAGAGAATGCAATGCCTTTTATGCTATGATTCTAAGAAACGAAAATTTAAATAAATGTTTGCCAAAACGGATCCAAGTTTGTTTTTATTTAAATTTAAAAGGGGCTTTTTTCAAATGAGCGAATTCTGTTTGATATTCTTTTTGTTAAAACCCGCTGGGAAAGATGCAGTTTTGAGAAGTTTATGTCTCAAGAGTTTGAGAAGTTTTAAAAGAAGATGCTGTTTATATTACTTCAGTTTTGACCAAAGTTAAAGCACCATATTTTTGTGTATGTAGAATATTGTGTGTATTATATTATGCAAAGCGTAAATTTACTTTAATTTTAAACGGCGCATATAAATTTTAAATACTCATTTGCCAATGGGGGCTGGGGAGCCCAGTCGGTTAGGCGTACGCTTTGCATGCGAAAGGTCCCAGGTTCGGGTCCGGGCAACGCCAAAAATTACTGCAGACCTATAAACGGCCCGTGCAGCCCAAAAATGTCCGACGAATAATACCCCGTGTAGAGGGAGTGCACGTTAAATATGCTCCAAAGTCCCAACGCTGCGTACGATGTCGCGCCCTTAACGGTTGTGTTGGGTGCCTACTCAGGTGTCGGCTCGTCACTTGACTATGGTTCTAAAAAACGACGCCCGTCGCTAATAGCCCTCGTGTAGCTCTAGTGCGACGATAATTCAAACCTACCTACCTGATTTGCCAATATACTATTTTCCTATTAGCGGGTTAGTGGCCGAGAGGTATTACGTGTCCGCCTCATAAGCCCAAGTTTGTGGGTTTTGCGCCCCAGCTGTCGGATTTTCGGGAAATTATTCTACTAAGTTCCTGCGTTCTTCCGGTCAAAAGTTCTGTTTTTTTTAATCTAAAAAAATCAACCAGGTTTGTAACAGAATCTGTCACTTATCCCTCTTCCACACAACATTTGTGTTCAAGAGGGGAAAAAAGGCGTCAAACACAGTTTTATTTCTTTATTAAACATTTACACGTTAAATTTGGCTAGTTTCATTTATTTTCTTTCGAAAATTCAATAATTATTTCTTATCGTTTGCTAAATTAATTTTTACTCAAAGAATAAAATAGATAATATTTCTTGCTTTTAAATAAAAGTAAAACACTTCATATCAACATACAATTTTTTTCGACACATTTGGATAAAATATTTATAAATTATTCTAATATCAGGGAAAATGAGATAGATGAAGTTTTGCAACCGTTTATTTATATCCGTTTTATTTATAACGCTTTTAATATACAGTCCCTGGACAAATTATTAGACTCGCTGCAAAATATCATGTAAAATATTAATTACCGGGTGATATTGTACCGTTTTATTATTTTAAATAGATTTGTTTTTTATTTTTATATTATCCAATCAATTACCGATTTATTTGACATAAATAAAACGGCATTCATTTAGAAAAGCATAAGTTTATTAAGTTTTAAAGAAAAGTGAAATGAATGTTAGTAAAAGTCAATATTTAGTGAAGCCACCTTTAGCCGCTATCAAAGCTTTAATTCTACGCGGCATGCTATCAATGCAAGACTGTACTGTCTCCTGCATTTGAGGATGATGATATGATTCCACACATAAATCATCTTATAATAAATAATTAATATAAATTAATCTTAATCATATCTTAAAATAAATACAAATCTGTAGTCTACAACAATTCTTTTAAATAAAAAATCAATAATATTGATTTATTGAGTGGTAATTGAAAGTCGTGTAGTGTTACACAAATCGAATTTTAATTAAAATTTATTTTTAGTTTAGTTTAGTTTGAATTATCGTCGCATTAGAGCTACACGAGGGCTATTGGTGACGGGCGTCGTATTTTAGAACCACAGTCAAGTGACGAGCGCGACACCTGAGTTGGCACCCAACGCAACCGTTAAGGGCGACATCGTACGCAGCGTTGGGACTTTGATGCGTATTTTAACGTGCACTCCCTCTACACGGGGTATTATTCGTCGGACATTTTTGGCTGCACGGGCCGTTTATAGGTCGGCAGTTATTTTGGCGATGCCCGGCCCCGAACCTGGGACCTTTCGCATGCTAGGCGAGCGCCTAACCGACTGGGCTCCCCAGCCCCTAATTAAAATTTATAAAGTATAAGTGCATAAATAATGAAACTCGTGAGAGAAAAATTTATTTGATTGCAAAAGAAAGGATGCAATAAAGTACATAAAATAATACTTATTATAAATACGAACAATAGTATCAAAACAATAGAATTATAAATATTTACAATAAGCAAATATTAAAAAAAATGTCTTTTGAATAATGCGCCATACAAATCCATGCTCATTTTCTTTCTTTTAAAAATAAGAAATATTCAAACAAAAAAAATATTGAATTGTCTAACAATAGATAAAATAACGCAAAATTAATTCACAAAAACAAAGACTTCGGTATGAATAAAATCAACTTCATTTTCAAAAGCTCGAATCTAAATATCATTGGAGGAAGAGAATATGTCAAGATCGAATGTGGGATTTTTTTTTTCGTCTGCTGAAGTGTTGACAGAAATTCCAAAGAATTCGTTTTATACTTTCAAGATACCATCTTCTTTTAATTATTTTCTAATTTAACTTTCATTGTTTTCTCTCGAAAAATAAATTCAAAAAGAAAATATTCAAGAGGCAAGAACAAAAAGATTTCTTCTCAGGAAAACTTTTGCAATTACTATCCTTGTTTTTTTTAAATCTTGGAATCGCAGTATCTAAGCGGCCATTTTGTTACTTGACGTTGAGATCGCCATTTTTTTAAAAAATTTTGTCGAGAGAGTTAATCTTTGATCAAGAAGATCTTCGAGATTTCCCTTTTCAACTCAAAATTTGAAAAGGTAAATAAAAAGAGTGGTGTTATCAGGGAAAGTATAAATGTTTGGGATTCGGGCAGAATAGAACCAATAAAACCAATGTTCTGGTAGACCACATAATATATTTTTGTTACTTTAAAAATTAAATTTAAAATTATAACTTTTAATGGGGTTGCTTCACGGAGGATCTGGCAATAGCTCTGCGGTTTTGTTTTCATGTCTCTCAAATTACTTTTGTTGATATTCGAAATTGAGTTTTCTAAGAATAAGTTATTTTAGTAGTTATTTTTTAAAATTACAACTTCTTGCTGTGGTGTTGGTTGTTTTAATCATTTATCAAGGAAAACTTGCATTGAAAGAAGTTGGAATTTTTAAAAATTGACAACTAAAATATTCTCTTCGAAAACTTACTCCCGAACACCAAAACAACAGTAATTCGAGAGACATGAAAACAAAACCGTAGAGCTATTGCCAGATCCTCCGTGAAATAACCCCATTATATTTTTTGAGCACATATAATTAAAAATCGAACACTTAAAATATGGAAAAAGTTTAAATTATTGTTTGACAATGTATTTTTTCCAGTTTATGAATATTTTATCAATACAAAAGTAATATGAAGATTGCAGGACACATTGCGAGTTGTATGGGATTGTTTCAGATGATGTAACGTTCTTGATTTCATTTTTTCGGATTCGATTCGGACTGCGATTTCATTGGCTATCATGGTTTCACGTACTGCGATTTTATTGGTTGCTTCGGTTTCATTCTCAAAATGACCGATTTAGTTGAAAAGAAACTTTTCTTTCAATACAAACTTTTTTAAAAAAAGTTTTGAACATCCAACAGAACAGTAAGAAGTTGCATTAAAAAAATTAATAAGTAAAATATTCTTAAAAAACTCATTTTCGAATACCAAAACAGAAATAATTCCAGGCAACAAATGAAAACAAACGTTGAAGTGTTGCTATCCGCGACGTGAAACAACTACATTATAAAGATTATATAAACAACCTTATGAATAACAAAGAAATACATGCACATCAATTTATGCAAAATATGTTGCACAATTTACAAATGCATTTTATTTACTTAATGAGGAATACACATTTAGAACTATATATTTTTTTTAACAATACACATAATTTAAAATAGTTATTTATGCAACTAGTGTGAAAAAGTAAGGCTTTTTTTAAATGAGTTGAATAAATTATTTCACGGGAGTACGAGCGAGTCAAATAAATTCACGAGTTTAAAAAAGGCTACTTTCAACGTGTGGTCATACACTATTTTTTATAATAATGTGCAAAAAAAGTATTATTAAATTGCATTTATTGATTGGCTTGTTAATTATTTTATTATCACGTTCAAATGATTTGAAGGTGATTATTTTATTAATGATTATTTTAAAATCACGTGCAAAAAGTATTTATTAGATTGGTATTAGAAATAAGACGCCAAATAAAGAATCACGTTCAAATAAAGAATTTTTACACCAATCACAAAGCCGCCGAATAAAACATCACGCTCAAATAAAGAATTTTACACCAATCAGATGCTCTTATTTACTTTGTCGCACTAGTGCGTAAAAGTAAGTTTGTAACACGATTTCGTTAAAAGCATCACTTTTGCCACGATTATTGATTTGAAAAAATTAGGTTTTTTTTGCACGATATTTAAAAAAAATAATACTTTGATGATTTTAATAAATAAATTTCAATTTCAATTGAGGTGTCATTTTAAAAATTTCCATTCGAAAGTTGTATGGAAGGGTACCTTTCGTTTAATTAAATGTTTTGAATAAATTAGATTTAATGAAAATTACCTTTTCATTTTATAATAACCATCTTTATAACTCATCAAAAATAATCTTGGGTGTTATTATCAATGCCAGGCATTCTTAAGAATCTTATCTTCAAATATTTTTTTTTGTATTGTTACTTTAGGATAACAAATTCGATTTAAATTAAGAGGGACTGTCAGTCCCATAGAGCTAATGCATTAGTTTTGGAATCACAACTTTTGCCAAAGAATTGCATTGCCATGTTATCTCATTTTCACCAGGTATTTGAATCATCATAACATCCATTTAAAACAAAATTGAAAAGAAAATAACATCCGGCTATTTAATAATTAATTGATAAAGTTTTAAAATAGTGTCGCCATCTGCTGTATATTTTTTGCATTTTAAAACTTCAAAAAGATATAACTAGATAACATTTTCGTTTCAAATTTGTTTCATTTCAATGTTATGTTGATTCCCATACCTGGGGAAACAGAGCTAACTTGGCAAAGCAATACTTCTGCAGAAGTTGTGATTCCAAAACTAATGCATTAGCTCTATGGGACTGACAATCCCTCTTAAGAAACCTAGCTTTCAAGAGCTAAGAATCATTGAGAAAGTAATTTTTGATATTTTTTTAGTTGTGGGGAAATTCTTTACGTATAAGTTATTTATGCATTAAATTTTTATTTGTTCTTTTAAGAACAACTTTGTTTATATTTAACCAAATTTACTGATGAAATTTTATACTATGGATTTAGTTACTTTGGTGGTTCTTCCTCACGTTTAATGACTGGTTAGAAATTACAAATTCATTCACCAATAGCTCACGCATAATTGGCTTGTTAACAGTTGACGTAACTCTTTTTCCAGAGTTTTCCTTGTTTCCCTTCCACGATTGCATTGGTTGTTTTGTTTTAAGGGGGACCCAAAGAGTTCTATAGTAGGGTAGAGGAACGACTCGTACTGAGCTGCCATCGGCAGCCATGGCTCACTACGGAGCCCGAGTAGAGTGGCAAAAGTGCTAGTTAATATATAATTTTGATACTGAGAAAGGAAGTACACCCAGGGCAAAGGCGGGAATCGAACCCGCACCTGTTACAGAGCGCGGACTGCTAGCGTTATGGCCTGCGATCCAAACCACTCGGCCATGGGGCCCCACATGCCACCCTATATTGTCTCCGTGTTGGTCCATGGTGCTGTTGCCAGGTTCAGTCTCTACCCTACTATAGAACTCTTCGGGGGGGACCGGAGTCCTCCATTGAAGCCCATGGGCTGCAATGGAGGTAGATTCTGAGAAAGGGGCCGCAAATAGATTCTTCCGCAAATAGATTCTTCCGCAAATAGATTCTTCCGCAAATAGATTCTTCCGCAAATAGATTCTTCCGCAAATAGATTCTTCCGCAAATAGATTCTTCCGCAAATAGATTCTTCCGCAAATAGATTCTTCCGCAAATAGATTCTAAGAAAAAGGGTACATAAAAAAGGCCATTTTAACATGCATGTTAAAATGGCCTTTTTTATGTACCCTTTTTCTCAGAATCTATTTGATACATTTTAATGAAATTTTTACTAGCTATTAAATAGATATTCAACTATACTTTACTGGAGGCATTTTTAAAAAAAAAATTTAGTTTTTAAATTATAAATTTTTAAGTGAAACTACATATATTTGACCTACATTTAAAAAGAAAAAAACAGATAAACTCTTAAATACGCATAAAAATTTTCAGGTTGATACTTATAGTAGATTCTAAGAAAAAGGTACACGAACATTGAAAAGCATTTAAAGTAAACAATAGTGATTTCTTATGAAACATAAGGGGATTTTACCTAAACAACATTTTAAAAAATATATTAAAAATACTTCTAGTACATGAAACTTTTATTTTTAGATTTCGTTGTAAAGCTAAGATTGCATAGTTTAAGAAACAACAAAAACATTGAAACGCCAAAGCTTAAATTCTAAATGAGCGTTTTTTTTCGTTTGCTGTGTTTTGTTTTACAGTTTTTTAAGCAAAACGTGTTCTTTTTTTCCTGCTATTTATAAAACTTTATCGGTTTTAGTTCGTTTAAATTTCTACTATGCAAATCATCACAAAAACCATGCAAATCATTACAAGAAGTATGCAAATCATTACAAGAACTATGTCAAATCATTACAAAAATATGCAAATCATTACAAAAACTATGCAAATCATTACAAAAACTATGCAAATCATAACAAGAACTATGCAAATCATTAAAAGAACTATGCAAATCATTACAAAAACTATGCAAATCATTACAAAAACTCTGCAAATCATTACAAAACGTCAATGTTGTTATAAAACTTCGGTTTTGATGATATTTTGTGTTATGCAGAGAAATTTAGCGAAAAAGGTGAGACCAGCAATTTAACGTTATTCAGTAACAGAGAAAAGCTTTAGTTATAGGTACTGACTGAAAAGCTTGTACACAATATTTAAGAAACAGAAAGAGACACAGAAAACTCACTTTCGCGAACACCTAAACAACTGAAGAGTACAGGGGGAAAACCGCTTAACTTCGTAGAAAACTTTCCGCATCAGGCCTCTTTGTCGATGAAAGCGAGTCATCGCCTAAACTGGTGTAAGGAAACCAGTTTCTCAGTTTGTTTTTCTCTCGCGGCAACCCTGATTCACGCCAGATATCAGTGGACATGAGTCACACGTTTGTACCGCCAAAGAAGAACCGAAAGGAAAACCGGTTTCCTGTCGCCAATGTCCGCCAAACAGACACAATTACGGGACGACTCCTAATAAATCAAGCGGTTCTTCCCATGTACTCTTCAAATGTAATTCCAGAAGTACCAAAAGGAAAACAGTACCGCTGGAACTGTTGCCACTCACTACGTGAAACATGCTCATTTAAAATATGTTTATTAATAATGATATTGACCATTGAATAGTTATAGGTATTTTCCATTCAAAATTGTCCTGTTTTTATTACTATTTTTATGCCTGGTAAAATCGTGTATGTTTTAACCTTTTCAGTCCCAAGGACAATTTGGCATCATCATTTTAGAAAGAAAAAAAAATTCTGATCGTCTATAGCCATTTATGATGTCAAAAAGCACATCATTCGATTCTTCAAACTTTTTTCTATTAGAAAATATTTTTCATTAATCGAAATAGATGTCAGCCCGATTATTTTTTAATTATGATAAGAAACATGATGATGCCAAATGGCATCACTGGGACTGAAAGGGTTAAAGACTTTGACAAATATTGCTGGAACTCTTGCCCCCCCACTATATTTGAAACATGCTCTTTCATTGGTTTTATAAAACTATTTCTTAAGCTAAAATAAAAATAATATATAATTGAAACCTACACTGAAAATGACGTAACAAAATAAGATTTCTTAAGGTTTCCAAAAACCCATTCGCACTCAAAGTGGCAACATAAATTCTATACTCCTATGACAAGAGTTAAAAATTCGCTGTAAAATTATTCCCAGGTTTAAAATTGCCATTGTAAATTTCCATGTGACACTCCATTCTGAGCTTTTTAAGTTACGGGAAACTTTTACGACCACCAAGCAGGAGTCGTTACCATTTATTCTAGAAGACAGGTTATTATATCGAATTGGATTTTTTTTTAAAAATAAGGTTAATAAAATGAAGATATTGTTAACCCTCTGAGAGAAACGGGCATATGGTCAATTCTACCATAATTTTTAATTTTATGCCCCTTGGGCATAACTTTTGAAAAAATTAATAATTCTTTTTAATTTTTATTATTATACTAAAAGACTGGTCCTTATATAATTGCAAAACGGAATTTTTTAAAGCAAAGAAACTCCCAAAAAATTTTAGGACACAAAACAATTCAGAAAATTCACTACCGTCCCATGTCCCGGATGTCAAACTTTTAGTTTAGTGCTCAAAACTAACACATTTTTGAGCTAAAAATTACATTCATTTGGATTTTAAACTGAAGTAATACTGCATCTTAACACATTCCTTCCATAAAATTCTGGCTTTTAATATTTATAATGTGTATTTCTCTTCTCCTAACTTTGTCCCTGGGTTTTGGTACATTCACTGACCTCATTGCTAAAGTGGTGAAGAGAGGCATTGGATGGAACTATAGTGATTCTTCAATCATGAAAACTGTATTGCAGAAAACTCGCATTTCAGTTAGCAGCCGCATTTTTTTGCTATACTTCACTAATAAGCCCCAAAGTTTTAAAAAAAAATCTATAAAATGAGCTGCGTGGCTTTATTACTTTCCTTACAATCCCCATGGTTAAGGTTAATTTTTGCTTACTAATTGGAATTTTATCTATAAATATGTTGAAGTGGATTATATGAGAAGTAAAAAAATCCATTTTTATTAAACTGGAGTTAGTTTCAACACAAAAAAGACCGGAAAACATCGTGAATTTCCTTACCTTCCGTTCCTTACCATCACAATGATCTAGGGATGGAAAACTGAAACCGGTTTTGAGACTAACCGGTTTGTTCGTGACTTCGGTTTCATTCAAAATTAGTTATTTACATAAGGCCAGTTTCAACCGATTTCTTTGATACCTGTTTTTTTAAAACTGCCATCCCTAATAATTTTCTTTGAATTTTAAATGAGCCTTGCTGAACTTTTTTTTTTGTAATTCTAGAACCCTTATAACCGAAACCCCGTCCCCCTTCTTAACCCAAACATTTAAAGTGATTTTGAAAAAATAAATTTCCAAAGTTTTTTTTCTACCCGAAATTAGAAATTATGGTAGAACTGCCCATATGAACCCGTCACCTGACTATCAGGTTATCCAGCAACCGCAGTTTTTTTTAAAAATTTAAATTTTAAAATTTGGAGTATGTAGCAGTCATTTCTTATCGACTGCTACTGGAATATAATTTTTTAAAAATTGCAAAAAAATATAAATACAAAATCTAAATTTTAATATCATGTAGTGAAAACAAGTTTGCGCCTCAATCAATTTGCGTTTTCCTCAGAGGGTTTAAACTTTTTCTTTTATAGTAAGGGTCGTTTTACACGCAGAAGTTCCGGTAATTTATGTCGAACGTCCGTTTCCTGATGATCATAGTGGCACTGTTAACATATTAACGACAAATTTGAGAAGAATTTTCGAGCCAAACATTACGAAATATCACCATATCATTATTTTTTTTTTAATTTTAAACATGATATATAGTAAAAATTTAGATTGAAAGGTTTTTGTAAAAAAATGGGGATATCACTCTTATATCTTGTAAGTCCTGATTTTGTAAAGTGATTCGTTTCACAACACCTATTTTTATATAAACATGCTTGATGTTGTCTCCATACGGATCTAGCATAGTCGGCAGTACTCCAATCTTTCTCAGGCTGGCGCTCATAGCCGGACACTCATAGATGTGAGTAGGCGTAAGCTGTGTATCAGGACAATGTTCACAGCTTCTATAGATCTTCTTGCCATCTATCTTCATACCCCTGTGGTGTCCGGTTCTCAGCCTAGTTATGGTTTTAAGAGTAGATCTGTTCGCAGTTATTTCAGAGAGAAGATGTTTGGTCTGAATGGATTTTTCTCCAAGCTTATATCTGGCCACTGCATTCGCATCCTGAAGAGAAACATCACTGCAGCTAGTGTTGAGGTCTCTGCCCTCCTTGGCCAATCTATCCGCAGTTTCATTATCTTCTATGTCGACGTGTGCAGGAATCCACTGGAGGATGCAGGTCTTGTTTATTATCTTACGATTTCAATCATTGAATATATTAAATTATAAAAATAAACACGACTTAAAAATAATATCGTAATTACATGATGAGAGATAAACCTTATTACATAAAGTTCATGAAATTGGTTAAACAAGCTTTTTGTTAAATTTAATTTAAAAAATATGTTCTTATTGTTGGTCAATATATTATTAGATTATAAAAATGCATTAAGTAATTGAGTATTCTTCATAAGTATGTTTCCTTAATATTTAGAATGAATTTAGCAACAAATTTTTCAGGACCGTTCTTTAGAAATTTGCCTTTGCTGAGATATTTTCAGATAGGTCTTTCTTTCGCGTAAAAAATCGTTCAAATTTGTACGCGAAAGAAAGACCTATCTAAAAATATCTCAGCAAAAGCAAATATAAAGTAAAAAATGACTATGCATACCTTTTGATACTCATAAAACGGATATCCCTGCCAAATATTTTTGATCTAGATTCTAGGTTCATTTGGAACGATTTTGTGATAATTTGAATTTTTACTAAAACTTTGTACGGCTCTCCTGAAGAATGGTAATTTTCGCGATAGGTCTCTTTTCCGCGTACGGTGCGATATTAGGTAATTAAACGAGAAACTGAAGACTCTGTAATATATAACTAATTCTAATCTTCAAAAATATCTTTAATAAGGAAAAGTATAAAACGATTGTTATACTTTTCATAAAACTTCTCTAAAACAAAACATTCTTGATTCATATTAAGTTTTCAAAGCTCAATGTTCAATATACTGTTTTATCCATTTCACTTCAGAATAATTTGCTACACAAAGCAGACGATTACATAAAAAGAAAATGCTCTTAAGGTCGTTTGAACACTTAATCTTCATCAAATATTCAAATAGCGGCAGACGACAAATTAAACTTCCGCACCCCTTTTCCGATTGGTCCTCGAAGCGAGAATTGATTGAATAAGTTCGAAATTGGAATATTTTCCTCCCCCCCCCTCCCAAAACTTTCGCGCCAATTACTACTTTTATGGCCCTAGTGTTCGGAAATTTTGTTCCAAATTGCAATCGAATGTCGGTTCTGAAGATTAAGGAAGGAATTAATCAACGATGTCGGGAAAAAAAAGGAAATTGTAATAGTTTTATAAGTTATTAGTTCAGTCCCTGGACAAATTATTCGACGCACTGCAAGATTTCATGTAAAATATTAATTACCGGATGATATTGTACCGTTTTATTATTTTAAATTGATTTGTTTTTTTATTTTTATATTGAATTAATTTCCAATTTATTTGACATAAATAAAACAGCATTCATTTAGAAAATCATAAGTATATTAAGTTTTAAAGAAAAGTGAAATGAATGTTAGTAAAAGTCAAATATTTAGTTGAGCCACCTTTAGCCGCTATCAAAGCTTTAATTCTACGCGGCATGCTATCAATGCAAGACTGTACCGTCTCCTGCATTTGAGGATGATGATTCCACACATAAATAATCTTCTAATAATTAATATAAATCAATCTTAATCATAATTATCTTAAAATAAATACAAATATGTAGTCTACAACAATTCTTTCAAATAAAAATCAATAATATTGTAGTTTAAATATACCATTATTGCATAAAAACTCGTAAGAAACATAAAATTACTAAAAAAAAAATACAGTGCGTTTAATAATTTCTCCAGGGACTGTATCTATTAAACGGATTAAAAGATTTTCCCCATCATTGCATTACCTTTATTCATTACATTATAGGCGTAATTTATAACCGACTTGTTCAATATTTTCTTATTGTAACTTAGTTATTAGTTCACACGCAAAATAAACTCAGCAACATCACTCTAAACTGATTTTACTTGACATTTTTTACATACACCTTCGAGAACCGTAACATCATTCAAAATCAAAACGAACACCACTCGGTTCAACGTCTACAATTGGAATGTCTCAAGTGCTTTTTGAATGGAAAGTTCGTGGGTGAAAAAATCGCTTCTTCTTCGGTCGCGCGCCGCCGCAATTCTTGGCGTGAGATCCGCTGTCTTGGCGAGCCGACCGCCTGTTACATTATCCAATTGCGCATTATAAGCATCTGTGTTTAGATTCAATCCATCACTCTTCTATTACATTAACCAATGTCTTCAATATTTACTCATGCCACCAAAAATTACCCCCACCAATCTTTCACTAAATTTACACAAATTACCCTAGGACTAAACTGTTCCGAAATATTATTTGATAACATATCCCCATCGCTACAAGAAGGCCATTTATATTGTCACCCACTATCTGTCCAATTCCCTTTCGTCCCTAATCCGAAAATATGTTTCCCTATCCGTAAGTATCTTTTCCCCTAAGTTTTAACAATCCTTCTCCGGTAAATTTGGTGTAGCTTAATTGCTTATCCTACTATCCGGTTTGAAAATAGCAGATGTTGGCATCGAAGTGGTTGAAGCCCTGATTTGTAAGAACGCAAAATCGGACGCTGAGCAGTGCGTCCGAATTTTTCTCTTTCTTATTGGCCCTAGTTGTCGCGTGACCGCGGCCCCAAAATTAACGTTAATCTCAGAGTTCGAAAATCTCGAATCAGTCGTGGTTTGATTAGAGCGTCCAAAACGTACGAAATTGAAGATGTTTCTACCTATTCGAATGAGATAACGGTGGCCTTCGTCTACTACGCATGAGTTATATGCGGACGCATTGCCAGACGTGAATTCTAACAAACCACCCATGCGAAGGTAAGACACTGATATCGATGAGCTGGGCGTTTTTTTTAACGCTTTGACGTACGTTTCCAGTCCTTACAAACCAGGGCTTAAAAAGAGTTGGAATCGGATGATCCCTAGTGAGTTGGACCACGGCCTACACAACTGATAAAGCCACAGAAGCTTTTCGTGACGCCACGCTATCCGTCTGGTTCTATTTATTGACTTTTCTAAAAAATAAGTCCGAAATCTAATCGCGAGCGGTCAATTATACTTCCCGGATTCCGAGTAGAGGTTTCGTTCCTCTCTTTCTATACAGCCTATAACCCGAACCACACGGATAGTGTGACATCACAGAAAGCTTTTGTGGCCTTACTAGTTGAGTCGGCCGCGGTTTGACCTTCCTTTTGCCAAAAACGTCATCACTGTGACCGACTTTAAGTAATGGTTTCCTAAGATAACGGCACCGTCACCATAACTCTACGCGTGACGTCACAGATTCGCTCCGCTACAATTCCGATCGTAATGTTTACGGCGAATGCGGTTTCCTCGAAATGAAGAAACGTAATCCGCAACCGATCCAAACGTAAACAAACCGACACATCGTGATTTTTTAGCCGCTTCGTAACTTCAATTATTTGAAAAATGAGTTTGGATTATGAAAATTTAGCTCTGCTAATACTGATGGAGGATGAGGAATCGGATTTAGAAAGTAGCCGGCAGAGGGAAAGTGAAATTTTCAAACATAGGACAACTGAAGGGGCTTTCCATATCCTCATACGTCGGCATCTACGAGCAAAGATAATTTGTTTTAAATCATGTGCGCGAAGATTTAGTTTCGAAGCCCTACAATCGCCACAAGAATCCTATAGTCCCAGAAGAGAAAGGCCGACTGAGAAGCGCTCTTTTCGAACATTTTTCTATCGCAAAAGTAGCCGTTACGTGTCCGAAAAACGTGTGAAGAAGAGTCGGAAAAGCAAGAACGTCCGTGACAATGGTACAGATCCGTTACGGTTACGATTAACGTGTTGTTAGGAAACCATAGCCATACATTTGTACGTAAAAGGTTTCTGTGACGTCATACGTAACCGTTACGAATCTGGCGGATGACGGCATCGTAATCTTAGGAAACCATTACTTTATAGGTTAAACAAAACATTCGTTTTATAAAACGAATGTAGAGAAACTTAGGTGATTAAGCAGCGGTTACTCTTTATTTTTTCATTTAGTAAACCATTTAAAGACAACTTGACCGAGTTAGGCCGGGCATACTTCATTATTATAAACAAGTAGGTTTGTTACAGAATCTGTCACTTAAACCGCTTCCACACAACATTTGTGCTCATCAGGAAACAAACTATTGATATGCACCTCAGAAAGAAATTCGCCAAACAGGGCCTTTACCCAGTTGTAATTCAAACTTTTAAACTCCAAAATTAACTATTTTCATTAATCTTCTTTCTCAGATTTAATAATCGTTCGACTTCATCGTTTGCTTAATTTGTTTGAAGTTAGAAGAATAATAATGTAATCTTTTGTAGTAAATATCTTTGTGTCGCCACAATTTATCATTTACATTTCTTTCGAAAATTCAGTTATTTATCGTTTGTTAAATTAATTTACAGTTCGAAAAATATATAATTAATGCAATTGATGCTTTAAAAATAAAAGCGAAACTTTGCATATTTTTTATGCCAAGTTAGAATTCTCTATGCATCTTTCTTCATACATATATAATCAACCATCAAAAGAACTCACTTGTGATATTACAACAATCCAAACTGAATTATATCGCATAAATAAATATTCTTTCAAAAGTTTTTATTTTAATTTTCTAAAAAGTTTCTCGTATGTTTAACGAAATGGCAACAGTGAAAATATTGAATAAAAATGGAATTTGCATGTTATTTCAATGTAGATTAAATTTTTAGTTATTTAAATTTTAAATAAACTTCCAATTTAAATTTTTTAATGAAATTTGGAATGTAGCCTAATCTGAATTTTTGCTTCGAAATGACGTATCCCACTTGTTTGTGAGACTTACGGTTCGTTCTGTGAAAGTGGGTGACAGACGGATGGACGGACGGACGGACTGAACGATTATAAAACCTTCCACTTCTTACGTTATTCACGTAGTGTGGAAGCTAATAGGGTAAAGAGTAAACGGTCAAGTGGTGTCCGAAGCTTTGACTTGCAACCAACTGATAATGTATCGGTCTATTTTAATTGTTTTTTTCTGTGGGCGTGTTTCGCCTTTAAAGATCACGGTCTATTTATAATTAGCATGTTTCATCTCTTGAGTAACAACAATTCCATAGGAATGAAAATAAGTTCTCAATTGGTTAATCAATGGGCAGAGTTGACTGAGCTTACCGTGTCAAACCACCATTTAACGAATCCACTATAAAATTGAGTAAGTAAAGCAGGAATGAGATTTACGTGGTACGTAGTTGGTTGGTAGACATATATTTTCGGGCTTGTGTGCTTGGTCACAAAGACCCGCTTATAAACCATCGTCAAGAAGGACGGACACGACATACACACACACACAAGACAGATGCTGCCATCTATCGCCACCTCCGAAATTTAGACATGTCCCTGAAGGGGAGGGAAATAGTCTCCAGGTACCTGTACCCGTGGTAAACTGCGCAATGACCGACCACAGGACTTTCGGACCCAACAGATTTAAAGAACACGTACTCCGTATATACTCGGTACGGGTCTTCAGATGTGTCGAGACTCGATCGCGGGGCCTTCCGATCCCGAGACCGATATCTTAACCACTAGGCTCCCCACGGCCCCCGTGTCACGTAAAACAATCTAATTGATGTTTTCAAACAATCTAAAACCGGTTCTCCGATGACTGAGCATTTCTGTAGTGGGATTTGAATTTCGTGCCGGCATCCGAAGCATTGATCACTGAATAATTGATCAGGATTCGCTGATTTGGGACGTTGGAAGTGAAATGTATCGCCAAAATACGAAGCGACATCCGCCAAATTCATAAAAATGAATCCGGTAAGGGATTAGAGGGAAATTTGTGGGTATTATAAAGAAAGCAGGGTTGCTATAATTTCTTTGTTCGCCAACGTCATAGACTGCCTCAAACTCTTGTATATATCAATAGTTAAATAGTTTTAATAATTCTTCCACTAGAATACTAGTAAATTCTAAAAACTACAAAACTCATTTCATGGGAATGTACAGTCCTTGGACAAATTATTAGACGCACTGCAAGATATCATGTAAAATATTCATTACCGGGTGATATTGTACCGATTTATTATTATAAATTGATTTGTTTTTATTTTTATATTATCCAATCAATTACCGATTTATTGGACATCAATAAAACAGCATTCATTTAGAAAATCATAAGTTTATTAAGTTTTAAAGAAAAGTGAAATTAATGTTAGTAAAAATCAATATTGAGTTGAGCCTCCTTTAGCCGCTATCAAAGCTTTAATTCTGCGCGGCATGCAATCAATCCAAGACTGTACTGTCTCCTGCATTTGAGGAGGAGGATTCCACACATAAACGGAACGTTATGTGTACCACGTTCATGTATCACTTTGTAAACACAGTGCTGCCATATTTTAAAAATAAATACAAATATGTAGTCTACAACAATTTTTTTTAAAAACAACTTTTTCAGAAACAACCACACTGCCAAACCTGTAGAAAATACAAAATCTCCACTTCGGATATTCAACCCCATTACTTTCAGTACCTTATATTTTACATTATGTAATTACAGTCCCTGGACAAATTATTAGACGCACTGCAAGATTTCATGTATCAATCAATGATGAACAAAATACCTTTAGAAGGACATTTGTGTTCCTAAACTTAAGCTATTGAAGAGAAAATACTATCTGCTATACTTAATACATATATCGACATCTTTTTTAATGATATGGCGTTCTTTGGTATGTTTTCATCATTACTAAAAAAAATACAGTGCGTCTAATAATTTGTCCATGGACTGTAAGTACTGAGTCGCGTTTTCATGTCCGTGGATAGAATTTGGTTTTACTGTCGTTTTATTAGAAGGTACTGTAGTATCTTATCCAATAACTTGTTGCGAGGTTAATAAATTCTCACTCCCGTATTCACTGAAACCCAAGGGTGTGAGGTTAAAATGTTGGTTCATACACTGAAGAGCCAAAATAACTGGTATAGGCGGGGCTGTGGGGAGCCTAGTGGTCAGCGTCTCGGTCTCGGTCTCGAGATAGGAAGGTCCTGCGATCGAGTCCCGGTACCGCTGAAGACCCACCGAGTATATGCAGTACGTGCTCGTTAAATCTGTTGGGTCCGAAAGTACTGTGGTCGGTCATTGCGCAGTTTCCCACGGGTACAGGTCCCTGGAGACTATTTCCCTCCCCTTCAGGGACATGTCTAAATTGTGGAGGTGGCGATAGATGGCAGCATCTGTCTTGTATGTGTATGTCGTGTCCGTCCTTCTTGACGAAGGTTTATCAGTGGGTCTCTGTGACCAAGCACACAAGCCTGAAAATATGTCTACCAACCAACCGGTATAGGCATACATCTACGAATAAAGGTGTATAAAACCAATCGAAGTTTGTCGCTATGTTCAGCAGCGTCTATGTGCTGCTATCATAACAGCTTATGAAAATTAAAAGGATTTTGAAAGTATCGGGGGTTGAGAAATGGAATTACATATCCGTGCATCTCCGAGGTGGAGATGAATTTTGTATTTTCACTTACAACAATTTCACGAGTGTACCATGAATATCGATAATTCAGTAAAACATCAAATCTACGACATAGCTTTGACCTTAAAACATCGTGCAAAGCCGGGTCCATTGACAACTGATCATTAAATGTTATAAACGTCTATGTCGATTCTATGTCGTACAAGTGTCGACTTGTTAACCATTTAATGAATATTCACCGATATGGGCTTCTGGAGCTGTATATATCACGTATCCGCAATATATCATGCTTAATGATTTTCGTCCGTCGTCTATGATCCGTTTTTGCATGATCTTTTTAGGCCGCAGCCGTGTCGTAATTTTAATGTTTTACTGGATTATCGATATTCATGGTACACTCGTGAAATTGTCGTACGTGAAAATCCGAAATTCATCTCCACCTCGGAGATGCATGGCTTTGGAATTCCATTTCTCAACCCCCGATACTTTCAAAATCCCTTCAATTTTCATAACCTGTCATGACAGCAGCACATAGACGCTGCTGAACATAGCGACGGACTTCGATTGGTTTTATACACCTTTATTCGCAGATGTATGCCTATACCACCAGTTATTTTGGATCTTCAGTGTATATCCCCGAATAAACTGTTTTGAATCGTTAAAAATTACGCCACTTATTTTGAACAGAGCGTATACGGATCCGTTAACGAAAGTGGGTTTACAAGGACTGCTTAAGATTGGTTCAAATTGTCATGTGATGGGCTGTTTCGCGTTGGTTGGTTGGTAGACATATATTTTCAGGCTTGTGTGCTTGGTCACAAAGACCCGCTTATAAACCATCGTCAAGAAGGACGGACACGACATACACACACATACAAGACAGATGCTGCCATCTGTCGCTACCTCCACAATTTAGACATGTCCCTGAAGGGGAGGGAAATAGTCTCCAGGGACCTGTACCCGTGGGAAACTGCGCAATGACCGCCCATAGGACTTTCGGACCCCACAGATTTAACGAGCACGTACTCCGCATATACTCGACAAACACAAACATCCGTGCCTTACCGGGATTCGAACCCGAACCCAGAGGCACCAAAAGTTAGCTCCCTAACCAATGCGCCGCTGGGTCGGCTTTGTTTTGAGAATTTAGATGTTTTCACTTGATGCAATTTCAACTTACAGAATAGATGCGTTTGATGCCAGCTCAAGTATCAGCATCGTTATTTGAACGTGGTTCCAAAGGACAGTAACTTCTTTGTAGCTCTAGTTTTATGTTATTTCAACCCAAAACCATTCCATGCCAATTTTATTTCCAGTAACGCATTTCCTACCATATTTCATCCCCTTCAGGGACATGTCTAAATTGTGGAGGTAGGGTTAGATGGCAGCATCTGTCTTGTATGTGTGTGTATGTCGTGTCCGTCCTCCTTGACGATGGTTTATAAGCGGGTCTTTGTGACCAAGCACACAAGCCTGAAAATATGTCTACCAACCATATTTCATTCTTACCTTTCCTTCGATTGTTTCTCTGATTGGTGCTCTGTGGTGGGAACCTGACATTGATTTACCAATCAAGGCTCTATAAAAAATTATATTCATTTAGCATTATTGTTACCACTCAAGACTTGAAACATGCCAATCCTAGCAACCTAACTCCACCACAAAGACCGAATACAGATCGCAATCGAAATTTACATAAACACACCATCATTTTACCCCTGTTCCTAAACATCCCACAGAAATGCCCCGATAAACGTAAGAGCGGCCTAATTACCCCGGACATACCCTCTTAAAAGAGAGTTTAATGCGATTTAAAATGATCTATGAACCAATCGGAATTATCGCAGGAGACAGTCCGCCAATGATGAATGGACACGTGTCAATGGTCCGCCATTGATTAGGGATTAGTGCGTGGGGATTTTACCAGGGATTTTCCCTTTTCTGTTGTGTTGTTTTTCCTTATTGGAGGATAGAGTAAGGTGGGGTGGTGTCTTGTTAGAAAACTATGGAAAGAGTGGTTTGTCAGGTGAGGTCAGTGATGGGTTTTATAAGAGGCCCGAACAAACGCTTGGCGAATGTTTTTGTGATATTTTTTTGCTTTTTATCAAGTTATGATACTCAAAGCTCAAGACCTCAGCCCAAGGCCTGAGCTAACTTCAGCTTGTAAGGTGGTTCTGGGGAGCCCAATCGGTTAGGCATTCGCCTAGCATGCGGAAAGTCCCAGGTTCGGGTCCGGGCATCGCCAAAATAACTGCCGACCTATAAACGGCCCGTGCAGCCAAAAATGTCCGACGAATAATACCCCGTGTGGAGGGGTGTACGTTAAATATCCTTCAAAGTCCTAACGCTGCGTACGATGTCGCCCTTAACGGTTGCGTTGGGTGCCTACTCAGGTGTCGGCTCGTCACTTGACTGTGGTTCTAAAATACGACGCCCGTCGCCAATAGCCCTCATGTAGCTCTAGTTCGATGATAATTCAAACTAAACTAAACAAACAGCTAAAACGGATCATATATCTATGGTGTTGTGTCACAGTTACGTTAAAAACTATTATCCCCCACAAAACAATAGCCCTTGTGTAGCTCTAGTGTGATGATAATTCAACCTACCCCCCCCCCCCCCCTAACCGCGCTCCTCCCTATACCAATCGTCATTTAATAAGATTTCAACTCGATACGCAAATAACTTTGGTTTATTTGGTAATATTTCAACGATTTGGTGGTGGCTGGGAAGTCCAGTCGGTAAGGCGCTCGCCTTGCATACGAAAGGTCCCAGGTTCAGGCCCGGACAATGCCAAAACTACTGCCGACCTACAGTCCCTGGACAAATTATTAGACGCACTGCAAGATTTCATGTATCAATCAATGATGAACAAAATACCTTTAGAAGGACATTTGTGTTCCTAAACTTAAGCTATTGAATAGAAAATACTATCTGCTATACTTAATACATATATCGACCTCTTTTTTAATACGGCATTCTTTGGTATGTTTTCCTCATTACTAAAAAAAATACAGTGCGTCTAATAATTTGTCCAGGGACTGTATAAATGATCTGTGCTGCCAAAAAATTCCTATGATTTACAACAACCCGTAGAGAGAGTGCACGTTAAATATGCTTCAAAATTCCAAATTCGCGTACGATGTCGCCTTAAAGTAAGTCTCCGTTGGGTACCGGGTGTCGGCTCGTCACTTGCCTGTGTTTATAAAGTATGACACCCGTCGCTAATTGCCCTCGTGTAGCTTTAGTGCGACGATACTTCAACTCCGCCCCATAAGCAAACCGCGCTCCGCCCCTTTCCCATCGTCCTTTACTAGGATCTCTGCGCAGTGACAACGACAGTCAATTTTCTGTGGCCTCTTCTCAACAATAGGGTACTTGACTGTATCGCTAAAATATCTTCCAATATTAAATTATAGTTTGAACACAAAAATAACAAACGTATATTTTGGTATGGCAAAATAAATCTTTAAATAATTTGTAATAGTTATTTATGCAACAAGTGTGAAAAGTAACACTTTTTAAAACTAGTGGATTTTATTTCACGAGCGAGGTACGAGCGAGTGAAACAATGATACGTGTTTTAAAAAGTTTACTTTTCACACGTGTTTCATACACTATTTTTTTTATAATTACGTGAAAAAATCAAATATCATTGGTTCAAAAATAATTCACGTGCTAATTTTTTTACGTAAAGAAGATCGGCATCGATAAATCTCTGGAACTACGAAAGGCAAACATATTTTTTAGTTTAAAGTCAAACATTTGAACATGGATATTGATTCAAAAATAAAAATAATAATAATATTCACGCGCATAATATTTATAAATAAAGCAGATCAATAAATTTCTGGATTTTATGAATATTATAAAATAGAAATTTTACTTGAAATGTTGGCATCTTATAAAAAGAGTGAAAAAAAGTAATTTTTTTCACTGCTTTTGGGTGAAAAAAAGTAATTTTTTATCACTGTTTCTAAAAATTATAACTTTTCGCACACGTCTGATATTAAAATTAGTGTAAAAATCGGATTTTTTCACGCAATTATAAAAAAATCATTTTAAAATAGTTTATTTTTCCTCGGTACGTCATGTGATCAAACACGTCGATTTGGCTGACGTCATGTCACTAGTATATATATAAACAAACCGGTGTGGTGTTTTTTTGCTTGCCATTAAACTGGATTTAATCTAATATACTATTAAAATAAGAATTATATAGATAATGGGTGAAGGTTTTACAGAAGCGGATAGTTCAAATTTGCTTAAAGTAGATTCCAAAATGGTGTTTCAAAGTTTGTTTATAGTTAATAGTGACATCATAGATACCACGTGACAGCCACAAAGCGTTTTCGGGTGTCATTTTTCGTCCTAATTTTAAAATTCATTTTTCTTCCTTTTTATGGGGTATTTGAAAAAAAAAAAACATGATATAAGAAAATAAAAATAGAAAAAAAAAGAAAATATACAAATAATATATTTGAAAAAAAGAAAGTTTGGAAAAATATAAAAATAGAATATAAAAAAGAAAATAAGGTCTAATATTTGTGGCATAAGAATATTTTAAGCCAATAAATTTTTTTTAGTCAAATACCCTATTTGGCGACTTTCAGGACAGCTTCACGTTTTTGGTCGCCAAGCATCTTTCCTCACACTCCAACCTCTACATTTCTTCTCTTCTGTCCCTTGTTTTATGGGGATAAATGACTTTTGCCGGTGGTGTTAATTCGATCCCCTGGATTTTGTTGTCTGTTTGGGAGGGAATGAGGGAATTTTTGTTTAGCCTGGATGTGTTTCGGATTCTCTTCTGATAGGTTCCCAGTGGGTAAGGCGCTTGCCTTACATGCGAAAGTTCCCAGGTTCGTCCGGGCAATGGAAAAGTAACTGCCGACCTTTAAACGGTCTGTGCAGCTAAAAAGTCTGACGAATAATACTACGTGAAGAGGACCTGCATGTTGAATATGCTTCAAAGTACCGACGCTGCAAAGGATGTCGCCCTTAAAAGTTGCTTTGAGTGCCTACTCGGATGTCGGATCATTTTTTGTCTGCGTTGATTATAATCGTTCAGTCCGTACGTCTGTCAGTCACCCACTTACATAGCTTAAATTACAAATGCTACGGACAAGTGAGATACGTCAAAAATTCAGCGCATCGAAATTAGAATACATTGAAAATTTCAGAAGAGAATTCGAATTCGAAGTACTCCAATTATTAAAAAAAAGAAACTGCAAAATTGAATGCTCATTTAAAAAGCATAGAAAGCCATTTTTATTAGAATTAAATCACCATTGCCATTCGCAACAATTGCTCGAGAAACTTTAATTCTTTTAGACAATAAATTAAAATTAATTTATTTTTGAGGCATCGATCCGTTTGAAATGACGTCAAATATATTTCACTACGAGATTCTTTGTATGTTGATATGAAATGTTTTCATTCTATTTAAAAGCGAGGAATATGACATATTTATTCTTTGAAATATAAATTAATTTTTGCAAACGATAAGTAATAATTATTGAATTTACGAAATAAAATAAATGAAACTAGCCAAATTTAGCATGTAAATGTTTAATATAGAATTAATGTTGTGTTTGGCGCCTTTTTACCTGTTAAACATAACTGTTGTGTGGAAGCGGGTTAAGTGACTGATTCTGTTACAAACCTACTTGTTTATCTTTGTCTTAGATATTCTATGTAACAAAACTAGAAAATCAAAATAAATTTCCAAATTGGTTAAATGAATGAATTTAACTATTTAGCGTTCATAAAGTACAATTAACTGAACAAGAAATAATTAAGTTAATAATTTAATTGACATTCGTATGGGATCACGCCTCTGATCGAAGGCGACTTTTTAGAAAAATAACAAATAAATATAAGAGTTGAAGTAAACTAATATTTATTATTTTATTTATTGATATAGATGGAAGAATAAATATTTATGCAACTAGTGTGAAAAGTAAGGCTTTTTTAAACTTGTTGAATAAATTCACGAGTTTAAAAAAGCTATTTTCAACGTGTTGTCATACACTATTTTTTTATACTAACGTGCAAAAAAGTATTTATTAAATTAGCATTTATTGATTGGCTTATTAATTATTTTATTATCAAGGTCAAATGATTTGAACGTGATTATTTATATTAATGATTATTTTAAAATCACGTGCAAAAAGTATTTCTTAGATTGGCATTGGAAATAACACGCCAAATAAAGAATCACGTTCAAGTAAAGAATTTTCCACCAATCAGATTCTCTTATTTACTTTGTCGCACTAGTGCGTAAAAGTAACTTTGAAACACGATTTCGTTAAAAGCATCACTTTTGCCACGATAATTGATCTGAAAGGTTTTTTTGCACGATATTATAAAAACATTATTTTAAAACAATAGAACTCTCACGGGTCCTATCATTGAAATGGACGATAATTAAAAAATTTGCATTCCAATCATAATACCAGAAAGGAAAGTTATCTGACGTGTATGTTTAGTTCTACAATATTATTCCATCTAAAACCCATTTAAAAGACCTCAAATCGACTTCAAAGTTTGTTCGGCGTAACCATAAATTCACAAAAACGATGCGAAAATACCATAGAGTTGAAAATACCTTTTCTTATTTACTTTAGAATATATTTTCTCGTTTTGCATCCTATCACAACTAATAATTTATATATGCCACAACAGAGTTGTTGTTATTCTTCTCCTGTATACCTTTTCATGCATTGGCGAGTTTTTTTTATCCTGATTCTCGGTGGAACAAATTCAAACTCGACAGCCAAAAAGCACCGAAGGGCAAACGACAAAGTCCTCTGTAAGGGCCATAGATATCATAGTTGAAGTATTAGATTGGCAGATCACGTGACCTCCAATGCTAACGACGGGACGCGCATGGAGGCGAAAATAAGAGTGCAAAATGGCCAGTGTTGCCACCACTTTAAGGAGAAAAATGCTACGGCATCATCGGGAAAATACCATTTATTTCTAAAATTACAAAAAAATATCGTAAAAATACTAGCTGCATTTTGGAATCTTTTTAGTGACTTGAAATGCTTTTCTAGTATTTTTTTGGGTAATTTTAGAATAATTTTAGAGACCTGTAAGTTATCTACATTTGTTATTTTTAAAAAACCGTTTGTAAAAATATTCAATACAGCCGGAGAAATGTGGCAGAGAAAATAGTTTTTTCGCCATTGGATTAACACTGAGGCACTTGAGATTGGAGACCCGCGGTCCAGCGCGCCCATTCCCTCTTAAACTACTACTTTTAACTTACTAACTACATTCAACAGATAAGCAAGTAACTGCAGAGCGTCAATTTGTTGACATTTTGTAAATTAATAAAAAAATTGACTTGTTGTGGCTGAAGCTGCGAACTAGGTAAGTGTTCTTGGCAATAACCCTGGATGCCAAATCAAGCAGATTTGTCCGCTCCTTGGCATGCTCTCGGCGGCTTCCTTGAGCCACTCGACGATTCGAAGTTATTTTCAATTAAGAGGTCAAAGTTTTACCCTGGCAAGGTGGTATCTATAAATTCTACTAGTATTCTACAACTGGATAAACGATAGGCATATGTCATACCTTTCTAACAAAAACCCCTATTTTTTAAAATAGTGATTAGAACAGAGAGTGAACCAGGGCAGCTAAAAGTAGTTTTATGCAGACAGGCGGACGGAAAAACATACGCATAAAAGGACCGAAATCTCTATGTTGTCAATACCTAAAAAAAAGAACACTCAACCTCTCATTCTATTTCAGCTCTTTCATAACCTTGGTTACTACCATAGATATCATAGTTAAAGTATTAGATTGGAAGATCACGTGACCTCCAATGCTAACGACGGGACGCGCATGGAGGCCAAATAAGAGGGCAAAATGGCCAGTGTTGCTGCCACTTTAAGGAGAAAAATACTACGAAAAAATACCATTTAATTCTAAAATTAAAAAAAAATACCAGAAAGGGATTTAAAGTCACTAAAAAGATTCCAAAATGTGCAGCTAGTATTTTTACGATATTTTTTTGTAATTTTAGAAATAAATGGTATTTTTTCGTAGTATTTTTCTCCTTAAAGTGGCAGCAACACTGGCCATTTTGCCCCCTTATTTGGCCTCCATGCGCGTCCCGTCGTTAGCATTGGAGGTCACGTGATCTGCCAATCTAATACTTCAACTATGATATCTATGTTTACTACTAAGTGCTCGGTCGATCTCCAGGATGTCGTTGACAAAACCAACAAAATGCAAAAGATGCTCCCAGGCACAACAACAAAAAAGTCAGCAACCCCCCCAAAAAATCCTCCCTTAGAAGTTTTTTCAAGCGTCTGCCTATTTTGCATTCGATTTAAGTCTCACAAACTCTTGTCTGTGCCTTTTTTTTTTCTTTCGCGGTTCCGGAAGACTTGTTTTGCTTTTGCAAGAAATGGCAGCATCGGTATGCGAAGCGCGCGACGTCTGACGGTTAGGTGACGTACTAACATAAACGTCCACTCTCCTTTCAGGAATACCTTAGGGTGTGTCGTAGTTTAATCTTTGGCTGGTTATCTCCGGGTTTGGCTGAACAATAGTTTATGGACATGTTTTTTTAAAAATTATTTTGCATTTTCCTCACGGGATCAGTCACTTGACTGTGGTTCTAAATTATGACGCCCGCCACCAATAGACCTTGCGCTATTGTGCCACCTATTGCGACGATTATGATTGTAGTGATATCCTTAGTTGTATTAGTTTCTCTGTTCCTAGTATATTGTTAAGGGACAGTCCACTTTTCAATTCTTTTCCCCATAAATATAATTATGTTAATAACTATTGTCTTTAAATTTTATGCAATTTTTAATCGTGTTCAAGACGATGTTGATATATTTTTATGTCCTATACTGAGTTTAAGAAAAGATGTTTGTCAAATATTTTGTTCTATTTATTTGTTTCTTAGGTACAGTTTGCTGGCTTCGTTGTTTTATTTATATTTTAGGGCATTGTTTTAATGATCATATTGGCGTTTGTATTTTTAATTCTTTTGGTGTTTCCTTGTAATTTTTTTTTGTATTTGTGATCTTTATAGTTAGTCCTCTGCCTGTAAATGCACCTGTTCTGTTTGGTGGTTGAAATAAATAAATAATTCACCTAAAAAGTCATTTTGCGAGCTTAGACTATACGCGTACGAAGACAATGCAAGTTAAATCTGTCATGGTTGAATGTCTTGGCTTGATACTTTCACATTTCGCGGGACGGAATTTTCTGGTGATTTCTTCGCGACACCGTATACACAGTTAAAGGACCGCAGTATATACAGTTGAAGGACCACCGTATACACAGTTAAAAACCACCGTTTACACAGTTAAAGGACCACCGTATACACAGTTAAAGGACCACCGTATACACAGTTAAAGGACCACCGTATACACAGTTAAAGGACCACCGTATACACAGTTAAAGGACCACCGTATACACAGTTAAAGGACCACCGTATACACAGTTAAAGGACCACCGTATACACAGTTAAAGGACCACCGTATACACAGTTAAAGGACCACCGTATACACAGTTAAAGGACCACCGTATACACAGTTAAAGGACCACCGTATACACAGTTAAAGGACCACCGTATATACAGTTAAAGGACCACCGTATACACAGTTAAAGGACCACCGTATACACAGTTAAAGAACCACCGTTTACACAGTTAAAAACCACCGTTTACACAGGTAAAGGACCACCATACACACAGTTAAAGCAGTATACACAGTTAAATAAAGACAGTAGACCGCAATCACTTGCGCCTGCGAAATGGAAAAGTACCAACGTCTGTTGTAAGAACTCAAAAACAGCTACAAAAAAGTGTGCTATAGTTAAACTCATAGTTTCCTTGCACAGAGGCCACGACCATGAACGGAGCTATAAAACACGCGGAGCAGTCGGATAAAGACAAAATTAAACGGATGACATTTTCTCTTCATCTGATTGCTCCGCGCGTTGTATAGCTCCGCCCATGGTCGTGGCCTCTGTGCAAGGAAACTATGAGTTTAACTATAAATGATTTTCCAGGGGGGAAAACGTTCCATCCATTATTGTGGTTACTGCAGTTCACCTGCTCACTGCAGCCAATAGCCCTCGTGTAGTTCTAGTGCGACGATAATTCAAACTAAACCTGCTCACGGCAGTATTGTTCTCTTCATTTGATGCGCTGTTAAAAGTTAAGAGTTGCGTTACCAAAAGTGTTTACTATAGTAACAACTTTAATGCGACCAGTTGCCAACGTATAGTGCGAAAGAGAATTGAATTGTCATTGGTTTTACACTTATTAACTTAAGGTTATCGTCGCACTAGAGCTATACAAGAGGGATATTGGCCACGGGCGTCTTTATTTAGAACCACAGTCATGTGACCAGCCAACTCCTGATTAGGCACTCAATGCGACTTTTACATCGTACGCAGCGTCGGGACTTTGAAAAATATTTAACGTGCAGTACCACCACATGGGGTATTATTCTTTGGACATTTTTGGCTGCATTTGCCAAGGATCGATGGGTTTTTCGATCAACCTTCAATAAGAATTTAATATTCAGAGTAAAGAAAAGACAACGTCTGTCGGGTCAGCTAGTTTGTAATAAAGATAATGACTCTCTTTAGATCGTCCTATGGATTTATCTGTTTTATAATTTAATGTTGAAAATACAAAAATAGTGCTGTTGCTGCTGACGTTGTCATGTTTATGGAAAGAAATTATGAAAGTCAAATAAGTCCATTCTTGGACCACACAGCCTCAGCAATCGGAATAAAGATCCTCGAATGGATAGTCACTAAGACGTCCAAGCAAAGGAGAACGTGTTCAAGATTTAATTTTGTTCTGTCACAATTTTTGCAGCTGGAATCAAAGAGTTCTACAGTAGGGTAGAGACTGAACCTGGCAACAGCACCATGGACCAACACAGAGACGATATAAGGTAGCATGTGGGGTCCGATGGCCGAATGGTTTGGATAGCAGGTCATAACGCTAGCAGTCCGGGCTCTGTAACAGGTGCGGGTGCGGGTTCGATTCCCGCCTTTGCCCTGGGTGTACTTCCTTTCTCAGTATCAAAATTATAAATTAACGAGCACTTTTGCCACTCTATTCGGGCTCCGTAGGGAGCCATGGCTGCCGATGGCAGCTCTGTACGAGTCGTTCCTCTACCCTACTATAGAACTCTTTGGCTGGGAAATGTTCTAATACCAGTTCCGTCCATCTGAAAAAATGTCTATCAAATATTGTTTTAAAGAAAAATTGGCATAACTTGGCGACAGTTAACTCCAAACGTGTCCCACACTGGCTACTTTTCTCTAAACAACAACAAATAGTCCAATGCAGTATACAGTAACGTTTTTCTTCAACAGCAAAAACTACCCCATTTTTTTTCACTATCTTCTGCTTCCATGGAACACTTTCGGCCCCCCCCCCCTTCTTTTTGGAACGCACGTTCTCTCCGGAAATGGAATACTCTGTTAGGAGAGAGGGGGTGAGAGAAATTGTTTTTTAAATCGCCCCTGGGCGTCTCGGAAAACAAACTCAACAAAAAAAGTGTCGAAGGAAAAGGTGATATAGGTGTAGGTAAGTGAAAAAGGAGGACGGACATTTTTTTTGTATGTTATGCACGCATGGAGTTGAGATGGAGATGCTTGGCGAGAAACAAAGTGAAGCCGCCAGAAAGTCGCCAAGTAATTTTAGTAAAGGCCTTATCACACGAGAGCTCGTTCGTACGCCATATCAAAAACTGGTTTTTGGAGCAGTTTTTGCTCGATGAGCATTTTCGAGTGGACTCGAAAAAATCCGGCTCATTTTTGCTGTTCGAACGGGTGCTCCAATCAGAACGAAGTTCTGTCGTGACGTCATGGTCGAGCCCCCTCCTTGTACCTCCTCCTCCAATACCACGATAATACTGCTTTTAAGTTTTTGATGTCACGCATGACGTAGCCGTTCTCTTGTGACGTTCTTGCTGTCCCAAAAGTTGTTCGACGAGCGACGTTCGTACCGTCTGATAAGAGCTTAAGCCCAACCAAAACGGTCACTCAATGTTGCTGAACGCATGACTTTATTCCTTGTTGACTTGTGCCTCCAGATCATAGCCTGGAAGGCAAGAGGAGTGCAGTAGCATCCGTTGGCATAAGGCTTTGAGTACCCGTGAGAAGGGGGAAGTCTGACTTCTACTCCGAGAGGGCGCCACCTTCTCAATTTAGGCACGTCGCTTAAAGGGAGGGACATTTTTCTCCAATTGACCTTCACACATGGTACTGCGCTATGATCGCAGACAGAACTCACAGATTTAACGAGCACGTTCTCCGCATGTACTCAGGACAACACAAGTATCTATGCCCTAATCCAGGATTGGCACCCGAGCCCACTCGCTTGACAAGTGAGAGACGAAACCAGCTTAGCGGCTGCGCGACTACTTTATTCCTCAAAGAGCGTTAACTAAAAATAACAAAATATGCGTCAGTTGACTGTGGTTCTAAAATACGACGCCCGTCGCCAATAGCCCTCGTGTAGCTCTAGTGCGACGATAATTCAAACTAACCTAACCATAACAAAAAAAAATATGACTGTTTGTAGGCTGTAGCGTGAGATCTGAATTCATACAAGATGGTCGTAATTTCCTTCACAACTAAGAAAAATACGTTGTAATAGGGTACTTGACTAAATAAAAATTATTGGCTTAAAATATTCTTATGCCAAAAATATTAGACCCGTATTTTTTCTTTTTTTCAAATACCCCATAAAAAGGGGGGAAAATGAATTTTAAAATTAGGACGAAACATCACTCCCGAAAGCGCTTTGTGGTATCTATGATGTCACCAGTGACTATAAACAAACTTTGAAACACCATTTCGGAATCTACTTTAAGCACATTAGAACTATCCGCCTCTGTAAAACCTCCACCCATTATCTATATAATTCTTATTTTAATAGTAAGTTAGATTAAAACCAGTTTAATTACAAACAAAAAAAAAACATCACCGGATTGTTTATACATACTAGTGACGTCAGCCCAAATCGACGTGTTTGTGATCACGTGACGTACCGATGAAAAAAAAGCCATTTGAAAATGATTTTTATTTTTATCAATTATTTAAAGATTTATTTTGCCAAAAAATATATACGTTTGTTATGTTTGGGTTCAAACTATAATTTAATTAATATTGGAAGGTATTTTAGCGATACTGTCAAGTACCCTATTATATAGTTTATATGCGAGAGTCAAAAATCGCTAAGTCGATGCGCTAAGCCTATCGAAACTGCACTTTAGTATAGTGCCAAATACATCGCCAAGGGGTTTGTTTGGGCTTACTACAAATCGATCAATGGCTTCACTTGGGAAACCGGTTTTTGTATTGGTTTTTGCCCGGCAGCACCTCCAACTTCTTAGCTCAATGTTTGCACGTCACCTGAATAAGAATGTACGTTCTTTTTTTTTTGTGTATATTTTTTGTATTTTGTAAGCTTTTCCATTTTTGTATTCTGTTACACTGAAGGGTTTTAGAAAGGGCCAGTTTGTCACACGTTTTTTTTCTAAGAGCACGGCCGTTGGATATTTTTAGACCTATTGGCTTTAGCCGGAGCTCATATCCAAAAAGGTTGAAGTTTTTAAAACTTTTTTTTAGGAGGAATGTTGATACACTTTTAAGCGGACGCAGTACCCAAAAAATTAAATCCAGTATTTTTATCGCTAGCATTCAAATTAAACTATTTTTACAAAGAACTAACATTAAATAATCATATACGAAAAATGATTAATATTGAAACTTGTTTTTTAAAAAAATTAAAAAAATTAAAAATTTTAACGTTTTTTCATGATGCTACTCCTCCTTTCAATTTAAAGAATTTTTTAATGGACTTTTTTTCAAAATGTTCCCACAACATCTATTAATAAAAGTTGGTATGGATATTGAGCTGTCACTCTACATTAATTCACGTAAAAGCTTTAGGGTTTTAACCATTCACAAGCTGAAAATATTAAAAAATTTAAAAAATCAACAAAAAACTTAAAAAACCATTTTGCCAAACCACTATATCATTTTCAATACACCTTTTCCATTATAAAGGATACCTTCTTTTTTTTGCAATATCCTTAGCTCACAGCATTCGAGCATGTTTAATTATTATCTGGGCAGCCCTAAATTTTGGGTAATGCGTCCCCTTCACGGATGTCAAGGACTTTTGCATCATCCCAATTTTTTTTGTAAGAACTGAATATATATTTTAAAAAAATACACCATTAGCCTAATAAATAGTTAAATTTACATCTGCATCAAAGAATTAATTTTTGGAACGTAATTAAAAAAATACACTTAGTGTCAAAATATCTTAATGCTTGGAAGCAGGGTTCGAAATTCACAGTCGCTAGTCGCAAAATGCGACCTGTTGTTTTGATTTTGCGACTACCAAATATTTAAATTTAGTCGCAGTTATCGCTACTCGCAATTAATTAAAAAAAAAAAAAGTTTTGGAAAATTGGTCCGTCCGTTTGTCTTTCTGTCTATCTGAAACCACTCTACAGTTCGAACTAAAAGTGCTACGAACTTCAATCTTGATAAACAAGTTTCTTTGTACCTGTCGCACGCATAGATATCATAGTTAAAGTATTAGATTGGCAGATCACGTGACCCCCAATGCTAACGAGGGGACGCGCATGGAGGCCAGAAAAAGAGGGCAAAATGGCCAGTGTTGCTGCCACATTAATGAGAAAAGTACTACGAAAAATACAGTTTAATTCTAAAATTACAAAAAAATACTTTAAAAATACTAGCTGCACATTTTGGAATCTTTTTAGTGACTTTAAAAAAAAAACGTGAAACGCTTTTTTATTAAATTTTTATGGTATTTTTGTTGTAATTTTAGAATTAAACAGTATTTTTCGTAGAATAATTTCTCTTTAATGTGGTGGCAACACTGGCCTATTTGCCCTCTTATTCTGGTCTCCATGCGCGTCCCGTCGTTAGCATTGGAGGTCGCGTGATCTGCCAATCTAATACTTTAACTATGATATCTATGGTCGCACGTCATAAGGTTTTTGAAACGTAGACAAACAGTAACTGCTATGGAAATTGTCTTGTTTATTGAATTTACCTTAGTATACAACTATGTACTTTTAAATGGGTATTGATTTATTGGGCGTTAATTGACTGTCGTGTAGTGTTACAAACTTCTAGTTTTTGTTCAACAACAAACCTATGACTTATTCTCCCTTACTATAGTTAAACTCGTAGTTTCCTTGCACAGAAGCCACGACCATGGGCGGAGCTATAAAACGCGCGGAGCAATCATATAAAGATCAAATAAAACGGATGAAATTTTCTACATCTGATTGCTCCGCGCGTTTTATAGCTCCAGCCATGGTCGTGGCTTCTGTGCAAGGTAACTATGAGTTTAACTATAAACTAATTATCAAATTATGATTGTAGATACATAAACGACTATTTCTATTTATCATAATAAACATTTCTCAAACGTAGGCAGACATTCCCTAACTATCGAAATCAATTCTCTGCACTACATCATTCTCAGTTGACCCAATCATCAATATTAAGTTACCCCCGCCCCCAACACACACACACACATTAGAGGCAATCTGGCTACAATCAAAGCTCATTTTATATAAAAAAATAAGAGGGAAAAGTGATACGAGCCGATACGGACTTCCGGCCAATCTGTTGCCATTCTTGATTAACTAAAAACCAGCCATGCAGGAACGACGAAAAACGTCTGGAGGGGATAGGAGACGAAATAATAAATCAACGGACCTCGGGGAAAAAGATTTGGTCTGGAGACGACATTTCTTTTGTATGCATGTTGGGATAAGATCATATATATCATAGTTAAAGTATTAGATTGGCAGATCACGTGACCTCCAATGCTAACGACGGGACGCGCACGGAGGCCAGAATAAGAGGGCAAAATGGCCAGTGTTGCTGCCACTTTAAGGAGAAAAATACTACGAAAAAATGCCGTTTAATTTAGAATTATTCTAAAATTACAAAAAAAAATATCGTAAAAATACTAGCTGCATTTTTGGAATCTTTTTAGTGACTTGAAATGCTTTTCTAATATTTTTTTTGGTAATTTTAGAATTAAATGGTATTTTTTCGATGATGCCGTAGCATTGTTTTCCTTAAAGTGGTGGCAACACTGGCCATTTCACCCCCTTATTTTGGTCTCCATGCGCGCCCCGTCGCTAGCATCGGAGGTCACGTGATCTTCCCATCTAATACTTTAACTATGATATCTACGGATAAGATATAGATAGGCTTTACTAACGTAGTCAGAGATGTGTCTTGTCTGGGTATATGGAAACCTAAGTTGTCCAAGGTCATTATCCTGATGAACGTTTTTGTTTAGAGGGCACTGGATTGTTACTGTCCCGAATGGTGAAAGAAAGCGTACTAGTTGTCTTGAATACTATTGTACTGTCATTAGTATAGTTTATCTATAAAAAAGAGAGTGTCTGTGTGTTTATTGTATTGGTAGCATTAGTATAGTTATCTATATAATAAAAGAAAGAGTCTGTCTGTGTGTCTGTATGTATGTGGATCGTAAAAGACCTACTTATAGTGTGCCCCAAGAAATTCGAAATTTTTAAGACCGATTCCCTTTAATACCAACGAATCGAATTTTCTGAAAAAAATACACCGCTTTTGCTCAAATCCGATCATTTTTCCCCTTTCGTGTTGTCATTCAACAGAAGAAATAAAATGAACACAAAAAATAATTAAAATTGAAATTGCTTTTATTTTCTTGCCATTACCTTCATTAACTAAATTAATGATTTGAAAAATAATTGAACGTGCCAATGAGCTAAATGTTTTTTTTTAAACCCAGAATGGAGGTTTTGACGTGAAATAACATTGTTATACAATTATGGTTAGTTTTGAATTTATCAGGAAAATTGCGATGACAGTAAGTTCATATTGAGGAAGATTTTTGATATGAGGATGTGCATTTTACAGTGATGTATTTTTATTTTGGAATTTTAAAGAAATATAAGTAACGGGATTTTATTCTTTATAATGAACGGGAACAAAGGCAAAGCTTATTACCCTATAGCAATTAAAAAATTAATGACAAATATACTAGGATCGACTTGATATTCTTTTAATCCGTGCGAAGAACAGGTATTTATTTGCTAGTATTACATAAGTACGTATATTACAATTTTTCATTTACGTTGTACATAATATGTGTTTTTATAAAACTCTTAAATGTCTTTATTACATTTTTTAAAGTGTAAAAATATTGAATATTGGTTGTAAGGTTATCTTGATCCAACGTTAACTTAAAAATGTTTACCATGTTCATAACCTTTTATAATTTATCATGTTATTCTGTTTCCTATGCCCAAACAGGCGTTGACTTTGGAGTAAGTGCTTACCCTATTACTTACAGAGAAGTGATCTGTAGAAGTTGTTTTGCTGCGATGGTTCAATTGTGCATGAGAAAACAACACTACAGCGATAAAAGGGCAAAATGAATTTGGCGTTTATTAACGGATATGGTTTTTATGTATCAAAAATATTATACTAAAAAAATCACACTAGAGCTTGCAGATATTGTTGGTCATGGTTAAGAGGGATTGTCAGTCCCATAGAGCTAATGCATTAGTTTTGGAATCACAACTTCCGCAGAAGTATTGCTTTGCCATGTTAGCCCTTTTTCCCCAGGTAGGGGAATCAACATAACATCGAAATGAAACAAATTTGAAACGAAAATGTTATCTAGTTATTTAATTATATATTTTTGAAGTTTTAAAATGCCAAAAATATACAACAGATGGCGACACTATTTTAAAACTTTATCAACTAATAATTAGATAACCGAATGTTATTTTCTTTTCAATTTTGTTTTAAATTGATGTTTTGATGATTTCCATATACCTGGTGAAAATGGGATAAGATCACAAAGCAATTCTTTTGCAAAATTGTGATTTCAAACTAATGCACTAGCTCTATGGGACTGACAGTCCCTCTTAAGTGTGTATATCGCGTTATAGATCCGGGGACATTGCTTTGTAATATTAAGGGACAAAGGTTATTTAGGGAAAATAAGAAATTCGTACTGAGTGAAAAGAACAGTGTACAGTTTCCTTACGTTTTTTTTTTTTTTTTTTTTTTTTTTTTTAGGGAATTATTTTTGCATTGAGATATCCATACATAATTTTTTGTCTAACCTAAAACTGCACAAGTGGGGAGCGTTGTGTTAATAGGGAAGGTTTTATTTTGAATTATTCTTAATGGCAACTGTTACAGTAGATAACATTTCAGTTCTACAATTTTGCAGAAAATCTAAGTGATCTAATTTTTAAAAAAAATGAGAGCTGCTTCGTTTTTTTCACTAGTTCAATAAGAAGTGTTTATCCTGACACTGTTTTCATCTATAATGTAGAACCACCATTTTACGTTAAAAAAATTGTTTAAAAAAACTTTATATAGAAAAAAAATGTAACAAGTAATTCAATAATTGCATTACATATATATAATATACTTTGTTATTAAATTCAACAATTGGATTGTTTCAGGTGTCGTATTCCTTCGACATTTCATTCCTGCTTCTTTTTCGAACAGTGCGCGATTGGTTCCATGTGACGTTGATTTACCAATCAAGGATTGAGTATTTTTTTTATTTTCATTCAGCATTTCGGCTGCCACTTAGGGCCTGAAAAATACCCAGTTACAAATTTGTTTTAGGGAAACCATGTATAATATTATTATGCCCCAAATCAACTCGTAAACTGACAAAAATACACCAATACAGCTCCTATACGTAGTACAGACAGGCAACCAACCTTATATATCTGCACAAACTACATTCCATAGATATCATAGTTAAAGTATTAGATTGGCAGATCACGTGACCTCCAATGCTAACGACGGGACGCGCATGGAGACCAGAATGAGAGGACAAATGGGCCAGTGTTGCCATCACATTAATGAGAAAAATACTACGAAAAAATACCGTTTAATTCCAAAATTACAAAAATTACAAAAGAAATACCATACAAATACTAAAAAAGCGTTTCAAGTTTTTTTTAAAGTCACTAAAAAGATTCCAAAATGCAGCTAGTATTTTTATGGAATTTGTTTGTAGTAACAATGGGTAGTCTACGACAACATAAAATGATAAAATTAAACCAATTGTTTAGGTCTTTGTAACACACTCAATATTATTTTGATTTAAACTATTTTTTGTACAAATATTATTGAAACATTTTTACACAAGAATTGATCATTTATATTAATGTATAATGGTAATTTATTTAGAAACAAGCATTTAATTATCAATTGAATCAAAAAATATATTTGCGTGACTATATCTCAAGGTTAGCACGACACGAAAACTATTTAAGATAAAGTAAAATTTTCACCACAGGTGTAAGAACCTTTAAGGTACATATTAAAATAAAAGCAATTAAATATGCCACCACAGAATTTTTTAATAAAATAAAAACTAAGTTAAAATTTTGACGTTTTTGAACCATGAAAGTAATAATTGCATTATTTTTTTATGTGTGCAAATTTTGTGCGAAATTTATATTTAGTTCTTTATTTAATTATTTCTAAACAAATTGCAATAATTAAAAACACTATTTTCTTGCAGATTATGTCTGTGGGCTAACCTTGAGCTATAGTGACACAAAAATATTTTTTGATTGAACTGATAATTAAATGCTTGTTTCTAAATAAATTGGCATTATACAGTAACATAAATTAACAATTCTTGTGTAGAAATGTTTAAATAATATTTGTACAAAAAAATGGTTTAAATAAAAATAATAACAAGTGTGCTACAAAGACTTAAACAATGGGTTGAATTTTATCATTTTATGTTGTCGTAGACTACCAAGTGCCCTTACCTGAAAAATTTTAGGAAAACTATGTATTCATATTATTTGTACCACAAATCAACTTTTAAATTGACAAAAACACACCTATACAACTCCCATACTTAGTACAAACATGCAACCAATCTTTATATATCTGCACAAAACTACATTCCAAATAATAAATCGACATCCCAAGTCGATGTCTCTTTATTTACTACTACTTGTCGGAATGGGGGAGGAAGTGATGACGTAATCATGTCGTCACTTGGGATTCCTCTATTCTTCAGGGGATACTGAGTTGGGGATTAGGGCTCTCTATTTTTAGGGTTGGATTGGATCCTGTTTTTGTTCCTGGGTTTCCTGTTTCTGGAGAGAAGTTTTTTTTTTTTTTTTTTTGGGGGGGGGGGGGGGGGTAAAAAAGATCGATTGGTGTTTGATGGAGTTTGGTTTTGTTGGCATTTGGATTGGTTCCGTTGTTAAAAGAAGTTTTTTTAAAAAATATCTTGAAAGTGTGATTTCTGAAAAATAGGGACGCTTTGGGTAACGGAACTAACGTTACAAAATCTTGGGAACTATATCTCGTTTCCTTGTGTAGTATAATTTGAAAGGTATTTTCCGGAATTTTCGTTTTTATAATTATTGCTTCAACTAATGAGAAAGGAACTTCAGCAAGAAAATTTTAATAACTTTGCAATTAAACAAGGTAGTGCAATTATACATTAATATATCTCTGGGCTCTAATATTTATACGCCAGGGCATAGAAACTGTTCTCATGTTAAACCATGGACGACTACTTTGAATACCATTAACAACTTTACTTCCGAATGAAAACTAAGTTAAACTATAAGTTTTGAAATTCGTTTTTCGTTTAACTTAATTTATTATACATGTGATATATGGTACAAATCTTTATAAAGTTACAATATTAACCACACAAATCTCTATAATATTCTAATATTCAGTTCTTTCTTAATAACTCTCAGTTAATGTCTTGCCAATCCATCGAACAGTTCCAACGGTTAAATAGGCGTCAATACATTCTTTCCCACAGAAATTGCAGACGCAGCAGACTTTGTTTTGACTTCTGATCCACTCTTCTCATGAACATTAAAAATAGTCACTTTTCAATTAGACCTCGGGATGTAATGTGTGCTTTTTGACGTGCCGAACTACGGCTCCGGCCCTTGTCCTTTACAAACTCTAAAATATGCTTTCTTTACAATAAACCTTTAATACTTTGGACGTCCAATATTACTTCATTTCTCGATTAACTAAATAAGAATTATACTCTCAAGTGTAGTAGATGTTATTCTATTACATACACAAACTTATCCGAACCACAATTTCTTAAATTTTATTTATTTAGGCAAATTTAAGCAGAAAGCTGATGTTCGCCTTGCAAATTTTCTGGCCAATCGTTGTTACTGGATTATCTATTCACATGTTTATACATGTATTTCTCGGTTATGTTTATACGTTAAAAATATGCATTTCCGAATATTTTTTTAATTTATAGAAAAATGTTTTGATATACAACATATGATATTAAGTGCCACTGAAGTAAGAAGCAGATAATAAAATTAAAAAAAAATACGAAATATATCACCGTCCGATGCTTTTTGTTACAAAAAATATTCCAATCCAACTTACACTACCACCTTGTCCAACGATCGTCGCAATACATCAGTAACACAGAAAGTCACTTCCATCTTCCAATATAAATCTCTCCCTCGAAAGAACATCGAGTTTCGATATCTATACGACATACGTGAACATATCTGTTCCCTCGCACCTCGATACCTCTATTGATCCTGTGGAGGAATTTCCCGAGTTAATATTCCCGCCCAAACATGTCTCGGCCCATTACGTTCTAATATCTCGCCCGATAAACTTTCAACCCAGGCCCGATATCTGGATTCGAACCCACGGCCAGTGGAAGTAAGTTACATTAAGCAGAAATGTTCTTATTCGCGCCTCGGAATTTGTGGATTGTGGGAGGTACTTTTCTATTTCGGAATTTGGGTGGTGGATTGTCGAATGATTTAAAGTTTGATGTTACTTTTACTTGTTACTTTGATGTCTTAACTTTTTCATATCGTAAGTATAGTATGAACAATAAAGATACTTTTCCGGTTCACGGGTGCATATATCGCCAAACGGAATTTTTGGAGATAAAACATAGCATGCACAATTGAATGACCACAGAATACACAGTTAAAGGATACTATTGGAAACCGCAATAAAATTTCGGTTGTATAACAGACTGTTCGCCAAGAGAGCGAACGCACGCCAAATATTTCCGGTGGTGGGCAAGAGGAAAGTACCGATTTTTTTTCTCCCGCCAACTTTCCAGACTGAGATGTTGTATTGTGTAGTGTTTGTTTTTTCGTCTTGAGTGATGTTTTGTTTTTGCGTGATGTTGAGTTTTGTTGTTTTTGTGTGTGCAAAAATGTGGAAATATAAAGTAAATTAAATGAGTTTAGTTAAATGCATAGATATCATAGTTAAAGTATTAGATTGGCAGATCACGTGACCTCCAATGCTAACGACGGGACGCGCATGGAGACCATAATAAGAGGTCAAATGGGCCAGTGTTGCCACCACATTAAGGAGAAAAATACTACGAAAAAAAATACCGTTTAATTCTAAAATTACAAAAAAATTCCATAAAAATACTAGCTGCATTTTGGAATCTTTTTAGTGACTTTAAATCCTTTTCTAGTATTTTTTTGTAAATTTAGAAATAAATGGTATTTTTTCGTAGTATTTTTCTCCTTAAAGTGGCAGCAACACTGGCAATTTTGCCCTCTTAAAATGCCTCCATGCGCGTCCCGTCGTTAGCATTGGAGGTCACGTGATCAGCCAATCTAATACTTTAATTATGATATCTATGGATAATACAGACACATTCAATGGCCTTCGTTTAAATTCATTCCAGAAATGAATAGACCATTGAGCTAGAAGGGAAACTGGAGAGTGGAGTGACGTGTCAGCGAGCCGAAAACCCACTCACATCCTTTTGAGCGAACTGGGCAGAACAGGACTATTTCCCCTAAACTTGTATGCTTGTATGAGACCCCTCTATCATATTGACTTGAGCTCCTAAATGTATTTTAACATTTTTAGTTCGAAAGAATTAACTTTCTTTAACTTTAAATTCCAACTTTTTTAAGATATAACCATGTGGATCAACTTTTTAAAGAAATAACCATGTGGATCAACTTTTTAAAAGAAATAACCATGTGGATCAACTTTTTAAAGAAATAACCATGCAGAACAACTTTTTAAAGAAATAACCATGTGGATCCAGCGAAGACGAACCCAATAGCGAAATAGGCAAGTTTCTAGGTTTTCTGCCCGGGTTCGTTTCTGCTGCAGTGCTGTGTATACCTCCGCGTTTCGTTATTGGACCGGCTGATCGTTTGCTGCCCTGTTCAGTGAATCACACACCTCACTCCAGTTTTCCTTCTAGCTCAATGGAATAGACTAGTTTGAAAACTATTCAGCTGTATTGTTGTTATAGAGTTCAATACTTTTGCATTATTTACATTATGATTTTAACAGCTTTTGAGGAATTTTATTCAATTCAAAAACAGTCATTTTTTTTACAAATGACACAAATTATACAAACATATAGAAAAATTAATTAAAATATCAAATATCAAAACTGTTATCTAAAAAGAACGCACGACATCTCAAATGAACTCAAGTTCACTTTCGTCATCAGAAAAAGAGCAAAACAAAGAATTTTTCAAAAATGTTTTTAAAAAAATCGATCAATAATCGACCATAAACTCGATCTCGTGCTTTCACTCGAGTGTTTATGCGTTTTCTTCTCGGATTCCATTTTCCTGCCAAAAGATCGATTCTTCAAAAGATCGGTTTCTTCATTTGCATTCGCCCCGCCGATTCTGTAACAATCGATTCTTATAGCTGTTATCGGATTTTTACCCGGAGTCTGACAAAGACTTTGTACAAGAATGGAATGGGTTATTGGTGTTTCTAAACGTCACTTCTCAAGTCACGTGGGTTAGAACAACAAATATTTTATAATGGACGATTTTAACGAGGCGGAGCGTGTTTTTTTCTTGGAATGTAAACAATGCTTGACGTAGTCGTCACTCTAGGATTGATCGTTTTAGTTTGCACTAATTAACTGCCGGATGATTTGTTTGTGGGGTTTGCGTGACATCACTGTAGGCTTGGTTGTTCCAATCGTCCATTCTGAATATTTCTTTTAAAGCATTTTTAAATGCCCTTTAATTTAAAAAAAAATCTATATACCATACATGGTAGAACCAAACCAAGGATGCTGGGTCGGATTTTAAAAATCCGAGAGAATTTAAGAATAATTTTTTCTCAAAGAATCAGTAGTTAACGCATCAGTAGTTAACGAAAATTGCATCAGTAGTTAACGAAATGATCTCATTGAATTTCCCATCTAAAAAGCAATTAGAAGAGTTCTCACTTGTGTGGGTGACCGCGACGAGTACTCACGAGAAGCTGATTAAAGGTGCTACACACGAGCTTATTAAATCTCTGTATAGAGTCCGATGTCCTAACCCCGAGTACGATGTCGCTGCATTGGATGCCAGCTCATGTGTTGGAAGCGTCACTTGTTCATAGTTCAACATTACGTTGTCGTTAATGGGCATATTTCAGGTCTTGAATAGCAACGAAATTCGAATGCAAAAACAGTTGTTGTTTACTTATTAATTATGGACATGCTAAACCTGTTTTAGCGTTCAAGCATTCTTTAGAATAAGCACTTTATGCACTAAATGTTGTGTTGTTACGTCAGAGCCGTTTTCGAAGTCACGTGAAGCTTCAGAATAGAATTTAATAGGCATATCGGTAAAACTAATAGATTTGATGATTTTGAAGCTGATATCAGATCTGTAGCTTCTAATGTTCCAGAAATGTTAAGTGACGTCATTTGGGGAGGCAGTGCAGTACCATATGATTTTAAGTCTAACAATTTCGGAACAACTTTGTTTTCCTTGAAATCATTTTACAATTTAGCATTATTTGGCATCACTGTTAGATGCATTCTAGTTTCGATGAATTATCTGCCTAGTGCATAGAGCTAGGAAGGAGAATAGAGAGGTCCTTGTATATGCGCAGTAGCGCACAATGAAGCAGGCTTAAGCGTGCATCTTGGATACATCGGTGCAGTTAATGTTAAGCGCAGTAGCCCGAAAACTGACAGCCTGTTCAATTTTCTCATGGTGGACCTCTTACTCTCTTCCTACTCTATGGCCAGTGGTTCTTTGTGGTTATAGGAACCTTTAATAGTGGACGTATCGTAGCGTGGCAGTTCCAGTATTATAGACAAAAGAAAATAAATTGCCTCGTAATTGTTGGTCTGCTGGCGAACAATTGGCGTGCAGGAAAACGCGGTTTTCCGTCTTCTCTTCCCTTTCGGTGTCAGTTTTGGTCCGCAAGCATCGGAATCGTGAATTCTGTAGTACAAGTAAAAAAAGTCGGGGTTTTTAAGGACTTTTTCGACTGATTTTCAAGCTCGCGGAATCTCGTTAAAAATGTTTCTTTTTATAATTTTTTTAGTAAAAAATTCGTGATATTCAATCAATCGTTCTTTATTTTTAAATCTTAACATGATGATGAACATAGTCTTTTGAATAAAACGCGGAACTGAATTTCAGGGTTGCAGTGAGAGAAGATGCACAAGAAAGATAGAAACTGGTTTCCTTACACCAGTTTAGGCGATTACTCGCTATCAACACCAAAGATGCCTGATGTGGAAAGTTTTCTACGAAATTAAGCGGTTTTTCCCCTGTACTCTTCATATTTTTTCATGCCTCTATAATTACATTGTGTGTGTTGTAATTGCATTTTATTTTAGGAGTTAGATAAGAGGGGGTGTTTTTTTGTTATGAGAGGTTTTATACAAGTATATTACTTTTCAAGAATTTTTTTTTCCTTTCATGGGAAAACAAAACACTTTACTTTGAAGTTTACTAACGTATCTTACGTTTACATAAACTATATATTCAATGCAAATTAAATTGTCGTTGGTCTTCCATCAGATTGGGATGTTTACGAATGGAAAGAAATGAATAAAAAGTGAGTAATATTTATTTACAAATATGGAGTTTGTACCTACAAAAAAGAAGGGCTCGGATTCAGTCTTACAATCCACATAAAAAAGATAATGATGAAATCTGCTGGGGTTAGTCTCTACACTCTTAAAACAAGAGTGAAATCCACTCCTATAGGGGAAGTGCATTTTCGGCACCGGAAAGGAGTGGAAATTAACTCAGACTGAGTTAAAACCGCTCGTTTGTTTTAAGAGTGTAGATTTACGTAATATACAAGTCACCGTTATTAAGTGTACTTCCACGCCACGCCGAGTTTATTGATCATGCCAACGATATTCGCTCAATTAGGAGTATTATTAACACTATATGTTTCGACAATCGGCAGAAACAAATTTTATCATAGATGTAAACGATTTACCGCACTTGTGTAAGATCCGTAGACTTAAGAGGGATTGTCAGTCCCATAGAGCTAATGCATTAGTTTTGGAATCACAACTTCTGCAGAAGTATTGCTTTGCCATGTTAGCCCTTTCCCCCCAGGTATGGGAAACAACATAACATCGAAATGAAACAAATTTGAAGCGAAGATGTTATCTAGTTATTTAATTATATATTTTTGAAGTTTTAAAATGTCAAAAATATACAGCAGATGGCGACACTATTTTAAAAGTTTACCAAATAATAATTAAAAAACCAGATGTCATTTTTTTTTCAATTTTGTTTTAAATTGATGTTATGGTGATTCCCATACCTGGTGAAAATGGGATAACATGGCAACGCAATTTTTTTTGCAAAAGTTGTGAATTAAAAACTTATGCATTAGCTCTATGGGACTGACAAGTCCCTCTTAACAATATGCCACTGTGGATTAAGCCACACTACAGAAAATTTGAAGCGATTTTTAAAGATTAAACTCTTCTGTCAAAAGGTCAACATAAGTTGTGGCGAAAGTTGTTTAAATCGAAGGAAAAGTTACAGCTAGCTTTAGAATGTGATACCATCTCCTTACATTTAAATATTCATCATTTATTAAAAAAAAATATTAACCCCTGACAAACTTTTTGCATACCCTTATCACGGAAACTAAAGTTAAAAATGACCCTAAATTACATAGGTGGTATTATGGGTAAAAAAAAATAGTAAAAGTAGGATCATTTATATAAAGCTAAGCCCATACGTGCGTTGATGTTAATCCTACTATAGAACTGGAGGGGTTGGATTGAGGGGAATAGTCACAGTCAGTCCCGTAGACCTCTGAATTACGATTACTTTACAATTTAAGTATTTTGTTTTCGGTAAATAATGAAAATAGTAAGAACTGCAAAACACATTTGAAGGTAAATTGTCATCCGGTTTATTTTTAACTAGCTGACCCGACAGACGTTTGTCTTTGTCTTTACTATGGTGAATTATTGTTAATATGAATTGATAAATTGAAGTTTGATCGAAAAATCCATCGATCCTTGGCAAATGCAGCCAAAAATTTCCAAAGAATAATACCCCATGTTTTGGGAGTGCACGTTAAATATTTTTCAAAGTCCCGACGACGCTGCGTACGATGTAAAAGTTGCATTGGGTGCCTAATCGTCACATGACTGTGGTTCTAAATAAAGACGCCCGTGGCCAATATGCCTCTTGTATAGCTCTGGCGCGACGATAATTCAAACTAACCCTAACCCATACAACTGGATGGGAATAGCTACCCTACACAAAATTTTTAACTTCGCCAAAAGCCGATAAATGCCAACATTCAATTGGCCATATCATAGCTGTACCAAATTGACAGTTTCAAAAAAACAAAGTTTTTACGCTTTACGAAGAGGGAATTAACATTTCTTAGAAGTATTCATTAGATCTAGAATAGCAATTGTCTTTACTGCCATGATACATTGTAGCAATATCTTCACTTCTTACCATTTATAAACATGAATTTAATTAAATTCGGAAACAAAAAAAAATCAAAAGATTTCAATTCAATAAATAAAATAATGATATTCAAATAAAAATCCTACAAAATAAAACTCACGTGCTCTGACGTGCTTATACTTAATTTTCGTTCGCGTTGAACGTGCTAAAATTTCTTAAATTGAAATAAAAAGTATAAATTCTAATCTTACAATGCTATTCCTATGGAGAAATCGGCTCACGTTTTGCACTCCTACACCCGTTCGGGTTCGAATTTCGAATAACTCATTCATTAAGAATCTTCTCCTGACAATAACAAACACAACGAAAAAAGAATTATTGAAATCCGTTCAGGCGTGATGCCGTCACAACGAAAAAAATGGTTCTTTAATTTATATATAAGATTAAAAATGGAAGTATAGTTTGTCGACATTATTCGAAAAACTGGAATTCCTTTTAAATTTTATTTGTAGATAACTGGATATTTCTCTCCAAATTCGTTTTGATGAAATTACTATTATGATTGGATAAACACTTAAACAGACCACTGGAACGGCCACGCCTAAGGGTACGTCCCAGCTACGTCAAACACTACCTTATATCCCACAAACAAACTACCACCGGCAGCGAATTCGTCCAAACTTAAACAGCCACACCTATGATGACGTCGCAGCTACGTGAAACATTGCCTTCTACCCCACAAACAAGCAATACGACTCCCTGTTCGAATCGTCCACTATAAAGTACTACGTTTGTAAATTTTGATTTTAAAACATTAATATGCATTGACTTTTCCCCAAATATCTTATCTAAGGTTATTTCACACGAATGTGACAAAGTATTCAGGAGATTGGTTCATATTTTAGTTTTCCAGCATTTTCGCAGTTGAGTACTAGTTGTAAGTTAAATATAAACTCGGCTTATACTGGATAAAATCTGCAGCTTTTAGATTAAAAGTTTTACTTTGTAAACGTTTTAAACCTAAAAGGTTGGTTTATATTCAACTAGCAAATAAATACCCGTTCTTCGCACGGACTAAAAGAATATCAAATCGATCCAAGTATATGTGTCAGTTGATTTGCTATAGGATAATAAACTTTGCCTTTGTTCCCGTTCATTATAAAGAATAAAATCCTGTTACTTATATTGCTTTAAAATTCCAAAATAAAAATACATCACTATAAAATGCACATCCTCATATCACAAAAATCTTTCTCAATATAAACTTACTGTCATCGCAATTTTCCTGATAAATTCAAAATTAACCATGATTGTATAACAATGTTATTTCACGTCAAAACCTCCATTCTAGTTTTTTTAAAAAACATTTAGCTCATTGGCACGTTCAATTATTATTAAAATCATTAATTTAGTTTCTTGAGGTAATGGCAAGAAAATAAAGCAATTTCAATTTTAATTAATTTTTGTGTTCATTTGAATTTCTTCTGTCGAATGGCAACACGAAAGGAAAAATTATCGGATTTGAGCGAAAGTGGTGAATTTTTTTCAGAAAATTAGAATTTTCTCTAAAAATGGAACAAATATGAAAAAACTAAGCCTCAGGTGCACACGTTGGTATTAAAGGCAATCTATCTTAAAAATTTCGAATTTCTGAGAGCAGTATAAGTAGGTCTTTTACGATCCACAGACATACATACAGACAGACTCTTCCTTTTATTATTAAAGATAGTAGAATTCCTCTTTACGCTCTCTCCACTATATCGACCGTTCTCCCTCTTTTCACATCCGTTCGCTAGAAAAACTTTATATCGTCTGCGAAAACAACTACCTATATCATTAAATATTTTGAGGGGCGCCAACGATGAAGGACTTATAATATGAGGCAGAGGAAAAAAAATCATAGAGAATGACAACAATTTATCACCGCCAAATATTAAAAGGCGGGAAGAAAGAAAAAATTCTACACTGAATATTAGAACTTCGTAAATCTGTTCTAATTACTCTCCTCTTGAAAATTAATTACTTCATTATTGCTCGGAAATTACGCCTATCACACACGAATAAAAAATAATAACGAGGTAAAGAGTGAGGTTTCGATGCTATCTGGTTAGAAGCTAATGCGAAGACTGGATTGGCAAGTGAAGCCAACGATTGCTTCGTAATAGGCCCAAATGAGCGTTTGGCGAAAAATTTGGTTTGAATTAAAGTGTGTCACCCTATAACTTCAAGTGTAAAGCGATTGGTGAAAGATGAATTGTGACTTTGAAACCTCGGTCCAGTGACGAGGCCGATAACTGAGCTGGTATCTATAGCAACCTTATCTGGCCTAACCTGGCATCGTGTCCAGAGAAACAGATTTGAACAACTACATATTTAACTTGCACCCTGCCGACCCGGCGGCGCAACGGTTAGGGCGCTAGCCTTTGGAGCCTCTGGGTTCGGGTTCGAATCCCGGTAAGGCATGGATGTTTGTGTTTGTCGAGTATATGCGGAGTACGTGCTCGTTAAATCTGTTGGGTCCGAAAGTCCACCAAGTTACCATACCAAATCAATACCTCTGGGGGTGACAAGCCAATTCTGGGGATCCTCTAGTTGGCCTCTGTCTCTAAAAATTAGATGGATCCACTTATGTGTGTGTTGTCTGTTGTGTCTGTCTTACTTGACGAAGGTTTATAAGCGGGTCTCTGACCAAGCACACAAACCTGAATATATATGTCTACCAACCAACCAACTTGCACCTGTCTCTATACACCTGGTTGTTTGTGAGCTGTTTTTTTTTTTTTTTTTGGTCTAGCACTATCCGTTTATTGGTTGGCTTAGAAAATAACAAAACCTGCCAAGGAGTCTTCCGTGGAATGACAAATTTATTCGCTGAGTCACTTAGAGCAGAATCTATAAGATTCGGCACACTACACTACATGAAGTTTTAGTGTGCCTTAAATTTAAAAAAAAATTACAAATAAAAAAACTTTACGATTTTGAAGATTAAACAAGTAGGTTTGTTACAGAATCTGTCACTTAAACCACTTTCACACAACATTTGTTCTCAACAGAAAACAAACTATTTATTCACCTCAGAAAGAAATTCGCCAAACAGGGCCTTTAGCTAGTTCTAATTCAAACTTTTAACCGCCAAAATTAACTATTTTCCTTAATCTTCTTTCTCAGATTTAATAATTAGTATTTATCGTTTGCTAAATTTGTTTGAAGTTCGAAGAAGAATGATGTAATTTTTTAAAAAATAAATATCTGAGCCGCCACAATATCCCATTTACATTAACTTTCTTTCGAACACTGAGTTATCATTTATCGTTCATAATCAATTTACATTTAGAAAAATAAATAATTAGTAAAATTGATACCAAAAAAATAAAAGTTAAACTTGTATATTTTTTATGCAAAGTTAGAATTCTCTATGCATCTTTCTTTCTACATAAATAATGAACCATGAAAATAACTCTATTGTGATATTTCAACACCCAAACCGAATTAGATGACATAAATAAATATTATTTCAAAAGTTTTACTTTTTATTTTAAATAAAGTTTCTCTTACGGTTAACGAAATGGCAACAGTGAAAATATTGAATAAAAATGGAATTTGCATGTTATTTCAATGTAGATTAAAATTTTAGTTATTTAAATTTTAAACATACTTCTAATTTGAATTTTTTAATGAAATTTGGAATGTAGCCTAGTCTGATTTTTTGCTTCAAAATGATATGTTCCACTTCTTTGTGAGACTTACGGTTCGTTCTGTGAAAGTGGGTGACAGACGGTACGGTACCGGACGAACTGAACGATTATAATACCTTCCACTTTTTACGTTATAAACGTAGTGTGGAAGCTAAAACAGTTTCTGGAGGAACAGAATGAATTGAATTACATCGATAGTGCTGTTTTCTTAGACCCATGGTATTAGTTTGGCGACTTTCTGACCGCTTCACTTTTTTTTCTCGCCAAGCATCTCTGTGTTCTTACCAAAGAGTACTTCGTACTTTTTGACGTTGCCGCGCCCGGCAAAAAAAAAGGAGTGCGCTGATTGGTCGCCCACTTAAGCTGGATCGCTGTCAAAATAATTTTGAGAGAAGTGCTAAGTCGTGTCATGCAGCAGGCGGTGACAGTTTAGCGGAGGTCTTAGTTTGGCGAAAATCGCTTTTTTCCCCACAGAATTAATGTTGCACTTTACAGAGCATAATCGTTCGTGGGATCTTAGCAGGGCTTTCCTACAGCTGAAACGTTGGTTTCCCAAGGTAATGATCGTTATCGACCGTCCCACTCGCGTTATTTCACAGAAATATTTACGTATAGCTATAGTGCATTGATATCATTTCTTTAAAAAGGAGCGTGTCGAACGTGACGGACGCTACGATTACGAAGCTTAGGGAACCCAGGCGTTACGCAGCATAATCGTACATGGTTGGTTGACATATATTCAGGTTTGTGTGCTTGGTCAGAGACCCGCTTATAAACCTTCGTTAAGTAAGACAGACACACACATAAGTGACAGATGCTGCCATCTATCGCCACCTCCGCAACTTAGACACGTCCCTGAAGGGGAGGGAAATAGTCTCCAGGGACCTGTACCTGTACCCGTGGGAAACTGCGCCATGACCGCCCACAGGACTTTCGGACCCACAGATTTAACGAGCACGCATATACTCGGTGGGTGTTCAGTGGTATCGGGACTCGATCGCGAGATCTTCCGAGAACGAGGCTTTAACCACTAGGCTATCCACGCCCCATCGTACAGGTGATCTTAGCAAGGCCTCCTACAGCTAAACAAGCCTACGCACGCGTTGTCGCATCCTCTTTTATTGAGGAAAAGTAAATCCGAAAATTACGTCACACATCCAAACTTGCCACTGTGGCTCTAGTGCGATGTTAAATCAACCAACTAACCTGTTAACTCTTCGGTTATGACTCAGTAATAACAATAGGGTATTTGACTAAAAAAAAATTATCGGCTTAAAATATTCTTATGCCAAAAATATTAGACCCGTATTTTTTCTTTTTTTTTCAATTACCCCATAAAAAGGAAAAATTAGGACGAAAAATAACGACCGAAAACGCTTTGTGGCTGTCGCGTGGTATCTATGACATAGCTATAAACGAACTTTGAAACACCATTTTGGAATCGCCTTTAAGCAAATTTGAACTGTCCGCTTCTGTAAAACCTCCTTCCATATCTATATAATTCTTATTTTAATACTAAATTTGATTAAATCCAGTATAATTGCAAGCAAAAAAACATCACCCCGGTTTGCTTATATATACTAGTGACGTCAGCCAAATCGACGTGTTTGTGATCACGTGACCTATCAATGAAAAAAACCGCAATTTTAAAATGATTTTTTTTATAATTGCATGGAAAAAATCCGATTTTTGCACTATAATTTTAATATCAGACGCGTGCAAAAAGTTATACTTTTTAGAAACATTGATAAAAAAGTACTTTTTTTCACTATTTTTATAAGATGCCAACATTTCAAGTAAAATTTCTATTTCATAATATTCATAAAATCCAGAAATTTATTGATCTGCTTTATTTATAAATATTATGCGCGTGAATATTATTATTATTTTTATTTTTGAATCAGTATCCATGTTCAAATGTTTGACTTTAAACTAAAAAAAAAAGTTTGCCTTTTGTAGTTCCAGAGATTTATCGATGCCGATCTTCTTGACGTAAAAAAATTAGCACGTGAATTATTTTTGAACCAATAAGATTTGATTTTTTTCACGTAATTATAAAAAATAGTGTATGCAACGTACGTGAAAAGTAAACTGTTTAAAACACGTGTCATTATTTCACGCGCTCGTACCTCGCTCGTGAAATAAAATCCACTAGTTTTAAAAAGTGTTACTTTTCACACTTGTTGCATGAATAACTATTATTAATTATTTAAAGATTTATTTTGCAAACAAATACATACGTGTGTTATTTTTGGGTTCAAGCTATAATTAATTTAATGTTGGAAGGTATTTTAGCGATGCAGTCAGGTACCCTATTTTCCGGGGATTCCCAGGAGAAAGCTAAATATTTCCCTTCCGAAAATCCGGTAGTTGGTAAATATGGCGTGACCTGAGACGGCACTCAATTACATTTCCAAGCTAGTTCATCGGTGCAGCTAAAAAGTCAGACTAATACCCCGTGTAGATCGAATGCACGTTAAATATGCTCCAAAAGCTCCAAAGCTGCTGTAAAATTCGCTCTTAAAATTTCAAATGGGTGCCAACTTAGATGTCGAATACTTGACTGTGGTTCTAAAGATGGTACTTGACTGTATCGCTAATATACCTTCCAATATTAAATTAATTATAGTTTAAACCCAAAAATAACAAACGTATATATTTTTTGCAAAATAAATCTTTAATTAATTCGTAAAAATCATTTTAGAACGGCTTATTTTTCATCGGTACGTCACGTGATTACAAACACGTCGATTTGGCTGACGTCACTAGTATATATAAACAAACCTGTGTGATGTTTTTTTTTGCTTGCAATTAAACTGGATTTAATCTAATTTACTATTAAAATAAGAAATAGATAATGGAAGGAGGTTTTACAGAAGCGGATAGTTCAGATTTGCTTAAAGTAGATTCCAAAATGGTGTTTCAAAGTTTGTTTATAGTTAATAGTGACATCATAGATACCACGTGACAGCCTCAAAGCGTTTTCGGGCGTCTTTTTTCGTCCTAATTTAAAAAATTAAATTTTCTCCTTTTTTTATGGGGTATTAGAAAAAAAGAAAAAATACGGGTCTAATATTTTTGGCATAAGAATATTTTAAGTTAATATTTTTTTTTAGTCAACTATACCCTATTATGACGCCCGTCACCAATATCCCTCATGTAGCTCTAGTGCGACGATGTTTCAATTCAACTCAACTTGACATGCTAATTCAGTGGTTAGGACCTCCGTGGCAAAGCTACTTTTATTTAGTTGAAAAATAACTTTGTACTCGATCAACACGAGTGCTATTGGGAAAAGGTTTTCGTAATTTCAAACCACGATCAAGTGTTGTTGTTGTTGTTGTCGTGTCCATGTTGTGTGCAAAAACTAGATGGATCCGAAGCTGTCGTAGACAGCTTTCGCTATTTCTTCTGCATCTTCGGAGAGAATTAAAATTTCTGGGTCTTCAAAGCCAATCCTGAAGAGCCTGGCTTGAATTGCTGGGCAGCCAAATATATGCTATAAAATATACGATCAAGTGAAGAGGCTTACACTCGAAGACGTTCAAACGCTGCTGGTTCATGGAAAGAACCTGCATACTCATCGGTATAGCCACTCAGCCGATTGGAGCCACGCTGTCCCTTCCAACTTTGCAAAAAACAACACATCAAACATATCTAAATATCAAATTACGATCATTGAGCTAGAAGGGAAACTGGAGTGAGGTGTCAGCGATCCGAAAACCCACTCACACCCTTTTGAGCGAACCGGGCAGAAAAGGACTATTTTCCCTACACTTGTATATGCAATGCTTGTATGCGACCCCCCTCTATCATATTGACTTGGGCTCCTAAATGTATTTTGACATTTTTAGTTCGAAAGATATTAACTTTCTTTAACTGTAAATTCCAACTTTTTTTAAGAAATAACCATGTGGTTCACTAACTAAGAACCAGCGAAGACGAACCAATAGCGAAATAGGCAAAGTTTCTAGGTTTTCTGCCCGGTTCGTTTCTGCTGCAGTGCCGTCTATTCCTCCTCATTTCGTTATTGGACCGGCTCTTTTGCTGCCCTGTTCAGTGAACCACACACCTCACTCCAGTTTTCCTTCTAGCTCAGTGATTCCAATACACTTTGGCGACGCAATTCAAAAATCCCTGTTCCGGCAACCCTACTTTTAGAAGAACCCAGGGTCCCTTAAGTTTCCGGGTCTAAACATTCCCTAATTAGGTCTCCGAGACTTAATCAATAAAGTGACAGTAGCGTTAAGAGTTTTGGCGGGAACTTCCCCCCAGAAAATTCTAATTGTGCACTTGAAAGTCACAGTCACAGTCAATCCTTCCTCCCGCCCTCGTTTAATTTGAAAGTTGACAGTTACGGATGCGGGTGAAAAGGAAAGTTGGGAAGGGAGGGGGGGGGGGGGGGTATATAATAATTGATCTTTGTCTGTGTTCTGAACTTTGGAAGGTTTTAACGATGATGGTGATTGGTTGGGTATTTGAACTGTCACTGGTGATATTTCAAATATCTATATGTATCTGTTCTGTTCATCAGTAGTTGGGGGCTGGGGAGACCAGTCGGTTAGGCATTCGCTTCGCCTAGCATGCGGAAGGTCCCAGGTTCGGGTCCGGGCATCGCCAAAATAACTGCCGACCTATAAACGGCCTGTGCAGCCAAAAATGTCCGACGATTAATACCCCGTGTGGCGGGAGTGCACGTTAAATATCCTTCACCTTCAGAGTCCTAACGCTGTGTGCAATGTCGCCCTTAACGGTTGCGTTGGGTGCCTACTCGGGTGTCGGCTCGTCACTTGACTGTGGTTCTAAAATACGGCGCCCGTCGCCAATAGCCCTCGTGTAGCTCTAGTGCGACGGTAATTCAATCTAAACTAAACTGTTCAGTAGTTGATTTTTAAAGCTTTGCCTAAAAATAAAGCGTTTGAAAAAAAAATATGGTATAGGTTAAAATAAAATTATAGGATTTGTTGTTAAAAATACTAACACCGTGTATAAAAATGTATGCACGTTAAATATGACATCAAATACAATAATTACACTACTTTTAAGGTGCAGTTAGCACCAACATAAACGATATTTCAAAGTCTTCAACTTCAAAAGTCTAACAAAGACCACGTGTTGAGGGAATGCACTTTAAATAAGCTTTTAAGTCCCGACGCTGCTTACGACGTCGCCGTTAAAAGTTACGTTGGGTGCTTGTTCAGGTATCAGCTCGTCACTTGACGGTTCAAAATTATGACGTCTGCCGCCAATAGTCCTCGTATAGCTCTAGTGCGACTTTAATTTAACTTCTGAAATATCACTTAAAAAGCTAAAAAAGTCGGTAAAATTTTAAAGTTCTTACCATTTTCAAAGAGAATTATTCTTACGGTGCTATAGCGATAATTGGAGTCTTCACACACAGCTAACAACTTCATTGGTTGGTTGTATACATATATTTTCAGGATTGTGTGCTTGGTCACAAAGACCCGATTATAAACCATCGTCAAGAAGGACGGACACGACATACACACATACAAGACAGATGCAGCCATCTATCGCCACCTCCACAATTTAGATATGTCCCTGAAGGAGGGAAATAGTCTCCAGGGACCTGTATACCCGTGGGAAACTGCGCAATGACCGCCCACAGGACTTCCGGACCCAACAGATTTAAAAAGCACGTACTCCGCATATACTCGACAAACACAAACATTCATGTCTTACCGGGATTCGAACCCGAACCCAGAGGCTCCAAGCTCCCTAACCGTTGCACCGCCGGGTCGGCTAACTTCAATCTATTTTAGAACAACAAATTTTGTTCCAGATACCTTTCCACTTCCACCCTATGATTCACCATGATCCGTTTCCTAATTAGTATCGGGTCTCAGGGATGTCGGTAAATACTAGGAAAGAGGGGTGTTTCCGATGAACAGAACAATGGAATGCTTCGGGTTTTGTTCGATTGATTCTATTGGAGATCAAACACGAGTTGTTTCTGAGTTCTTTACGCTGAGTTGGAGAGTGTTTCTGAAAATAGTACAAGCTAGATGATTTCAAATAATCTTTGAACTAGTTTGTTGGTTGGTTGGTAGACATATATATTCAGGTTTGTGTGCTTGGTCAGCGACCCGCTTATAAACCTTCGTCAAGTAAGACAGACACAACAGACAACACACACACATAAGTGGATCCATCTAATTTTTAGAGACAGAGGCCAACTAGAGGATCCCCAGAATTGGATTGTCACCCCCAGAGGTATTGATTTGGTATGGGAACTTAGAGGACTTTCGGACCCAACAGATTTAACGAGCACGTACTCCGCATATACTCGGTAGGTCTTCAGTGGTACCGGGACTCGATCGCAGGACCTTCCGATCCCGAGACGCTGACCACTAACTAGTTTGTAACGTAGGAAGCGTAGGACCAAAATATATCCATTAGCATTGATAATCCTGTTTCAGATTTCTAAATTGGACTTAAACGTGAGTATAGGTTTATCAACATTTCTTTTAATAGAATAGAAATGATGCGAACTAATTAAATTGATCACCAAAATTTCGACAATTTTTAACAGTAAAAAAAAATGTTCTCACCATATAATGTACAAAATTTAATTTAAAATCTCTCGTAAATCCCTTGTTATTCAATTTTAAAATACGAAATTATTTACAGTTTAACTCTATCCCAAACATATAAATGTTTACAGAATCATCAAAAAGGAAAATATAATGTAAAGAGCGCCGATATAACGTTCTCTTCATCCTCCATTAAAGCAGAAAAATGTATTTACAAAGATGACATCATACGTTAAAAAACACTCCTCTTGAAACATCGTCAACAATTTCTTGGTAAATATGAAACACATTTTTCCACTTTATATATTTTCGTTGGTATAACAACGTTCTATGTTACACGGAAGGATAACTATAAAAAAAAAAGTCGATATTTTATTTTCCCTATAAATATCTATCAAAGTTTATTCAGTCTTTTTTACTAACAGTGGGTTGGCAGAAATCGGAACCAAATAGCTTGGGAACTAAACAATAAAGGTTTTATGTCACGTTTGATTAATTGGTGGGAATATCTCCTGCTATACACCTAATTGCCTGCTGTCTTCAGTTCTTTCTGCCCGATTAAGATTTTTTTGTTTCATAGGTATATCAAAAAAAAAATTCTACTTTTTATCTGCCTATACCAAAATATATCCATGAACATTAAAGCAGGCTATTTTAGTTCTTTTGGAACGTCTTGTACAGGGTGAGGCAAATAAAAGTGGCCCCGCTCTAGAGATAGGAATACGTTGAAATGCTTGGCGAGAAAAACTCTCGTAGCAGCCTGAAAGCTTTTAAGTGGAAATAAAAGATTAGTCAAGCGTGCAATGGTTTCACGTGACAAACCTGTTTTTGCATTGGTTGGATTGGATTAGCATCACATTAGAGCTACTCATAGACTATTGGCCAGTTCAGATCGTAGTGCGTCAGTGTGAGTTGCGACTGTGTGAGTGTAAGTTGATCAATTCACAGGTGAAGATGAAACTGACAGTACAGCAGAGAGTGTTCATTGTAGAAAATTTTATTAAAACGAATTCGTGAAAAAAATGTGACCAGTTGTTTGTTGAAGAATTTAAATGTGTAAAAGGGCCTAAAAAGAGTACTAGGCAACGATCAGTTACGGAATGGCGTCAGCCAGAATCTGCTGTCAACAAGTTCAAAAACATTCCGAAACGGGTCTGAACACCAGATTCTGGGTCTTGCAATCAATTTAGAATGTTTTGTATTAACAAAAACAAAAAGGTCCGATTCTCTACGATAAATAACAACCAAAATAATCACTAGTGGGAACTTTTTTGATCAGCTCTACAAACCTTGTTTATATTTCATTTCAACTAGCTTTTCAAACCATAGCGTATTTGCCGGCAAGTAAGTCGCAAAGAGTTTGTTTGGGCTTAATATCGAAGCGATCAATGGCTTCATGTTAGCAAACCTGTTTTTGTATTGGTTTTTGACTTGGCAACATTTCTGTCGAATTCTTATCTCCACGTTGGGGCCGCTTTTATTTGCTTCACCTTGTATAACCAAAGAAGTTTTATAAGTATTTACACATGACAAGGAAACCTTTCAAAGCGCATTCTTCAGCTTCCAATTTGTGGCTTCCAGGACAGTATTTCATGTTGACATAAAAGCTCTTGGTTATTTTTGATAAGCGCGGATAAACTTTATGTTTTCGGGATTTGGTTTTGGTATATTTCAAAAGGACCTTCAAGTTGTTTTTTCCAATAATATTCTTGGATCTTAAGAAGACTCTAAGGCGGAGACAAACTCAGAAATACACTTCGTTTTTATTTTTAAATCTACATAAGAAATTTGTGGAGAATTAAATATAATAAAATAAAAACTATGATACTATTTTTAAAGCTGGAAGTGAAATATATATCCGGATTTAACTGAAGGAGGGCTGTAGATTTCTTTATTTCTTTTTTAGTGTAATAAATTGTTGCTCAGTTATAAGTTCTCTCCTAGACTGTGACATCTTAATGACTTGGACTATTGTTGCAAGCACGCAATTACTTAACCCGCTTCCACACAACAGTTGGTTTAACAGGTAAAAAGCGACAAACACAGCTTTGATATTCTATATTAAACATTTATATGCTAAATTTGGCAAGTTTCATTTATTTTATTTCGAAAATTCAATAATTATTACTTATCGTTTGCAAAAACTAATTTATATTTCAAAGAATAAATATGTAATTTTCCTCTCTTTTAAATAGAATTAAAATATTTCATATAAACGTACAAAGAATCTCGTAGTGAAATATATGTGACGGCATTTCAAACTGATCGATGTCGCAAAAATAAATTTGTTTTAATTTATTGTCTAAAAGAATTAAAGTTTCTCGAGCGATTCTTGCGAATGGCAATGGTGATTTAATTCTAATAACAAACAGGGCCTTTAGCTATTTGTAATTTAAACTTTTAAACGCCAAAATTAACTAGTTTTTTTTAAATAATTGAAGTACTTCGAATTCGAATTTTTTTCTGAAATTTTCAATGTATTCTAATTTCGATGCATCGAAATTAGAATCACACGTGTCCGTATCACACGTGTCCGTAGCACTTGTAGTTCGGAATATGAAAGTGGGTGACGGACAGACAGACGGACTGAACGATTATCCACGGCAGCATTATCCAACTAACTTATTTGCGAAGTTAAAAATTCCTTATTTGCTTCCCCCCCCAAAAAAGAGAATGGGTCCAAGTAGTTCAAACGTAATTGTGGAGAAATGTTTCACCATACCTTTGGTGTTCGGTGATTAACAATGTAAAGTAAATTCGAATGCGGAAAAATGTCCTGTCGTACATTAGCCCATCTTTTAGCTTCCACACTACGTTTAAAACGTAAAAAGTGGAAGGTATTATAATCGTTCCGTCCGTCTGTCTGCCTGTCCGTCACCCACTTTCATAGCCAAAACTACAAATGCCGAGGACAAGTGTGATACGTCAAAAAATTCAGCGCATCGAAATTAGAATACATTGAAAATTTCAGAAAAGAATTCGAAGTACTTCAATTAAAAAACTGCAAAATTTAATGCTCATTTCAAAAGCATAGGAAGCCATTTTTATTATAATTAAATCACCATTGCCATCGCAACAATCGGTCAGCTACATTTATCACATAAAAAAAATCCGCTTGTAAAAATATTCAATACAGCCGGAGAAATGTGGCAGAGAAAATATTTTTTTGTCATAGGATTAACACTGATGCACTTTGCTTTGGAGACCCCCGGTCCAGGGCGCCCATTCCCCCTTAAACAATGCGCACTAACAGACTCCTCTTTAGAATCCTTCATAGATTTTAACATTGACACAGCGATCATCTGTCACAGTACGAACAATACTGGAACCCCCGTAGCAAGGGAAACAGGGCTATCCCAATGTTTAATTCAACCAACGATTAAGTCATCAGAATTCCCCAATTTCCGGCGACATTGCAATCAATAAATCAAAACTTAATTCGCGCATCCCTCCCATTGGAAGACGTTAATGACCCTTTAATAACTTTGCCCATGTTGTTAGCATTGACGATTTGTAAGTTAATGAATTGACTTGACAGAGATAATGCTAACATAGCAGTTTGAATTGTAACGACTTTTATTTGGTCTTCTTTACTGTTATATTTTGTGTGAGGATATGCTTTTTAAGAAATAATAATGGTAATGTTTCAGATGATGTCACGCTTTTGTTTTAATTTTTATTCGTACTGGATTTCATTTGTTGCTTCGGTTTTTACGTACTGCGATTTTGTTGGTTGCTTCGGTTTCACTGTTAAAATGACCGATATAAATGAAAATAATTTTTATAATATAGTGCAAAAAAACTAACTTTTTCAAATCAATAATCGAGGCAAAAATGATGCTTTAAAGAAATCGTTTTTCAAAGTTACTTTTACGCGCCAGTGCGACAAAGTAAATAAGAGCATATGATTGGTGTAAAATTCTTTATTTGAGCGTGATATTTTATTCGGCGGCTTTTTGATTGGTGTAAAATTCTTTATTTAAAAGTGATTCTATATTTGGCGTGTTATTTCCAATGCCAATCTAAGAAATACTTTTTGCACGTGATTTTAAAATAATCATTAATATATTAATATCGGGAAGAAGATTTAAAGTAGCATCGATAGGCAGCCTTTTCTATATCATCTGGAAGTTCATAATTATCGCATAACCATTCCTAATTCTAAATCCATATTTAACAGCCACAACGTTTTCGTTTTCTCCTTCAAAAGAGAATTTACTTTTTGCCTGCTTAATTTTCTATGCCAATTTAAGAAATACTTTTTTTGCACGTTATTATAAAAAATAGTGTATGACAACACGTCGAAAATAGCTTTTTTTAAACTCGTGAATTTATTTCACTCGCTCGTACCTCGCTCGTGAAATAATCTATTCAACTCGTTTAAAAAAGCCTTACTTTTCACACTAGTTGCATAAATAACTATTTTTTTCTATAGCAAGCTATCTTTAACAAATGTTTTGAACAACCAACAGCACAGCAAGAGGTTGGCATTAAAAAAATGAATAAGTAAAATCATCTTAGAAAACTCATTTTCGAATACCAAAACATTTAAGTAGTTCCAAGCAAGAAATGACAACAAACCGTTGGAGCTGGTGCCATCCGCGACATAAAACCATCCCATTGGGAAATGAATTAAAATGTGAATTGTATCTCCGGTAATTTTCTTTGAGGGAATTAAGTTTAAGCTGTTTGGTATACGTATATTAAATGTTCTAGTAAGATAATATTGCAACTCAACTTTATCTATCAGGAATTTAAATTGGATCGTGTCTGAATCGCTTGTGCTTGAAATTTACAGCACACCTTGCATGTGTTGAAATACAGCCCTCGGGCTGGTAAAAGTGAATGTTGTTGTCGTGTCCATGTTGTGTGCAAAAACTAGATGGATCCGAAGCTGTCGTAGACAGCTTTCGCTATTTCTTCTGCATCTTCGGAGAGAATTAAAATTTCTGGGTCTTCAAAGCCAATCCTGAAGAGCCTGGCTTGAATTGCTGGGCAGCCAAAGATATGCTGCGGGGACAGTTGGACACCAGGACAGTTTGGGCAGTGTATGGAGAAGCTTCTTTGTCCTTCCGTTGAGATTTTCATTCCTTTTAAATGTTTGGTAAAAGTGACTGAGTTTTGTTTTTACATTGTACATTTCTAGAGCGAAATTTATTCAATCAAAGACTAAGAAAAAAATTAAGACAAAAAACTCAGAGGAAAAAAAATTACTGCTTTTAAAATTTCAGCATGCTGGTTTAAAAAAAAAGGCCTAAAGGTGCCTTCTAAGAAAATAAAATTGACAAAAAAACGCCAATTAAAACGATGAAACCAAAATCTAAACGAATTTTCTCCCGAAAGGTACTTCAATCCGAAGATATAATGGAATTTAAATGCAAAAGAGAGAAAAAATAATTGCTCCTAAAAGAGTCCTGTATAAAAAAAAAAGTCCTTTATTTTAACCTTTTTAAACGAAACCATTTTTTTTAAAGTCATTATTTATATCGCTAATTGCACCCAACTCTTCAAAGAAGATAATTTCAACGTTTAAAATAAGCAGTCACTAAATGTAGAGTAATTAGTGCTGTATTATGGTTCCTGTTCCTTATCTAATCTTCAAAATGATGTAAAGGATCATTTAAAAGGTCAGCCATTTTTTTTTGTGCTGACACTTTATTGCTTTATTTTATTTATTATTATTTTTTTTTAAAAAATGGAAAATAAAAATTGATTATGAAGTAGATGTGAAAAGAAATAAATGATTATTTTTTGTGTTGTTCTATACATTAAGTCTGCTCCTTTAAGATCTCACAGAATTACTTAAATTTACGGAAATTTTTTGTGACCACCTACTATAAAAATTCCAAATTAAAAAGAATATAACCAAAACCAGTTTTTTTTAATAAATTAAAAATAATTGGAAACAATTTAAAATCAAACAAGTCGGTTGGAATTTAACTAATTAAAATGGCGGGTTTTTTTTTCGTTTTGGGGCTTAACATTTTTCGCTGCTGCAAGTATGAAAAACAAGTTGCGCTTATTAGTTATTATGATGTTATATATTACCTTTATTACTTATATTATTATGGTATCTAACGACTAAATTTATGATTAAGATGGTTTTACATTTTAAAACCAGTAGGTTTATAACTGTTTAGAAATGTTTCCGCACAAAATGTAAGCGCCAACACAGAATTCAGTTCTATGTAAAAATTTGAACGTCAAATTTAAACAAACTATATTTCATCAAAACTTTGTAAACTTGAAGTAGTGACCATCCATCTACTCCTAATACTTTATCTAAGTAAAAATACATATTCATTTTAGTAGAATTTCTACATTTGAAAACATTCATGGAAATCAAAAAATTTAGTCACCATTTGTACTATATAAACAGAATTCAAAACTGCCTTTCTCTATAAAAATCATAGATATCATAGTTAAAGTATTAGATTGGCAGATCACGTGACCTCCAATGCTAACGACGGGACGCGCATGGAGGCCAAATAAGGGGAGGAAATGGCCAGTGTTGCTGCCACTTTAAGGAGAAAAATACTACGAAAAAATACCATTTAATTCAAAATTACAACAAAAAAATACTAGAAAAGGATTTAAAGTCACTAAAAAGATTCCAAAATGCAGCTAGTATTTTTACGATATTTTTTTGTAATTTTAGAATTAAATGGTATTTTTTCGTAGTATTTTTCTCCTTAAAGTGGCAGCAACACTGGCTATTTTGCCCCCTTATTTGGCCTCCAAGCACGTCCCGTCGTTAGCATTGGAGGTCACGTGATCTGCCAATCTAATACTTTAACCATGATATCTATGGTATAAAAATTCACATTTTTAAGAAATAAAAATCATTTCAAACATGCATTCCGTTTCGACTGTCATTTACCATGATTAATATCAAATTCAATTCCTCGTGAATATTTCTGTTGTTTTTAAAAACTTCTAATGTTTAATAAAGAATAGATCTTTTAAAACCCATCCATTAAACTTTCTTCAAGCAAAAAACTTATTGGGCTGATTGCAAAATGCAATTCGGCTAATTAGGCTTCAGAAATATCGTGTTCGTCCCGAACTTTTCAGACGAAGTTATGAAAGGGAATTTTATGAATAATTTATATTCCATTAAGACAAGAGAAAATGCTCAAAGAAACTGAAAACATAATGGGTGTAGTGGAATTCCATTAACTTTTTTTGTAGAATAAACCTCACCTTAAACAAGAATTATTTAAATTCGGAAGAAAGTTCAAACGCTAATTGAATTCGAACTTTTATTTTGCGTTCTGTTCGATCGAGTACGATATCTACACCCCTGAAAAACAAAACTAATACGTCATTAAAATACCTTTCCAAATCAATTAGGAAGATAATATGCGATTTTTTGTGTTGAAAAGTATTTTTTTTAAATAAATATCTTTTCTCGTTCTTTATTATTCCTACTTTGTGTAAAAAAAAATAATTGATGGTGAAAGTAATTTCCTTGGAAATCCAACGGGAATTTTTTTTCAACTAATAGTTTTTGGGAATTTTTAATCTTTAGTTTTTTTTTAATTATACGAATTTTTAAAAAAAATATCGATGAGTGGGAAAATGCAATCTCTAACGCCTAGAAAAATCGATATAGAATAAATCGTTATTTTCATCTGGCATTCGGGAATTAAAAAAGTGGACTGATGCCAGTTCATTCACTGGAACAAACGATTTTTCGTCGCATTGGTTTCTGATTTGGGTTCCCATTTATTTACTCCATTTTTCTTTCGAACTTAAGGTTTTTTTTTTTTCGCTGGAATTCCAAACAAATGAAGTTGACTTGTCAGTCTATTACCATGGCTAACGTATATTTTATAGAAAATAAGTATGAATAAATGTATGTATATGAACATTCTTTTAGGCATTGTAATTTCCAGAAAAGCCAAAAATGAAAACAATACACCTAGGAGTGTTGCCACTCACTACGCGAAATATGTCCATAACCCTCGTGTAGCCCTAGTGCAAGGGTATTCAAATTCAATTCAACTCAGCACAGTGCTTTAAACATGGTAATGAATTTTAAATGCAAAAACAGTAAAAAATACATCACAAATTCATAAAAGTTTTGTGTAAAAGTAAGGCTTGAGGAATTTAAATATTTGCAAGTGAAAAGAAAATGTACACCTAAACACTGAAAATGTATGATATGTTAGACATTGATACGTTTAAGCTATAAAGTTATACTAGAAAACACGTGCCCCAAATGTCAATCGAAATATATTGTCTTCAAATGCCACTTGCAATAATCTACTTCAATAAAAGTCCTAATATATTTCTTCTTACCTTTCCCTTAACTGTCTTTTTTTGTGAAGCTAAATTCTTTGTTACCAAAACTACTCCTTGGGGATTTTCCATCAAGTTCTTCCCCACACTTGTGACGAGGAGGCTTGTTCCAGCCAATCAGGTCGCTCAATTGGTGACTTTTCCCGTTTGGGGAATAACGACTAAGAAAGAAAAAGGGAAAATAAAATATATAAAAAAAATCGTTTGGGGCATTTTTATTCGTTTTAAATCTTGGGCATTCAGATTACTTGTTCTGATTACGAAACGTTCGATTTTTTTTTATTCGAAAGTATCTGAATCGAGATTAAATTCTTTCTTTAGAAATAATAATAAAAAAAGTATTCGTTTTGGTTAAAAGTAATAAAAGAGGCGGTCATCGAATATCGACATTTTTACTAAACTAAATCATTCTTTTTTTCTTTCTCGAATAAAATGATGTAACTATTTTGAACTGGAGCAGCTGCTTCTCAAATTTATTGGATTAAGACCCAAGGCGATTTATCAAACTAACTTTGACAAGTTTTTCCTTAAGATTGAGGAATTTTAAGTTCATTTCACTAATGTTAAGGAAAATGATAAATTATATTAAAAGGTGAACGAAGAAAACTTCAAAAAGAGGACAACATATTTTCATAAAACGACGCATTTTAAAGTGTTTGTTATTTTTCTCTTTCTCTTTTTTTTAAAAGAATGTTTAGTTGTTGCGTTGAATTATTTGAAATTCTTTTTTAAAAGAATAAATTGCATTATTTACCGATTAGTTTTTCATTTTTGTGATAATTAGCTATTTAGAATGAAACGTTAACTGAGTTAGCATTCACATTTTTCAATTTCGAAAATAAATATATAAAAGCTTTTTTCATCGTCAAAAGCTTTTTTTTCGATTATGATTAATTATCTGTCAATTTATTGGTGGTGTTACTGGGTTCTGTCATTAAAATTTAAAGGAATTTATTCCTTCAGTAACTAATAGTGTATGTAGAATATTTTTTAGACGCCATTTGTTAGATATGATTAAAAAAGAAACTTGTAACTCTTCTTTAAAATGATATAAGTGGTTTTTTTTATTCAAAACTTTTGAATCATTGAATTCTTTTAATGTATTTTTTCCTGCAGTGTTATACGGGATTCATTAGTAAATTACAATCAGGGATTTCTATTGAAAAAACTCATGGGCTCACTCAAGATAAAAAAATATATTTTAGTGATAATTTCGATGGGCTTGTTTCACGTGGGATCTGGCAACAGCTCTGCGGTCTTGTTTTCATTTTCATGAAAATAAGATCACGGAGCTGTTGCCAGATCCCTCATGAACCAAGCCCATTCACTGTGCTTTCAAGCTGCACCACATTATAGTATTTCATTAGCAATTTATTTATTGTATAGTCAGGAATAGGGAAAAAATTGAAATTTTGAACTTAAACGAAATTTTTTTAACTTTAAGATGCCGTGGTTTGAATTTGGGAATAATTTTTACTCAATGGGCATGTTTCACGTCTTTAGTGGCAACAGTTCTTCAGCAATAAAAATACGGCATTGATTTGTGATCCTGTGAAACGTGACATCCATCAATGTAGTGGGCCGAGCTTTCACCAACACCAATAAAATTGCGGAAAAGCAGGAATGAAAGCTGAAAAGATATAAGTCACCTGAAACATATCAAATCGCCTTCCTAATTCTAATATATTACTTGTAGATAAAAAAATAATCGTCTAATCAGTTAGCTATACAGAAAGCCCTACAAGCTGTCAAGGAAATTATATGTTCACATCCTATATAATGACGTTAAAATGCACAGAATAACAAAATATAAAATGCGGAAAAACACAAAATCGAGAGAAAACATCGAAATGATAAATCCACCAAATAACTCTCTAACTTCATCAGTCCAATTCCGTTTTCATCCATTTCAATTTATAAAACCCCACAATTCATTCTACAAAGTAGCAATTTCAGAAATTCCCACAAAAATTCACACAAATTCCCTTACAAATAATTTAATAAAAAGAACTCCCCTTTTTTTTTTAGAAATATTAAAACGTAAATAGAAAAAACAGCCACAAAATACTGAGTGGATACAAATACCAACATATTTCACGATCAAACCGTAACTGAATGAGTCGCCTCTTTTCCAAACAGCTACAATGTATCACTTTTTTATTCTTTTTTTCTTTAGTATTTTTTTTTTTTTGTATATCACGAATGAAAATAAGCCCCCCCCCCCCCCCGCTTTTTTTTACGTAACAAATTTCATAAATCTCAATTTGCATACGTAACACAACGAAGCCTCTTTTGCGTTTTCGGCTTTACAAATTGAGAAAATGAAGAACTGCTTTTGAGGGATGGGGTGTTTCGTTTATCTTTAGGGAACGGGTGAGTTGCGTTTGTGTTAAACATTTAAAAAAAAATCTCTCTGAACTCTTTCATTATTCTGGTTTTTTTTGGATGAATTTAGAGAAATATTGTTTTGTTCCGTTGTATTCATAGATATCATAGTGAAAGTATTAGATTGGCAGATAACGTGACCTCCAATGCTAACGACGGGACGCGCATGGAGGCGTTTTAAGAGGGCAAAATGGCCAGTGTTGCTGCCAGTTTAAGGAGAAAAATGCTACGGCATTATCGGAAAATACAATTTAATTCTAAAATTACAAAAAAAAAATACTAGAACAGCATTTCAAGTTACTAAAAAGATTCCAAAATGCAGCTAGTATTTTTACGATATTTTTTTGTAATTTTAAAATAATTCTAAAATAAATTATAAAATTACAAAAAAAATATCGTAAAAATACCCCCTGCATTTTGGAATATTTTTAGTGACTTGAAATGCTTTTCTAGTATTTTTTTTTTTGTAATTTTAGAATTAAATGGTATTTTATCGTAGTATTTTTAGCCTACTTTTCTTTTTTTAATTCGAAAGAATTAAAAAAATGAAAAAGTAGGTATTGACATGCGGTCGATGTCCGTCTGTCCGTCTGTCCGTCTGTCTGTCCGTCTGTCCGTCTGTCCGTCCGTACCCCCCTTCCAAAATCGGTTCTAATCATCGGATCTTAAAAATTCTTTTTTTGTTAGAAAGCTATAACCTCAGATACCCAACTTTCATACTTTTTGTCCGTCTGTCTGTACGTCCGGACGGACATAAATCTACTATCTGTCGGCGAATTTCCCATTGAATTAGCATTGAAATTCAATTTTGAGTCATTTAAATCACTGTAGGTATTTAATGCGGTTGATGTCCAACTGTCTGTCTGTCCATCTGTCTGTCTGTTCGTATGTCTGTCTGTTCGTATGTCTGTCCGTCTGTCTGTCCGCCTGTCTGTCCGTTTGTCTGTCTGTCTGTACCCCCCTTCCAAAATCGGTTCTAATCATCGGATCTTAAAAATTCTTTTTTTGTTAGAAAGCTATGACCTCAGATACCCAACTTTCATACTTTTTGTCCGTCTGTCTGTACGTCCGGACGGACATAAATCTACTATCTGTCGGCGAATTTCCCATTGAATTAGCATTGAAATTCAATTTTGAGTCATTTAAATCACTGTAGGTATTGAAATGCGGTTGATGTCCAACTGTCTGTCTGTCCATCTGTCTGTCTGTCCGTCTGTCTGTCTGTCCGTCTGTCTGTCTGTTCGTCTGTCTGTCTGTTCGTCTGTCTGTCTGTTCGTATGTCTGTCTGTTCGTATGTCTGTCCGTCTGTCTGTCCGTCTGTCTGTCCGTCTGTCTGTCCGTCTGTCTGTCCGTCTGTCTGTCCGCCTGTCTGTCCGCCTGTCTGTCCGCCTGTCTGTCCGTTTGTCTGTCCGTTTGTCTGTCCGTTTGTCTGTCCGTTTGTCTGTCTGTCTGTACCCCCCTTCCAAAATCGGTTCTAATCATCGGATCTTAAAAATTCTTTTTTTGTTAGAAAGCTATGACCTCAGATACCCAACTTTCATACTTTTTGTCCGTCTGTCTGTACGTCCGGACGGACATAAATCTACTATCTGTCGGCGAATTTCCCGTTGAATTAGCATTGAAATTCAATTTTGAGTCATTTAAATCACTGTAGGTATTGAAATGCGGTTGATGTCCATCTGTCTGTCTGTTCGTATGTCTGTCTGTCTTTCCGTCTGTCTGTCCGTCTGTCTGTCCGTCTGTCCGTATCCCTCTTCCAAAATCGGTTCTATCCCTCGGATCTTAAAAATTCTTTTTTTGTTAGAAAGCTATGACCTCAGATACCCAACTTTCATACTTTTTGTCCGTCTGTCTGTACGTCCGGACGGATATAAATCTACTATCTTTCGTCGAATTTCCCATTGAATTAGCATTGAAATTCAATTTTGAGTCATTTAAATCACTGTTGCCAAATCAACAATGGCATGAGAAACTTTATTTATTTAAACATATTTGAAGCAAAATAATATTTTCATGAATCAGTTTGGAAAGACGTCATAAAGTGTAGCACAATTCGATTCTTTGATTATTCATTAATTATCTACCAAGAAAGCGGCAAGGCATACTTTTGCATGCAATTATGCTTAGTTTTAATTTACATTTCTTATTTTTTAATGCAGTTCGGAGTAGTTTCATTACTTTTGTTATTAATAAATATTTAATTATTCTTCGAACTACAAATAAATCACGAGCAGATGATAAATAATATTTAATTAATTTGCGAAAGAATATTAAGGAAAATAGTTGATTTTGGCTTTTAGAAGTTTAAATTATAGCTGGGTGCTGTGTTTCGATTTTTTTTTTCTAATGTGTATAAATCTAGTGTAGAAACGGCTGTTGATGATATTTACTTTTGGAACATAGTTTTTTTTCCCGATTAGAACTTCAGTAAGTATTTAAGTAACAGGAAAGTAGGCTATTTTAGTTCTTTATGAACTTCTTGTTCTCCTTGATGTGGTGGCAACACTGGCCATTTTGCCCTCTTAAAAGGCCTCCATGCGCGTCCCGTCGTTAGCATGGGGGTCACGTGATCTGCCAATCTAATACTTTAACTATGATATCTATGTTTGTATTGCATTCAAAATTCTGTACATGACCTATCATTTAAAACCTCTTCGACAAATTAAAAAAAACCCCTGAATAATACTCTATTTTTTCACAAAATAATGCACTTGTTTTAGTCCTAAGGTTAATACTTTTTATTTTCAATTACCTAATATAAAATATAAGTAATGAAAATAATGCTAAGGGGTTAAAAATTCGAAGTGAGGATTTTGTTTTTTCTGCACGCTTTGGAGGGTGCTGATCTAAAAAAAAGTGGTTTTTTAACATTGGTCCGACTGGCTATCGAAAACCACTCTACAGTTCGAACTAAAAGAGGTACGGGCTTTAAATTGGGTACACGAGTTTCTAGTATATCTGTCTCGGACGTCATAATAAAATTTCTGAGAGCACGCACATGCGCAAAGAGTAGCTGCCATATAACTTTAGGTTTTTAATGATATTGGAATGACCTTATAGAGTAGATATACATAATTACCTTTGACTGTGTATTGATTAATTGAGTGGTAATTGAAAAAGAGAGAATCAAATTGTGCTACATTTTATGACGTCATTCCAAACTGATTCATGAAAATATTATTTTGCTTCAAATATGTTTAAATAAAGTTTCTCATGCCATTGTTGATTTGGCAACAGTGATTTAAATGACTCAAACTTGAATTTCAATGCTAATTCAATGGGAAATTCGCCGACAGGTAGTAGATTTATGTCCGTCCGGACGTACAGACAGACGGACAAAAGGTATGAAAGTTGGGTATCTGAGGTCATAGCTTTCTAACAAAAAAGAATTTTTAAGATCCGATGGATAGAACCGATTTGGGAAGGGGGGTACGGACAGACAGACGGACGGACATCGACCGCATGTCAATACCTACTTTTTCATTTTTTTAATTCTCTCAAATTAAAAAAAAAGAAAAGTAGGCTAAAAATATTCAATACAGACGGAGTAATTCGGCTTAGAAAGTTATTGTTTCATATTTTATTAATATTGAGAGAAGAAGAAAGAGAAGAGAGAAGAAGAGAACAAATAAGTAACTAAATTTATAATTTTTAAAAATAAGAAATTCATAAACTTCTGTTACATTTGAGTTTGTTTTAAATCCATTATGAATTAATGATAACACCAAAAAATTTGGGCAGATTATGGAGAAAAAAAAATTTCTGTGTTATCAGCACATGAAACCCATTCAATAGTAAAATAACGCACCTTTTTTTTTTTAATTCGAAAGAATTTAAAAAATGAAAAAGTAGGTATTGACATGCGGTCGATGTCCGTCTGTCTGTCCGTACCCCCCTTCCAAAATCGGTTCTATCCATCGGTTCTATCCAAATTCTTTTTTTGTTAGAAAGCTATGACCTCAGATACCCAACTTTCATACTTTTTGTCCGTCTGTCTGTACGTCCGGACGGACATAAATCTACTATCTTTCGGCGAATTTCCCATTGAATTAGCATTGAAATTCAATTTTGAGTCATTTAAATCATTGTTGCCAAATCAACAATGGCATGAGAAACTTTATTTATTTAAACATATTTGAAGCAAAATAATATTTTCATGAATCAGTTTGGAATGACGTCATAAAATGTAGCACAATTTGATTCTTTGATTATTCATTATTTATCTACCAAGAAAGCGGCAAGGCATACTTTTGCATGCAATTATGCTTAGTTTTAATTTACATTTCTTATTTTTTAATGCAGTTCGGAGTAGTTTCATTACTTTTAATATTAATAAATATTTAATTATTCTTCGAACTACAAATAAATCACGAGCAAGATGATAAATAATATTTAATTTATTTGCGAAAGAATATTAAGGAAAATAGTTGATTTTGGCTTTTAGAAGTTTAAATTATAGGTGGGTGCTGTGTTTCGATTTTTTTTTCTAATGTGTATAAATTTAGTGTAGAAACGGCTGTTGATGATATTTACTTTAGGAACCTAGTTTTTTTCCCGATTAAAACTTCAGTAAGTATTTAAGTGACAGGAAAGTAGGCTATTTTAGTACTTTATGAACTTCTTTGTTTTATCTGCGGGAAGATTTTTTGTATATTTCCAAAGAACCAATACAAAATACAACAACGTTACTTTTGCTCACAAAGGCATTTATAAAGCCGAACGTCAACCTAGCAAAATGCTGAGCCAAGCAAAATCCAAACAAAAATCATAATATCAACGAAAAAAAGAAAGAAAAAAGAACTTCATTCAAATAACTTCAAAGCAGAAAATGTAATTTACCTCTAGAATACTCGGCCATTTTGAAAAGTTGGCGTTTTTCACCATTTTTCATTTCTTCTTTGGCGCGGTTTAATTTTATTCTTTTTAATATTCTCTTTTTTTATGTAATTTAATTTTTTTTTTATTCTTTAAATTTATTTTTGGCTTGTTTACATTCATTTTTCAAAAATGGAAAAAGTAGTAGGAATCTTACCTTTTATATTTTAAAATTGCTTTTTTTGAGGGGGATTTTTTTTTTTGTAGATATTTTAACAATGTTTCTTTTTTTATTTTCGTTTGTGTTTCAGGTATTCTAACTTTTTGAATATTAAGAACTATAATTTAATTGAGCTTCAAGTTACTCTCTTGCTTGTTTTAATATATTCGTTTTTAATGAAAAAGCTTTGTGGTTTGCAAAATGGAATGCGTTTTTTGAGTAAAAATATATATTTTTAAAAAAATACTTTCAAGTAAAATAAACTTATAAAAATAATTACTTTTTTTAAGATAAGAAAAAAAAAAGATGACCATATGGTGTGTTTCCTTCTTTCCAAGTAAAGTGAACAACTTATTTCGTACAACAACTATTCTAATAGCAAAATGGAAAGTTGATCGCTAATTTGGCGTGAAAGGTTGTTACTCTTGGCATCTTGCAGCAGCCATTTTGTTCCCAAAATCTTTTCTAAATAAATTATGTTTTTACTATAAAATATCACACTTTGGGTGTAGAATGTTATTATAACTGTTTAAAAAAGAACTTGATTTTGTAATTTGTCAGAAAAAAAAATGAGTTTGAATTGAATTTTCACTTAAGTCTTTTGTGTGGCTTTTTTGCTGATTTTTTCCATTCTTTTTGAACAACGGTATAACTGACGTGCATGAATAACTTTAAAAGAAGTAAGTCTTTCGTAACTTCTTTGAAGCATTTGAGATTATTTTGAACTTTTTTGGGTCTTCGTTGCTTTTGGCGTCTTGTACTACTACAAATGCTTTTAAATGATAAATGTAGCAGACTACAACGTCCCTATAAAACCACTTTTTTGAAATTGGTTCGTATGTTTTTTTTTCATTTTGAATAAATAATTTTACAACAATTTTCAAAGAGTGGTATTACCATAAATATCATAGTTAAAGTATTAGATTGGCAGATCACGTGACCTGAAAGTGGTTTTTGTTGGCCTGTTTCTTTTTAACTGTTAGATGCTCATAGTTTATCTCAGTCATAGATATCATAGTTAAAGTATTAGATTGGCAGATCACGTGGCCTCCAATGCTAACGACGGGACGCGCATGGAGACCAGAATAAGAGGGCAAATGGGCCATTGTTGCCACCACATTAAGGAGAAAAATACTACGAAAAAATACCGTTTAATTCTAAAATTACAAAAAAGTACCATAAAAATACTAAAAAAGCGTTTCGCGTTTTAGCTTCCACACTACGTTTATAACGTAAAAAGTGGAAGGTTTTATAATCGTTCAGTCCGTCTGTCTGTCCGTCTGTCCGTCTGTCTGTCCGTCTGTCACCCACTTTCACAGAAAGAACCACAAGTCCCACAGACAAGTGGGATACGTCATTTTAAAGCAAAAAATCAGATTAGGCTGCATTTCAAATTTCATTAAAAAATTTAAATGAGAAGTTTATTTAAAATTTAAATAACTAAATTTTTTTTTATCTACATTGAAATAACATGCAAATTCTATTTTTATTCAATATTTTCACTGTTGCCATTTCGTTAAACGTACGAGAAACTTTTGTTAAAATAAAAATACACTTTTGAAAAAATATTTATTTATGTGATATAATTCGGTTTGGATTGTTGTATTATCACAATAGAGTTCTTTTAATGGTTCTATATATATGTATGAAGAAAGATGCATAGAGAATTCTAACTTGGCATAAAAAAATATGCTAAGTTTCGCTTTTATTTTTAAAGCATCAATTGTACAAATTATATATTTTTTGAACTGTAAATTAATTTAACCAACTATAAATAAGTGAATTTTCGAAAGAAATGTAAATGGGAAATTGTGGCGACAAAAATATTTATTAAAAAAGATTACATCATTATTCTTCGAACTTCAAACAAATTTAGCAAACGATAAAGTCTAATTATTAAATCTGAGAAAGAAGATTAATGAAAATAGTTAATTTTGGCGTTTAAAACTTTGAATTACAAATAGCTAAAGGCCCTGTTTTTATTAGAATTAAATCACATTTGCCATTCGCAACAATCGCTCGAGAAACTTTAATTCTTTTAGACAATAAATTGAAATAAATTTATTTTTGCGACATCGATCAGTTTGAAATGACGTCAAATATATTTTACTACGTAATCCTTTTATGTTGATATGAAATGTTTTCATTCTATTTAAAAGCGAGGAATATGACATATTTATTCTTTAAAATATAAATAAATTTTTGCAAACGATAAGTAATAATTATTGAATTTTCGAAATAAAATAAATGAAACTAGCCAAATTTAGCTTGTAAATGTTAAATATAGAATTAATGTTGTGTTTGGCGCGTTTTTTCCTGTTAAACACAAATATGTGGAAGCGAGTTAAGTGACAGATTCTGTTACAAACCTACTTGTTTTTTTTTAAAGTCACTAAAAAGATTCCAAAATGCAGCTAGTATTTTTATGGTATTTTTTTGTAATTTTAGAATTAAACGATATTTTTTCTCTTGATGTGGTGGCAACACTGGCCCATTTACCCTCTTATTCTGGTCTCCATGTGCGTCCCGTCGTTAGCATTGGAGGTCACATGATCTGCCAATCTAATACTTTAAACTATGATATCTATGGGTATTACAGAGCCCTGTAAGCCAGCCCTGCTTCTGCACTTATGATATTAAAAGACCGTTAGTAAAAATATTTAATGCAGCCGTAGAAATGTGGCTTAGAAAATTATTTTCCCCATTTTATTAACACATAGACACTTCGTTTTAGAGACCCGCTCCTATTCCATCGTGATATATGTTGAAACAACCAATGAAGGTTGGTTGGTAGACATATATTTTCAGACTTTTGTGCTTGGTCACAAAGACCCGCTTATAAACCATCGTCAAGAAGGACGGACACGACATGCACATACAAGACAGATGCTGCCATCTATCGCCACCTCCACAATTTAGACATGTCCCTGAAGGGGAGGGAAATAGCCTACAGGGACCTGTACCCGTGGTAAACTGCGCAATGACCGACCGCAGGACTTTCGGACCCAACAGATTTAACGAGCACGTACTCCGCATATACTCGGTGGGTCTTCAGTGGTACCGGGACTCGATCGCGGGACCTTCCGATCTCGAGACCGAGACGCTGACCACTAGGCTCCCTACGGCCAAACAACCAATGAATATCGCCGTGTTAGGTTTCAATGAATGCTCTAGTATAGGCCCGTCCGTGGCCGAGTGGTTAGGGCATCAGCCTAGAGATTCAACCTTCTCAGGAGTGCGGGGGTTCGTATCCCACCTACTGCCAGTCATCCTATAAATCGGATCCGTGCTGGAAATAGTATAAAAATCATCATCACGGATGGGCCCGAGTACACTGGGAGAGACGTGCTCGTTAAATCTGTGGAGTCCCGACGGCGTTAGCGTACGATGTCGCTCGAAGTTCTGTTGTGTGCCCACTCAGGTGTCGACCTCGTCACTTGACCAGGGTTCTAAATTACGAGGCGTTATTGGCTGTGTTAAAGCTCCTGAAGGAGGCTAGAAATAGGCAGCCGGAAACGATTACCTTACCTTACCTCTAGTATATATTTTTAAGTTGCGTTGGTTGGTGGGGCGCACACTTTTAACTCTTCCTAAACTACTAATATCTATGTTTTTGTTGCGTTATATATTGCTGTGTTCGACTGTTTTCGGTGCATTTCTGATTATTAAAATAAGTGGTCTAACTACGCTGTATCCACTGTCTCCGCGGCAAACTTCAACAATCCTACTTGCCACACGGCTTCAATACCAACAATATCTCCTAATCCAATTCTACTTCGGGATAAATCATGAGCAGATAGAGTAAATCGAAACGACCCAAGAAAAAATCCAAGTTGGGAATAAACAAGTAGGTTTGTAACAGAATCTGTCACTCAGCCCGCTCCCACACAACAGTTGTGTTCAACAGATAAAAAGGCACCAAACACGGCATTAATTCTATATTAAACATTGACATGCTAAATTTGGCTAGTTTCTTTTATTTTATTTCGAAAATTCAATAATTATTACTTATCGTTTGCACGAATTGATTTATATTTCAAAGAATAAATATGTAATATTCCTCGCTTTTTAATAGAATGAAAACATTTATTTAAAAAGCGAGGAAGACATACATATCAACATACAAAGAATATCGTAGTGAAATATATTTGACGTCATTTCAAACTGATCGATGTCGTTAAAATAAATTTATTTTAATTTGTTGTCTAAAAGAATTAAAGTTTCTCGAGCGATTGTTGCGAATGGCAATGGTGATTTAATTCTAATAAAAATGGCTTCCTATGCGGCTTCAGTACCAACAATATCTCCTAATCCGATTCTACTTCGGGAGAAATCATAGGCAGAGAGTAAATCAAAAAGACCCAAGAAAAAAATCTGCAAAAAGAAGTCGTCCGTTTTCTCAGGGACTGATTTTCTTTCGCTACTGACAGAGACGAATGCAGGGGCGTCGCGACGTGAGACATTTATCTCCCTGAGAACGGACGCCCCTGCCTATGTTGGGGCTCATTCATTGCCCTTATTAGGAGGAAAGAAGTGGCGGTGATTCGTAACGTTTGGTTTAGCTTTGATTTGTTAAGGGAATTCGTATATTCTTTTGTTTTCTGTGTAACAAAACGAGTATAGGTTTGTGCTGGAGTCTAGAAAAAGTGGTTTTGGAACATGGGTACATCTGCCTGTCTCAAGCCACTTTACAGCTCTAACCAAAAACGCTACGAACTTCACATTTGGTACACGAGTTTTTAGTACATGCCAGACGTCACAATAAGGTTTTCGAGAAAAACACTAGAGCTACCAACCAACTTTCCTCCACCGCCTCCAAAATGAGCTCGGAATAGGGTACTTGACAGTATCGCTAAAATACCTTCCAATATTAATTAAATGATAGTTTGAGCACAAATATATAACAAACGTATATATTTTTTGCAAAATAAATCTTTAAATACTTAATAAAAATCATTTTCAAATGGCTTTTTTTTTCATCGGTACGTCACGTGATCACAAACACGTCGATTCGGCTGACGTCACTAGTATCTATAAACAAACCGGGTGTGGTGTTTTTTTGTTTGTAATTAAACTGGTTTTAATCTAACTTACTATTAAAATAAGAATTATATAGCTAATGGGTGGAGGTTTTACAGAAGCGGATAGTTCAAATTTGCTTAAAGTAGATTCCAAAATGGTGTTTCAAAGTTTGTTTATAGTCACCAGTGACATAGATATCACGTGACAGCCACAAAGCGTTTTCGGGAGTGATTTTTCGTCCTAATTTTAAAATTCATTTTTCCCACTTTTTATGGGGTATTTGAAAAAAATACGGGTCTAATATTTTTGGCATAAGAATATTTTAAGCCAATAAAATATTTTTAGTCAAGTACCCTATTTGGTACACGAGTTTCTAGTACACGCCAGACGTCACAGTAAGGTGGGGCCGTAGTGAGCCTAGTGGTCAGCGTCTCTGTCTCGGGATCGGAAGGTCCTGCGATCGAGTCCCGGTACCACTGAAGACCTACCGAGTATATGCGGAGTACGTGCTCGTTAAATCTGTTGGGTCCGAAAGTCCTCTAAGTTCCCATACCAAATCAATACCTCTGGGGGTGACAAGCCAATTCTGGGGATCCTCTAGTTGGCCTCTGTCTCTAAAAATTAGATGGATCCACTTATGTGTGTGTGTTGTCTGTTGTGTGTGTCTTACTTGACGAAGGTTTATAAGCGGGTCTTTGTGACCAAGCAAACAAACATGAATATATATGTCTACCAACCAACCAACCAACACAGTAAGGCTTTCGAGAAAAACACTATCCCCTTTAACCACTATGCGAGAGTTACTAACCAACTTTCCTCCGAAATAAGCTCGAAATTTTCGATCTCGAAAACAGTTCTCTTTGACCACGCTAACAGCGAGTCAAGCCAACCATCTTTGATTGGTTTCCCGGGTAAAGCCTCTCTCCCCGCCTCCGTTGCAGCACTGAGTTCACTCCGCTTCGTTGGCTCTTAATTCCTTATACGTGATCAGACGATGTTTCGGAAGCGGGTCTGTTTTTAAAATGAAAGGTGTCTGTTCTTTTTAAAGAGTTAGTGCTTTTTTGAACCTGTTCTTGGTAAAGGACTTAGGTGATTTTTCTAAAAAAAAATTAATACCAAAAATACTGTTATTTTTTATAAGATTGTTGTTGTTGTTACTAATGCCACTTGGGAAACCCAAGCTCTTCCCGCGGAGCGGGCAAGGATTAAGGCAAATGGGTACGGTTCCTGAGGAGAGATGCCCGTGTAGAGAATACACGGCAGGAATCCGTCCTGGCATCGTGCTGACAGATGCTGCCATCTATCGCCACCTCCGCAATTTAGACATGTCCCTGAAGGGGAGGGAAATAGTCTCCAGGGACTTGTACCCGTGGGAAACTGCGCCATGACCGCCCACAGGACTTTCGGACCCACAGATTTAACGAGCACGTACTCCGCATGTACTCGGTGGGTCTTAAGTGGTATCGGGACTTGATCGCGGGACCTTCCGATTTCGAGAACGAAGCCTTAACCACTAGGCTCCCCACGGGCCATTTTTAGCTTCCACACTACGTTTATAACGTAAAAAGTGGAAGGTTTTATAATCGTTCAGTCCGTCTGTCTGTCCGTCTGTCTGTCCGTCTGTCCGTCTGTCACCCACTTTCACAGAAAGAACCACAAGTCCCACAGACAAGTGGGATACGTCATTTTGAAGCAAAAAATCAGATTTGGCTACATGCCAAATTTCATTAAAAAATTTAAACTAGAAGCTTATTTAAAATTTAAATAACTAAAAATTTAATCTACATTGAAATAACATGCAAATTCCATTTTTATTCAATATTTTCACTGTTGCCATTTCGTTAAACGTACGAGAAACTTTTGTTAAAATAAAAATAAACACACTTGAAAATATATTTATTTATGTGATATAATTCGGTTTGGATTGTTGTATTATCACAATAGAGTTCTTTTAATGGTTCTATATATATGTATGAAGAAAGATGCATAGATAATTCTAACTTGGCATAAAAAAATATGCTAAGTTTCGCTTTTATTTTTAAAGCATCAATTGTACAAATTATATATTTTTTGAACTGTAAATTAATTTAACAAACTATAAATAAGTGAATTTTCGAAAGAAATGTAAATGGGAAATTGTGGCGACAAAAATATTTATTAAAAAGATTACATAATTATTCTTCGAACTTTAAACAAATTTAGCAAACGATAAAGTCTAATTATTAAATCTGAGAAAGAAGATTAATGAAAATAGTTAATTTTGGCGTTTAAAACTTTGAATTACAAATAGCTAAAGGCCCTGTTTTTATTAGAATTAAATCACATTTGCCATTCGCAACAATCGCTCGAGAAACTTTAATTCTTTTAGACAATAAATTAAAATAAATTTATTTTTGCGACATCGATCAGTTTGAAATGACGTCAAATATATTTCACTACGGAATCCTTGTATGTTGATATGAAATGTTTTCGTTCTATTTAAAAGCGAGGAATATGACATATTTATTCTTTAAAATATAAATTGATTTTTGCAAACGATAAGTAATAATTATTGAATTTTCGAAATAAAATAAATGAAACTAGCCAAATTTAGCTTGTAAATGTTAAATATAGAATTAATGTTGTGTTTGGCGCGTTTTTTCCTGTTAAACACAAATATGTGGAAGCGAGTTAAGTGACAGATTCTGTTACAAACCTACTTGTTTAGCTTCCACACTACGTTTATAACGTAAAAAGTAAAAGGTTTTATAATCGTTCAGTCCGTCTGTCTGTCCGTCCGTCACCCACTTTCACAGAAAGAACCACAAGTCCCACAGACAAGTGGAATACGTCATTTTGAAGCAAAAAATCAGATTAGGCTTCATTCCAAATTTCGTTAAAAAATTTAAATTAGAAGTTTATGTGAAATTTAAATAACTAAAAATTAAATCTACATTGAAATAACATGCAAATTCCATTTTTATTCAATATTTTCACTGTTGCCATTTCAATAAACGTACGAGAAACTTTATTTGAAAAAAAAAATTTATTTATGTGATATAATTCAGTTTGGATTGTTGTAATATCACAATAGAGTTCTTTTGATGGTTCATTATATATGTATGAAGAAAGATGCATAGAAAATTCTAACTTGGCATAAAAATGTGCAGGAATGTGCGAGGAATATTACATATTTATTCTTTGAAATATAAATTAATTTTTGCAAACGATAAGTAATAATTATTGAATTTTCGAAATAAAATAAATGAAACTAGCCAAATTTGGCGTGTAAATGTTTAATATAGAATTAATGTTGTGTTTGGCGCGTTTATTCCTGTTAAACACAAATGTGTGGAAGCGGGTTAAGTGCCAGATTCTGTTACAAACCTACTTGTTATAAGATTGATGGGGAATCTCTTCACCTTGAACCGTGGTCAAGAGACAAAGCCGGAACTTGATCTGACACACTAGCGCTCGTATAGCTCTATTGCGACGTTAATTAAACTAAACTCAAATCGCTCCAGAGGTGCACATACACGGAAGAGCCAAAATAACTGGTATAGGCACAAATCTGCGAATAAAGGTGCATAAAACCAATCGAAGTTCGTCGCTATGTTCAGCAGCGTCTATGTGCTGCTATCATGACAGATTTTGAAAATTGAAGGGATTTCGAAAGTATCGGGGGTTGAGAAATGGAATTCCATATCCATGTATCTCTGAGGTGGAGAGGAATTTTGGATTTTCACTTACGACAATTTCACGAGTGTACCATGAATATCTATAATCCAGTAAAACATTAAAACTATGACACAGCTGCGGCCTAAAAAAGATCATGCAAAAACGGATCATCGACAACGGACGAAAATCTTTAACATAATACATTGCGGATACGTGATATATACGTCTCCAGAAGCCCATATCGGTGAATATTCATTAAATGGTTAACAAGTCAACCTTGTACGACATAGAATCGACATAGACGTTTATCACATTTAATGATCAGTTGCCAATGGACCCGGCTTTGCACGATGTTTTTAAGGTCAAAGCTATGTCTTTGATTTGATGTTTTACTGGATTATCGATATTCATGGTACACTCGTGAAATTGTCGTAAGTGAAAATCGAAAATTCCTCTCCACCTCGGAGATGCATGGATATGGAATTTAATTTCTCAACCCCCGATACTTTCGAAATCCCTTCAATTTTCATAACCTGTCATGATAGCAGCACATAGACGCTGCTGAACATAGCGACGAACTTCGATTGGTTTTATACACCTTTATTTGCAGTTGTATGCCTATACCAGTTATTTTGGCTCTTAAGTGTATAATTAGACCTCGGAGATTTCACTTCACAACTTCATTTTACAATTTTTTTTTAGAAAAATAACTAATCTATTATAAACTGGAATACAGTGACGCCACAGTTACGTCAAGCAAACGCTCACTGTCGTTTGAAACCGAAAGAAACTTGTTCCTAGTCATAACAGCAGGGCCTGATATTCCGTAAGGCCTGTTAGGCCCGGGTCCAGAGTCCCAAAATTTGGTGGCCTCTAAAATTTCAGTTTCAATGTTGTGGATGCTCAAACTTTAGTATATTTAATGATTTTTTTTTATGTCTCCCCTTTTTTTTAGCTAAACTTTAACTCAGACATTGACTCGACATGATTGGTCTGACCAATGTAATAAGGAAGATGATAGAATAAACTTAATACATCAGCCAACTATTTATTTATTTCAACCACCAAACAGAACAGATCCATTTACAGGGAGAGGACTTACTATAAAGATCACAAATACAAAAATTTACACTCTTAAAACAAACGAGCGGTTTTAACTCAGTCTGAGTTAATTTCCACTCCTTTCCGTGCCGAAAATGCACTTCTCCTATAAGAGTGAATTTCACTCTTTTTCGGAGTGGGTAAAAGAAATAAAAGAAAAGAATCTGCGTCCTACACTCTTAAAACGAGCGGTTTTAACTCAGTCTGAGTTAATTTCCACTCCTTTCCGTGCCGAAAATGCACTTCTCCTATGGGAGTGAATTTCACTCTTTTTCGGAGTGGGTAAAAGAAATAAAAGAAAAGAATCTGCGTCCTACACTCTTAAAACGAGCGGTTTTAACTCAGTCTGAGTTAATTTCCACTCCTTTCCGTGCCGAAAATGCACTTCTCCTATGGGAGTGAATTTCACTCTTTTTCGGAGTGGGTAAAAGAAATAAAAGAAAAGAATCTGCGTCCTACACTCTTAAAACGAGCGGTTTTAACTCAGTCTCAGTTAATTTCCACTCCTTTCCGGTGCCGAAAATGCACTTCTCCTATAGGAGTGAATTTCACTCTTTTGATTTAAGAGTGTACTAGGAAACGCCAAAAGAATTAAAAATACAAACGACAATATGATCATTAAAACGATACCCTAAAATATAAATCAATAGGACAAAATATTTGACAAACATCTTTTCTTAAACTCAGTCAGTGAAGACATAAAAAGTCACAAGACATATAAAAAATATATCAACATCGCCTTTAACACGATTAAAAATTACCTAAAATTTAAAAAGACAATAGTTATTAACATAATTATATTTATGGGGAAAAGCCTTGAAAAGTAGACTGTCCCTTAACAATCTATTAGGAACAGAGAAAGTAGGATATCTGAAAGTAGGAAAGGATATCACTACAATTCACTTATCATTAAGGGTTATTATCACTACTATCACTATCATTAAGGGAAATCATACACACAAAATTTCGTAAGTGGCACCCAAAATCTGTTGTGCCTATGGTCTGTGTTTTCCTAAATAAGGCCCTGCAAAACAGGTAAGAACAACCATGCAATAATATCTTTCACATTCCCAGTTTTAACTCCGTGCCATGCAAAGAGGTTTCTCCCAAATGAATCCCCTACTCCAAGATCCCTTTTACCGCGGCCCCGAACACGAATCTTTGCTCTGTTACAAAAGGCTCTCTTGATCCCCTTTTGTAACATAAAAGAGGGTACAAATAGGGATTTTGTAAAAGATTTTTTTTTTAAAAGGGGAAACTGGAGTTTTAAAAGGGGTATTTTAATCATGGTTCTGACATGAGCGACGGGTTGTTTTAATTAGGTTGTTTAAGATGACGTAAGTTTCTAGTTTTGATTATTGCGTTTCCGGGATTTCATTGGTTGAGTTGGTTTCACTCTCAGTGAGCGGTAAAAAGCTACGGATATTTAGTATTTATGATATTTTTTACTTACTATTTTTTTATAGTATTTATATGGCCCGTCCGTGGCCGAGTGGTTAAGGCATCAGCCTAGAGATTCAACCTTCTCAGGAGTGCGGGGGTTCGAATCCCACCTACTGCCAGTCATCCTATAAATCGGATCCGTGCTGGAAATAGTAGAAAAAATCCTCATCACGGATGGGTCCGAGTACACAGGGACAGACGTGCTCGTTAAATCTGTGGAGTCCAAAGTCCCGACGGCGTTAGCGTACGATGTCGCTCAAAGTTCCGTTGGGTGCCCGCTCAGGTGTCGACCTCGTCACTTTACCAGGGTTCTAAATTACGAGGCGTTATTGGCTGTGTTAAAGCTCCTGAAGGAGGCTAGAAATAGACAGCCGGAAACGATTACCTCACCTCACCTATAGTATTTATATAAAATTATTCTACTGATTACAGTACAATAAATTACACAACGTAAAAAGAACAGTAAAGCCCCGGTTTGTAAGAACACAAAATCGGACGCTAAGCAGTGCGTCCGAATTTCCCGCTTTCTTATTGGCCCTAGTTGCCACGTGACCGCGGCACCAAAAATAACGTTGATCTCAGCGTTCGAAAATCTCGAATCAGTCGTGGTTTGATTAGAGCGTCCAAAACGTGCGAAATGGCCGATGTTTCTAGCTATTCGAATTAGATAACGGTGGCCTTTCGCTCACTACGCATGCGTTAGATGCGGACGTATCGCTAGACGTGAATTCTAACAAACCACCCAAGCGAAAATAAGACGCTGATATCGATGAGCAGGGAGTGTTTTATCGCTTTGACGTGCGTTTTCAATCCTTACAAACCAGGGCTTAAGAGAAGAAAGACGGCGAAACTAACAGTAAGATGAAACAAAAATGAAAAAATGTCGCTATGAAAACATGCTGTCCAAACTTTTTTGCAATTCCATCATGTATTACATATCAATTAAAATAATTATATCAAATTACCACCTTACAAATTTAGTTAAGCCTATAACATCAAAATCCATAATTTGTACAAGCAACTCGAATATTAAATTTCGCATTATAGAACAATAAAATAAATGTTTCTAAAAATAAAACTTATTGCTTTGAATATAATATACAAATTTGCTAAAGATAGAAAGGAATATAGCTATTGCTTACATTGCTAGTGCTTTCCAACTGCCAATTTACATTACACTCTTAAATTGCGCATAACGCAGTCAAGGAACGCTTTGCAGTTGAGAAGCTCCAATCAAACGATTTGATAAAAATTGCATATGGGGAGGGGGATAGAACGGCTACGTCATGCGTGACATCACAAGTTTAACAGGGTTACGAGGAGGCTCGGCCGTGACGTCACGACTGAACCTCGTTCTGATTGGAGCAGCCGATCGAACAGCAAAAATGAGCCGGATTTTTTCCGAGTCCACTCGAAAATGCTCATCGAGCAAAAACTATTCCTAAAGACAGTTTGTGATATGACGTAAGGACGTCGCTGAACGAACGAGCTCTCGTGTGATAAGGCCTTGAGAGGGTAAAATGTTGTTGAAGGAATTAGTTAATATCCTCTGTGAGAGTGGTTCTTAGTAACAGTTATGTAAAATAACGAATACAGACTCACTTGTTAATGTTTAAACTACCCTGCATAAGAGCTAAAAACATAATTTAGAACATTTCTATTTTACCTATATATTTAATCCTAATTATTATCATCGGAGAAATATATTTAAAATAATTAGCTTCCCCGTAGATATAGTTATATGAAGGAGAAAGTAGTTTTACAGGATCGGAAAAGCAATAATTCAATTTCTCAAGTAAAATATTAAGTTTTCGCTCTAATTAGTAAATTAACAACGTAAGTTTTAGTATCGATTGAATCTATTTTTAAATGGGAAATTTAATGAACGTTCTGTAACGTAAATCTCGTTCAATTTTTGCAGATTTATGCTAAACATTTTAAGTAATGAGTTAATTTAGGTAATTAAAATGGTATGTACATTGATTATTTTTTTTGTGTAAAATTGATAGGGAAATTAAAGTTTAAAGTAGTTGGATTTTAATGATATTAAATCCGTCTAAAAGTTATCAACGGAAAAGGTAGAGCAATTGAATTTAAAAAGGGAAATTGCATAATAACAGTTTCTTAAAACTGGTAACTGGTTCGCAATGTTTATACATTATTAAAATATTATTGATTTACAATCAGTATAGACTTTTGTTACTTTTTGTTGTTTAAAACTGTTGTTTTTTACGAATTGCAAGATGTTTTCGTTGATATCTTTTTGATTATGTTTCCAAAACCATTTTTTTTCTCTTAGTTTTTGATATAATTGAATACAGTTCCCAAAATTTTTCAGTATACTAATAAATTACTTGCAAAAAATATTAGTATAGGATGAGGCAAAGAAAAGTGGCCCCGGTCTAGAGATAGGAATACGTTGAAATGCTTGGCGAGAAAAACTGTCGAAGCCTCCTGAAAGCTTTCAAGTGGAAATAAAAGATTATTCAAGCGTGCAATGGTTTCACTTGACAAACCTGTTTTTGCATTGGTTGGAATGGATTAGCATCACATTAGAGCTACTCATAAGGACTATTGGCCAGTGCGTCAGTGTGAGTTGCTACTGTGTGAGTGTTAAGTTGATCAATTCACAGGTGAAGATGAAACTCACAGTACAGCAGAGAGTGTTTATTGTAGAAAATTTTATTACAGCGAATTCGTGGAAAAAATGTGACCAGTTGTATGTTGAAGAATTTAAATGTGTAAAAGGGCCTAAAAAGAGTGCTATGCGACAAATAGTTACGAAATGGCGTCAGTCAGGATCTGCTGTCAACAAGTTCAAAAACATTCCGAAACGGTTCTGAACACCAGATTCTGGGTCTTGCAATCAATTTAGAATGTTTTGTATTAACAAAAACAAAAAGGTCCGATTCTCTACGATAAATAACAACCGAAATAATCACTAGTGGGAACTTTTTTGATCAGCTCTACAAACCTTGTTTATATTTCATTTCAACTAGCTTTTCAAACCATAGCGTAGTTGCCGGCAAGTAAGTCGCCAAGCAGTTGTTTGGGCTTAATAGTGAAGCGATCAATGGCTTCATGTTAGCAAACCTGTTTTGTATTGGTTTGTGACTTGGCAACATTTCTGTCGTATTCTTATCTCCACGCGTTGGGGCCACTTTTATTTGCTTCACCCTGTATTATCCCTTCGGGTTGTTGTCGTGTGCCTCTATTAGAGGTTTCGTAGCTTCAGTTGACTCAAAGCCTAGAGAACCCGTGAGGGTTGAAGTCCGACTTCTGCTCCGAGAGAATGTCACCATACGTCTCTGGAAGGGAGGGGCGTTTTCTCCAGACAATCTGCACCTATAGTAACTGCGCTATGACCGACCACAGGAATTTCGAACCCACATGATTTAACAACCACGTTCTCCGCATGTACTCGTTACAACTCAGATATGCAGACTTTATCCGGGATTCGAACCCGGGACCACTCGCGTTACAGTTGACAATAAGGGTTCATATAACATAACCATACCGTCTGGGAACACGGCCTACTCACTTACTAAGGCGGAAGAAGAATTCCCAAACAAGCTCGGGGACGGAAATTTTGACGTCATACTTCCGAAGATGAAGACAACCTGTCTCGAAACCTGTCCGGAACCACTCGTTCACGGCTGACCACATTTTTAGGGTTCCGAATGCGTCTGAAATAGTTTCTCGATCTTCGGCACTGGGAACCGTGACGTTAAAATGTCCGTCTACGCTCATGTTTGGGAGAGCTCCTCTGGTCTTGTTATTGAAGTTGGCCGTTCTGAGAGACATAATCACCTTATATTTTATATTGATTTATATATTTTTTGCAGGAATGACTATGCTAGGTTGGGATAAATTTTGGACTTTAAACATAACCACATATCACAATACAGATTCAGTCTGATGGTCGCCACATGCTTCAAAAACCCCTAATAATGGAGCTACGATGTTCTAGAAAGAAGAAATGGAACAATTCGGAAAAAGGTAATTTATCTTTTTTACTCTGCATTCTTACCTGAAGTGTCTACATGACAATCTACTTTCTCATAATAAATAAAACCGCCTTCCAATATCCAAGTTTCGAGACCGTGTTCTTTTAGGGTTGCCGGAGTAAGTCGCGAATATTCATCGCCAAATCTGCAATCGCATCTGAATTTTTGTTAGTTGTTGAATTGGCTTGTTTCAGGTGACGACATTCCTTTCGGTTTTCATTCCCGCTTTTCCTTCGATTGGTGCACTGTTCTCACGTTACATTTTTTTCGCCAATCGATGCTCGGGAAATATTTGGTCTTCATTCAGAATTTCTGTTACCACTCAAGACCTGAAACATGCTCACTGACGTCTCACAAGAGCGACGAGTAGGAAGGAAACTATTGGTCTTGTCACTTTGCCGCGGTTCAAAATTATGTGGCTAAAAATAAGCGGATTTCTATAGGAACGTTATATAGAACTTTGGACCACGATATATTTAAGGTTCACTGGTCCCATTTAACCCTCTGAGGGATACGACCATCAAGTTAAAGAACCAAATCTGTGAATTAACAACTAGCAGAACAATAGCAAAAACCTTAACTAGACTGAGAACTGGACATCTGGGGGGAATGAGAATCCAGCCAGACGGCTCCAGAAAGTACCCCACCTGCAAAATCTGCCTCGAACTAAGTCCAACACACATTTTCTCATGTCCAGCCATCCTTGCAAAAATGCAACAGATTAGTGACTCTCCGCTAGATGACCTTTACTCCCCAAACTGCCTTCAGATTGCTGAGGCTGTGTGGAACACACACGGTCACACCTAATACCTCAACCTATCCATAGACAAGACAACAACAACAACAACAACCCTCTGAGGGATAAGCAAATTGGCTGAAGTGTAAACTTGCTTTCTTTGCAGGATATTTAAATTAAAATTTTTAATTGAAAATTTCTTAAATTTTTAAAATATTATATTTCTGTTGCAGATGGTTATTAATGGCCCTTCCATGCTTTAAATTTTAAAATTTAAGGAAAATTATTTAAGTTATAATTTTTTTAAAAAATTATGTGTGTTGCTGGAAAACCTGACAGTCATGTGACGGGTTTATACGTCTGTATCCTTCAGAGGGACATCGAAGTTTATTGGTGATATAATTTTTAATATCACACTCTTACATAATAGCTAGATGAAGACAGGACCATTGAAAGTATCCTCCGTGACTTCTTAAATGCGATATCGGGAATTTAGAGCATGTTTAACGTGCACTTCCTCTACACTCTTAAAACAAACGAGCGGTTTTAACTCAGTCTGAGTTAATTTTCACTCCTTTCCGTGCCGAAAATGCACTTCTCCTATAGGAGTGAATTTCACTCTTTTTCGGAGTGGGTAAAAGAAATAAAAGAAAACAATCTGCGTCCTACACTCTTAAAACGAGCGGTTTTAACTCAGTCTGAGTTAATTTTCACTCCTTTCCGGTGCCGAAAATGCACTTCTCCTATAGGAGTGAATTTCACTCTTTTGTTTTAAGAGTGTACAGGGATATTTATTCGTCGAACCTTTTTTGATGCGCACACCGTTTATAGGTTGGCAGTTATTTTGGTAATGCCCGGAACCGAACCTGGGATCGCATACAAGACAAGCACCTTACCGACTGGGCTTTCCCAGACCCCAAAATAAGACTAGTACAGTCCCTGGACAAATTATTAGACGCACTGTATTTTTTAGTAATTTTATGTTTCTCAAGAGTTTTTATGCAATACTTGTATATTTAAACTACAATATTATTGTTTTTTATTTAAAATAATTGTTGTGGACTACATATTTGTATTTATTTTAAGATAATTATGATTAAGATTAATTTATATTAATTATTTATTATAAGATTATTTATGTGTGGAATCATCATCCTCCAATGCAGGAGACAGTACAGTCTTGCATTGATGGCATGCCGCGCAGAATGAAAGCTTTGATAGCGGCTAAAGGTGGCTCAACTAAATATTGACTTTCACTAACATTAATTTCACTTTTCTTTGAAACTTAATAAACTTATGCTTTTCTAAATGTTTTATTTATGTCTGTTTTATTTATGTCAAATAAATCGGTAATTGATTGGATAATATAAAAATAAAAAACAAATCAATTTAAAATAATAAAACGGTACAATATCATCCGGTAATTAATATTTTACATGAAATCTTGCAGTGCGTCTAATAATTTGTCCAGGGACTGTATACTTTAAATTTGTTGCATTTTGAAACCTTGTACGATATCGGTAATATTTTGCGTGCCAACTCGGGTATTGGTCTCTTTGCTAGGACGTTGTTCAAAATTACAAGGCCCGTTGAAATTGGTATACGTGAAGCTCTAGTGCTAATTTTATTCGACCAAAACAAATGACCTTTATCTGTTACACCACGACAAGATAAGCGATTAAAAGCCAAAAACGGTACCAATGTCATCGAACAGCGGCACTTTTCATTTCTACAGCGACAGATGGCGCTGCATCAGAAACGGCATTTTCTTTCCAGCTCGGAAGATTTACGATTCGCGAACGTTCCGTGCTATTACATCATAAACCAGCCTTAGAGAAGCCATAATGGTTAAAAGAAAAGAAATAACAACAAAATATTAAAAATAAATGTTCGAAACGTGAAAAAATTCCAGGTGGACGACTTTTTCTCTTCACCCTTTTTTTTCTTCCCTTTTGACATGTCGTATTTTGATGGATCATTGTAGCAGCAGAGGAAATATATTTTCGCCAAAAGATTTTTCTCCATTGCAATTCGAAAAACTTAGTTTCAGTTTCCGAATTGAATTCTATTTTTTTTTTATTATTAATAATATTCTTTCGACTTTATCGTTCCACTTGTTTCTTGAGCGTGCAAGTACAAGTACTTTTTTCAAAAAATTTATTTTCAGACGATCCTGTATGATATATTAAATGAAATTGGTTCTTAACTTTTTTTGAGGTCATTTCTTTCGGAATTGGTTAGAAGTACCGTTGCAGATTTTTTTTCCTAAATTGCCAAAGATATTTTATTTTACTCTTTCCCCCATAATTTGTGGGATGAGAACTTCTCATGAACTTTTTTACACCAGTAATGTCTTTTTAAATCGGTTATAGAAACATAATAAGACGTTTATTGTAAAAATATTTCAATGCTGTAATACATTAAGTAAACCGCCACTTTAAAATTCTTATTGAACCAATTTAAAGTAAGTTTCTGTAGTTTCTATATTTATATTGTTTGAATTATCGAACTTTATATCGTTTGATGTAATTTTATGAACTTGATTTCACATGTAATGAAGGTTACAAATTCTGTAAAAAAAACAAGTAGGTATCTGACAGAATCTGTCACTTAAACCGCTTCCACACAACATTTGTGATCAACAGGAAACAAACTATTTATTCACCTCAGAAAGAAATTCGCCAAACAGGGCCTTTAGCTAGTTGTAATTCAAACTTTTAAACGCCAAAATTAACTATTTTCACCGTTCGTTCTTCTTTCTCAAAATTAATAATTAGACTTTATCGTTTGCTAAATTTGTTTGAAGTTCGAAGAATAATAATGTAATCTTTTTTAATAAATATCTTTGTGTCGTCACAATTTCCCATTTACATTTCTTTCGAAAATTCAGTTATTTATCGTTTGTTAAATTCATTTACAGTTCGAAACTTTGCATATTTTTTATGCAATGTTAGAATTCTCTATGCATCTTTCGTCATACATAATGAACCATTAAAAACACTCTATTGTGATATTTCAACAATCCAAACTGAATTATACCACATAAATTAATATTCTTTCAAAAGTTTTTATTTTTATTTTAAATAAAGTTTCTGGTACGTTTAACGAAATGTCAAAAGTGAAAATATTGAATAAAAATGGAATTTGCATGTTATTTCAATGTAGATTAAATTTTTAACTATTTAAATTTTAAATAAACTTCAAATTTAAATTTTTAATGAAATTTGGAATGTATCCTAATCTGATTTTTTGCTTCAAAATGACGTATCCCACTGGTTTGTGAGACTTACAGTTCGTTCTGTGAAAGTGGGTGACGAACAGACAGATGGAATGAACGATTATAATACCTTCCACTTTTTACGTTATAAACGTAGTGTGGAAGCTAAAAACCACTGTGATAAAAAAAAAAGAAATTGGATGTTGTGAACCAAAATAAAATAAAACAATTGTATAAAAATGTTTTTTTTTTTTGTAATTCTATTGATTTCATTATACTTCAGTATAACTCTACTAGTTTTATAAACCCGGCGTTGCACGGGAGTAACCTTAATAACGGTGATTTTTTTTTAATGTAAACTTTGATTTTATGCCAATTTATACACTATCCACTGGATTCCATCAGGATATGATGCTATTCCCATGGAGATCGAAACGTTAATAATATTAAAAAAATCGAAATCAAATATGAAAAAACTAAGCCTCAACCACGTAGATAGTAAAAGGAATCTATATTAAAAGTTTCGAATTATTTAGGACAGTATAAGTAGGTCTTTCACGGTCCACAGTCAAGCAGACAGACAGATTCTTTCTTTTATTATTATAGATACTTAAGGAGAATGGGCTCCTCTATGTTAAATCAATGGAAAAAAATAATGTCCTAAGACAAATTACTCCAGGTGCAATGAATAGTTTTACTTACTTTTTTTTTTACAAATGTTAAATGTAGCTGGCATACATGGCACAATAAAGCTCCATTTTGAAATCGGTTCGATAATTTTGTTGTAAAATTATATATTTTTCAAAATTTAAAATAAATATCTATTCGAACCCATTTATTTAAAAAAAATTGGTGCCATAGGAAAGTTTAACCCAGCTTTATTTATCATAATATGAAAAAAATGTCCGTAAAATATTCAATTCAGCCAGAATAATTTGTCTTAGAAAATTATTTTTTGCATTGGATTAACACAGAAAGAAGATTTCGGTTTGGAGAACCAGCTACCTCTCCCATTCCCCCCCCCCCCCATAGTCTAACTATTACTACTGACTTTGTTCTCATGAGAATTATATTTACGTACCACAGCGTAACTAATTCGCTCCAATCGAGTATAAAACAACTATTAGACCATTAAATGGTATTATTATGGTAAAAAAAAATATACCCTGTACCTCCTGATAACCACCAAAGTTTCACCGACAACAATACAAAGAAAGATTTCTTTTATTCCACACAGAATTACACGGATATTCTTTCGGCAAAAAAAAAAAACTTTTCCCTAAGAAAAAAATAAATAAACAACCCCACATTTCCATACGCGAACGTTAAAACAAGAATAAAAGTTTATTTTTATTTCTGCCCGAAGCAGCACGGAAGCGTCTCAACTCGGGCCGTTATTCCGAGCCACGATTTTCCGTGCCCTAACCTCGTTTGGCGGGGGTGGGTGAAGTTGTTTCTAAAAATTTATATTTCGCTATAAAACCGAGAGGGGTGGGAAAGTACAGAAAAGAGAATGGAATAAAATTATGCGTTCTTTTATTTACTTTTTTTGTCTAGAAAAAACGTGCGGTTGTGTAAAATGTAATCCAACTTCCAAGTTCAAACGACGGGATGGGGAACTTTAGTCGGTAAGGTTGTTTGTAGACATATATTTTCAGGCTTGTGTGCTTGGTCACAAAGGCCCGCTTATAAACCATCGTCAAGAAGGACGGACACGACATACACACACATACAAGACAGATGCTGCCATCTATCGCCACCTCCACAATTTAGACATGTCCCTGAAGGGCAGGGAAATAGTCTCCAGGGACCTGTACCCGTGGGAAACTGCGCAATGACCGCCCACAGGACTTTCGGACCCAACAGATTCAACGAGCACGTACTCCGCATATATTCGACAAACACAAACATCCATGCCTTACCGGGATTCGAACCCGAACCCAGATGCTCCAAAGGCTAGCTCCCTAACCGTTGCGCCATCGAGTCGGCTCGGTAAGGTGTTCGCCTTGCATGCGCTAAAGGTCCGGGCATTTCCGAAATAACTGCCGACCAAAAATCTGTCTATGCAGCCAAAAAAAAAAATCCTGCTATCCGTACCGTCTTGTAATTGGCGATGTATGGCACATGACCTGTGTATGTCCTAGCATTAATAAATTTGAAATTTCGTGAAACGTTACTCCACAAAAGGAAGACAGTCTGGTTAGCCCCATATAACAATGCACAGGCCTTGTTACCTAAATCGAACTCCATCCTCGAATCAAAACCGTTCCGTTCGTATTTCTCTCGCTAATCACCCTGCAACTTTTATTATTCAATTCCTTATTCATCAGTTGAACTGTATGTTCATGTTAATGGTCTATCATATACAATGGATGGACTACTCGTTATTAAGAGAATACGACCTGTGCCAGATACCTGGAGAGACAACTATTTGTGACTTTTTCTCTAACTTTGGCGCAGGGAATTTCTCCATTTAACGATTCCTTAAAGTTCAATTAGAACTTCATCGCTGTCATTTAGAGATAAAAATCTAACCGTGGCACCAAAAGACTTAACTTTTTTTTTTGTACTGCGCATGCACTCCGCCATTTTGGTGGAGACAGGATGGTCACACTTTTAGAGATCTATTAGCACTGGGAGAATTCCAACATATCGTTGATCAGTAAAATATTTCAAAATTTTACCAGACATGTATTTTGCCAAATTATCCCAATACGACAAAAAAGGCGAATTTTTTTAAACATATTGTTTTTTAAAAGTGTTAAATGTTTTGGGGTTTTATTTTAAAGTATGGTTATAATTTAAGTTTTATAAAAACAGCGGCCAAAAAATATGTTCCACAAGGAAGCCGATGAAGGTCCTTAGATGATGTCAGGGCCGGATTTAAAGAAATGCCGCCTGTAGGCTACGATCAATTTGCCGCCCCTGACACAGTATTCTCCCACTTCCGGAAAATATATTAGCTGTTTAGTTGCAAATCAGGGTGGTATGTGTTGTTTAAAATTATCACAACGAATATAAAAGAGGGAAAACAGGTTTATTTGGAATACAATATAATTAGAAAATATAGAAATAGAAAATCAGATATTTCAATTTTCGGAAAACTGACGTCAAATTTGCCGCCCCCAAAAATTCGCCGCTCTAGGCTACAGCCTATGGGCTGGGGAGCCCAGTCGGTTAGACATTCGCCTAGCATGCGAAAGGTCCCAGGTTCGGGTCCGGGCATCGCCAAAATAACTGCCGACCTATAAACGGCCCGTGCAGCCAAAAATGTCCGACGTATAATACCCCGTGTAGAGGGAGTGCACGTTAAATCTCCTTCAAAGTCCTAACGCTGCGTACGATGTCAGGTGCCTACTCAGGAACCCGTCACTTGACTGTGGTTCTAAAATACGACGCTTGTCGCCAATAGCCCTCGTGTAGCTCTAGTGCGACGATAATTCAAACTAAACTAAACTATTTAGAAATCCTGCCCTGGATGATGTAGAGTGGGATTCGAATTTATTTCAAATGTTTGTTACCTTTTACGCACTTAGTGTTTTTATTTTATGCTTTTAAGTTGTAGAAATTCTTGCTTTGGTTTTTCCCCCTTCTGCTTTGAATCGGGCGGGTTTTTATACGCTATGTTGGTTTTCCACTATACACAGTAAATGCCGAATACGCACAAAATCAAATGTTTTTTTGTGCTGTGTTTTATTTATTCATTTCTTTAACGGGCGGGGTTCTTTTGTTTTATCTTTAAGTTTAGAAGTTTCTTTGGGGTTTTTACAATTCGGAAATAGGGTTCGTTTCGAGGTTTTAGTTACAATGTTATGGGTTGCTGTTACGCCAGTCCAGAGGTAAATTTTTGAGTTTTGAGTTGAATTATCGTCGCATTAAGGTAATACGGTACCCAAAAATTGGTCAAAATATCGATTTTCCAGTTTTTACTTCTAATTATTGCCCTAACAGCTATGTGACGAGTATGTGACGAAAAGCGATATCACATACAAGTCACTGAAGATCGCTGTGATGTCACATTCAAAGTCACTTTTTGTCACATAGAAGTTGAATGTCCGCTTTTGTTACACTCTTAAAACAAAAGAGTGAAATGCACTCCTAAAGGAGAAGTGCATTTTCGGCACCGGAAAGGAGTGGAAATTAACTCAGACTGAGTTAAAACCGCTCGTTTTAAGAGTGCAGGACGCAGATTTTTTTCTTTTATTTCTTTTACCCACTCCGAAAAGGAGTGAAATTCACTCCTATAGGAGAAGTGCATTTTCGGCACGGAAAGGAGTGGAAATTAACTCAGTCTGAGTTAAAACCGCTCGTTTGTTTTAAGAGTGTACGTATCTTCTACGTAACATGGATATCGATGATATCGCAGCAATGTCGCATTTTGACTTGGATTTAGATGACATCACTGCGATATCACATACAAGTCACAATATGATGTCACTGCAAGATCGCATAGTGACATCCCTTTGATATCGCATACCAGTCACAGTGTGACGGCGACTTACGCGATATCACTGCGATGTCACATACTTGTCACATTGCGACTGTGACCTAGAGTGACAAAAAAAATTACGTCGCAGCGACGTAACTGTGACAAACCTGGCTGTTAAGGTCACACTGAACATTTACTGAATACTCACTGAACATTTACTGAACACTCACTGAACATTTACTGAACACTCACTGAACATTTACTGAACACTCACTGAACATTTACTGAACATTTACTGAACACTCACTGAACATTTACTGAAAATCTCATAATGATATCTTCCCTAGAAGAAAAAGTTATTAAATATTTTCTGGAGTCATTCCTATAAGTTAGAATACGTATTTCGTCTGCTTTCAACCTTTTTTTTCCTGTTTCGCGTTTTTCAATTCTTATGTTTAATGAATCCCTAAGGCTTTCTTGTAAAAATTAAGTTAGAATTTTGAGTTTTTTAACCTGTGTTCTTATATATATGGTGCACAAAATTGTGCATGGGATAAGGTCTACTATGTATAGTTTTTTTTTAAATGTTGAATTCAATAATTTGTAATTTTTTGTGATTTTTTTGAGATTTTCACTATAAATGTATGTTACTTTTTAACTGTCGCCCACATTTTAAAATCCAAGTACAGTTCTTGAACAAATAGTTCTAAAAACAAACTATAAAAGTTTGGTGGAGTTATTCTCAAAATTGAAAGAGGAGTAGCGTTTTAAAAAGTTCAAAATTTTTACTTTTTTTTTAAAAAAATGAAAAACTACTTGTAAATATTTGTTCTTATTGCTAGAATTTTTTTATTTAGAGAGAACATTATATAAAACCACTATAATTTACAAATTTGTTATTATTTCTAGAAGTAATGTTTTGGGTACCGTCCCTTAAAGCTAAAAAAGTGCTATTGGAGACCGGGCGTAATAATTTAGAACCACAGTCAAGAGACAATTCGACACCTCAGAGTAGTAAACGCGACTTTTTAGGAGCGACATCGTACGCAGCGTCGGGTATTTGGAGCACATTTAACGTGCAGTCCCTCTACCCGGGATATTTTTCGTCGTACTTTTTGGCTGCACAGACCGTTTGTATAGGTCCGCAGTTATTTCGGCAACGCCGTAGATTTACGCGTGGCCGTTCCAGTTCGAATGGATTACTCCCACGGTGTTTGTTTCTGAGGTCTAAGGTAGAATTTGGCGTAGCTGTGACGTCACCGTAGGCGTGGACATTCCAATCACTCATTACTCTAAATTAAAAATGAGTGCCATTAATAATCCTCGTGTAGCTCTGTAGTACGACTTTAATTTATTCCAAACCAAAAGAACTATCACATTCATTTTGAAACAGGGTGTATCTTTATGTTACGTACCCGTTTCGCCTCTATCCCAACCACAGGGGGCCGTAGTGAGCCTAGTGGTCAGCGTCTCGGGATCGGAAGGTCCTGCGATCGAGTCCCGGTACCACTGAAGACCTACCGAGTATATGCGGAGTACGTGCTCGTTAAATCTGTTGGGTCCGAAAGTCCTCTAAGTTCCCATGCCAAATCAATACCTCTGGGGGTGACAAGCCAATTCTGGGGATCCTCTAGTTGGCCTCTGTTTCTAAAAATTAGATGGATCCACTTATGTGGGTGGGTGTTGTCTGTTGTGTCTGTCTTACTTGACGAAGGTTTATAAGCGGGTCGCTGACCAAGCACACAAACCGGAATATATATGTCTACCAACCAACCAACCCAACCACAGATATAAAGTATTAGATTGGCTGATGACGTGACCTCCAATGCTAACGACGGGACGCGCATGGAGGCAATTCAAGAGGGCCAAATTGCTAGTGTTGCTGCCACTTTAAGGAGAAAAATACACAGAAAAAATACCATTTAATTCTAAAATTACAAAAAAAATATCGTAAAAATACTAGCTGCATTTTGGAATCTTTATAGTGATTTTAAATTCTTTTCTAGTATTTTTTTTGTAATTTTAGTAATAAATGCTATTTTTTCGTAGCATTTTTCTCCTTAAAGTGGCAGCAACACTGACCATTTTGCCTTCTTAAAATGAATTTATGCACGCCCCGTTGTTAGCATTGGAGGTCACGTGATCAGCCAATCTAATACTTTAACTATGATATCTATGATCCCAACCCCTTTTAAACCACATGACATATTTCAAATACCTCGAACATGCCTCTTCAAATTAAACACATCGCATAATTCATTCACACCATCAACAGCTATAATGACTTCCAGACTAATGCCACAAACCATCATAAAAATTCCGCCAAAACAGACAAATTATCCCGCCCTCAGCACCCCAAACAACTCAACCGCACACCTTTAATAAGCGTCAACTTCTCTTGACCGCGTCCCGCGTAACCATTGGAGACGAGAATGCATCCTCAAAATGTCGGGCGAAAGGTTTTCGTTTTACATTCCAGTGTTAAATAAGAGTCAATGGAGGGTGTTGGGGTATAGGTTTTGGAGAACAACAGGCGTGGTTTGTTCTTGTTGTTTTAGAGATGTTGGGGAGCCCGGTTGGTAAGGCTGCGTATGGTTGGTATTGCTTGCATGCGAAAGATCCCAGGTTTGATCCCGGAAGATGCCAAAATAACTGCAAGCCTTTAAACAAGAAAATGATAAACGATAGAAACGAAGGAGAAACGTTAAAGTAGAAAGATATCTTAAGGGGATACGGTACCCAAAACATTATTTCTAAAAATAATAACAAACTTGCAAATTATAGTGGTTTTATATAATGTTCACTCTAAATAAACATTTTTTAGCAATAAAAACAAATATTTACAAGTAGTTTTTCATTTTTTTTTAAAAGTCAAAATTTTGAACTTTTTTAAAACGCTACCCTTCTTTCAATTTTCAGAATAACTCTACCAAACTTTTATAGTTCTTTCTTAGAACTATTTGTTCAAGAACAGTGCATGGATTTTATAATGTGAGCTACAGTTAAAAAGTAACATGCATTTATACTGAAAATCACAAAAATATTACAAATTATTGAATTCAACATTTTTTTAAAAAACAACTATACATAGTAGACCTTATTCCATGCACAGTTTTTTGTGCACCATGTTAATAAGAACACATGTTAAAAATTTCAAATTTCAAATTTAATTAGCAAAAAAGCCTTAGGGATTTATTAAACACAAGAATTGAAAAAACGCGAAACAGAAAAAACAGGTTGAAAGCAGACGAAATATGGTTCAAACTTTAAGGGATGACTCCAGAAAATGTTTAATAACTTTTTTTCTACAGACGATATCATTATGAAACTTTCAGTAAATGTTCAGAAAGATATTGTGAATAATAAGTAAAAACTAAAAAATCGATATTTTGACCGAGTTTTGGGTATACCGTATCTCCTTAAATAAATTTTCAGCCTTTGACTACAGGTGTTGGTCGTTTCATTGTATAAAAAGTGATTACAAACAGGATCAATCAGGATTTTGAATGTCTTGTAAAATAAAAATGTTTTTGTAGATTTTAAACAAATGTTTCATTAAAAAAAATGTGTGAATGGACTATTAATTACAAAAAATGACAAAGCTTGCTTGCGTATTCATAGCAACAAAAAAATAGCATTTTTATGCTTAAGACCTCAACTTCGATTATAGAGGCAGGGGAGCCCAGTTGGTGAGGCCCTTCCTTTGCATCAGACAGATCCCAGGTTCGTATCCGGGTATTCTCAAAATAACTGCCGACCTATGTGGCCTAACATGGCCTACTCAACTGCTAAGGCCAAAGAAGCTCTCTCAAACACGCTCGGGGACGGAAATTTTGACGTCATAGTTCCGAGTGACGATAATTAGTTTTAGTTTAGTTTGAATTATCGTCGCGCTAGAGTTACACGAGGGCTATTGGCGACGGGCATCGTATTTTAGAACCACAGTCAAGTGACGAGCCGACACCTGACGATAATTAACAGATAACTCAGGACCTACTCTATCCATCTGATCACTCCACCTTAGTTCAAATATTGTTATCATTACGCTTTTGTAAAAACTGTTTTCGGTTTAACTGGTTTCTATTTTCCATTCCTAAATCTGTCTCGTTATGATGAACCTTTTCACCCAGTAGAACAATAATGGTTGACACTTTTTATCCCGTTTAGAAACTTTAACCATAACTAAGAAATCCTACAAGAACAGATAAAGAATAGTTCGGCGATTCCCCGTAAGATCCCCTGGATTTCAAAAGACGGGCTCCAATTACGTTAACAATTCCGGTGTCGTTACGGTTAGGGTTAAGCTTCCCGGGAGATAATTGAGAAGGGAAGAATGCGCGTGTTTTCCGGTGGCAACGAGTTGCGGTAAAACAATGATTTTTTTTACTTTTTAAAGTGGGGCCGTGTGGAGCCTAGTGGTTAAGATCGATCTCGGTCTCGGGATCGGAAGATCCCGCGGTCGAGTCTCGACACCTCTGAAGACCCACCGAGTATATGCGGAGTACGTGCTCGTTAAATCTGTTGGGTCCGAAAGTCCTGTGGTCGGTCATTGCGCAGTTTACCACGGGTACAGGTCACTGGAGACTATTTCCCTCCCCTTCAGGGACATGTTTAAATTGTGGAGGTGGCGATAGATGGCAGCATCTGTCTTGTATGTGTGTGTGTATGTCGTGTCCGTCCTTCTTGACGAATGTTTATAAGCGGGTCTCTGCGACCAAGCACACAAGCCTGAAAAATATATGTCTACTAACCAACTACTTTTTAAAGTTCTGGTTTGAGGAGGCGTTTTCGCATATTTCAGATCTCGTTATGGTAGCTACCGCTTGAGCATGCGCAGTTTTCTCGAAAACTTTGTGACGTCCGACATGTACTAGGAACTCGGGGACCAAATAACAAGTCCGTAGCTCTTTTAGTTTGAGCTGTTGAAGTGGTTTCAGAAAGACAGGCGGACCAATGTTCGAAAACCACTTTTAGCTTCCACACTACGTTTATAACGTAAAAAGTGGAAGGTACTATAATCGTTCTGTCCGTCTGTCCGTCACCCACTTTCATAGCCCAAACTACAAATGCTACGGACAAGTGTGATACGTCAAAAAATTCAGTGCATCAAAATTAGAATACATTGAAAATTTCAGAAAAGAATTCGAATTCGAAGTACTTCAATTTAAAAAACTGCAAAATGTAATGCTCATTTAAAAAGCATAGGAAACCATTTTTGTTAGAATTATCTTGAGTTCCACAACAACATCGTGAGTGATTTAACCAAGTCTATAAATCAGCTAAAATCGGAAATAAAAACTGTGAAGTGGAAAGTGCGATATCCTTAAGGAAAATGCGTCTCTTAAAGCTGGAATTTCGGATCTAAGACTTGAGGTGTCTGAACTCCAGCAGTATTCACGCCGATCCAACAAAGAAATCTCCGGAATACCTGAAGTTGAACAAGAAAATTTTACCGATACAGTCAAGAGCGTTCTATCTTGCCTGGAGGTAAATTTTGCAGAAAAAATAATCACTGCCCACCGCATCCCTACAAGTCGATCGGACAGACATAAATAGATCATTGTGCAGTTTAATTTGAAAAACGAAAAAGAAGAATGTCTAAAAGCTGCTAAGAAAAAAACACCTCGCTTCTGATTTAAATGTAAGATTCAATACATCTCCTGTCTATATTAACGAACATTTGGGCTCCTGCTATGAAGAAGCTTTGTTCCTATGTAAGACCTTTAAACGAGAGAACAATTTTAAATTCTGTTGGACTAAAGGTGGTAAAATTTATATTAGAAAGGACGAAAACCTAAATTTTTTAAAATTAGACAAGAAATGGATTTGTCTAAAAATACTGTTTAAAATTTAATGGCTAATATAATTGATTGTCCTGATTTTGATTTTAAGTTTAAAAACACTGCAATCTATAGATCAATATAATAATTTTATAAGTTGTCCAAAACCTAAATTACAGTACTAAATATTTTCCATCTGAATATTCATAGTTTTAACGTCAAATTTTGACGAGTTAAAAGTCATTCTAGTTGATGTATTGGCCAAAATAGATATAATTGTTCTCACTGAAACCTGGATCAATGAATGTGAAATTAATCTTTATTCTTTCGAAAATTTTATTTCCTATAACTGTTCTAGAATTTATAACAGGTCTGGTGGTGTTGTTGTGTTTATTAAAAACAATCTTGAGTTTTCTAGATTTGAACATGTATGGTTCAGCCGAATTAATCGTTTTAAATTGTAAATCACTTAACTTTACTTTAATTTCAGTTTATCGTTCACACCTATTCTGTAGATGCATTAATAATGAATTATCGCAGCATATATATATATATATATATATATATATATATATAATATATATATATATATTATATATATATATATATATATATTTTATATATATTATATATAATATATACTATATATATATAGATATAATATATATATATATATATATATAATTATATAATATAATATATATATATAATAATTTAAGTATTAATGTTTCTAAAACTAAATATATGCTTTTCAGCCTGCAAAATAGCACCTAACTACTCCTCTCAATTTAAAATATCATGACAGAGTTGGTTCAGATTGCTTTCCTGTAACTGTAATAACCTCGATCAAGTAAATACCATTAAGTATCTCGGTGTTTTTATAGATAATAACCTGAAATGGAAATCACACGCCAATTACGTATCAAAACAAATTAAGATTCGTTTTTAAGACAATTTTATTTTTTGAGATATAAAATAAACCATGATTTCATGCGATTACTCGACAACGCTTTGTACATCCTTTGTTTAATTATGGAATCCTTGCCTGGGGGATTATGTAACAAACCTCAAAAGAATTATAAACATACAAAAATAAATTTGTTTAAATTTTTGTTAAAGGCAATGTGAGCATAAACATTGAACATTATAAATTGTTAAATATTCTACCTATTCGTTATATTTATTTCTTTAAAGGTTTTTATATATTTTTAATAATCCTGTGTGTGCAATAAGCGGATATGTATTAACCCAAGAAGACTTAATGGTATTACATCATCCTAAACCTAAAAAGAAATTTTCTGTAAAAATTTTATTTATCTTGCACCAAAGTTTTTTTAGTCTTCCGCTTCAAATACAATCTTTAGTTAATCTTACTTCCTTCAAAAACCAATTGAAAAATCTTTTGTTTTATATTCCCGATATAGAGAACATTTTTGATTGTGGCATACTTCAATTATTGAAATAAAAATAACTGTACCCGTAATTCATTTTGTATTGATAACCCTCTTAAATATACCCCCGACACTTCTGTTGCCATAATATTTTACTTGTAATTTAATATTTGTTCTTTTTTTTTGTGTTTGTAAATTTACATCTATGTACTTTTTTACGTTCGCCAAATATGGTCCTTGTGACCCTTGTGTTCTATAGACTGTATAATTGCTTTTGTATTTCCCCCCCCCCTTCAAATTAATATATGTTATTTTGTGCAATAAAAAATTATTAATATTAAATCCAACCATTACCATTCGCAACAGTTCGCTCGAGAAACTTTAATTCGTTTAGACAATAAATTAAAATAAATTTATTTTTGCGACATCGATCCGTTTGAAATGACGTGAAATATATGTCACTACGAGATTCTTTTTATGTTGATCTGAATATTTCATTCTATTCAAAAAGCAAGAATATACATATTTATTCTTGAAATATAAATAATTTTTGCAAACGATAAGTAATAATTATGAAATTCGAAATAAAATAAATGAAACTAGCCCAATTAGGTGTAAATTGTAATTTAGAATTAAGCTGTGTTTGGCGCCTTTTACCTACCGTTAACACAACTGCTGTGTGGAAGCGGGTTAAGTGACAGATTCTATTACAAACGCAACTTGTTTTAGAATCGGCACTCTTCAAAATGTTTAGAAAAAACAAAATCTCCATTTCGTATTTTCGACTCCATCGCAATACTTTCTTTACCTTATATTATGTAATTTACCTAAATATTTAATTACTTGAAAATTTTTCTTACAAAAGTTTCATTTTAAAAAGCGGGGAAAAATTAATATTCACGCATTGCCTAAAACAATATAGTAATTTATGCAACTAGTGTGAAAAGTAAGACTTTTTTTTAAACGAGCTGAATAAATAAATTCACGAGTTTAAAAAAGGCTATTTCAAAGAGTTGTCATACACTATTTTTATAATAACGTGCAAAAAAGTATTATTAAATTGGCATTTATTGATTGGCATATTAATTATTTTATTATCACGTTCAAATGATTTGAAGGTGTAATTATATTAATGATTATTTTAAAATCCCGTGTAAAAAATATTTCTTAGATTGGCATTGGAAATAAGACGCCAAATCACGAAGAATCACGTTCAAATAAAGAATTTTCCACCAATCACAAAGCCGTTGAATAAAATATCACGCTCAAATAAAGAATTTTACACCAATCACTATGGGCTTATTACTTTGTCGCACTAGTGCGTAAAAGTAACTTTGAAACCCGATTTCGTTAAAAGCATCACTTTGACACGATTATTGATTTGAAAAAGTTAGTTTTTGCACGATATTATAAAAAAGTATTTTTTTCGCCATATCACCGTTCCCTGTTATCATCAATTAAAAGAGTAATTTCTCCTATCCAATTCTTCCAATCGACAAACTTAAATACAAACAAATCTTTCCTCTTATGTATTCTCTGCTAATTGAAGCTAACCTTATCTAATGCGGCTCTCACTTTAGCAATCCAGTCATTTGCGAATGCCGTCGCCCGGGGCGAAAGCTCAAACGTCTCCATTAAATGACGTCGTCATTTGCCTGTGATGTATTTGCGACAAACACACGCTTGCCATCAGAATGTCCAAAGATCTTGGAGGCACAGATTTGCGAAGGGATTCGAGATTAGAGCGCTTTGGCTGTAATTGTTGGATGATTAACTATGCACTCTCTGTGTAGATTCAATTAAACCATCGAATTAAAATAAAATCAAAACGGTATAATATCATAATTACAACTCTTTTACTTTTTGTTCGGCTGTCTATACGTTTAAAGCCTTATCACACGAGAGCTCGTTCGTTCAGCGACGTCCGTACGCCATATCAAAAACTGGTATTTGGAGCAGTTTCGAGTCGACTCGAAAAAATCCGGCTCATTTTAGCTGTTCGAACGACTGCTCCAATCAGAACGAAGTTCAGTCGTGACGTCATGGCCGAGCCTCCTCCTCCTCCAATACCGCGATAATACTGCTTTTAAGTTTGTGATGTCACGCATGACGTAGCCGTTCTCGTGTACGTATTTGCTGTCCCAAAAAGTTGTTCGACAAGCGACGTCTGATAAGGGCTTTACACATCTATCCTATGGTGGTCAAATTTAATTTCACTTCTAACAGTGGGATTGTTTTTAAATTAGATATCTGGCGTGATACATTTATATTTTTTATACTTTGTTGTTCCATCTCTTTTATTTTCCGTACATTAAGAACTTAATTGGCCATTAAATGATGGCAAAGTAAACTATTCTATTTCATTCAGTACTTCTTGTTTTCGCATTTTTATTTCATACATACTTTACAAGGTCAATGACTTTTTTTAAAACTACACTCTTAAAACAAAAGAGTGAAATTCACTCCTATAGGAGAAGTGCATTTTCGGCACCGGAAAGGAGTGGAATTTAACTCAGACTGAGTTAAAACCGCTCGTTTTAAGAGTGTAGGACGCAGATTGTTTTCTTTTATTCCTTTTACCCAATCCGAAAAAGAGTGAAATTCACTCCTATAGGAGAAGTGCATTTTCGGCACGGAAAGGAGTGGAAATTAACTCAGACTGAGTTAAAACCGGTCGTTTGTTTTAAGAGTGTACATTTTAAACTATTGGGATTGTTTTCTTATAAAACTTTTAGTTAATAAAAAGCGGAAAAATTTACCAGAAAAAACTATTTACAATAAACTATTTTTTGTGCTAAATCAGCAATCTTTAAAAAATCTCTGTTTATCATTTATTAAATGAATATCTCCTATTCAATTCATAGTTAAAGATAAGCAAATATTTCCTTTTATGTATTCTCTGCTAATTGAAGCAAAACCTTGTCTAATGCGGCTCTAAGGTGCTACGAATTTTAGGCAAATTTAATGGATTTATAAAATTCAAGTTCAAATGTAAAACCTTAACCCATTAAACCTACCTCGTGACTAAATGGTCGTAACAAAAAATGCATGACTTAAAATACATTTTTATAAAAATTCAGGCTCCAATAAGTAAAACCGAACTTCACCACAAATTAGTGAATAAGTACACTGTTAAAAATTTTGTGCTTGGTTTCACCATGATATTGGTTCCTTTCACCATGATATTGGTTCCTAGTAGCTGCAACGGCTGTGTGGTGAAATGTTTCACCTTTTTTTCGGTGTTTGGTGGAACCATTTTTCTGGATTTGGAAACAAAAACCTGAGAAATGGTTCAACCAAACACCGAAAAAAAGGTGAAACATTTCACCACACAGCCGTTGCAGCTACTAGGAACCAATATCATGGTGAAACCAAGCACCAATTTTTTAACAGTGTAAGTAGTGCAATACCATTTTACCATTGAACTCCTTCTCACTGCCAAACACCTTAAAATCCATTAAATCCACTTATTTTTACTTTACGCGATATTTTGTCCCCGCGATATTTTGCGCACGCGACATTCTGTCCAGCGATATTTTGGTCACTCGACATTATGGGCACGTGATATTATGTTCGGCGATATTTTAGGCACGCGACATTTTGTCCAGCGATATTTTGGTCACGCGACATTATGGGCACGCGATATTATGGGCACGCGATATTTTAGGCACGTGACATTTTGTCCAGCGATATTTTGGCCAGCGATATTTTGGTCACGCGACATTATGAGCACGCGATATTATGTCCGGCGTTATTTTGTCTCGCGATATTTTGTCCCCAAACCCCCCTGTCTATCATCAATTAAAAGAGTAATTCCTCCTATCCATTTTTTCCAATCAAGAAACTTAAATCCAAACAAATCTCGCCCAGTCGGTTAGGCGCTCGCCTAGTATGCGAAAGGTCCCAGGTTCGGGGGTCCGGGCATTGCCAAAAATAGCTGCCGACCTATAAACGGACCGTGCAGCCAAAAATGTCCGATGAATAATACCCCGTGCAGAGGGAGTGCACGTTAATATGCTCCAAAGTCCCAATGCTGCGTACGATGTCGCCCTTAACGGTTGCGTTGGGTGCCAACTCAGGTGTCGGCTCGTCACCTGACTGTGGTTCTAAAATACGACGCCCGTCGCCGATAGCCCTCGTGTAGCTCTAGCGCGACGATAATTCAAACTAAACTAAGCTAAACTAAACCAAACAAATCTCTCCTTTTGTGTATTCTCTGCTAATTGAAGCAAACCTTATCTAATGCGGCTCTCACTTTAGCAATCCAGTCATTTGCGAATGCCGTCGCCCGGGGCGAAAGCTCAAACGTCTCCATTAAATGACGTCGTCATTTGCCTGTGATGTATTTGCGACAAACACACGCTTGCCATCAGATGTCCAATGATCTTGGAGGCTTAGATTTGCGAAGGGATTCGAGATTTAGATGCTTTGGCTGTAATTGTTTGGTTGATTTGATATACCCCTAGTACCCCCACATACCCCTAGTTTAAAGCAAAATCACTACACTCTTAAAACAAACGAGCGGTTTTAACTCAGTCTGAGTTAATGTCCACTCCTTTCCGGTGCCGAAAATGCATTTCTCCTATAGGAGTGAATTTCACTCTTTTTCGGAGTGGGTAAAAGAAATAAAAGAAAACAATCTGCGTCCTACACTCTTAAAACGAGCGGTTTTAACTCAGTCTGAGTTATTTTTCACTCCTTTCCGGTGCCGAAAATGCACTTCTCCTATAGGAGTGAATTTCACTCTTTTTCGGAGTGGGTAAAAGAAATAAAAGAAAACAATCTGCGTCCTACACTCTTAAAACGAGCGGTTTTAACTCAGTCTGAGTTATTTTTCACTCCTTTCCGGTGCCGAAAATGCACTTCTCCTATAGGAGTGAATTTCACTCTTTTGTTTTAAGAGTGTAGTATATCACTACATACGGATGTAGTGATATACTAGTGATCTTGTTTTAAACTAGGAGTATGTGACACTACACGAATTTCAATAAATCCTTACACACATTTAAAGGTAATTATATACCAATTAAAGTAATTTCAATTACATTAAGAGGGATTGTCAGTCCCATAGAGCTAATGCATTAGTTTTGGAATCGCAACTTCCGCAGAAGTATAACTTTGTCATATTAGCCCTTTTTCCCCAGGTATGGTAATCAACATAACATCGAAATGAAACAAATTTGAATAGAAAATGTTATCTAGTTATTTAATTATATATTTTTTTGGTGGTGTTTTGGCTTGGTGTTTGCCCGGAACCGAACCTGGGACCTTTCGCATGCTAGGCGGACGTCTAACCGACTGGGCTTCCCAGCCCCTCCAAGTTTTTAGAATCAGAATCCTCCAAAATGTTACAAAACGCAAAATCTCGATTTCGGATTTTTGACTCCATCGCAATAATTCCATTACGATACCTTTCAAGGAAGAAAAATTGAAAGTCGAAATAATGTGAAAATCTTTAAAAAGCACAAGACCGAATTAATCCAAAAATATGTTATTTTTACAGGGAGTGTTGTGGGGCTGCCCAGTAGGTTAAGGCATTTGCTATGCATGCAGAAGGTCCCTGGTTCGCGCTTCGCCAAATAACTGCCGACATATGAACGGCCCGTGCAGCCAAAAATGTCCGAAAAATAATATCCCGTGTAGATGGAGTGCAAGATAAATATGTTCCAAAGTTCCAAAGCTGCGTACGATGTCGCCCTTAACTGTTGCTTTGGGTGCCTATTCAGGTGTCGGGTCGTCACTTGACTGTGGTTCTAAATTACGAAGCCGGTCGTCAATAGCTCTCGTGTAGCTCTTGTGCGACGATAATTCAAACTAAAAAAAAACAGGTTCTGTTGTTCTGAACTGGGCTCGAAAATTTTACATATTGGTCCTTAGTTTCGGGCCTGTTCACTTAACCGTGATATTCCCAATACCTCTCGTGAAGATCTGGTGAAAAACTAATTTAAACAAAGCCCATAAAAAACACTTTATAAGAATAGCCCTAGTGTTTAAAGAAGATGCTTTCAAAAGTTTACATGGCCTATTTATTTTTTACAGCGTATGTCTTGTTAGGCACAGAAGAAATTTATCCCTTCTTGATCATTTTCACTCTAAACTCAAATACATTTTTTAAATAAAAAATAAACTTGTTTCACTATTTTAAAGTTTATGGAAAACATAAACAAAATTAAGTTCATAACCATAGATATTATAGTTAAAGTATTATATTGGCAGATCACGTGACCTCCAATGCTAACGACGGGACGCGCATGGAGGCCAAATAAGAGGGCAAAATGGCTAGTGTTGCTGCCACTTTAAGGAGAAAAATACTGCGAAAAAATACCATTTAATTCTAAAATTCCAAAAAGAAATACTAGAAAAGGATTTAAAGTCACTAAAAAGATTCCAAAATGCAGCTAGTATTTTTACGATATTTTTTTGTAATTTTAGAATTGAATGGTATTTTTTCGTAGTATTTTTCTCCTTAAAGTGGGAACAACATTGGCCCATTTGCCCTCTTATTCTGGTCCTCCATGCGCGTCCCGTCGTTAGCATTGGAGGTCACGTGATCTGCCAATCTAATACTTTAACTATGATATCTATGTTTCCACTATTTTAAAGTTTATGGAAAACATAAACAAAATTAAGTTCATAACTGGGAGAGTTATTGATTAATGTTATCTCCTTAGCACAATATTTATATAAGAAAAAAATTGAGTAAAATATATAACAAGATCAAGTTCTTAGAATTTCGTTTTTGAGTAATTTTGCTTTAACGTGTTCCAAATAACTCGTAATTCTCTCCGGAGTTACAATTTTTTTTTTTGTTTACTATTTCTCGAAAAGAAGTTATTGATTTCACTTCGCTTCAGCGTTTTTTTCTTGATGCCACTTTTATGCCAGAAATAATGTTGATGTTATTTTTTCAACAGATTGCCATCTCTTGACATAAAATGCATTTTCGGGTAGGGATTATATCAGGGTAGCCAGATTGATAAGAAAATCTCTATTTTTGGGGTTTTATGTTAGTTTTTTTTTAATTGGCGAACTTGTGATAAATACTTTTATAACCCGTTTACTCTCAACAATTCTATTTGGAATAATTAAACTTGCTATTTTGTTTCTAAACTAAACTCGCACTATAATCAAATACATTTTATTAAATTATCTATACATTAATAATAATAAAAGAGTCTGTTTGTCTGTGGATCGTGAAATACCTACTTATACTGCTCGTAAAAATTCGAAATTTTTAATATAGATTCCCTGTAATACCTACGTGTGCACCTAAGGCTTAGTTTTTTAATATTTGATTACGATTTTTTAATTAATATAATTATTTACAAAAATACGGCGCTTTAGGTCATCCGTAGATAAACATGAAATCCAGTAGGAAGAGTTGTTAAAAAATTGACACAAATTCGATTTCTACTTTTAATTTTCAATTTGAAAGAAACTTTAGCGCGAGCAAAAATTAAGTATAAACACGAAATATCAAGAGGTTTTAATTTGTAGGATTGTTATTTGACTATCATTATTTTATTTCATTTATTGATTGTAGAATGATTACCACATTTGGGTCGTTAAATTTTAAATATTGCCAAAAGTCGCCAATGAACAGACCGACCATTTTATTACAGCTGTGTCAAAAACAAATTACCGTTACTAAAGGTTAACCCGTGCGACGCCGGGTTTAGAAAGCTAGTTTTTCTATAAAGTTATATTTTCTTTTTGTATCGTTAGATGGAAGAATCATGTCTTTTAAAGAATCAAATAATGTTTGTTTTAGCCAAATGAAAATATGAAAAACATGGTAAAATGAAATTCGTTCTGAAACAATTTTATTAAATAAATTTGTCCTATATTCTTTATGCTTGCATTTTTAAATGTTTAAAAATTGAATTTTATTTATTTTTAACGAATAAAATTTCGAAATTTTTTTACCCCTGTTTTTAGCATTTCGTTTTGAATGCTCATTGAGCCTATTTCACTAATTTTAGATTTTTTATAATTAAAAATTAAAAAGTTGAGATTGACAGAGAAAGGGTTAATTGGCGAACTTGTGATAAATACTTTTAATTTCATTGATGACAGAAGTGAAAACCGTACATACGGTTATTATCCTCAGTTTTTAATCAAATAGTGACAACGTTAACTACTGCTGCAGCGCTAATGTGCGACCGCAAATTTTTCCTCTCTTTAAAATCACTAGGTATCTCCCTACCTTGAAAACGGCAAATTTTTGGCAATTTTCACAATTTTGTTTTACTGTTTTAAAGAGAAGGCCTATTATTTATGTTTAAAAAACTGATAGAATTTATTTTATGGACTTTTTAATATTAAAATTTCCTCTTTTTTTTGAAAAATTTCTATAAACATGGCTTTGATACAATGTAATTCCTAAAATATTAGAAGTATTGCTTAAATCTCCTTTCAAAACATGTAAGAAGGTCCAATGAATGACTCCTAATATTTAAGGAAAAAATTAATTATTTTTTGACTTATGGTGTTTTGCATAGCTCTTATATTTAAAAGACAAATTTCTTCAAAATTTGCATTTTTTAAAAAAATAAAATTTTAATTCAAGTTTTTTTAGTCAAATATTCCATTTAACATTATTCATCATTATCACTAAAAAAATTAGTTAATTTAAAAGTATTAAAAAAATTAGACACCTCAAGGTAGGGAGCTACCTTAACATTGTTATTTAATTGATTGAATACTTAAGTAAAAACCGCAAGTACGTTTTTTGCCTCAGTCGCATGTGAAAGGACTAACTGACTTAACTCTTCACTGCACGCGATTTTTTTTCCGCGAAGAAAGTAAGATTTTACATCTTTAGTTAGCCAGAGATCATTAGAATTTTTTTAAAAAAAAATCTTCGTTTATTATATGCCGCCCAAATCGCTGATTTATCTGAAAAGTATTAAACTAAAAAGTATTCAAATATTAAAAAAAATGTCTACTTTATAAGGGGTGCACCGGCAACCAGTAATTTAAAAAAAAATTCCAAACCTTCTCTTAATAACCAGACCCAGTCGGTTAGGCGCTCGCCTAGCATGCGAAAGGTCCCAGGTTCGGGTCCGGGCATCGCCAAAAATAGCTGCTGACCTATAAAACGGTCCGTGCAGCCAAAAATGTCCGACGAATAATACCCCGTGTAGAGGGAGTGCACGTTAAATATGCTCCAAAGTCCCAATGCTGCGTACGATGTCGCCCTTAACGGTTGCGTTGGGTGCCTACTCGGGTGTCGGCTCGTCACCTGACTGTGGTTCTAAAAAACGACGCCCGTCGCCAATAGCCCTCGTGTAGCTCTAGCGCGACGATAATTCAAACTAAACTAAAACTTAATAACCAGATAAAAAAATCTTTCCTGGCGATTCAGGAAAAATACTACAACCCTAAAAGAGAAAAAACAAGTTATAGAGCTCTTACTTTGGCGATAATTTTTCCGGCCGCTTTACCTTCAAGCACATAATGCGAAAGGAAAAAGGGTGAAAATTTACGATCAGAAAACATTTCTCGGACAATATTGGGATCGACAAAATATTATGTTTATGTGCCATAATTTTTGATGGTATCGGGCGATATTGGATGTCAGATTTCAGATCATTGAAATTTCAGGGCTGAGTCTGTAAAATGCTTCGGTGAATCGAATGTTTTAATGGTTTATGTGAAGAATAAATATGGAATCATTATATATTTTATTAGATAGGTGGCTGCAAACTTATTTGTTTTTAGCTTTCAATCCACTAAAGATCCATTTGTGAGGTTTTATTCATTGAAATTTCAGAGCTGAACGTAGAGTTGGTGTGAGGTGTGTGATTCACTGAACAGGGTAGTAAACGAGCCGATCCAATAACGAAACGCGGAGGAATACACAGCACTGCAGCAGAAACGAACCGGGCAGAAAACCTAGAAACTTGCCCATTTCGCTATTGGGTTCGTCTTCGCTGGTTCTTAGTGAGTGATCCACATGGTTATTTCTTAAAAAATCAGGTAACCCAACACGTTTGGAGCACTTTTTTTTAAAATATGTACTAGAAAACAATTTTGGAAGTTAATTTTGTGTATATGTGAAATAAATAATTATATATAGCAAGTACAATTTGACATACATACCCAATTTTTTAAAATATGGTAATTTTAAGCATGTTTTTTGCAGTTTTTTGTCAAAAACTTCAATGAGGCTAGATAAAAAACTGCTCGACCGATTAAGAAAATAAAACCACCAAGTTAAACTGTAAACTCATGTCTAGGGACTATACCTAAAACCAAAAGATTTTTTAAAAAAATAAAAATTTTATTTTAGCAGTCGAAAAAAGAAAATGATTTTCAAAATTTTTCATAGCGTGTCAAGATTATTAATAGGTAGAAACAAAATAAAAAACAGATTTTTTCCAAGTTTCTTAGGTATATTCCCTAGATAACAATTTCTTAAATTAGTAAAGAACCAGAATTTTAAAAATTACTCAATAACTTTTTGAGTTATCTTTTTACAAATGAAGCTATTTATTAAAAAACAGAAATGCGAGAAAAACGCATTTAAAGTTTCAACATCTGGTTGATGCTAGTGCTACTGACCTATAATAAATTAATAACTACGTTCGTTCCACTTATGGCACAGTTAAAATGATGACAGTTTTAGAAACACAAAAACCTGGGTAATAATATAAATAAGTATCAATTTTTTTTCCGAAAATGACATTTTCAACGTGTGGAGATACCTTAACTAGGGATCCATCGTTGAACTAGCCACTTGGCATAGACTTCTGCTAGTAATTTGCACATTAGATCCACAGAAACTGATTATGAGGCTCATTGGTCTGGGCATAATTTATCATTTACAGTTCTTAGGTTAGTTTGAATTATCGCCGCACTAGAGCAACACGAGGGCTATTGGTGGACGGGCGTCGTATTTTAGAACCACAGTCAAGTGACGAGCCGACACCTGAGTAGGCACCCAACGCAACCGTTAAGGGCGACATCGTACGCAGCGTTAGGACTTTGTTGGATATTTAACGTGCACTCCCGCCACACGGGGTATTATTCGTCGGACATTTTGGCTGCACGGACCGTTTATAGGTCGGCAGTTATTTTGGCGATGCCCGGACCCGAACCTGGGACCTTCCGTCGGTAAAATGACAAAACCACGAATGTGCAAAAACACAAAAGTGCAAAGGGATGGAAAACCGGAAACAGTTAAGCCGGTTTTTGGCTTCTATTAAATGGGCAAAAACATTTCTTTAGCTGAACCAGTTAAAACTGAAGAACTGGTTTGAATAAACATTTTAACCGGTTAAACTGAAAGTTTGTTAGTTTAGCTATACGACTCACGGCAGTTGACAACGGGAGTCGTAATTAAGAATCAGCCCAAGTGACGAGCCCCTAAACCGTAGGAATATTTTAATGCAGTTAGATAAATCAATGGATTATGGCGTCATAAAATATATCATAATGGATTTGTATGATATGGGTTCATTATTTATTAACACCTTCGCTGCGGATAATGCCCTAAGGCTTCAAGAACTATGCTACTGGCAATGCTATTCCTATGACACATTACGCAGCAACAAACATCTTCATACCTACCATATTTCAAACCTAACCTAAATAGACAGCCGGAGTCGTTCAACCAACAAAGCAACTAGAACCGGTTTTTCAAAGGAACGGTTTTTAGTTACTTTTAACTGGTGCCGGTTAAAATCGGGGGAAAAAAGAACCGATGAAACTGAGAAGCAGTTTTATTTTTCAAAAACCGCAAATCCCTAGAATCTGCACATTCGTGGTTTTGTCATTTGACCGACGATATGGGTTCCATGACAATCGGATTATTTCAGGTGAAATATTTGTTTTGGATTTCATTCCTGCCTTCCTGCGATCCGTGATCCGATTGGTCTGTTTCCACGTCACATTGATTCACTGATCGAGGCTCGAGAAAAAAAAATATTTTCAATTACCATTTCTGTTGCCACTCCGTTTTAAACCGATTTGTTTTATTAAAATTAGAAAAATATTGAACTAATACAAATCCAATTAATTTATGCCTCTAGGTGGGGAAAGCGGTAAACCTCAATCAAAGCAAGAAAAATTCAAAAAAAAAAAACCTTTTCCCAAAATTTTAACACCGAAATCAATATCAGATATCTTCAACTTTAATCTCGTTGCCACCACAACACAAATAAAAATATAAAAAATAGCAAATACCTTCCCTATACTAAACGAACAAACAATGGAACAAACTTTGATTCCAAAAGATAAGAAAAAGGAAAGTTCCTCAAAAGATTTCCGTTTTTGGCGGGAATCTATTTCGATGGATGATTTGAGCAGAGATATATGTGGGTTGGGATAATTCGAAGTTATTTAAGCCATGTTTTTCTCTAAAAAGAGAAAGTGGCCATTCTACCGAATAGTTGACGTAAAAGTCAGGGCTGGATTTTTATAAGTAGCTGACTAACAGGTAGGGCTGTAAGCCATTGTAAAATAATAAAGAATATACACCTTAAAAAAAGGCGAATTTTTTAGGTCGGGGGGGCAAACAAATTTTTACTACGAAATTTCATAAAGCCGCACAATTCAGGCCATAAACAAAGTTATTATTAAAGAATGATACAATAAATATTTTGGATAAGAACAGATAAACAATATTTTAACAATAATGCGTAAACCGTAAACGTATATATAGTATGAATATAAAATACGACGCCCGTCGCCAATAGCCCTCGTGTAGCTCTAGTGCGACGATAATTCAAACTAAACTAAAATATAGTATGAATATTTCGTAGCAAACACATGGTCGCTGGGAGTTCAATTGCACCCCCTCCTCCCGGATTTCGAAGTTGAAAGACAAATAGTAGATCACTTTAAAAAATTCGCTTATTTCGCTTTCGATTTAGTGTGTAAAGGTACATAGATGATTCTAATATGTGTATCTATTTTAAACAGCACATACTACCCTATTTTGCAGCACCAGCTACCTTTCCCCGAAGGGGGAGAATATTGAGACAGGAGCGGCAAATCAATCGTAGCCTACAAGCGGCAAATCTTTAAATCCGGTCCTGGTAAAGTTGATAGTTTAAAAAAGCTTTTTAAAATAAGGTCCTTCATTCACGATAGCGTAAAACTCCCTAATAGATTTTGCATGGTAAAAATCAATAGAATAATACATAAAAGAATTGAAAAAGGGGGAAAAATCAATAAATATATTTCAAGTGGCCTGGTTAAGAAGAAATAATTAATCGAGTTAATAAAACTTTAGTAAAACAAGTAGGTTTGTAACAGAATCTGTGTTTTTAACCCGCTTCCACACAACAGTTGTATTTAATAGGTAAAAAAGCGCCAAGCACAGCATTAATTCGATATTAAACATTTACATGCTAAATTTGGCTAGTTTCATTTATTTTATTTCGAAAATTCAATAATTATTACTTATCGTTGTAAAAATTAATTTATATTTCAAAGAATAAATATGTAATATTCTCGCTTTTAAATAGAATGAAAAATTTCATAGTTCAACGCTACAAAGAATCTCGTAGTGAAATATATTTGACATCATTTCAAACTGATCGATGTCGCAAAAATAAATTTATTTTAATTTATTGTCTAAAAGAATTAAGTTTTTCGAGCGATTGTTGCTAATGGCAATGGTATTTAATTCTAATAAAAATGGCTTCCTATGCTTTTTAAATGATCATTCAATTTTGCAGTTTTTAAAATTGAAGTACTTCGAATTCGAGTTCTTTTCTGAAATTTTCAATGTATTCTAATTTCGATGCACTGAATTTTTTGACGTATCACACTTGTCCGTAGCATTTGTAGTTATGTAAGCTATGGAAGTGGGTGACAGACGGACTGAACGATTATAATGCCTTCCACTTTTTACGTTATAAACGTAGTGTGGAAGCTAAAATTTATGCAAAAATAGATGGGCTGGGGACCCTAATTATTAAGAAGCTTAATTGTCCCGAGTTCGGGCCCGGGCTTTGGCAAATAACTGTCGACCTATTAACGGTCCGTGAGCCAAAAAGTCTGACAATAACTCCCCATGTAGAGGTAGAGCACGCTAAATATGCTTCAAAACCCGACGCAGCCTACGATGCTGCTCCCGAAAGTTACGTTTGGTACCTACCCAGCCGTTGACTCGTCACCTGACTGTGGTTCTAAATAACGACTCCCGTCACCAATAGCTCACGTATAGCTCTAGTACGACGATAATTCAACTTACCAACAACAAAAATAGATAACCCCTATCCTGACAAAATAACACACACATCCAATATCTTAAAACACAACAAAAAAAAAACCTAAAATGTTTCAACAGCCGACGTGTTTGAATATTTCTAATTGATTGTTCCCAACTTAATTAGGAAATGAGGGGGGGCGTCGAAGAGAACTTTTATTTTTTCCCGCGCGCGGGAAGAACAATAGGAAGATCGCCCGACGAGACTTACAAGTTCGCATATGGGCCCCCGAGGTAAAGGAACAAAATATGGAGGTTAGAATGTTATAGAGATGTTGTGTTGTTATAAATAATGGGAAAATTGGTTTGCCAGTTGAAGCAATTCTGCGTCTGAGATCAGCCCAAATAACCACTTGGCTGATTAGTTGGCATTAACCCATCAAGGAGGAATGGACGTGGGTCTTCAAACGGAAATTCCGGGTTATTTCAATGAAAAAAATAATTAATAATTAATTTGAAAAAAATTAAATTCCCCCCCCCCCCCCTCCAAAGAAGCACACTGTTATACCTTTGGTATTAATAATAATAATTTTTTGGCAGAGGCTACGCGCACGGGCACCGTTCACCCATTACGTGTACGGGTATTAACGCACATGCTCAAGTCGGGGCTTACTGGAACCGTGCTTACATTGCTTGCACGGATATTCATGATATACTTGAAGGTTGAGATTACTCTTATTTGGGCCCCGGGCAATTTTGTTTTCTCTATAAAAACATCAGTATACAACATGGGCAGTATTGTAGGGCGCATTGAAAACCTAAACACTCGTTTGGGGCACCGGAAATTTTGTTTTCTCTAAAAAAACATCAATTCTAGCCATTTGCAATGAAAGTTAAAAAAAATAGAAATTTAAATACTTCATGAAAGCGTAAAAAATGCAAGTAAACTTTTCCAGGACAAATTTGAAACGATGATCTTACCAGGGTGAAAAAAATCTATAATTCAGCCTAAAGCGTGTTTTGAAACCGAGACCTTTAGAATACGAACCTTTTATGCTACCACTAAGTTACGGTGGTCAAGGATGAATCAAACTAAAACTGTTAATAAGCCTCGCTCCTGCGCAGTTACTACCCGTGCGCGCAATGCTTGTACGGTGCCCGTGTACGTAGACACTCCGTAATTTTTTATTGCACGAAAATAACAGATATTTATTTGAGGGAAAAACATATACAAAAGTAATTATACAGTAGACAGAACACCAAGGGTCACAAGGACCATATTGGCGAACATAAAAAAGTATATGATGTAAATTTACAAACACAAAAAAAAGAACAAATACTAAATCACAAGTAAAAAAATATTTTTATGGCAACAGAAGTGTCGGGGGTATATTTAAGAGGGTTAGTCAATACAAAAGAATTACTGTACATTTATTTTATTTCAATAATTGAAGTATGCATAATCAAAAATAGTTCTCTATATCGGGAATATCAAACCAAAGATTTTTCAATTGGTTTTTGAAGGAAGTAAGTTTATTTAAAGATTGTATTTGAAGCGGAAGACTTTTATTTATCTTGCACCAAAGTTTTTAAAAAGTTTTACAGAAAATTTTCTTTTTAGGTTTAGGAATTATGTAAATATCATTAGGTCTTCTTGGGTTCATACATATCCGCTTATTGCACACATCAGGATTATTAAAAAAATATAAACAAACTTTAAAGGAAATAAATATAGCAAATAGGTAGAATATTTAACAATTTATAATGTTCAATGTTTATGCTCACATTTGCCTTTAACAAAAATTTAACAAATTTATTTTGTATGTTTATAATTCTTTTGAGGTTTGTTACATAATCCCCTCCCCAGGCAAGGATTCCATAATTGAACAAGGGATGTACAAAAGCGTTGTAAAGTAATAGCATAAAATCATGGTTTATTTTAATTCTTGAGTTAAGGGCGAATGGATCCCGTTCATTTGCAGGTCTCCAAACTAAAGTGCCTCAGTGTGGGGAAAAAACACATTTCTAATTTACATTTCTCCGGCTGTATTGAATGTTTTACAAACGGTTTTTTATATTATAATTGTAGCTGACTTACAGAGCTCTGTATGTAATTCCACTTTTTGTAATTGGTTCGAATATTTTGTTGTAAAATTATTTATTGAAGATTAAAAAAAAAAATTCGAACCCATTTCAAAAAGTGGGAAGGTCGGGACCTGTAAGTCAGCTACATGTATCACATAAAAAAAATCCGCTTGTAAAAAATATTCAATACAGCCGGAGAAATGTGGCCGAGAAAATATTTTTTCTCCATAGGATTAACACTGATGCACTTCGCTTTGGAGACCCCCGGTCCAGCGCGCCCATTTCCCCTTAAAGTTTATCGGGAAAAAATTAGCTAAAAGTAATTCTGGCATCTCAACAATATATATATATTCGAAGAGTTACTGCTCTCGTTCAATTTCTTTATGTTATATTCAATATGTAGGCTTATTACATTAATTTGGCTTAGTTAATTTTGCATTGGCTTCACTTTTTTGGTGCCAAACGTCTATGTCTTACTCTAACGTCCTTGGCAACAAATAACCGATATTTTCGATTGGAAATGTTTGCAGATAGATTTTTTTTTTCTTCGGTGAATGGCAACACCCCTATTTACCGAAGTTTTCCCCGTATAGGAATAACGGGAAAAGTTTTGGGGATTTTTTCGATGTTTTGTGGAACGTTATCAGAGGATGTTTTGTGCAGCTATAGATATCGGAGTTGGATAAGTTTTTGATAAATTAATTTGTGTGGTTGTGCGGCTACTTGTCAGAAAAAGTGTAATGAATGTAATTGATAGTTGCATAATGAAGAACCGGAAAAGAGTTTAATTTATGTAAAGTTCAGATGTGAGGGATTTGTAAACTCTTAAAACAAACGAGCGGTTTTAACTCAGTCTGAGTTAATTTCCACTCCTTTCCGTGCCGAAAATGAACTTCCCCTATAGGAGTGGATTTCACTCTTTTGTTTAAGAGTGTATTTATTTTTTATCTTCTATTTCTGTTATTTATTATATCTTTGAAGTATTTAGTAATAACACAAAAACAGGAAACAAATACAAATTTGCTAATAAATGAAGAATTGTAAAGACGTGCTCGTTAAATCTGTGGGTCCGAAAGTCCTGTGGGCGGTCATGGCACAGTTTCCCACGGGTACAGGTCCCTGGAGACTATTCCCCTCCCCTTCAGGGACATGTCCAAATTGCGGAGGTGGCGATAGATGGCAGCATCTGTCAGCACGATGCCAAGTCGGATTCCTGCCGTGTAGTCTCTACACGGGCATCTTTCCTCAGGAACCGCACCCATTTGCCTTAATCCTTGCCCGCTCCACGGGAAGAGCTTGGGTTTCCCGAGTGGCATTAGTAACAACAACAGAATTCTAAATTAAAACTAGCAAGCTTTTTATGCAGAAAATGAAACGCCTTGCCACTTTCTCTTAGTAAACAAATAATGAACAATCAAAGAATCAAATTATGCTAAATTTTTTGACGTCATTCAAAATTTATTTATATGACAAAAATAATTTTGCGTCCAAATATTAGTTTAAATAAAATTTCTTATACCATAGTTGATGTGGTAATGGAAATTGAAGTGACTTCTCCCCAAAAAATATGAAAAATGCCCCCCAACAATACAAAAGACCATCCATATCCCCGACCATTATACTTACCCCCCCCCCCCAAGAAAAACAAATAAAAGAATAAAAATTGATGCACCCAAACTGATCTTCTAAGCAAAGATATTCTTTATATTTTTTCTGTTCGAATCCTTCACATTTTCACCTGCCCTTTACTTCTTTCGCGCCATTTGCGGCGGCCATCTTTGCAAATCCGGCTGAAGTCTATATTTTTGCATCTTCTCTAGCTAGAAGATAAAATGCCGAAACGGGATAAGATCTTTTTTTTTTCTTGAAGTAGGTTAAAGATGGTGTCTTCGGAGTTAGAATGACTTGGTCTTGGGATAGTGTGTCTTTTTGGCGATAAAACTTGTTGGGGTCGTCGCTTCGCCAATAGTCACCCCATATGCAGTTGCAGTAGGACTTTAACTCAAGAATACTAAAGCTGTGACTGTGTACTTAACTGTACTTTTGTATTTCGTGGGCGCAATTCTCGCCAAACGGAACTTTCTTTCGATAAAACGCAGTATACACAATTAAAGAACCACAGTGTACGCAGTTAAAGTTCCATATTATACGCAGTTAAAGGAAAGCATTGTTGAAGGACACGGTATATGCAGTTAGAGGACTAAAGTATACCCAGTTAAGGGTTTACAAATGGCGCAAGTCAAAGGTTACTAAAAGAATTTTTTCATTTGTGGGAGGTTGTACATTGGCGCATATTTTTGCATCTTTTAGCTAGAAGATAAAATGCTGAAAATACAGTAAAGATCTTCCTTTTTTTTTGAAGTTAGGTTAAAAATGGTGTCTTCGGGGGTTAGAATGGCTTATTCTTGGGATAGTGTGGTTTTTTTTGGCGATAAAACTTGTTGGAGTAAGGCATACCAGCATGAAACTGTAACTGGACCATCGCCAATGCTCTTTTAAATATGTAAGAGCTGGGGTGCCCAGTCGATAAGGCGACGACCATTTACCTTGCATGCGAAAGGGCGTAGGTTCGGGCTCGGGCATTGTCTAAATAACTGCCGGTGTATAAATGGTCTGTGCTGCCAAAACGTTCAATTAATAATATCCCATTAAAAGGAAGTTGCACGTTAAATACACTACAAAAACCCTGCGCCACGTACGATGTTGTCTAAGTTGCGTTGGATGGCTACTCTGGTGTCGGCACTTGACTGTGGTTCTAAATGTGGGCCGATGTCTATATTTTTGCATGTTCTGGCTCGAAGATAAAATGCGAAACGGGATAAGATCTTTTCTTGAAGTAGGTATAGAAGATCGCTATCAAAGCTTTAATTCTGCGCGGCATGCTATCAATGCAAGACTGTACTGTCTCCTGCATTTGAGGATGATGATTCCACACATAAATAATCTTATAATAAATAATTAATATAAATTAATCTTAACCATAATTAATCATAAATATCTTAAAATAAATACAAATATGTAGTCTACAACAATTCTTTTAAATAAAAATCAATAATATTGTAGTTCATCAAATATACCATTATTGCATAAAAACTCTTAAGAAACATAAAATTACTTTAAAAAAATTACAGTGCGTCTAATAATGTGTCCAGGGACTGTACAATAAGAAAATTGCGGCTTCAAAATTCCCCAATATATTAAGGTTCAAAATAATAATTTATCAAATCCCAAAATTTGTTTTTAAAATCTTTTCCTATACCATTAATAACCCATTTTCCTTTCAAATAATCAAATTCGACGCCTCAGCAACTCTTTTCGCCCAATATATATTTTTTTTATAGAGTTAAGAGGAAATGGAGATACTGGCGGGCAAAAACCAACACAAAAACCGGTTTGCCGAGTGAAGCCATCGATCGCTCTGTAGTAAGCCCAAACAAACACTCTCGGCGAAGTATTTGGAGCTATTCTAAAGTGGACGCTTTTGTGTGGAGGTGGCTTACTACATCGACTTTTGACTCTCTAATAAAAAAAACTGTAAATACAACGCATTTTACTTACATGTGAAGAAACTTACTGCCATCTTGTATACAGGGTGGCCCAAAAGTAGCCCAAGGGGCCGTAGTGAGCCTAGTGGTCAGCGTCTCGGTCTCGGGATCGGAAGGTCCTGCGATCGAGTCTCGGTACCACTGAAGACCTACCGAGTATATGCGGAGTACGTGCTCGTTAAATCTGTCGGGTCCGAAAGTCCTCTAAGTTCCCAAACCAAATCAATACCTCTGGGGGTGACAAGCCAATTCTGGGGATCCTCTAGTTGGCCTCTGTCTCTAAAAATTAGATGGATCCACTTATGTGTGTGTTGTCTGTTGTGTTTGTCTTACTTGACGAAGGTTTATAAGCGGGTCTCTGACCAAGCACACAAACCTGAATATATATGTCTACCAACCAACCAACCAAGTAGCCCAACCGTTAGTTAGGTATATAGTTATTTATACAGAAACAGTTATTTTAATGCATGTTAAGTTTAATTTGGTTGAATTATCGTAGTACTAGAGCTACAGGAGAGTTATTGGCGACAGGCATCGTAATTAAGAACCATAGTCAAAGTGACAGCTTTATTTACATACATATATTTACATTCCTAATCCCGAAGGTGCTCAAATTGTCTACCTTCGACATTGATGCATTCCTGCAACCACCTGGGCCCCGTCCTCTGGTGACATTTGCATATTTCTAGAGCCTCAAACAAATAAACGGGGCCGGGATAGCCTGGTCGGTAAGGTCTAATAAACCGAAGATATCTCGAAACTAAACCAATCGAAGTCCACGAATTGCTACTCTTTGGATAAGATACGCTGTAGTACGACTTTATTTTAGCCAACCGACAAAACTAAGCACGACTATGTCAAATACCTGTTCTAAAGGGGTCGTAGTGAGCCTAGTGGTCAGCGTCTCGGTCTCGGGATCGGAAGGTCCTGCGATCGAGTCTCGGTACCACTGAAGACCTACCGAGTATATGCGGAGTACGTGCTCGTTAAATCTGTTGGGTCCGAAAGTCCTCTAAGTTCCCAAACCAAATCAATACCTCTGGGGGTGACAAGCCAATTCTGGGGATCCTCTAGTTGGCCTCTGTCTCTAAAAATTAGATGGATCCACTTATGTGTGTGTTGTCTGTTGTGTCTGTCTTACTTGACGAAGGTTTATAAGCGGGTCGCTGACCAAGCACACAAACCTGAATATATATGTCTACCAACCAACCTGTTCTAAATAACCCAAAGTTCTCACCAATGGCACAACATTAACTGTTAGGCTACTTTTGGGCCACCCTGTATATGCGGATTTCGTGTAGGCCCGTCCGTGGCCGAGTGGTTAAGGCATCAGCCTAGAGATTCAACCTTCTCAGGAGTGCGGGGGTTCGAATCACACCTACTGCCAGTCATCCTATAAATCGGATCCGTGCTGGAAATAGTAGAAAAATCCTCATCACGGATGGGCCCGAGTACACAGGGCCAGACGTGCTCGTTAAATCTGTGGAGTCCAAAGTCCTGACGGCGTTAGCGTACGATGTCGCTCGAAGTTCCGTTGGGTGCCCGCTCAGGTGTCGACCTCGTCACTTGACCAGGGTTCTAAAATTACGAGGCGTTATTGGTTGTGTTAAAGCTCCTGAAGGAGGCTAGAAATAGGCAGCCGGAAACGATTACCTTACCTTACCTATTTCGTGTAACAGCCTACAACTATTCAAATAGTCATCCGTTTATTTTTAAGGAATGCTTTTTAAAGAATAATATGATGCGTTTCAGCAGGAACTATACTCGCCGCCAACCAAATTAGAACACGTTAGGGATGGCAGTTTTTCATAAAAACCGGTTTTTAAAATACCGGTTCCATCCCTAAAGTGTAACAAATAAGTGTGGCGGGAACTATAACATTGAGTGAGCGTTTTGTTTGGGCTTACTACGGTCGCTTATCGACTTTATGCAAGGCCTGCTCAACTACTAAGGCCGAAGAGGCTTTCCCAAACCAGCTCGGGGACGGCAATTTTGACGTCATAGTTCCGAGTGACTTTGTTCCGAAGATGAAGACTACCTGTCTCGAAACCTGTTCGGAACCACTCGATCACGGCTGACCACATGTTTAGGGTTCCGAATGCGTCCGAACCAAAGAGTTCTATAGTAGGGTAGAGGAACGACTCGTACTGAGCTGCCATCGGCAGCCATAACTCACTACGGAGACTGAATAGAGTACAAAAGTGCTAGTTAATTTATAATTTTGATACTGAAAGAGGAAGTACACCCAGGGCAAAGGCGGGAATCGAACCCGCACCTGTTACAGCGCGCGGACTGCTAGCGTTTTGGCCTGCGATCCAAACCACTCGGTCATCGGGCCCCACACTCTCAGAAACGATTGCTCAAATTTCACGAAATTTTCGTCTATTTTGACGAAATGGTTTCGTGAAAAATGCTCCGAGTAAACATGTCGTCAAATTAACGAAATTTATTTCGTCATTTATTAGACGAAATAAATTTCGTCAAAAAGTAAAAATATTTCGTTATTTTAATTTCGTCGAAATAACGAAATTTTCGTCATTTTGATTCCTTACTGATGAGAGTATAAATTTCGTCATATTCCACCATTGACGAAATGAAATTCGTCAAAAAGTAAGAAAATAAAATTTTAATTTCGTCAAAATAACAAAAATTTCGTCATTTTGATTCGTTAATCCTGAGACTTAATTTCGTTACATTAACATAATTTTAATTTAATTTCGTTATTTTGAGCACATTATTGGAAAATCTTCAAAAAATTCCTATTATTTTTATAGGGGGCTATTTTATTTTTCTAGTCTTGATTATTTTTTCAATATCACTTTTAATCTTTAGTTGGATTTGAAACTTAAGATTAAAATATCGAAAATTTAATCAAGACTAGAAAAATAGAATTGATACCAACAGTTTTCAAGGTCAAAAATGGTAGGAAACATGAATTTTTGATGGAGTATTACTTTCTACAAAATCTTATGTGTAAGTTCAGGAGTTGTATATCTTGATAAATTTGGTTTTGAACAATTGTTATATAAATAGTACATATTTAAACCTGCACTTATGATTTTGTAGAAATAATGTTGTATATTTTAGCATTACTGTTGGGATATGATATGGGAGGAGACGGTTAAATCACATAAGCAGTTATAATTTCCTGCAATTAGAGTTTCCTAGAAAGAAAAGATTTTGTAAAAAGAAGAGGGACAGAGAAAAAAAGACGCTGACTTTTAAAGAAATTTTATTACAATTGCACATTTTAATACAATATAAAAGTCACTGGTTTCAATGTTAACTAATCTAACTTTTTTTGTTGCTTATAGCAAGGTTGGCACGGTTTAAACCAATTGGTTTTTTTGGGTTTTTTCAATTTTTAAAAAATATTTACCTATAATTTAAATTCTTTATTTATTTAACTTTTTTAGTGTTCCATTTTTTTTTGTAAATTGGTTTTACTTCTAAAAAAAAAAACTCAAATAATTTCAACATCACTAATAATATAAAACACATATATAAAGTGGAGAGGATATTTTCGACTTATGAAATTGTTTAGTTAGTCAAAATTCCATCAATGGATTTTTTTTCAATAATTTTTAAATTATTTAAAATTATTAGTTTTTATTTATTTCATTAATAGGAGTTCCAAATTAATATGCTAATAATAATTACTACATCTATATTGCAACGCATAATGTGCTTAATGAATTATTTTTGAATATTCTGAAATTATTTTTAATTATATTTCTTAATTATAATTATTTATTTATATTTTGACTACTTAAATTAACATCAGAGTAAAAATTTATTGCAATATTAGTTATTTGTAACAATTAATGCACATATATACTTGGTTCCAAAACCGAGAGTTGGCCACCTCTCGACCAAGAAAACCAGTTCATTGACAATATTGAGAAAAAAAACTTTAAAAATAAGAATTTAAAACATCCTATTGGTCAACCGTTGGCATGCCATGCTATTGTAAGACAAAAATATAACATAATATTAAGAAAAGAAAATTTCAAAATAATACTACAACAAAAATAAACACTTCAAAATAATGCAAGTAAATGAAACATTTTAAAACAATTGGAAATGCCACAAGGAATGTTAACAGTAACAAAATAAAAAAAAACTTTAAAAATGGCATTCATTAAAGTACAACAATTCAATAGTATAATTCAAATAGTTACAACTATTCAAATAGTATAAAAATGGAAATATATAGCATTCAGTTGACCTATTCTGGTCATACAACCTTAACATAGTACAACATTAAAATCAAATTAAAATTAAGAAAATATAAAAATGCAAAGAAAATGAAATAGTTTCAAATGAGAAACTTAAACGCGCGTTGTTAAATGCAAAAAGTTCAAAGAAAAAACTTTTGTTTTCTTTAAAAAAAATAACTTGCCAACTCTGCCGAAACGAGTGTCAACTGTGTTGATTCAAGTTTTTCAAAAAGTCACGGGCAATCTTATTTGCCAACTAGGAATAGCTAATCAAATGTCGGCAGATTTGTTCGGACCAAAAATGTGGACGTTTTGAGAAATCTGTAAAAGACAAAAAAAAACAAAATTAAGTAAATACTATAGAAAAAATAATAAATAATTCAAATAAAAAGCAATTCAAGTAATCTTCTACAGTGTTTATTCCTCCTGAGGTCAGGGTTTTTTAAAAAAAAGGTTATTTTAAAAAAAGCCCAGCCCTGGTGGGTTTAATTGGGCTTTTTTAGATTTAACCTGGTATAACACTGTTGGGTTAAAATGTTACCCAGGTTTTATTTCAAATGAGAACAATTTTAGACAATTAGAAAACTTTCATTGTAAAATAACCATTAATTGAAAATAAAAATTAATTAAATTAATGAATTTTATGGTTTCCTTCTGGGTATAAATGTTTATGTTACTAATGCCCAGATAGCAGGGTATAATACTTACTAAAAGGTTCCAAAATCTTTTCCTAAATTTTAAATACATATACATTAATTTTAGTCCCCCCCCCCTAAAAAAAACCCATTAGAATATAAAAAATAATGTAATTAATTTCCCTTTTTTATTTAGTAATATTGTTTCTTATATTAATAAAATGTATCCAACCACTTTTCCAACTAAACATAAAAATATATTGCTCTTCGAGAAATATGTAATATTTGATAGGTTGTTTGTTTACTTTTTTTAATTCTTAAAAGCAATAGGAATTAACCCTATTGGTTAATAGGAATTAACCCTATTGGTTAATTCCTAGTTTCGGTGTATACGGCGACTTTTTGTGATTTTTGGCGACAGAAAAAGGGCGATAAATAATTCCAATCTGGCAACCATGTAGCACTATACTCCCGAGCAATCTTTATGGCAACCGTTGTTTACTTCGTCTTTTGGAATGCCGTCTCGCAAAATCAGGCGTCATCACGCGATGTCGCCAAATCTTGGCGACCAAAAAAAGTCACCGTATACCGAAACTAGGAATTAAACGAACTATTTTTAATTTCCTTTATAAAAATAAAAAAATTAATATATATTATGTTAAGTTTCGTTTTCCCATTTTGAACACTAAAATTTGCAAAAATTAAACAATAGTCATAAACAGAAGTTTAAATGACCTATAATTACTGCATTTTAAAACACGTGAATATTAAAAAACATTTTATATTAATTGAACAATGAATGTGTGATTTATGTCGCATATAACACCAACAATTAACTTTCAACGAATTTGCTATCCTTTATAAATTTAGATTAGATAACCGCATGCAATCTTTTGAAAAAAAAGACTAACTTTTTAGCATTACAAGATAATTTTAATAATTTGTCAACGAATCATTTCTAACGGAATCATATCCACGTTCACCGTTAGGCCTATCAAAGAAGTGATAAATATTAACCTAATGATGAGTAATCATCGTCTTATTCATGTTCAAAATGTAAAAATACACATTATATAATGATATATTTCAATAATTCTAAAATACTAACCTTTAATACTTAGATATAGGATCACAGACACCAGGTACACTTGTTCGGCAATGGCCGGCGTGAACTTGTGGCGGGATATGCGTGAGTAAAACTTTCGTCGAATATTTTGAGAGCATCCGTTTCGTCAAAAGTCACGTGACCTCGCGAGGAAAGAATCGTCAAAAAGGAGGAAATTTGCCTTGACGATTGAAGAATCCTCGAAATTGAGAGTTGTATTTCTGAGAGTGCACATGCCACCCTATATTGTCTCCGTGTTGGTCGACCTTGCTGTTGAAAGGTGCAGTCTCTAACTTACTATAGAACTCTTTGGTCCGAACTAGTTTCTCGATTTTCGGCACTGGGAACAGTGACGTCAAAATTTCCGTCTACGCTCATGTTTGGGAGAGCTTCTCTGGCCTTGTTATAGAAGCTGGCCGTGCTTTATGGTGGCTTCACTTTGTTTCTCGCCAGACATCTTCATCTTCTTCTTAACTCTATAATATTTTCCCCATTCCTTATAAACAAACAAAAAAAAATCCTCCATATAATAAATGCCCGCCATATTTCGCCAAACGCAACAACAAAAACTATGCGATAAGAAACGGCAAAATAGTTATATTTTTTTTTGCCACAAATATCGAAACAAAGAGTTATAAATGACGAAAGAAGACCGGCTATCGTGAGAGACGATCCGCATCAATCACAAACGTTCGGAATTTTATTTTTATTCCAAAAAAGAACGAAATAAAATTTTCGAACTCGTATATTTTGGCTGAAAAATAAAGATGTGCGCATAGATGATGGTTTATCCATTCAATTTTTTTTCTTGAAGTTTTTGATGCAGGAATGGCCTATCGGTGGAAGTATAGCTTGGCGGTAAAGTTTTGCCTTGTAACTTGCTGAAATATATCAAAACAGAATTTGGGGCTTTTAAATTAAGGTACTATAGCGTTTTAGTAGAAATGGAGGAATTTGAGAGTTAATATTTTTTTAAAATATCATAATTCAAAATTAGTGCTTTTATTTTGTATACTTAATATTGTCGTTTTATACGAGTTATATCCACAAATAAGCTCCGTTTGGTTATATAAAAAAGTGCACCTAAATTTTTTTGTGCCTATAGTCTGAGTTTTCCTAGATCAGGTCCTGGAGGTGTACATAAGTGAATCTCTCTCGAATTCACTTTCCAACTTCCGTTTACAATTTTTGTTAAAGCTGACTCTTTTTAGCTTCCACACTACGTTTATAACGTAAAAAGTGGAAGGTATTATAATCGTTCAGCGCGTCGAAATTAGAAGACATTGAAAATCTCAGAAAAGAATTCGAAGTAAACTGCTAAATGTAATGCTCATTTAAAAAGCATAGGAAGCCGTTTTTATTAGAATTAAATCACCATTGCCATTCGCAACAATCGCTCGAGAGACTTTAATTCTTTTAGACAATGAATTAAAATAAATTTATTTTTGCGACATCGATCCGTTTGAAATGACGTCAAATATATTTCACTATGAGATTCTTTGATATGAAATATCTTAGTTCTATTTAAAAAGCCAGTAATATTACATATTTATTCATTGAAATATAAATTAATTATATAAAAATAAATATATATAATAATATATATAATTAATATAAATAATTATTGAATTTTCGAAATAAAATAAATGAAACTAGCCAAATTTAGCATGTAAATGTTTATTATAGAATATCAATGCTGTGTTTGGCGCCATTTTACATGTTAAACACAACTGTTTGTGTGGAAGCGGGTTAAGTGACAGATTCTGTTACAAACCTACTTGTTTCTCCTTCGGGAAAACTCTCATGTTTCTTGCTTATAGTTCAAGATATTTTCTGAACATGTGGTAACATGTTCTTTTAGCTCGTCCTCATCATTAAATTGTTGAACACCAGTGCACATGTTAACTGTGAGACCAAGAAATTGCGCCGAGCAATACCGATCAAGAGCAGAGGATTACTATCAAAAGGTGTTTTTTTTTTTGCACGATAATGCACACACTGCGAACTTGACAAAACAACTCGTACAGAAATTTGACTGGGACTTATTTAATAGGGTATTTGACTACAACTTTTACTGGCTTAAAATATTGCTATGCCAAAAATATTAGACCCGTATTTTTTCTTTTTTTCAAATACCCAATAAAAAGGGAGAAAAATGAATGGGAAAAAAATTACGCCCGAAAACGCTTTGTGGCTGTCACGTGGTATTTATGATGTCACTAGTAACTATAAACAAACTTTAAAACACCATTTTGGAATCTACTTTAAGCAAATTTAAACTATCCGCTTCTGTAAAACCTCCTTCCATCATCTATATAATTCTTATTTTAAGAGTAAATTAGATTAAATCCAGTTTAATTGCAAGCAAAAAACATCACACCGGTTTGTTCATATATATATACTAGTGACGTCAGCCAAATCGACGTGTTTCTGATCACGTGACGTACCGATGAAAAATAAGCCATTTTAAAATGATTTTTATGAATTATTTAAAGATTTATTTTGCATAAAAATATATACGTTTGTTATTTTTGGGTTCAAACTATAATTAATTTAATATTGGAAGGTATATTAGCAATACAGTTAAGTACCCTTTTATCCTCCGTGCACCCCGGACCTAACACCTAGCGACTTTCAACTCTTCTTACACCTAAAATCTTTCCTTGCGTATCTACAAAACTATATACTAGTTTTATTTCCTAGAAATAATTCTACAATTAAATAAATAATTTACATATTTATTCACAAATTTAAATAAACTGGCTTACCTATATCCCCTAAATTGCAACTTCCGTGCTGTCAAACTCTTAGTGCAGAAAAATCGATGTAAAGGCACGTGCGGATAAACGACAGTATAGTAAAGAATTTGTTTAAACTTCTTTTGAAATCCCTAACTAATTTGAAATAGCTTAATAGTTATTTATGCAACTAGTGTGAAAAGTAAGGCTTTTTTTAAACGAGTTGAATTAATTCACGAGTTTAAAAAAGGCTATTTTTGACGTGTTGTCATACACTATTTTTTATAATAACGTGCATCAAAAAATATTTATTAAATTGGCATTGAAAATAACCAGGCAAAAAGTTAATTCTCTTTTGAAGAAAAAAACGAAAACGTTGGTGCTTTTAAATATGGATTTAGAATTAGAAATATTATGCGATAAATATAAATAGTGACTATTTATATTAATGATTATTTTAAAATCACGTGCAAAAAGTATTTCTTAGATTGGTATTGGAAATAAGACGCCAAATAAAGAACCACGCTCAAATAAAGAATTTTACACCCATCACAAAGCCGCCGAATAAAATATCACGCTCAAATAAAGAATTTTACACCAATCAGATGCTCTTATTTACTTTGTCGCACTAGTGCGTAAAAGTAACTTTGAAACACGATTTCGTTAAAAGCGTCACTTTTGCCACGATTATTGATTTGAAAAAGTTAGTTTTTTTTTGCACGATATTATAAAAAAGGAATTAAATTTGCAGTTAAACTTTTAAATTTAAACTCATGCAGTTAAAACAAGATTACATTTCAACCAAATTGCGTATCCCTCAGAGGGTGAAATAAAACTGGTTAACCCTGCCCCTAAATTGCCACTTCCGTGCTAGAAAACTCCTAGTGCAAAAAAAATTGTACAGGGCGTGTTCATAAACTATATTACAGTAGAGAATATTCGTTTAAAGTTATTTGAAAAACCTACAATCAAATTATTTTTAATATATTCTGTTGGGATAAAATTATGAAATTTATTAGTCTGTAGAGGCGCCTGGAGAATTGAAATAGGGTTTTTAATGTAATTTAATGGCTATGTTATTTGAGTCTGTCTGTGTAGTCTGATCTAGGAAAAAAACTATTTTTTTAGGTTTTATATATATATTTGTGAGCCACCAAAATCTAACTTTTTTAAATTTCTTTCTTAACTTTATAAAACTATGGGGATACAGGCTCAATTATGCTAAAGTCTAGGACTGTTTTTACTTAAGATTGCATAAGTTTTACTTTGCTTAAATTATATTGATTTTAAAAATAGAAATGACATGTATTAATGATGTTAGATGTCGTAAGTTTAAAAAACTCTTTCCTTGGGAAATATAGATGAAAAAGTTGAAAAGACTATTAAAATTAAATTCTCGAGCATACAAAAAAATGCATGTTTTTGTATACTTGGTTATAAACTAAATAAGGGAACCCGGGGAGCCATGACAATAAGGGAGACTTGGCCCACCTTTAAATTTCAGTATTTAAAAATATTTTAGCATTTTCTCAATAGATGGTACTTAAGCTACTGATGTCAGCAGATAGCCACCTTAGTTTTTTTGAGCTACTTTTTTGCATTGAGGGGAAAATAAAAGAAAGTCTCTCACCCCAAAAAGTAAACATTTTAGACATAATTTGTAAGATTTTTTCAGAAAAACCAATTCAATTAAGTTTAAGTATATGGTATTTTTAAAATACTGTTATGTTAAGGTTTTATTTTAGCTATAAAGTTTGTACAATGCAGTAGGCTTCAAAGCACCATGTGCCGTTCTTTACGAAATGTCTAGGTGGGGAGGGTTGGCCACTGGACTAAGGATCCCTAAGTGAACTAGTTATGAAAATCTATACATAATAATTATCAAATACACGGTTAATAATAACGTATGATTATAACTTTATGAAGGTAATAGATTGATTTTTAGTATTTGTACTTGTTTAGAATAAAACGAAAACCTCAACGAAATCAAACTTATCATTTATGACCAAATATCACACTTTTTCTGCAAAACCTATATAATTTATTAATTCAAGTATAATAATACTCCAGATTAATATTAAGATATTATCAGATTTTTTCTTTTTAGGGGGAGGGGGAACGAACGAGTCGCTTTGAAAGTGCGCTTTGACTTTGACTTTTACAGTTTGTGCCGTTAAAATAAAAAAAAAATCAAACTGAGGCTTATATCTTGTGTATTTTAATGTGTGTACAAACTAAATAAAATATATTTAACATAAATATAAAAATTATTTATTATGAACAATATTAGAATATTTAATTCATACAATACTAGAAAAATGTATTGCTCTAAATATTACGGTAAACATGATTTGTAAATGAGTTCCAGAGTGTTGAATTATAATATTTTTTTTTTAACATTTAATGCTTACAAAATTAATTTGAAATATTTATTATTTTGCCCTTTAAAATTAGGCATTTTTGCATGGGCCAAGTCTCCCTTACAATGGGCCAAGTCTACTTTACCATGGGCCAAGTCTATCCCTTAATAAGGGAGACTTGGCCAAGTTTCTAAGTTTTAAAAAACAATTTTTTAAAAAAAATGCATTAATTATATTATCACTATTATATACTTGTTGCCAATAAAATTTCCTTTAATATGTGCTATTACATGAAACTTTTAGTGCAAAAATAAAATTTATAAAAATAAAATTCTGAAACAATGGCCAATGTTCCCCAGTCTCCAATAAGTGTTTAATAAGTTTCATTCTAATTTTTATAGAATTTGTGAAAGATATTATAAAAATTTAACGGACTTACTGGTATGACCTCGCAGTGCTTTCATATAAGATTATGAAAGTGGGGATCGAAAATTCGAAATGGAGATTTTGTGTTTCCTGCACGTTTTGGAGGGAGCTAATTCCAAAACAAGTAGGTTTGTTACAGAATCTGTCACTTAAACCGCTTCCACACAATATTAATGTGCTCAACAAAAAACGCACTATTTATACACCTCAGAAAGAAATTCGCCAAACAGGGCCTTTTAGCTAATAATTTATTTCTAATTCAAACTTTTAAACGCTAAAATTAATTATTTTCATTAATCTTCTTTCGCAAATTAATAATTACTCATTATCGTTTGCTAAATTTGTTTTTGTTAAAAGATCTTTATTTTTTAATAAATATCTTTTAGTCGCCACAATTTCCCATGTTCATTAATTTTCTTTCGAAAAAGAGAAGAATAAATAATATGTAGTAAAATTGATGCTTTAAAAATAAAAGCGCAAACTTTTGCATATTTTTTAATTCAAAGTTGGAATTTATTCAAAGTTCGCAATGCAGATTTCCTCATACATATATAATGAACCATCAAAAGAACTCTATTGTTGGAGACATCAATCCAAACTGAATCATATCACATAAATATATTTCAAGAGTTTTATTTTTATTTTAAATAAAGTTTCTCGTACATTTGATGAAATGGCAACAGTGAAAATATTGAATGAAAATGGAATTTGCATGTTATTTCAATGTAGTTAAAATTTGTAGTCATTTAAATTTTAAATATACTTCTAATTTAATTTTTTTAATGAAATTTGCGATGTAAGCTAGCCTGATTTTTTTGCTTCAAAATGATGTATCCTACTTGTTTATGCGACTTGCGATTCTTTCTGTGAAAGTGGGTGACAGACGGACTGAATGATTATAATACCTTCAACTTTTTACGTTATAAATGTAGTGTGGAAGCTAAACAAGTAGGGGGGGGGGGAGGTTGTTACAGAATCTGTCATTTAAACCGCTTCCACACAACATTTGTGCTCAACAGGAAACAAACGATTTATACACCTCAGAAAGAAATTCGCCAAACAGAGCCTTTAGCTAGTTGTAATTAAACAATTTAACGATAAAATTAATTATTTTCATTAATCTTCTTTCTCAGATTTAATAATTAGACTTTATCGTTTGCTTAATTTGTTTTAAGTTCAAAGAATAATAATGTAATCTTTTTTAATAAATATCTTTGTGTCGCCACAATTTACCATTTACATTTCTTTCGAAAATTCAGTTATTTATCGTTTGTTAAATTAATTTACAGTTCGAAAAATATATAATTAATGCAATTCATGCTTTAGAAAATAAAAGCGAAACTTTGGATATTTTTATGCCAAGTTAGAATTCTCTATGCATCTTTCTTCATACATATATAATAAACAATCAAAAGAACTCTATCGTGATATTACAACAATCCAAACTGAATTATATCGCATAAATAAATATTCTTTCAAAACTTATTTTTATTTTAAATAAAGTTTCTCGTACGTTTAACGAAATGGCAACAGTGAAAATATTGAATAAAAATGGAATTTGCATGTTATTTCAATGTAGATTAAATTTTTAGTTATTTAAATTTTAAATAAACTTCGAATTAAAATTTTTTAATGAAATTTGGAATGTAGTCTAATCTGATTTTTTGCTTCAAAATGACATATCCCACTTGTCTGTGGGACTTGTGGATGGCAACAGTGAAAATATGAATAAAAATGGAATTTGCATGTTATTTCAAAGTACATAAAGTTTTTTTAGTTATTTAAATCTATAATAATAAAAGAGTCTGTCTGTGTGCCTGTTTGTCATCGGATCGTAAAAGACCTACTTATACTGCCCTCAGAAATTCGAAATTTTTAAGATAGATTCCCTTTAATATTAACGTGTGCACCTGAGGCTTAGTTTTTTCATATTTGTTCCATTTTTAGAGAAAATTCAAATTTTCTGAAAAAAATGCACCACTTTCGCTCAAATCCGATCATTTTTTTCTCTTTCCTGATGCCGTCAGCTGAAAAATTAAATAAAACTTTTAACGAAAACATTTAAAATTCAAAATGTTTATTTTATTCTTTTGCCATTACTTTCAGAAACTAAATTCATTATTTGAAAAATAATTGACATGTTTCAAGTTACGTAATTCCGCCAGTCTTCATTCCCGGATTTTATTGTGGGTTTATTTGATGATTTTTTCATTGATTTTTCTGTTGACTGCATGTATGCATATTTAAGCAATAAATGTATAGTTAAGCTATTACTGGAACTATGATGGTTAATAAAGGCCATCGCACTAGATCTATTAGTGTTTTATGCCTTTATTTTTTCGCCAAATACGTTGCCAAACTCGACAAATTATTAACTAAAATCCGCCAAATAGGCAAATTCTTTTATAAATAATTTATAAGCTGGTCGGTTGTTCGAAGGTCATTGTGTTAGAGCTGTATAATGGGTGTGTTTGTAGCTATATCTATTTTCTCGCCAAATTATTTCCCAAAACGCGCCAAATGAGCTAAAAGGTTTTATGTATTTATGAGGGAATTGTGATGACATTTATGAGTGCATTTTATAGCGTATTTTTCATTTTGAAAATTTAAGGCAATGAAACGGGATTTTATAATTTATAACGAGCGGAAACAACAATAAGTTTATGATCCTATAACAGGGTATATGGTACACATATTTGGAATCTATTTGATATTTTTTTATTCCGTGCGAAGAACGGGTATAAATTTGCTAGTAGAGTATATATAATTTCCTTGATATGTATTGAGTAGCAATTCAAAGTCGTATTGTGTTACACACCTTTAGTTTTATTTAAACTATGAAATATTAATAGTCAATTAAACTTAATGATACCAAAACATATCAAAAATCCGTTAAAGTGTTACAGTTCATAGAACATTTACATATTATCTGATTTCTCCGTTACATTCTAGAATGGGGTTATTCTCCATTGTATCTAGTAAATAAACACATTAATAGCTTTTTCTGTGTTGTTGAAATCCAAAAAAATTATGTTGCTATTTAATCTTATGTCAACTAATTTGCTTTTTTTATACCGAAAAATATATGTGATATTATTTAAATTCAATCCTACTGAAACGTTGTTCTTTTTTTTTCTAGAAAATATCTTGTCTTCACCTAGAAGATCTTCTAGGTAAGTTTGCAATTTATCTAGTTACTTTGCATATTTTTCAGGTAGTTTCACAAAGGAAAATTTTAAATAACGAATTATTGGATCTGTAGCTTTTCTATGTGTTCCGATCGTTCATTAATTTTAAAACATTCTCCTTAAGACATAAATAAAAAGAAGCAAAGTGTAAACTTGCGTTCTCTTCATAAAATTGGAAAAATATTTAAAAACATTAATTTAAAAAATAATAAAGTTTTTAATTTAAAAAATAATAAAGTTTTTAATTTAAAAAATAATAAAGTTTTTAATTTAAAAAATAATAAAGTTTTTAATTTAAAAAATAATAAAGTTTTTAATTTAAAAAATAATAAAGTTTTTAATTTAAAAAATAATAAAGTTTTTAATTTAAAAAATAAAAAAGTTTTCAATTTAAAAACAATAGAGTTTAAATTGTATATTATTATTCGTGGGGTTTAAAAAACTACTTGGCTTTGCATGTTGCAAACGAAGTACGTAAGGGGCTGGGTAGCCCAGTCGCTAAGGCGCTAGCCTCGCACGCGAAAGTCCTAGGATCGGGCTCCGGTATTGCCAAAATAACTGCCGACCTACACTCTTAAAACAAACGAGCGGTTTTAACTCAGTCTCAGTTAATTTCCACTTCTTTTCGTGCAGAAAATGCACATCCCCTATAGGAGTGGATTTCACTATTTTTGCGGAGTGGGTAAAAGAAATAAAAGAAAACAATCTACGTCCTACACTCAACGAGCGGTTTTAACTCTGAGTTAATTTCCACTCCTTTCCGTGCCGAAAATGCACTTCCCCTATAGGAGTGGTTTTCACTCTTTTTGCGGAGTGTGTAAAAGAAATAAAAGAAAACAATCTACGTCGTACACTCAACGAGCGGTTTTAACTCAGTCTGAGTTAATTTCCACTCCTTTCCGTGCCGAAAATGCACTTCCCCTATAGGAGTGGATTTCACTCTTTTGTTTTAAGAGTGTATAAACGATCAGTGTGGGCCAAAAAGTCCGAGGAATAAATACCTCGAGCAGAGAGAGTGCACGTCAACTGACGATGACGTAGCCACAAAAACGTAATAATAATATAAAAAAGTGAAGAAAAAAAATTTAGAATAGTAATAAAAAAATAGAAAAGAAATTAGAATTTTCATAGCCCTATTTCATATAAACTCAAATCCTTAATCGCTTCACAAATTTTACTTGCTTATATTTCAGATTTTAAAGAAAATTATTGCTTATATAATAACACGAAATATTTTTTTAATTTATCGAAAATCGTTTATCACCTGCCCTTTTCTTCACATTATGCAAACGATCTCCCACACAAAATTAAAATATTTGAGGAAGATTGATCAAAAATTGAAAAATCGGAACCTAGTCCCCCTCCAGGCTAATAAAACACACCAAAATATAAATAAAACCCACGAAAGTCAACTTTCCGAAACTTCCACAACATCACAAAAGACGAACTAATTAAATTTTCGCCATTTTAAAACGAGCGCCATTTTGAGAAAAAATATTTTTTTTTAAAAACCCTAACCTTTGGGAATGCAATTAATTTTCTACAACGACGCCAGTGGCTGAGAAAATTTTGGCCTTGGATAAGTCTTGAGAAAATTTCTGAATCCGTCGTCTTAGTTTAAAAGAAGGCTTGACTACAAACACTTACAAGATGTTCTTTATGAGGTACAGTTTTGGTTCGTTTTTGTTTTCGGCTGTACCATAGATATCATATTTAATGTATTAGATTGGTAGATCACGTGACCTCCAATGCTAACGACGGGACGCGCATGGAGGCCAAATAAGAGGGCAAATTGGCCAGTGTTGCTGCCGCTTTAAAGAGAAAAATACTACGAAAAAATGCCATTTAATTCTAAAATTACAAAAAAATACTAGAAAACGATTTAAAGTCAATAAAAAGATTCCAAAATGCAGCTAGTATTTTTACGATTTTTTTTTTTAATTTTAGAATTAAATGGTATTTTTTCGTAGTATTCTTCTCCTTAAAGTGGCAGCAACACTGGTCATTTTGCCCTCTTATTCTGGTCTCCATGCGCGTACCGTCGTTAGCATTAAAGGTCACGTGATCTGCCAATCTAATACTTCAACTATGATATCTATGGGCTGTACGTTGTTTCAGAGGACTCGGTATCCAAAATGTTTTTTCGTTAAATTGAGATTAGCGTAAATATTTTTTTCATAAGTAGATGTAAAATTGTTTACAGACATTTTATACATAATTTTTTTTTAAATTTTCTATTTTAAAATATTTAAAAAAATTAAAATTTTGACGCACAGTTTAAAATTTTCTATTACTTCAGATTTAAATTTTTTCAGCGATTTTTTTTTTTGTAAGCAGTATCGAATCATTCTTACTAAATTTCGAGATTGAAGTTTTGAAGTGAGGCATAGTTTTCGGGGAATTTTTTTAGTGAGAACACCTGTATGTCGGCCGTCCGTGGACGAGTGGTTAGGGCATCAGCCTAGAGATTCAACCTTCTCAGGAGTGCGGGGGTTCGAATCCCACCTACTGCCAGTCATCTATCCTCATCACGGATGGGCCCGAGTACACAGGGCCAGACGTGCTCGTTAAATCTGTGGAGTCCAAAGTCCCGACGGCGTTAGCGTACGATGTCGCTCGAAGTTCCTTTGGGTGCCCGCTCAGGTGTCGACCTCGTCACTTGACCAGGGTTCTTAATTACGAGGCGTTATTGGCTGTGTTAAAGCTCCTGAAGGAGGCTAGAAATAGGCAGCCGGAAACGATTACCTTACCTCTAGTATATTTAAGTTGCGTTGGTGGTGGGGCGCAACTTTTACTCTCTTAACTACTAATATCTATGTTTTGTTTCGTTATATATTGCTATGTTCGACTGTTTCGGTGCATTTCTGATTATTAAATAAGTGGTCTAACTACGCTGTATCCACTGTCTCCGCGGCAAACTTCACAATCCTACTTGCCACACGGCTTCAATCCAACAATATCTCTAATCCAATTCTACTTCGGAAAATCATGAGCAGATAGAGTAAATCGAATTGACCAGAAAATCCAAGTGGAATAAACAAGTAGGTTTGTAACAGATCTGTCGCCATAAAATAGAAACTTTTAATTTAATTTAAAAAAACCTCTATCAAATATTTTCACTATTTACAGCTTAATACTATTCAATATACTCTTATGTACATTAAAAAAAAATATTGCTTTCCATAAACATGTATTAGAGTTTTAAGCATTTTAAGTCCGGGTATGTTTCCAAATATTAAAAACCGAGTAAAATCTATTAAACGAATTAAATGTTAGTGGAACATTCGATGAGAAGTTTAAATGAAAATGGCTTTTTATGGGAAATATATTTTTAAATTTATTTTGAAACTTGAGAAATACATACTAGATAGTTCAAATAGCAATTTAGGACAGCAAGTTTTCAATTTATATCTTCTTTTTTTTTACAACTGGGCAGCTTTACTGGTGGCAAAGCCTTTTTGCAGACTCGGCATATGCCCTAGAACTGAGATCCATTTTTTCTTGTGGCATCATCTAGGCGACTCTCGCTACCAATTTTGACGCTCAGATTACAATGAATCTCTCTGTGGATGTTTAAGTATGCCAAGGTTTTTAAATTTTGCCGAGAAAACCAAAGCCAAATGAGTATTCAAAGATCTTTCACATGCCACATAATCACATGACATGCGTGCCCATGATTTTCTCATCCAGTAAATCTGACGACTCACCCGGAGCTCGAACCCGCAAACTTGGCTTCATGAGGCGGACAAGTAATACCTCTCCGCCACTGAACCGCTTCCATTTATATCAAATATGTAGCAAATACCAACCATACATTTTAGCTCCCACACTACGTTTATAACGTAAAAAGTGGAAGGTATTATAATCGTTCAGTCCGTCGGTCTGTCCGTCACCCACTTTCATAGTCCAAACTGCAAATGCTACGGACAAGTATGATACGTAAAAAAATTCAGCGCATCGAAATTAGAATACATTGAAAATTTCAGAAAAGAATTCGAAATACTTCAATTATTTAAAAAACTGCAAAATTGAATGCTCATTTAAAAAGCATAGGAAGCCAATTTTATTAGAATTAAATCACCATTGCCATTCGCAACAATCGCTCGAGAAACTTTAACTCTTTTAGTCAATAAATTAAAGTAAATTTATTTTTGCGACATCGATCAGATTGAAATGACGTCAAATATATTTCACTATGAGATTCTTCGTTTGTTGATATGAAATATTTTCATTCAATTTAAAAGCGAGGAATCTTGCATATTTATTCTTTGAAATATAGATTAATGTTTGCAAACGATAAGTAATAATTATAGATTTTTCGAAATAAAATAAATGAAACTAGCCAAATTTAGCATGCATAAATGTTTTATATAGAATATCAATGCTGCGTTTGTCGCCTTTTTACCTGGTTAAACACAACTGTTGTGTGGAAGCGGGTTAAGTGACAGATTCTGTAACAAACCTACTTGGTCTTTTCCATCCATACCCTTGACTATTTTTTCCCCGACGTCGTTAAAGAGTTTTTAAGCCCCACTTGTTAAGGACTGGCACAAATTGAATTTCCTCGGCGGTAAGCCCAACCACCGTTCTCATTTTAATTAAACGGGGCGTGTTTCAAGCCCTTTGGAAGTAATTTTTGGGGTGTTAAAGAGTGTTATTAAAATATCTCGCGTGAATATTTTTGAAGTTTGCCGAAGTTGTAGAAGTTTAGAAGATGATGGAGTTGCTGGCCGGGCAAAAGACATTACGGAAACTGGTTTGCCAAGTGAAGCCATCGATCGCGCTGTAGTAAACCACAATTTAGGGCCGTAGTGAGCCTAGTGGTCAGCGTCTCGGTCTCGGGATCGGAAGGTCCTGCGATCGAGTCCCGGTACCACTGAAGACCTACCGAGTATATGCGGAGTACGTGCTCGTTAAATCTGTTGGGTCCGAAAGTCCTCTAAGTTCCCATACCAAATCAATACCTCTGGGGGTGACCAGCCAATTCTGGGGATCCTCTAGTTGGCCTCTGTCTCTAAAAATTAGATGGATCCACTTATGTGTGTGTGTTGTCTGTTGTGTCTGTCTTACTTGACGAAGGTTTATAAGCGGGTCGCTGACCAAGCACACAAACCTGAATATATATGTCTACCAACCAACCACAATAACGCTCCCGGGGAATTATATGGCTCGATTCTAAATTAGAGTTTGTATTATAGGCTTACTACATCATTGAGCTAGAAGGAAAACTGGAGTGAGGTGTGTGATTCACTGAACAGGGCAGCAAATGAGGCGGCCCAATAACGAAACGCGGGGGAATACACAGCACTGCAGCAGAAACGAACCGGGCAGAAAACGTAGAAACTTGCCTATTTCGCTATTGGGTTCGTCTTCGCTGGTTCTTAGTCAGTGATCCACATGGTTATTTCATTAAAAAAGTTGGAATTTAAAGTGAAAGAAAGTTAATTCTTCCGAACTAAAAATGTTAAAATACATTTAGGAGCCCAAGTCAATATGATAGAGGGATCTCATACAAGCATTGCATGCCAAGTGTAGGGAAAATAGTCCTTTTCTGTCCGGTTCGCTCAAAAGGGTGTGAGTGGGTTTTCGGCTCGCTGACACCTCACTCCAGTTTCCCTTCTACCTCAATGTACTACATCGACTTGGCGACTTTCTGACTATCTTGTAAAATTGTAGTTACCACGTATTTTGCTATCTGTAAATGGAATTATAATATTACTATCTTGGGTAAATTCATATCTCGTGCTATAGCCTACAATGAGAATGTTTCAGATGATGTAACGCTCTTGTTTTCATTTTTCCACGTCCAGGAATTTCATTGTTTCGGTTTCACTCTCAAAATCACCCGAGTCACTTTTCTTTTTATTGCAAGCTGTCTTTTAACACATTTTTTGAACAACCATTAACACAGCAAGAAACAAGCATTTAAAAAAAATTCAATAAGTAAAATATTATTCGAAAACTCATTTTCGAATACCAAAACAAAAGTAATGCCAGTCAACAAATAAAAACAAACCGTTTGAGGGTAACTTGGCGATTTTCTGACGGCTTCACTTTTTATTCTCGCCAAACATATCCATATTCTTAACTCTCTGAAGTAGAAATTGGAAAAGCTTTGAGCCACTTTGTGGCGGACACCGTAGACATCAAAACGCTTTTGATGATATTCAATTAAATTTCTTTTGTGTGCTTTGTTTGGAGAATTTTCTAATTTACGGATTTATTTTTGCAATGTAAAGTTCCTGATACGTTATTCCTAAGTTAAGCTTATACTCCTTTATAACAATGCGAAATTGGATATTTAAAATGTATTGTAATTTGTTGTTGGCTTTGTAATGTTTATAGATATTTGCAATATAGTTTCGGTTTGTGTTTTGATACATTCATAATAATCGCGAAATACTCATTGTGTCCATTTGTTTTCTTTGCTTTGTCTTTTGCATTCACCACAAATTAGGTTTCGTATTTTATTACATTTTTATTCGTTTCAATAATGCGAATAAAATAGTTAAAGTTTATTTATAAACTAGATTGATTTTAAAGTATAACAAGAAGTTCTTAAAGAACTAAAATACCCTACTTTCCTGTTACTTAAATACTTACTAAAATTATAATATAAAAACAACTAGGTTCCTAACAATAAGAATTCGCCGATAGCAGTACTTATTTTAAAGTATAAAGTTTAATTTTAAAGTATAACAAGAAGTTCTTAAAGAACTAAAATAGCCTACTTTCCTGTTACTTAAATACTTACTAAAATTCTAATAGGAAAACAACTAGGTTCCTAACAATAAGAATTCGCCGATAGCAGTACTTATTTTAAAGTATAAAGTTTAATTTTAAAGTATAACAAGAAGTTCTTAAAGAACTAAAATAGCCTACTTTCCTGTTACTTAAATACTTACTAAAATTCAATATAAAAACAACTAGGTTCCTAACAATAAGAATTCGCCGATAGCAGTACTTATTTAAAAATCTTTTTGTGAAAATTCGAAAGTATTTTTAAATTAAGACTTACTACTCTTTTGTAAAGCTACTTTTACCCATTAAATAGCATTATTCCGCATTTCTGAGAATTTTTGGGAGTATCTGTTGCAATCTCTTCGTTCAGGAATAAGTTTAAAAATTTACCCCAATAGAATTGTTTAAAGGTCTGTTACCATCATACAGATTTTAAAACCGTGCGCTATCGCCCACTATCTAGAAGAGAAACGTAATGGTGAAACAAGAGGGAATTTTCTGCCGAAGCATCACCTCAACATAGAGAGCCTAAAGAAATCAACAGTACTAAAATTACGCTTTTTTTTAGAAGCTGTTATCTTGAAGTCTATGGCTGGTAGCTGTTTGAACTTTTTTGTAGACGTGGATTGTACTTTTGTGATTTATGAATCAGAATCATTTTTTGGATTGTTCTATTTGTATTCAGTGAAATAATCTTAATGTCGGACTCAATTTTTCGCAATAAACACTCATAAATGGCCTGTAATTTAACTGTATCATCTTTCTTTTTTACTTTCAATTTCCTAATATGAATGTAAGGTAATGAAAGTTTTGAGATGAGATTGGAGAGTTTGTGTTTTCTACGCAAAAGTTTTGGAGGGTGCTGATTCCAAAAAAGTAGTTTGGGGACATCGGCCCGTCGTACTTCCGGTACCTGTCGGACGTCAAAATAAGGTTTTCGAGAAAATTGCGCATTGCTGCAGAACGAAAAGAGATACTGCCGCCAAAAATTTACCCCATTAGAATTGTTTAAAGGTATGTTACCATACTAAGACCCTTAAACAAAACCAGTCGCATTCCGGTCAAACTCCGCATTTATCAAACAACAAAATCAATAGCACAACACAGGAAAGATACAGTCCAAATCGTGAAACCCGTTACCCTGTTAAATCCAAACTTTAACAAAAATACTCCACGATCAAAGCCCATTAAAAGCATTCATTTACCCTTTTACAAAACGAACAGCCTAACACGGCTTTTCCATTTCACACTGTTAGTTTGGAATAGCTGTAACTTAACTGACTTTATATATGCATAGTAAAATTGTATTGTTTTCTAAAATATGTATAACATAAACAATGATTTCACATCACCGTAATAAACAGGGTATCCGAGTTTTAATGGAGTTTTACAGGAGTTTATTTTATACTAAATATAACAAATCATGCATGACATTGAAGGAAAACTAACTTAGTTTTTCCTATAAGTGCTGCGCCTTTTTGCGCCTTTAGTGATACGGCACACATCCAAACGAAAATGTAATTCTAACCTAACCATAACCATCATGCAGAAAAATAACTAAATATTATAAACCAATATATTTTTTTTTAAAAAATTCGAAAGAAAACAAATATATAGAAAATAAGGAATTAACATAATAGATGTCTGCGTACATCTTTTCCTCCCTTTCAACTTTGCAATATTCAAAATTCTTTTTGTTTGAATTTTATGACCTAAGCTAATTCACTTTTATAGTTTGGTGAGTCTGTTTATCTGTCATCTGCATAAAAAAAATTCTTTGAGTATTAAAGTTACAGAGACTGTTTTAGTTTATTCAAAACTCATTCTTTTCACAACAAATCACTGATACATTTTGTTTTTTAAAGAACACGTGAAGGCCAATAATACATTTTTTTAAACAGAAAGTTGCGTTTACAGCTTCTTCAAACCAAACTACCATTTAACTGAAACTCTTTTCAACCATCAAAAATGTATAGAAACTCCAGATCACGTTTCCAACACGACGAAAAAACTAAAAATTTCTCATTTCCTTTTCCTATACACAACATTTCGATATCGATTAAAAGAGGTAATCGTCATCGAAGAACTGTCCGGAGGAATGTTAAGAGAAAGGACAACTCTCTGTGATTTATGAAGCGTTAACGGTTAAGGGCAGATTAACTCTTTGGGATTTTATTGCCTGTATTTAAATGCACCTGTTTGCTTTTGTTTTATGTTTTAATGGGAGTAGTGGCTAATGACTTGGCGTTTTGAAATAAATAACCTCGATAATCGGTTAATGTGGCCTTCATTTGTATTGGTTTAGGTTGGAAGAAACAGTAAAAATTAGGTTTTAAACCACTGTTTTAAGGTAACAGGGAATAAAACGGCCACTCAAAATATCGGATTTTTATTTAAACTTAAGTTACTGAATCGTGCCTTTACGAAAGAAAGAACTTCTATGATGCACATTTGAATATGGGGCTGGAGTTTGCAAATTTGGTAGTTAATTTCAATATAACTTTGTTGCCAGCTTTAAATGTCTTTATTCCAAAACACCAATTTTCAATCTTAAGGTACACTTTTCTCTTTTTCTATTTTACTAGAAGAGTTGAAATTTTCTGTGATGTCGTATACATGTCTATTTAACACAGTGAACCAAAAATATTCCAAAAAAATATTAGGTGTGTAAAAATAAAACGACTTTTCTGATTTAAGAAATGAGCAAAATTTCTATTTAGGTTAATAACTTAAAATTATGAATGTTTTATCGTCAAACTTCAGGTTCATTGCGTTGACTGGACTTTTTTTTTATTTCTATAAAAAAAATATTTTCAGATACACGCAATAGTTGTGCTGGAAAGTGTACCTAAAAGCTAAAATTCGGTGTTTTAAAATAATGACATATGAAGCTGGAAACAAATTTATATTGAAATTAACTACCAAATTTGCGAACTCCAACCCCATATTCAGATGCGTATTATATAAAAATTCTCGTAAATATTAATTTTAGTGATTGAAAGTTAAAATGAAAATTTGATATTTTGAAGCGTCTCGTTATGTTCCCTGTCCCCTTAAAGTTTTTGGAATGAGCTTTAGGAAACTCAACTTTATCAAATGCCATATGCACACACTGTAAAAAAAAATGTTAATATATGTTTTTTTCTGTACAATTTACAGAAAAATACTGATATTTCGATTAAACAGGTTTTTTTTTCGGTAAAAATATGTTTTTAAGTAAATTTTTTTTTAGGCTTTTAAGCGCGCAAAGAGTATATAATCCTAACTGAACAAACATTTTAACTGTGTTTTGAAACTCGGCGTGCCGAAACGAATCAGTTGGATGATCTTTGGATTAAAGATCTAAAGATACGTATTTCAAACAATATGTCGGAGGTTTATTATTCCATGGTAGGGTAGGGTAGGGTTGATACATATATATTCCGGCTTGTGTGCTTGATCAGAGACCCGCTTATAAACCTTCGTCAAGTAAGACAGACACAGAAAGAATTTTTACTGTCACAGAGAGAGAAATTACACCCAGGGCAAAGGCGGGAATCGAACCCGCACCCGGTACAGTGCGCAGACTGTTAGCGGAGGCAGCTATCTTAACCACTCGGCCACCCGGGCCCCCACGGTAGTAGAATGTCGTCAGTATACTCACCTTTCGCTGGTCTGATAGGTGTTTTTTTGTAAAAACAGCTTCTTTTATATAATACTAGCTTTCTAAACCCGGCGTCGCACGGGTTAACCTTTAATAACGGTGATTTGTTTTTGACACAGCTATAATAAAATGGTCGGTCTGTTCATTGGCGACTTTTGGCAATATTTAAAATTTAACAACCCAAATGTGGTAATCATTCTACAATCAATAAATGAAATAAAATAATGATAGTCAAATAACATTCCTACAAATAAAATCCTCTTGATTTTTTGTGTTTATACTTAATTTTCGCTTGCGCTAAAGTTTCTTTCAAATTGAAAATTAAAAGTAGAAATCGAATTTGTGTCAATTTTTTAACGGCTCTTCTTACTGGATTTCATATTTATTACTGGATTTCATGTTTAGCTACGGATGACGTCAAGCCCCAGTTTCGGTCTCTCACTCACAGGTGGATGACGTATTTTTGTAAATAATTATATTAATTAAAAATTCGTAATCAAATATTAAAAAACTAAGCCTCAGGTACACACGTAGGTATTACAGGGAATCTATATTAAAAATTTCGAATTTTTTCGAGCAGTACAAATAGGTCTTTCACGATCTACACACAAACAGACACTTTCTTTTATTATTATAGTTAAGGCCCAACAACCTACAAAAATAACTTTTTAGGGGTATTACTTTGATTTCTCAACGTATACATGAAAAAATATATTAAAAAACTTCGATAATGGCTCTTCCAAATTGTAAAAAAAAATCAAAAGTTCTTATTAGAATGAAACGTTTTTAGGAGACGAAGAAGACCTAGACTGCTAGATCATCGGGGCCGTGGATAGCCTAGTGGTTAAGGCCTCGTTTTCGGAATGTCCCGCGATCGAGTCCCGAGTTCACCGAGTATATGCGGAGTACGTGCTCGTTAAATCTGTGGGTCCGAAATGGGCGGTCATGGCGCAGTTTCCCAAGGGTACAGGTCCCCGGAGACTATTTCCCTCCCCTTCAGGGACATGTCTAAATTGTGGAGGTGGCGATAGATTTCAGCATCTGTGTGTTGTGTGTCTGTCTTACTTGACGAAAGTTTATAAGCGGGTCTCTGACCAAGCACACAAACCTGAATATATGTCTACCAACCAACCAACCAACCAACCAACTAGATCATCTCGCAAAATCCGTAGCTAAATCAGGGTTCAAAACTATCAGGATCTTTACTAATCTATAATAATAAAAGAAAGAGTCTGTCTGTCCGTCTGTAGATCGTAAAAGACCTACTTATACGGCCCTCAGAAATTCGGAAATTTTTTAGATTCCCTTTAATACCAACGTGTGCACCTGAGGCTTAGTTTTTTCATATTTTTGTTCCATTTTTATAGAATTCGAATTTTCTGAAAAAAATACACCACGTTCGCTGAAATCCGATTATTTTTCCCCTTTCGTGTGGCCATTCGAGAGAAGAAATTAAAATGAACACAACATTTAATTAAAATTGAAATTGCTTTTATTTTCTTGCCATTACCTTCAGAAACTAAATTAAGGATTTGAAAAATAATTGAACGTGCCACTGAGCTAATTTTTTTTTAAAAAAACCAGAATGGAGGTTTTGATGTGAAATAACATTGTTACACAATTATGGTTAATTTTGAATTTATCAGGAAAATTGCGATGACAGATTTGCGATGAGGAAGATTTTTGTGATATGAGGATGTGCATTTTATAGTGATGTATTTTTATTTTGGAATTTTAAAGCAATATAAGTAACGGGATTTTATTCTTTATAATGAACGGAAACAAAGGCAAATTTTATTATCCTATAGCAAATCAAATGACACATATACTTGGATCGATTTGATATCCTTTTAGTCTGTGCGAAGAATGGGTATTTATTTTCTAGTAGACCATAGTGCTTGAGTGCAAAACTATTTCCGCCAAACAATTTAAAAAACATTAGAAACAACCAACCATATTCATGTAAGATTTGTAGAGACCTTACCTACAGTAGCGAATCCCCAGCAAATAGATACACACTTAGAGGGTACGATTTCCCGAGCAATAAGCAAAAAATAAGTAAAATATTAATAATAAGGGAGTGCGTAAGGGCGGGGGATGGTTCTATATAAGGGCGAGGGCCTTCGAAATTGGTTTTTGATCCCCAGGATCAAAGTTTCTCTCTTTGCTGGGATGAAGTCCTTGCGGGGGAAGGGTTGCTATGGGGGAAGTTGGTATCGCCCTGCTTGGCGATATTTATGTATGATGAATAAATGTGTCAGATTTGGAGTACTGACTTGTTTTGAAATAAAATTAGGGGTGTGTGTGACATTGCACAAGGCCCGTCCGTGGCGAGTGATTAAGGCATCAGCCTAGTGGTTCAACCTTCTCAGGAGTGCGGGGGTTCGAATCCCACTTACTGCCAGTCATCCTATAAATCGGATCTGTGCTGGAAATAGTAGAAAATCCTCATCACGGATGGGCCCGAGTACACAGGGACAGACGTGCTCGTTAAATCTGTGGAGTCCAAAGTCCCGACGGCGTTAGCGTACGATGTCGCTCGAAGTTCCGTTGGGTGCCCGCTCAGGTGTCGACCTCGTCACTTGACCAGGGTTCTAAAATACGAGGCGTTATTGGCTGTGTTAAAGCTCCTGAAGGAGGCTAGAAATAGGCAGCCGGAAACGATTACCTTACCTTACCATTGCACAACATTCAAAAACCATTCAATAAGTCAGTTAGGTTGAATTATCGTTGCACTAGAACTGCACGATGGCTATTGGAGGCCTGCTGACACCTGCAATCAATCAGTACATTTAAAGGCAATTACCATAGATGTCATAGTTAAAGTATTGGATTGGCAGATCACATGACCTCCAATGCTAACGACGGGACGCGCATGGAGACCAGAATAAGAGGGCAAATGGGCCAGTGTTGCCACCACATTAAGGAGAAAAATACTACGGAAAAATACCGTTTAATTCTAATATTACCAAAAAAATACCATAAAAATACTTAAAAAGCCTTTCACGTTTTTTTTTTTTAAAGTCACTTAAAAGATTCCAAAATGCAGCTGGTATTTTTATGGTATTTTTTCGTAATTTTAGAATTAAACGGTATTTTTTCGTAGTATTTTTCTCATTAATGTGATGGCAATACTAGCCCACTTATTTTGGCCTCCATGCGCGTCCCGTCGTTAGCATTGGAGGTCACGTGATCTGCCAATCTAATACTTTAACTATGATATCTGTGGTAATTATGAAGACAGACAAAAAAAATCCAGAGACTTAATATTAACTTGAATGAATACTTACCAAGTATTCACTGCATTTGAAATTTTGATGAGTTAACGAAGGTCCTTTTTTTTTATCGGACAAGGATATTTAGTGCCCCGTGTTCTATCTTCCGGGAGTTCATCAAGTCAAAGAGAGCTACTCAATTCGTCAAGGGTAGTAGAGCCTATTTTTTATGATGCCTGCCATCTCAAGTTGGTTGGTTGGTTGGTATACATATATTTTCAGGCTTGTTTGCTTGGTCACAAAGACCCACTTATAAACCTTCGTCAAGTAAGACAGACACAACAGACAACACACACGTATAAGTGGATCCATCTAATTTTTAGAGACAGAGGCCAACTAGAGGATCCCCAGAATTGGCTTGTCACCCCCAGAGGTATTGATTTGGTATGGGAACTTAGAGGACTTTCGGACCCAACAGATTTAACGAGCACGTACTCCGCATATACTCGGTAGTTCTTCAGTGGTACCGGGACTCGATCGCAGGACCTTCCGATCCCGAGACCGAGACGCTGACCACTAGGCTCACTACGGCCCCGCCATCTCAAGTGTCTACAACTATATAACAGCATACTACCGAACTTTTTAGCGCCTTTTGACGAGTGAATAGTTTTTAGGAACGTTTTTGAGTGGGCTTGTTACACTATCCCTTCAAGCCACTATAGAGAAACTCAATAATCTAACATTCTGCGCCTTTGTCTTCAGTGTAATATACAGGGTGTCCTTAAAAGAATGTCCGAGTTTTAATGGTATATTACAGGAGTTTATTTTATACTAAATATAACAAATCATACATGACATTGAAGGAAAACTAACCTAGTTTTTCCTATAAGTGCCCAATGTGTGCGCCTTTAGTGATACGGCACACATCCAAACGAAAATGCAATTCTTTCCATACTGTCTGCAGCAAGTCCGGAGTAATGGAAGCAACAACCTGTGCAATTCTACCTTTCTAGGTTGGTAAATTGTGGGGTAGGGGTGGAACGTACCGATCTTTTACGAAGCCCCAAAGGAAGAAATCACAAGGCGTGATGTCAGGTCACAATTTGAAACTAGGACATTCTTTTACGGACACCCTGTATTATATGATTAACCCTTAAATGCACGCTTTGGCGAACTGAATGAGCCAGTTTAAATTTTGTTTTATGCATGTACATTTATATATTATAGAATCCATACAATGAAAAGGTTTTACGTCTTTTTTAAACCTTTTTTTTTCAACGTTTTTTGAATCCGTATAAAACGTTTTTTAAGCATGATTGGACTCGTGTAAAATTTTTACGCCAAATATATTCCGTGTAAGTTAAGGTTGAAGACACAACTGAGACACTTGTGTGGATTATTTATCAGACAAGACTCTGTCAGCCAACCTTGGCTCAATTCGCTTTTGATTGGCAACCCTAACGCCAAAACCTCCTCTGATTATCGCCCCTCCAAGAAACGGGGGCAGAAAAATAATCTCGATACCAGACTCATCAGAGCAGGACCGGTCATCGACAAAAGTTCCGAACATTCTTTTTAAGTTTTTTAGCAATTTTTTTTCTAAAACTTTTTTTTTTGTGCCCAAAGTGTTGAAGACCCGTAAAAAAAATCTCGAAATAAAAAAATAAGAAGCGATAGTTCACGATTGCTGTTGAAATTTAGAACTTTTGGTAAGAAAAAATAAAAATAAAAGAAATATAGAGTGAAATAACGCGATTCGCCTAGTTGGACACTCGAAAGTTTTTTTTCGAGGAAAATCATAGATCTATAAGAAGATGCTTGGCGCTAAATAAATTGAAGCAGTGATAAAGTCGCCAAGAAGCCCAGACAAACCACTCATTCAACGTTAGTTTAATGTAAAACTCATCATTTTATTCATTAAAAAGCGTTAATAAAATATTCAAAAATGACTATTTGTGCATTATGGTCTGTACCATGAGATAAAATGTACACAAAATGGTAATAATTTCTTTGTATGAAAACTGCGTTGTAATTATGGTTTTTATTCGAGAATCAGAAATCACAAAGTCAATGTAGTAAGTCTATGCAAACTCCAGTGTAAGAATAGCAACCAAATAATTCGCCGAGAGCGTTTGTTTGGGCTTACTACAAAGCGATCACTGGCTTCACTTGGCGAACCGGTTTTTGTATTGGTTTTTGCCCGGCAACACTGCCATCTTCCTCTTAACTCTCTGAGGAAAATATACAGTGTCGAGATGAGAAATATCTGTTTTTCAGGGCCGCTTCATCCGTAACTCTTATTTACAAGAAAGTTTGCAGGAAAAGTATAAAAACTGTCGACTTTGCTTACCTTGTAAATGAATTTTCCTGGTTTTATTTAAAGTTTGCAATCTCTTCTGAAATTGTAATTTCAACTTTGTAAAAGTATGCTTTTGTTGGTGGATACAAAGAAAGATTCATTTTCTTGTCTGGAAGAAACAAAACCGAAAATCCCTAATTTAAGAACAAAGTTTGCCAGTATATCGTTTACGAGATCATCACGATGTAGTCTCGATATCGAAATGTCAGTATAACTCGGGAGTTTTTCATACAAAATTGATTGATTGTTTGATTGGTAGACATATATATTCAGTTTGTGTGCTTGGTCAGCGACCCGCTTATAAACCTTCGTCAAGTAAGACAGACACAACAGACAACACACACACATAAGTGGATCCATCTAATTTTAGAGACAGAGGCCAACTAGAGGATCCCCAGAATTGGCTTGTCACCCCAGAGGTATTGATTTGGTATGGGAACTTAGAGACTTTCGGACCCACAGATTTAACGAGCACATACTCCGCATATACTCGGTAGGTCTTCAGTGGTACCGGGACTCGATCGCAGGACCTTCCGATCCCGAGACCGAGACGCTGACCACTAGGCTCACTACGGCCCCATACAAATTGTGAGCTGCATTTGAAGATAAGCCATTCTAACTATATTGTAGAAATTGTTTTGGATTTGAAATACTCGAGTCAAACATTTTAGGGATTTTTCGTTTTCTACTTTTTTTTAGAAGTAAAAATGAGTTTAAAAAAATAAAAGAGTGGAAATTTTGTACCTCCTTCGGGCGAAATTTTCAAATCCTGCTGTTAAGTTATTTTCCATTATTTAAACATTTCTCAGGAACGAAAAATAAGAAATCTTGTAGAATTCCATGTAACTTTTAAAGTTTCTTCTAATTTAAATGGTAATTTATAAATGTATTGTAGTTGTTGAAAAAGTAAACAAAAAAGTATATAATTTAAATAGGACACCAAGTCATCTAACATATTTCAACGATAGGGAAATCTGTAAACTTCACATAACTTTACAAACGTCTTTATGACTTTTTTTAGTACAGCCTCAGAAATGGATAACCAGAATTGTTGTTCCGAACTTTTAAAAGTTCTTTTGAGGAACGAAGTGTCCCTAAAACATTCTTCAGCGTTTGTCGACACCAATAACAACAAAAATGGCGTCTGCGTTGGAATTCCCAAGTCAGTGGAGGCTAGAATGAAAAAGAGATGCCCCTGAATCAAAAACCAGTGTAAATTGTGTTTGACAATTGAAGTCAGTGGTTTTCAAGATCTTCTCCCAAATAAGGGTCAAACAGAGATTTAGCTAATTATTTGGCGTTATATTTTGCAGGTATCTCAACTAGAATATCATTTATAAATAAAAACATAGATCTTAAATACGTAGGAAAATATCAAAACTTTATTTAAACTTTATTAACTTTTTCGTATCATGTTACAGTATACAACGGAATATATTTGGTTTTTTCTTGTTTTCATTGCATTTTATAAATTTAAAAAAATCAAAAAGAGAAAGTATGGAATTGACATCGTGGAGACTTTTTTTATCGGTTCTGTACCCTCCTTTCAATTTTCGTTATAATTTGGTTGAGATTTTTTTAAAAAAATAATTTTTATTTGATAGGTAGAACATTTCAAAGAAACTATATTTTAAGCTTATCAATATATTTAAAGTATTTCCTGTAAACATTTAGAAACAGAAAAGTAAGCTGTTTTAAGTTTTTCAAACCTTTTATTTTTATTTTTCAATAAGTTTTTAAATATTAAATTGGCTTGGGTGCCAGTTCAGGTCTTGGCTTCGTCACTTGACCGCGGTTCCAGTTTACGAGGCTCGTCATCAATAACCCTCGTGTAGCTTTAGTGCGACTTTAATTAAAATATAATAATAAAATTAAATATTCCTATTGAAATATGATCGAAAAGTGGTTTCTTTCGACCTGTTCCACCGATTCGGCAGCTATAAAAAAAGGCTTCATATTTTCCCACAAAAACCATCGCCATCTTTATTCCTTACCTCCATTCTCAAGTCCCACTACTATCTTCCATTTCTTTTACTAGCAAAAGATTCCTAAAAAAAGTTTTTTTAAAAATAAAATTACAAAAAAAAAAAAAAAATCTTTCCCACTCCGAAAATATTTAATATGATGTAATAATGGCCTCTCCGCATCTGAAGAATGCAGTCGGAATAAAAAAAAAGGTGAAATAAAAAGTATTTATTAAAAAAAACTGGACAGAAGTATTTTGTACGACTCTCTCCCGTTTTTCAATTTTATTATTTCGTCCGTTTGTGGGCATCGGAAATTTAATAAATCCCGTGACACAAAAAAAATAAGTTACGGAGTATTGGTTGGGTGCAAGTTTGACCAGGTCATTTGTGTTGGAATATGGCAGCGTTTTATTCCAAAAGGGTCTTGGTGAACTTTTTGTGTGGGGGCCCGGATGGCCGAGTGGTTTGCATCGCAGACCATTACGCTAGCAGTCTGCGCACTGTAACGGGTGCGGGTTCGATTCCCGCCTTCGCCCTGGGTGTACTTTCCTTCCTCTGTGACAGTAAAAGTTCTTTCTGTGTGTCTTACTTGACGAAGGCTTATAAGCGGGTCTCTGATCAAGCACACAAGCCGGAATATATATGTACCTACCCTACCCCTACCCTACTTTTGTGTGGGGCCGTAGTGAGCCTAGTGGTCAGCGTCTCGGAATCGGAAGGTCCTGCGATCGAGTCCCGGTACCACTGAAGACCTACCGAGTATATGCGGAGTACGTGCTCGTTAAATCTGAAAGTCCTCTAAGTTCCCATACCAAATCAATACCTCTGGGGGTGACAAGCCAATTCTGGGGATCCTCTAGTTGGCCTCTGTCTCTAAAAATTAGATGGATCCACTTATGTGTGTGTGTTGTCTGTTGTGTCTGTCTTACTTGACGAAGGTTTATAAGCGGGTCGCTGAGCAAGCACACAAACCTGAATATATGTCTACCAACCAACCAACCAACCAACCAACTTTTTATGTAAAATGGATTACTATTATAGGGTACTTGACTAAAATGTTTTTATTGGCTTAAAATATTCTTATGCTAAAAATATTAGACCCGTATTTTTTCTTTTTTTTTCAAATACCCCATAAAAAGGGGAAAAAATGAATTTTAAAATTAGGACGAGAAATCATTCCCGAAAACGATTTGTGGCTGTCACGTGGTATCTATGACGTCACTAGTAACTATAAACAAACTTTGAAACACCATTTTGGAATCTACTTTAAGCAAATTTGAACTATTCGCTTCTGTAAAACCTCCTTCCATTATCTATATAATTCTTATTTTAATAGTAAGTTATGATTAAACCAGTTTGATTACAAAAAAAAATCCATCACATCCGTTTGTTTATATATACTAGTGACTTCACCAAATCGACGTGTTTGTGATCACGTGACGTACCGATGAAAAAAAAGCCATTTGATAATGATTTTTTATAAATTATTTAAAGATTTATTTTGCAAAACAATATATACGTTTGTTATATTTGAGTTTAAACTATAATTTAATTAATATATTGGAAGGTATTTTAGCGATACTGTCAAGTACCCTATTACACTCAACAAATCAATGCATTTGAAGGCCATTATACATACACCCTATAAGGCAATTTTAAAATTTAAATGTTCTATGCGTTGGATACAGGTTGCGTTGGGTGCTCACTCAGGTGTGGTTCTAAATTACGAGGCCCGTCTCGAGTAGTGCTCATGTAGCTCTGGTGCGACGATAGTTCAATTAAACTTTATATACCTTCCGAACGCCCTGGAAATGGGCAAACATTTATGGTTGTTTTTACTGCAAAAATTATCAGTGACATTTATTTCACACAACATATTTTTTTATTTTAAAAAAATCAAAATTAGTTCTATTTTTGTAAAGATATGGTCTTAAAATCAATTCCAAATAAATAAAAAAAGTACATTCTGCATTAAAAAAATTTACTATAAAATTTTGAAAGTTAAGGTTATTATACTAAGGACTGATGCACAAAAATCTCGGTGGGATCAGAGATACAGGGTGGTTATAAAATAACGCTCGCTATTCGGAGAGGTCTGTAGCTTGAATGAATAATCCGAATGCAACAAACTTCGAGACAGTTGCTAATCAAAGAGTTCTATAGTAGGGTAGAGGAACGACTCGTACTGAGCTGCCATCGGCAGCCATGGCTCACTACGGAGCCCGAATAGAGTGGCAAAAGTGCTAGTTAATTTATAATTTTGATACTGAGAAAAAAAGTACAACCAGGGGAAAGACGGTAATCGAACCCGCACCTGTTACAGAGCGCGGACTGCTAGCGTTATGGCCTGCGATCCAAACCACTCGGCCACTGGGCCCCACATGCCACCCTATATTGTCTCCGTGTTGGTCCATGGTGCTGTTGCCAGGTTCAGTCTCTACCCTACTATAGAACTCTTTGTTACTAATAAAGAAGGGGGGAAAATAATGGAATCATAAAAAATAAACTCGTCTCTTGACCAGGGTTCTAAATTACGAAGCGTAGCCAATTATGGCCGATTACGGCCAACACAGCCAATTACGCCTCGTAATTTAGAACCCTGGTCAAGAGACGAGTTTCTTTTTTTATGATTCCATTCTCTTCCCCCCTTCTTTATTAGTAAGTGTCTCAATTCTTGTTGCATTCGGATTATTCATTCAAGCTACAGACCTCTCCGAATAGCGAGCGTTATTTTATAAACACCCAGTATACATGAAGAAATTTACCTAGTAGTTCTTTTCGGTATAAACACTCTGTTCGTCGTTTGCGAAGGGTCTAAAAATGACCCGCGTGATAAAAATTTATAACTCAGTGACGAAGAATGCAATGAGATTTTCTCGTGTTGGACGAGGAAAATGACAAATGGATTCTTCGACTCTAAAAATATTCCTGGCCAGTAGTAGATTGATCGAAGTGGTGCGTCAGAAAATTCATGTTCCAAGTTCATCCTCTGACTTGGTGGAAACTTCTACCTAGAAAGCCACAAATAATTAAGAGGTACTGTCAGTCCCATAGAGCTAATGCATTTTTTTGAAATCACAACTTTTGCAAAAGAATTGCTTTGCCATGTTAGCCCTTTTTCCCCAAGTATGGGAATCAACATAACGTCAAATTAAAACAAAATTGAAAAGAAAATAACATCCGGTTAGTTACTTATTAATTGATAAAGTTTTAAAATATTGTCGCCATCTGCTGTATATTCTTGGCATTTTAAAACTTCAAAAATATATAATTAAACAACTAAATAACATTTTCGATTCAAATTTGTTTCATTTCGATGTTATGTTGATTCCCATACCTGGGGAAAAAGGGCTAACATGGCAAAGCAATTCGTTTGCAAAAGTTGTGATTTCAAAACTAATGCATTAGCTCTATGGGACTGACAATCCCTTTTAAGAAGGATCGATAGTTTCATAGGGCTAATGCAATGCTTTAGAAAACAAAATATTTGGCAAATGTTGGCTTTAAAGTGTTTAAGTTTTTATTTGGCATGAAGACCATAGTACACAACTCCAATTATCCGATGCCATTGTGACCTAATCACATTCGGATAATTGAAGAATTTCGGCAAAAAGAAAATAATTTAATCAATTAGTTAAAGTATTGTTGGGCTGTGAGATCATGTAGTTCTAGTTTCGGACCAGACCGGACTCCAACTCTAAGGTTTTTAGTTTAGTTTGAATTATCGTCGCACTAGAGCTACACGAGGGATATTGGCGACGGGCGTCATATTTTAGAACCACAGTCAGATGACGAGCCGACGTCTGAGTAGGCACCCAACGCAACCGTTAAGAGCGACATCGTACGCAGCGTTGGGACTTAGGAGCATATTTAACGTACACTTCCTCTACACGGGGTATTTCGTCGGACATTTTTGGCTGCACGGACCGTTCATAGGTAGGCAGTTATTTTGGAGATGACCGGACCCGAACCTGGGACCTTTCGCATGCTAGGCGAGCGCCTAACCGACTGTGCTCCCCAGCCCCTCTATGGTTTTTATAATATCCTCTTACGAAAATGCAGTACGTTTTCTTTTAGAAGCCGTGGTGTATAACATATATGAAAAGTTTACTGCATAATATGTTCAAAAGATGAAGTTCAAAAGATAATTTTCATAAATAACATGAGTATATAAAATAAAAGCAGTTACAGTAAGTACCAAAGTGTACATGCAACATATATATTTTTTATACCCGGTCTATCTGTTCTCGACACTGTTCGTCTTTGTTGGATGTCATTTGTTGGATGTTTGATATCCAACATAGACGAACAGTAATAGATAGGCCAGGTGTAATTTCTTTCTGTAACTCGGATAATCAGCCCCGCTTCGGATAATTGAAGTTCTGCTGTACCAAACTATTCGAGGAAATTTCTTGGCGAGTGTATGACGGATAATACAGGCTCGGTTTCATTGTTCTTGTCGGCTCGGATGCGAGCAGCTTCTACGACGACAGAATGTTTTTTTTTTGGTGTGTATGAACTCCTAATCTATTAATTGTGAAGCTCTAGTGCGACGTTAACTTAACAAAGCTAAACTTAAACCAAGCATCAAATCTCAGCAACGATTTCTTGATCCATTCTACCAAAAACTACAACCAGTCATCAACTCCCAATCCAGCAACAGCAGTAAATCACACTAAGTGCCAATCTTTCCTGTAGCAAATTGATTCTGCAACAGGGAAAAGCGCAATAAGATGCAATTTCCAGGGCGAGCATTTAGCGAATGAGGGGGTGGTACAAGACGAATCGTACCCCCTCACCCCTTTTTTGGGGGGTGTACACCCTTTTTCCTATATGTCTTCGTTAGGGTACAAGCCTCCTGAACGCATCAATTAACTCGTTTTCTGCTGAGTCAGAGTCCCTGGGTTCGAGTCCCTTCTTGGTTATTGATGTGTAGATGGTTTGGCGCTAATGTTGGCGAGGGAATATATGCTATTTGAATAGTCCACAAGTTACTTGGAAGCAGAGTCAAAGAGTTCGAGTGAGAAAGTGTCAGTTCCTTAGGCTTAGAAATTGTAATAATAACACAAAACAAGTCGAAGAAAAATATCATCTGGTTATTTAATCTTTAATTTTCAAAGGTTCTTAATTTTTAAAGGCTGGTGTCGACACTCTAATTAAGGATTTAAAGTCACTAAAAAGATTCCAAAATGCAGCTAGTATTTTTACGATATTTTTTGTGTAATTTTAGAAATAAATGGTATTTTTTCGTAGTATTTATCTCCTTAAAATGGCAGCAACACTGGCCATTTTGCCCTCTTAAAAAGCCTTTCTAATACTGAACCGGTCCTTTCTAATACTTCTAATACTGAACCGGTTCTAGTTGCTTGGTTGGCAGAACGTCTCCGGCTGTCTATTTAGGTTAGGTTTGAAATATGGTAGGTATGAAGATGTTTGTTGCTGCGTAATGTGTGGGAATAGCATTACCAGTAGCATAGTTCTTGAAGCCTTTGGGCATTATCCGCAGCGAGAATGTTAATAAATAATGAACCCATATCATACAAATCCATTATTATATATTTTATGACGCCATAATCCATTGATTTATCTAACTGCATTAATTTTTTCCTTCAGTTTAGGGGCTCGTCACTTGACTGCGATTCTTAATTATGATCCCATTGCCAACTGCCGTCGTGTAGCACTGGAGCGAAGACAATGCAAATTAACAAACCTTCAGTTTAGCTGATTAAAATGTTTATTCAAACCGGTTCTTCAGTTTTAACCGGTTCAGCTGAAGAAATGTTTTTGCCCATTGAACCGAAGGCAAAAACCAGTTTAACTGTTTCCGGTTTTCCATCCCTTTGCACTTTTGTTTTTGCACATTCGTGGTTTGTCATTTTACCGACGATATCATATAAAATACCCTCCATCTTTTGATCTTATCTCCACACTGATGCCACCCGTTCAAGAGAAATAACACAAGCTCGTGATTGTCTACCAAAAGCAAATAATGGAATCGTTTTTTGAATGTTCCATTTTAATATAAACCTCCCCCGACGTTTTTGTTTGAATGTTCGAGTCGTCTCAGGAGAGCGGAAGAAAAAAATAGTGTTTAAACACGTGAAAAATCAAGTTCGTTTCATAATAGATTCAATATGTTTTATTTGAAGGTATTTTTTGTTCTGAGTAGCTTTGGGCATTCACCCTCAAGTTATAATAGATTGAAAAGGGGGTGAGACTAAAAAAGGGGTATTCGAAATGGAAAAATAGAATAATAGAATCTTTCTTTTGATTGCATTTGGGATTTGACGATTGAATTGGAAGTCATTGTTATCATAGAAAGTATGTTCAATTTGATAACTCTTTTTTCCGTCTGCCAATTTCAAGCTTCGTTAAGAAATTTAACTCAGCCAATGTTGCACTAATATGAAAAATCGGCATTGCTTCTTCTGAGGTAGAAAATTTGTTTAATCGTAATTTTCTAAGCTAGTTCACTAATTTTGCTGATTTTCACGCCGTGAAAATTTTATCTTTCAGATTTCTTTATATCGGAAGTATTGTTCAGTGTAGAGCAGCGTAAATAAAAGGAATTGAAATATTGTCTGTCTTTTACATGTCTGTCTTTGACGCAACACTGGCCATTTTGCCACTATTTTGCCACAGGCAGGAAAACTGCAGTACAATCATCGATATCATAGTTAAAGTATTAGATTGGTCACGTGACCTCCAATGCTAACGACGGGACGCGCATGGAGGCATTTTAAGAGGGCAAAATGGCCAGTGTTGCTGCCACTTTAACCCTTTCAGTCCCAGTGATGCCATTTGGCATCATCATGTTTCTGATCATAATTTTAAAAAATAATAGGGCTGACATCTATTGGGATTAATAAAAAATATTTTCTAATAGAAAAAGTTTGAAGAATCGAGTGATGTGCTTTTTGATATTATAAATGGCTATAGACGATCAGAAAAAAAATTATAAAATGATGATAACCAATTGTCATTGGGACTGAAAGGGTTAAGGAGAAAAATACTACGAAAAAATACCATTTAATTCTAAAATTACAAAAAAAATACTAGAAAAGGATTTAAAGTCACTAAAAAGATTCCAAAATGCAGCTAGTATTTTTACGATATTTTTTTGTAATTTTAGAATTAAATGGTATTTTTTCGTAGTATTTTTCTCCTTAAAGTGGCAGCAACACTGGCCATTTTGCCCTTTTATTTAAGCCTCTATGCGCGTCCCTTCGTTAGCATTGGAGGTCACGTGATCTGCCAATCTAATAATACTTTAATTATGATATCTATGGTCTTTTACCAAACTTTTTAACCTCTGAGGGATGAAGACTTATTTAAACCTGCCACCTGATCGTCAGATTTTCTAGCAACACACATAAAATTTTAAAATTTAATAATTTTACTCAAGTCTAAAATTTAAAGTGTAGCGGAGTCATTTATAAACATCTGCTACAGAAAGAAAATTTTTTTTAAAAATTAAACTAAGTTAAAAAGGTAAATTTCCAAATTCTTATTTGACAATTACGCATCAGAAGTATTGATTAACTTTTTTTCCTTCAAATTTGTTATCGCAAAATCTACTGCCAAACATATTAAATATTTTCTATCGGGATGGGCTTAACGTTTTTGGGCTAAGCGAACGACATGTTCTACTATTAGAAAATGCAACTTTTATTTTTCTGAGAGATATAAGCCCAAGATCGCAGGTTCGAGCCCCAGCTGAGTCGGCAGATTTTCAGGATGGGAAAATTATCGACACGCATGGTATGTGATTATGTGGCATGTAAAAGATACAAGTGCCAATTTGGCTTGGGTTCTCTCGGCAAAATTAAATCTCGACATATTTTAACATCTACAAAGATCTCAGCTTCGTTGTAATCTAAACGTTAAAGTTCGTAGCGACAGCCTCCCAGATAATTCCACAAGAAATGGCTCTCAGTTCAGGGGAATATACCGAGTCTGCAAAAATTCTTAATCCGTCAAAAAAGCAGCCCCATTAAAAAAAAGTAGGTTTGTAACAGAACCTGTCACTTAACCCGCTTCACACAACAGTTATGTTCAACAGATAAAAAGGCGCCAAACACAGCATTAATTCTATATTAAATAGTTACATGCTAAATTTGGCTAGTTTAATTTATTTTATTTCAAAAATTCAATAATTTTTACTTACTAAAGTCACAATGAACTTTACACAAGAATTAAACTGGAAAGTTAGACGTCATTACTAAAGCCACAGCCACTATTCTCGCACAATTAACACAAGAATTAAACTGCAAAATTAAACGTCATTACTAAAGTCACTGTCACGATTCTCGTACGTTTAACACAAGAATTAAACTGGAAAATTAGACGTCATTACTAAAGTCACAGTCACGATTCTCGCACATTTAACACAAGAATTAAACTGGAAAATTAGACGTCATTACTAAAGTCACAGTCACGATTCTCGCACATTTAACACAAGAATTAAACTGGAAAATTAGACGTCATTACTAAAGTCACAGTCACGATTCTCGCACATTTAACACAAGAATTAAACTGGAAAACTAAACCTTAAATAAAAGCGTAAAAAAAAGACTTCGAACCTGGATAAACAGACGCATCTGCGATTCAATCCCTGTGACAACATTTAGAACTCGTTAACACCACCGAAAAAGATCGATTTTTTTTTTTCTTCTTTTCAAACTTAGTTTCAAAAAAAAGAAAAAAAGTTCCAATCCTTCTTAGGAGTGTATTTTTCCTTCTTTCCCCAAGAATTGAGCCAATTTTGCTTCTCCCACATTCCCCTAAAGTTAAGGAAGAGGACGGATACGCTGGCCTGGTAAAAACTAATACAAAAGCCGGTTTGCCAGGTGAAGCCATCGATCGTTTTGTAGTAAACCCAAACATACACTCTCGGCGAAGTGTTCTAAAGTGGTTGGTTAGTTTGAATTATAGTCGCACTAGAAATACAAGAGGGCTGTTGTCGACGGACGTCGTAATTAAGAACCACAGTCAAGTGACGGCTAGTCATCGTACGCAGCTTTAGGACTTTGAAGCATATTTGCCAATTATAGGTCGGCAGTTATCCGACTGCTAACACTTTAACCGACTGGGCTTCCCAGCCTCTATTCTAATGTGGAGTTTGTATAGGCTTTACTTCATCGACTAGACGATTTCTGACTCTCGACTAAAAACTATACATACAACGTATTTTTCTTACCTGTGAAGGGAATTACTACCATCTTATACAGGGTGGCGCAAATAAAAGTGGACCCGGCGTAGAAATAAGAATGCATTGAGATGCTCGGGCGAGAAAAACTATTGAAGCCGCCTGAAAGCATTCAAGTTAAAATAAAAGATTATTCAAGCGTGCAATCGCTTTACTTGGCCAACCTGTTTTTACATTGGTTGGATTGGATTGGCATACATGAGAGCTACTTATGGACTGTTAGTGAGTTCAGATTTTACTGAGTATTGTATGAAGACGGCCCCTTGTGCAAATTTTGTGCCTTGCAATCAATTTAGAATATTTTTTTTAACAAAAACAGAAAGGTCCGATTCTCTAGTATAAATAACGGCCGAAGTAATCATAAGTGGGGACTTTTTTTACTAGCTGTACAAACCTTCAGTTTATATTGCATTCCAACTAGCTTGTGTCAAACCATAGCATAGTTTCTGGCAAATAATTCGCCAAGCGTTTGTTTGGGCTTAATATTGAAGTGATCAATAACTTCACTTAGTAAACCTGTTTTTACATTAATTTTTTTGACTTGGCAACAATTCTTTCTTATTCCTATCTCCATGACGGGGCCACTTTTATTTGCGCCACCCTGTATAAATTTAGATCTCTCGCTACAGACTAAATCTGCGCAAATAGTCAGATAGAATTTTTAGATAGAAATAGAATTTTTAATGAACGCTTTTTAAAAGAATAAAATGATGCGTTTCAACATGAACTAACGTTGAGTGTTTGGGCTTATTAGGGTTGCTTGGCGACTTTCAGACGGCTTCATTTTATTTCTCGCCAAAGCATCTCCATCTTCTTCTTACCTCCATGTACATTCTTTATTTTCTCCCGGCGAAGTCACGGGCAGAAACTTAAATCTTAAGGAAAATAATCGGAAAAAGAAAATGAATAGAATTTTTTTTTTATTCCCGCCGATTTTTCCTCCGATTCCTTTTCTTGGATTCGGGGGAAGCCGTATTTTTAGAATCTTTTAATTCCAATTTGCGTTTCTTAGCTGCATTCAGGGCTTTGTGTAAAAAGAATCGCCTTAAGACGATAATATCTCTTTTACTTTCGTCTGAAAAGTTTGTCGCTCGAAGTTGAAGTGTTTAATTGGAAAATATAAGTTCTTTTTGCTTCGGAAAAACGACATTTCTATGCTTTTTAAGCGAAAGTTTCTGGGATTAAATCTTTTGGTAGAACGTTGAAACGTTTTCTTATTCTTTTCAAGTATTATGTTGGAATTCTTTTTTTAAAAAGAATATTTTACAAGAGTAATATTGCAGCTTTATCATACTTATCCTTATAAATTTCACTGACAAAATAAAAATGTTGGTATCGAATTTCAAATCTTAGTATAGAATTTCTTTAAATTAATTTTGACTATATTATATTTGAAATTTCTTGTTTTGTAATACGTAGAATGTGTGTAATACATAGATTTAACCAAATGCAGTAGTTTCTAAATCCAAACTTTTTCAAAACTACTGCTCTACAGTCCCTGGACAAATTATTAGTCGCACTGTATTTGTTTTAGTAATTTTATGTTTCTTAAGAGTTTTTATATAATAATGGTATATTTAAACTACAATATTATTGAGTTTTATTTAAAAGAATTGTTGTAGACAACATATTTGTATTTATTTTAAGATATTTATGATTAATTATGATTAAGATTAATTTATATTAATTATTTATTATAAGATTATTTTTGTGTGGAATCATCCTCCTCAAATGCAGGAGACAGTACAGTCTTGCATGGATAGCATGCCGCGCAGAATTAAAGCTTTGATAGCGGCTAAAGATGGCTCAAATAAATATTGACTTTTACTAACATTCATTTCACTTTTCTTTAAAACTTAATAAACTTATGCTTTTCTAAATGAATGCTGTTTTATTTGTCAAATAAATCGGTAATTGATTGGATAATATAAAAAACAAATCAATTTAAAATAATAAAACGGTACAATATCACCCCGGTAATTAATATTTTACATGAAATCTTGCAGTGTGTCTAATACTTTGAATTATTGGTTTTTAAAGTTCAAAATGCCCCTCTATTCTACAGATAACTACACATTATTTTTGCTTTTACTTTATCCTTTTACTTTAGCCAAGGTTTTTTTTTCAAAAACCGCAAATCCCTAGAATCTGCACATTCGTGGTTTTGTCATTTGACCGACGATATTATTTATCGTCTGCTCGATTTATTTGTAATTCGAAGAATAATTAAATGTTTATTAATAACAAAAGTAATGAAACTACTAAAAACTGCATTAAAAAATACGAAATGTAAATTAAAACTAAGCATAATTGTATGCAAAAAAATATGCCTTGCCGCTTTCTTGGTAACCAATGAACAATCAAAGAATCCCATTGTGCTACATTTTATGACGTCATTGCAAACTGATTCAAGCAAGGGGTGGAGCGTTTTTTCCCCCCAGCTGTACAATGCAACCCAACTTCCTTATATGCCATAAAAACTGCGCCAAATAACTGACCACGGTCGTCACTTGACCAGGGTTCTAAATTACGAGGCGGTATTGGCTGTGTTAAAGCTCCTGAAGGAGGCTAGAAATAGGCAGCCGGAAACGATAACCTTACCTTACCTAACTGACCACGGTTGGTTTGGGCGTATTTCCAAATATATATATATATATATGGCTTTACTTGGCTCATAAATTAGTATTGGTTTTTGAGCAGGCAGCATCTCCATACTACTCTCACCTCCATAAGATACCTCACAAAGACTAACCTTTGATTTCTGAATCGTACAATTCGAAATTAAATTGCGTCACTTTGTACTTCTTTTTTCATTAATTAGTATTATTCTTTTTTTAGAAATTAAGAAATGACTCGATTTCATCAGCTGTTATGGTCTTATAGTTATTAAATCAAGAGGGATTGTGTTCGTTGTCAAATTTAATTTGTGGAAAGAAAATATTCTTTTATAATCCGAAATATTTGAATAATAATATGAAATTAGTTTGCTCCAATAATGCTTAATTCTCTGTGGAACGCAAGGCGTAATTGATATCTCATTTTACTTTTTCTTTCTGAAGTAGTTTTGTCTCTTTATTTCGTCACCAACTGTCTGAGCCAATTATATAATCTTAAATTTTTTGATTTTTTTGTTTTGGTTGATTGTAATATAAAGGGATAGGTATTGCTGTAAATAATAATATGATATTGTAGTTGAATCGACAATATTCTATTTTTGACAAAAGTTATTAAAAAGCAGCAATCTTATAATTACATTTTTGAAATAAATCCGAACATTATTTTTTGTGGTTATCAAGGGTGAACCAAATAAAACAAAACTTAGCTAATTTTATAATAAATTGATGGTACTTTGAAAAATAACTAATTTAATTAGTGTAAACAAATTACCGTATAATCCATTGTATTCGACCAATTCCATGCAATATGTCGATCATTAATGTATTTCCCCCTATTTTATAAATTAAAAAAAAAATCATTTCTGAAAAAGTAAGTATATATTAAGATTTTGCTCACTTTATTCAATAACGCTACAGTATTAATAGTATTATATTATTCTAAAAATTTCATTTTTAATATGTTTTTAAAATATTAACCAAAACTTGAACTGAACCCTTATTTAAAAAAATGGCGCTTTAAAACTTTTTATTGTGTTCCTTTGTAGCATAGTAATACCAAAGAAAGTTCAAATTGACTAAGTTATTGACAAATTTAGTAATTGTGGCGAATCCATAGATATCATAATTAAAATATTAGATTGGTTGATCGCGTGACCTCCAATGCTAACGACGGGACGCGCATGGAGGCTAAATAGGTGGGCATAATTGCCAATGTGACTGCCCCTTTTAGGAGAAAAACACTACAAAAAAATACCATTTAATTCCAAAATTACAAAAAAAAACAAGAAAGGGATTTAGAGTCACTAAAAAGATTCGAAAATGCAGCTAGTATTTTTACGATATTTTTTTGTAATTTTAGAATTAGATGGTATTTTATCGTAGTATTTGTCTCCTTAAAGTGGCAGCAACACTGACCATTATGCCCACCTATTTGGCCTCCATGCGCGTCCCGTCGTTAGCATTGGAGGTCACGTGATCAGCCAATCTCATACTTTAATTATGATATCTATGGGCGAATCCTTTAATTGCTTTCCACAGGCGTAGTAGACGTTGATTTTTTCCCCGTGTCTGTAAAAGTTGTTTTTCCTTGCATGTAGTATTCCAGCAGTGCAGTTCATTTCTCATGGTACGTCAGGGTGAAGTCAAACATACTGGCGTCATTCCTTAACTCTCTGAGGGGTTAGCAAATTAGGGGCCAAAGTGAAAACTTGTTTTCATTGCTTGAGAGCGAAATTAAAATTTTTAACTGAAAATTTAATTTCTTTATTTTTTAAATTATATTTTTGTAGCAAATGATTTTAAGTGACCCCTCCATGCTTTACATTTCTTAAATTTATAATTTTTTTTAACAATGTGTAGCTAGAAAACCTGATTGACAGGTGACGGGTTAATACATCTGTATCCATCAGAAGCATAGATATCATAGTTAAAGTATTAGATTGGCAGATCACGTGACCTCCAATGCTAACGACGGGACGCGCATGGAGGCCAAATAAGGGGGCAAAATAGCCAGTGTTGCTGCCACTTTAAGGAGAAAAATACTACGAAAAAATACCATTTAAATCTAAAATTACAAAAAAATATCGTAAAAATACTAGCTGCATTTTGAAATCTTTTTAGTGACTTTAAATCCTTTTCTAGTATTTTTTTTGTGATTTTAGAATTAAATGGTATTTTTTCGTAGTATTTTTCTCCTTAAATGGCAGCAACACTGGCCATTTTGCCCTCTTATTTGGCCTCCATGCGCATCCCGTCGTTAGCATTGGAGGTCACGTGATCTGCCAATCTAATAATTTAACTATGATATCTATGATCAGAAGGTTAATTCTTTTTGATAAGTCAATGGTGCCGCGGTATTTCAGACAATCTGTCTTGATTTTATAGTTATTAAATAGCGGTTTTGTGCATTTTTAAGTGCTTGAAGTTTTCTCAGAATACACTTTTTGATTTTATATAGACAGATTTAAAAAATCAATAAAAATTTCAAATAATTTGAAAAATAATCGAATAGACTGACTTCATGAATAAACGAAATCTATTTTTTTTTTAAATTTAAAACGTAACAGAAGTTCTTTCTATTTTTTTTATCACCGTACAGACTTGTATGAGAAGTAAAAATATATTTAAAGGCCTAAAAAAGGAAATTTTACATAAAAAATGTAGCGATAAATCCCCAAAAATGTTACCACTCCAGACCAATTCCAGTGTTCCATATAAGATCTACCAAACCGTTTCTTTTCACTATTATATACCAAATCTTATTCAACAGCGTCGTTGGAAGCAGCAGCAAACAAACACTTTAGTCCGTCTGTCCTCTCACCCTTCAACCTCAACGCTGGCGGGACGTCAAACGGACAATTTAGCTGTCCGCTTGAGTTGTGGACAACTGTCAAGGGGACAGCGATTGTAGATTAGTTGTGGGAAGGGGTCTGTTGCTCAGAGAGAAAGTTATTTGAATAGGTTATTCTGAAAATTCAAAGGTTGGTGAAGAATAAATTTAAGGTAGCGGTTGGGAAAGACGTTTGACCTTATAACTCTTCGCTTCAGAGGAACACATACGAGAACTTTTGCAGAATTCACTTTACAGCTTCAGTTTACATTTTTCTTAAAGTTGACTCTTTTTATTGTAAATCTTTATATTGTAAAATTGAATGTTTAAGTTTTTTTAAACTTCTAATACAGAAGCATCAGATTTATTAATTTTATAGAAAAATGGAATGGGGAAAAAGGGTCTTTCAGATAAAAGGTAAGTCTAAAAACCATTTTTCATTGGAACAAATTTTGGAATCGACTATTAATGACAACAAACTGATAATCTATAACACTAAAAAATGTGTTATTTTACCACCAAAAACCTCAAATTCCACTAAATATACATGTCCTTCAGTAAATGAAGGGCATATTCATTGATTTTTTCTCAATTCTTTGTGAAACATACACTCTTAAAACAAACGAGCGGTTTTAACTCAGTCTGAGTTAATTTCAACTCCTTTCCGTGCGAAAATGCACTTCTCCTATAGGAGTGGATTTCACTCTTTTGTTTTAAGAGTGTACCTATAAATGATAATTGTTTTTAAAAAATATGTTTATATAAAGAACATTTGTGTAGGAGTTTGCTCGTAAGTGAAGGGACCTTTTGTGAATTCTCAGAGACTCCAAACTCAGTTATGAGTCCCGAATAGCATTGTTTGTAAAGTGTCAACTTCAAAATTAAGATTGTTGAGATTCGATTTTGAAAGCAAACTGCTTTTACGTTCAATAGGGTACTTGACAGTATCGCTAAAATACCTTCCAATATTAATTAAATTATAGTTTGAACCCAAATATAACAAACGTATATATTTTTTTACAAAATAAATCTTTAAATAATTAATAAAAATCCTTTTCAAATGGCTTTTTTTTCATCGGTACGTCACGTGATCACAAACACGTCAATTTGGCTGACGTCATTAGTATGTATAAACAAACCGGTGTGATGTTTTTTTGTTTGTAATTAAACTGATTTTAATCTCACTTACTATAAAAATAAGAATTATATAGATAATGGGTGGAGGTTTTACAGAAGCGGATAGTTCCAATTTGCTTAAAGTAGATTCCAAAATGGTGTTTCAGCCAAGTTTGTTTATAGTTACTAGTGACATCATAGATACCACGTGACAGCCACAAAGCGTTTTCGGGAGTGATTTTTCGTCCTAATTTAAAAATTCATTTTTTCCCTTTTTTTATGGGTATTTGAAAAAAAGAAAAATACGGGTCTGATATTTTTGGCATAAGAATATTTTAAACCAATAAAAAAAATAGTTAAGTACCCTATTGTACAGGCATGAGGCTAATTCTATTCGCAAGGCAAAAAAAAAATTATTCTGTTTATAATCTCACACAAAAAAATGAGACGGTGTTTTTGCAAAGAATATATGCGCCGGATAAGCAAGGGCAAACTGTACTAAGTCACGACCAACTTCAATAACAAGGCCAGAGAAGCTCTCCTAAACATGAGCGTAGACGGAAATTTTGACGTCACTGTTCCGAGTGCCGAAGATCGAGAAACTAGTTCGGACGCATTCGGAACCCAAAAAATGTGTTCAGCCGTGAACGAGTGGTTCCGAACAGGTTTCGAGACAGGTTGTCTTCGTCTTCGGAATAACGTCACTCGGAACTGTGACGTCAAAAATTCCGTCCCCGAACGTGTTTAGGAGAGCTTCTTTGGCCTTAGTAGTTGAGTAGGCCGTGACTAAGTTTGTTTTTAAATGAAATATTTAAATACGAAAACGAAAAAAAACCCTAGAGAGGTTTTAAATCCAAACCCAAGCTCACAAAAACGACAACCCCAGCTCAACAATCTGCATTCCATCTTCAAACACTCAACACCCCCCAAATAAATGTTTGGGCTTTAAATCAAAAGCGCGGAAAAGCCACTCGCAATAAAAACCCGCTTACAGGAAATCTTCAAACCCGGGTCCTGGTCGTAAAATGGAGGTCCGTGACTTTTACAAGCTTCTCCGATTATTTAGCGCTGTTTGACTTCATTGTTATGCCGGCGTGCGATGGGGCCACCGTCTGATGTGCCACGTAGCACTAAAAATCTTCTCGGTTGGTTTTATGCGCGCTTTATTGGTTTTGCGATGATTTAAGTGTATTTTATGCACTGTATAATGTTGTTGAGCATGATGAAATATGAATATTGAATTATGGGGGGAAGAAGTAGGGAAGGTTTGTTTGGATTTTTTTATGGTTGTTTTGTTGTTGGTTGGTTGGTAGACATATATTTTCAGGCTTGTGTGCTTGGTCACAGAGACCCGCTTATAAACCTTCGTCAAGAAGGACGGACACGACATACACACACATACAAGACAGATGCTGCCATCTATCGCCACCTCCACAATCTAGACATGTCCCTGAAGGGGAGGAAAATAGTCTCCAGGGACCTGTACCCGTGGTAAACTGCGCAATGACCGACCACAGGACTTTCGGACCCAACAGATTTAACGAGCACGTACTCCGCATATACTCGGTAGGTCTTCAGTGGTACCGGGCTCAGTGGTACTGACCACTAGGCTCCCCACAGCCCCTTGTTTTGTTGTTGTAAGGTAAGGAGTTGGGGAAAACAGTGGGTAAGGCGGTTGACTTGCATGCGAAAAAGCCCCCGGTTTAAGCATGGGTATTGTCAAAATATCTGCCAACCTATCAACGGTTTGTGCACCTAAATAGTCTCGAAATTCAAAGCTAGTAGAAAAAAATTTAAGTGTAGGGGTTGGGATTAACTTTTTGTGATTTTCACAGACCCTAGGGGCAGAGGAGAGACCTTAAAGACAAAAAATTATTTTGTCCGTACTGCCCTTATACAGGGTGAAGCAAATAAAAGTGGCCCCAACGTGGAGATAAGAATACAGAAATGTTGCCAAGTCCAAAACCAATACAAAAATAGGTTTGCTAACATGAAGCCATTGATCGCTTAAATATTAAGCCCAAACAAACGATTGGCGACTTATTTACCGTCAACTACGCTATGTTTCGAAAAGCTAGTTGAAATGAAATATAAACAAGGTTTGTAGAGCTCTGATCAAAAAAAGTTCAAACTAGGGATTATTTCGGTTGTTATTTATCGTAGAGAATCGGTCCTTTCTGTTTTTGTTAATACAAAACATTCTAAATTGATTGCAAGACCCAGAATCTAGTGTCAGACCCGTTTCGGAATGTTTTTGAACTTGTTGACAGCAGATCCTGGCTCACGCCATTTCGTAACTGATCGCTGCCTAGTACTCTTTTTTGGCACTTTTACACATTTACCTTTTTCAACAAACAACTGGTCCCATTTTTTCCACGAATTCGTTTTAATAAAATTTTCAACAATGAATACTCTCTGCTGTACTGTGAGTTTCATCTTCACCTGTGAATTAATCAACTTACACTCACACAGTCACAACTCACACTGACGCACTACGATCTGAACTGTCCAATAGTCCATGAGTAGCTCTAATGTGATGCTAATCCAATCCCACCAATGCAAAAATAGGTTTGTCAAGTCAAACTATTGCACGCTTGAATAATCTTTTATTTCCACTTGAAAGCTTTCAGGCGGCTTCAAGAGTTTTTCTTGCCAAGCATTTCACTTGATTGTGGTGCTAAATGGCGACATCCATTGCCAATACCCCTCGTATAGCTCTTCTTTCAACTTAAGTCAGCTCTTATTGTAAGGTAAAATGGGAACGCTATGTGTGCTTTTACTTTCAATAGTTTACTTGACATCGCTAAAATACCTTCCAATATTAAATTAATTATAGTTTGAACCCAAAAATAACAAACGTATATATTTTTTTGCAAAATAAATCTTTAAATAATTAATAAAAATCATTTTAAAATGGCTTATTTTATATACATCGGCACGTCACGTCGATTTGGCTGACGTCACTAGTATCTATAAACAAACCGGTGTGATGTTTTTTTTGCTTGCAGTTAAACTGGATTTAATCAAATTTACTATTAAAACAAGAATTATATAGATAATGGAAGGAGGTTTTACAGAAGCGGATAGTTCAAATTTGCTTAAAGTAGATTCCAAAATGATGTTTCAAAGTTTGTTTATAGTTACTGGTGACGTCACAGATACCACGTGACAGCCACAAAGCGTTTTCGGGCGTCATTTTTTGTCCTATTTTTAAAATTCATTTTTCTGCCTTTTAATGGGTTTGAAAAAAAAAATACGGGTCTAATATTTTTGGCATAAGAATATTTTAAACCAATGAATTTTTTTTAGTCAAACACCCTATTACCTAATATGAAATAAAAGGTAATGAAAGTATTGCGATGCGATAGAAAATCCGAAATGGAGAGCTGGTGATTTCTACACATTGTGGGGGGTGCCGATTGCGAAAAAGTGATTTTTTTTTACATTGGTCTGTCCGTTCGAAATAAACGAGCCACGGACTTCAAATTTGGTCTCAGTACTGGTCGTACGTCGAAATAGATTTTTGGAGAAGTGTCCGACGAATAATAGCCGTGATCCGACGTAATCCGATGCAAATACGTGTAGCTCTAGTGCAGCGACAATTCAACTCGACTCCGGCTCAGGTGTTGACCGTTATCCATAATTTCGAAGCCATTTTTCAATACGATATACATGGTGGTTATAAAATAACGCTCGCTATTCGGAGTGGTCTGTAGCTTGAATGAATAATCCGAATGCAACAATCACCGAGACACTTACTGATCAAGAAGTGGGGAAAAGAATGGAATCATAAAAAAGAAACTCGTCTCTTGACCAGGGTTCTAAATTACGAGGCGTAGTCAATTATGACCGATTACGGCCAACACAGCCAATTACGCCTCGTAATTTAGAACCCTGGCCAAGAGACGAGTTTCTTTTTTATGATTCCATTCTTTTCCCCTCTTTTTGATTAGTAAGTGTCTCGATATTTGCTGCATTTGGATTATTCATTCAAGCTACAGACCTCTCCGAATAGCGAGCGTTATTTTATAACCACCCGGTAGGGTAGGGTAGGTACATATATATTCCGGCTTGTGTGCTTGATCAGAGACCCGCTTATAAGCCTTCGTCAAGTAAGACAGACACAGAAAGAATTTTTACTGTCACAGAGAAAGGAAGTACACCCAGGGCAAAGGCGGGAATCGAACCCGCACCCGTTACAGCGCGCAGACTGCTAGCGTAATGGTCTGCGATGCAAACCACTCGGCCATCCGGGCCCCACCACCCGGTATATGCTTATAATTCCAGTGACTACGTTAATCCAACTAAAAAGTAGCTCTAGTTCACGACACACAAAACAAAACCAATTCTTAGAATTTTGGCGACGCTGTTTGGCGCGATTTTCTCCAGATCCTGGCAAAGGTGAGTCTCCTGGAAGCGCAAGATAGAGAAAAGGGGGGGGGCGTTAAAATCCCAACCGATGCCGACTGCGACCGTTGCCAACAGTGGGGAGGTAGTATTTGAGGCAAGAAAGGCCACTTCCATCGCGCGCTCTCGAAAATAGGGCAGACGATATCTTGAAGTTATCGTTTGGCGTTGTGTTTATTTTGTGAAAAAGAGGTTTGTTGTGGTGCAAGAACTTTTTCTTCAAGCCGTTCTTTGTGGATAAGTTTTGAAGATGTAGAACTAAAGGTAGGTTCGATTATTTGTGTATTTTTTCTTTTAAGTTCTTTTGTAGTTTTAGTGTTTGTTCTGACGGAGGCACGTGTTTGAAAACGTGATTTTATGTTGTACACGTTTTTTTCTTAATTTTCAAGGAATACATTTAAAAAGGATTTTCGGAACTATAGTTCAAAATCTTTCACGTTTTGTCTGAAATACAAACAATCAGTATTATTTAGGTATCGTATGCTGTGAAAAGTATATGTAAATTTAGTAATCATGGCCAAGGTGGAATTTGGACAAGTGATTTTACAAAATGGCTCACTAAGAAATGTTTGTTAAACTTTTAAAGGAATTTTTATAAACTTAGTATGTAAATTTTGCATCTGAAACATTAAACGCTTTTTTATATATAAGAACGTTAAATAGTAAAACTCATCACAATTACCACAAATTCATTAACACTTAATTTCAACGATATTATATTGTATATGTTCAAATATCAGGTCAAATTTATGTGGTTTCTTAATTTTGTTCTTTAAAACTATCAATTAGTTAAATTCACTTTGATTATTATTAGTAACTGAAATGTGGTGACTACGTCGTTTAAATGCAGTTGTAAGACTATAATTTTTTTTAATGTTTGCTATTTCATGTTAATTTTATTTATCGACAAGTAAAATCTTCTATTCGAAATAAGCTTACTAGCAATGTTAACTTGAAAGGAATTTCCCGTTCCAGGCGTTCTTAAAAGTTAATAATTGGTATTTGGTTTTTAAAAAACGTTTTAATTAGTAACTTATGCGGGTAACTCGGGTTGGTAAACTTGTTTCCTCATAGGGGAAAGGTCCCAGGTTCGGGTCCGGGCATCGCCAAAATAACTGCCGAACTATAAACGGCCCGTGCAGCCAAAAATGTCCGACGAATAATACCCCGTGTAGCGAGAGTGCACGTTAAATATGTTCCCAAGTCCAAACGCTGCGTACGATGTCGCTCTTAACGGTTGCGTTGGGTGCCTACTCGGGTATCGGCTCGTCACTTGACTGTGGTTCTAAAATACGACGCCCGTCGCCAATAGCCCTCGTGTAGCTATAGTGCGACGATAATTCAATCTAAACTAAACTGTTTCCTTATATTTTGATTTTGTGACACACAGTTAGATGAGTTAAAACATGTGTTTTCTGCAAGGGTTGGTTTGCATGACTCATTTTTCCGCTCTTTAGTTGGCTATAATCCGTAGCGTATTATTAAATTGGAAGCACGGGGTTGTTCAATAATCCAGTAGGTTCCAGGATAAGGTCTTCGACTCTGCACTTTTATAATAGGGGGTGGTGGGGGCAGGGGTATCCAGCTGTGTTAAATGGCTAAGGATAGTTAATAATAGTTTGTATGTAAAGCTTATAATATGCTTTGTATGCTAACTTAAATATGCTTTGTATGCTAGAGCTTTCAAAATATGTTTGATGCTAAAAGCTTAATAATGCTTGTATGCTGAAGCTTAAATAATATCCTTGTAGCGAAAGTGTTAAATATGCTTTGAATGCTAAAGGTCGGGTTGCTCGGCATTGCCAAAATGACTCCAATCTACACTCTTAAAACAGAGTGAAACCACCTTAGGGAAGTGCATTTCGCCGAAAGGATGGAATCGGACTGATAAAACCCTCGTTGTTAGAGTGTATGAGGATGTGCAGCCAAACGTCGAAGTAATTCAACCGTTTTGAGTCAATGCATGTTAAATATGCTCCATATTCTCGACGCCTTATACGATGCCGCCCTTAAAAGTTGAGTTGGGTTCCCCCTCAGGTGTAGGTCCATCACTTGACTGTGGTTCTAAATTACGGCTTCCGTGTAGTTAGATGCCCTCGTGTAGCTCTAGTGCGACGATATTTCAACTTAACCCTTACTCACCGCTTCACTGGAGTGGTGCTTCCAAAGGTGTATTACCGTACAGGGCCTGATTTCCGGCAAGGCAGCAAACAGGGCACGTGCCCCCCCCCCCCCCCCTTAAATTTTCTTCATGAACATTAACGCTCAATACAACTGCCCCAAACTTTTTAATATGAAGTATGCAAAAAAATTAAATTCATGTACGAAAGTTGACTATGAAATATGAGTGTTTAAAATCATATTAATCAATTCACAAAAAAATAGTTATTTTGGAGGGATTGAGCATGCTTTCCAAGCTAATTACTTCAGCTTTTTTTTTTTTTGGTAAACATTGTAAGGAAAATACACGCAAATATTTTATCGGGGTATGTTTGGGGCCCCCAAATTTGCTCATGCCCTGGGCCCCTGAAGTTGTAAGTCGGGCCCTGTTCCCGTACATACGCTTGTCATCGCCTTGGCTCTTTAAAAATAATAATTTATGACACACAGTCTAACAAGTTTTCACGCAATTACAAGACTATAGATAGGTACACTCATTGAGCTAGAAGGGAAACTGGAGTGTCAGCGAGCCGAAAACCCACTCACACCCTTTTGAGCGAACCGGGCAGAAAAGGACTATTTTCCCTACACTTGTATGCAATGCTTGTATGAGACCCCTCTATCATATTGACTTGGGGCTCCTAAATGTATTTTAAAATTTTTAGTTCAAAAGAAATTAACTTTCTTTCAAATTTAAATTCCAACTTTTTTTAAGAAATGACCATGTGGATCACTAACTAAGAACCAGCGAAGACGAACCCAATAGCGAAATAGGCAAGTTTCTAGGTTTTCTGCCCGGGTTCGTTTCTGCTGCAGTGCTGTGTATTCCTCCGCGTTTCGTTATTGGACCGGCTCGTTTGCTGCCCTGTTCAGTGAATCACACACCTCACTCCAGTTTTCCTTCTAGCTCAATGGGTACACTTTACAACCACGCCTTACCCGGGAATCGGACCCAGACCTCCAGCTCTGCAGTCCAGAGCTATAACCGTTACACTACTAAGGGATCAAGTTTTTAACTACTTTCCGAATTTCTGTGGCTTATGTACCAATAGGGTACTTGACTATCGCTAAAATACCTTCCAATATTAAATTAATTGTAGTTTAAACCCACAAATAACAAACGTATATATATTTTTGCAAAATAAATCTTTAAATAATTAGTAAAAATCATTTTCAAATGGCTTATATTTCATCGGTATGTCACGTAATCACAAACATGTCGATTTGGCTGACGTCACTAGTATCTATATAAACAAACCAGTGTGATGTTTTTTTTTTGCTTGCAATTAAACTGGATATAATCTAATTTACTATTAAAATAAGAATTATATAGATAATGGGTGGAGGTTTTACAGAAGCGGATAGTTCAGATTCGCATAAAGTAGATTCCAAAATGGTGTTTCAAAGTTTGCTTATAGGTACTAGTGACGTCATAAATACCACGTTACAGCCACAAAGCGTTTTCGGACGTAATTTTTCGTTCTAATTTTAAAATTCATTTTTTCTCCCCTTTTTTTGGGTATTTGAAAAAAAGAAAAAATACGGGTCTAATATTTTTGGCATAAGAATATTTTAAGCCAGTAAAATAATTTTTAGTCAAATACCCTGTTGTCTATAAGCTAGCAATAAATACTAAACCTATTGTTCAAATTTTCATTCGATTGAAATTGTTCAAGAACGCCCCGAAATCCTTTCTCCTTCGACCCGGCCAACCAAAACTAATTGCGTCCAAACACATTCAATCCTTACTAATGTCCCCGGCTGTGTGTTAATCTATAACTGCCAAACGATAATCGAAAACAATCCCTGATAATTACGGCCCATAACTAACGCCTCCTCCCTGCTCTGATATTTTCAGCAGGCGATATTCACTCGCACCTGAATTTGGTGGAATTCCAAAATTCGTATCCAAACAATAGTCCGAATATATCCTCCCAATGCGAGAAAAGGGAAATTGTAGTTAGTTTTTACCTGTTATTTCTTCGTCATGTGTATTTCAAAAATAATAGGGGTTCAGTTTGGGTTTTTTATTAATTATTTTTTACACCATTAGCTATGTCCAAACCACATTATGAATAAGTCAAAATTCTAAAACGAAAACGCTAAAAAAATAAACGTAAGCAATGAACTATTTAAAACACTCATTAATGTATTTGTGATTTCTGTATAAAATGCATTTATAATATAGCACACCTTTTTCGAAACAAAAGTATTTTATGTTAACATAGAATAGGGATACTTGACAGTATCGCTAAAACACTTTCAATGTTAATTTAAATTATAGTTTGAACCCAAATATAACAAAGTATGTTTTTTTTGACAGCCACAAGAAGCGTTTTCGGGAGTGATTTTTCGTCCTAATTTTAAAATTCATTTTCCTCCTTTTTATGGGGTATTTGAAAAAAAGAAAAAATACGGGTCTAATATTTTTGGCATAAGAATTTTTTAAGCCAATAAAAATTTTTTTAGTCAAGTACCCTATTAAAAGAAAAATCCCTCTTCCCAAATGCAAAAATTAGTACTTAAATTTCCCTTAATTAAGCATAACAGCAATCATTTGTTGGGATTTCGGACCTGTCGGCTTTCGTTCGTGTCGGGTAATGGCCTGTAGAATTTCGTCCTTGTATCCCCCTTCCAAAATCGGTTCTATCCGTCGTGTTTTAAAAATTCTGTTTTTATTAGAAAGGTATCGCCTCAGATATAGTTCGCATGTCACTTCTCAGCATCTCAAATATTTTGATTGTGGAACAGTCTACTTTGATAAAGGGTAAGGAAGTTTCTGGTTTATAGGCAGGAGTTACTATATTAGGCGATTCATTGCTTTTATGGGCGCATATTATTTCTTAAAGGTTTAGAAACAGATTATCAATGGAAGAGTAGTGCGAACTTGCATCGGTTTCACTGTTACTGCATAGCTATATTTTAACTTAAAGCCTTTTTCAATGAATAGTGATACCGAAAGTGTTAAATCTATAGTAATAAAAGAAAGTCTGTTTGTCTGTAGATCGTGAAAGACCTACTTATACTGCTCGAAAAAATTCGAAATTTTTAATATAGATTCCTTGTAATACCTACGTGTGCACCTGAGGCTTAGTTTTTTCATATTTGATTACGATTTTTTAATTAATATAATTATTTACAAAAATACGTCTACCACCTGAGAGTGAGAGACCGAAACTGGGGCTTGAAAACACATGGTCCGGGCCGAAACAGGGGCTTGACGTCATCCGTAGATAAACATGAAATTCAGTAAGAAGAGCCGTTAAAAAAATTGACACAAATTCGATTTCTACTTTTAATTTTCAATTTGAAAGAAATTTTAGCGCGAGCACAAATTAAGTATAAACACGAAATATCAAGAGGTTTTAATTTGTATGATTGTTATTTGACTATCATTATTTTATTTCATTTATTGATTGTAGAATGATTACCACATTTGGGTCGTTAAATTTTAAATATTGCCAAAAGTCGCCAATGAAGAGACCGACCATTTTATTACAGCTGTGTCAAAAACAAATCACCGTTATTAAAGATTAACCCGTGCGACGCCGGGTTTAAAAAGCTAGTAATACATACTACAGATGCAAATTGATTGATGATCAAGTGATTAAGGTAGCAAAGAATTAAACTTGCAATTCGTTGACGACTATCAGCAATCAACTATAATCCTCCTTACACCGATAATCCATGTGTAGTTTTAGTTGGATACGTTATTTCCAACCAAACTAACCCAACAAATCCCCTATGCTTGCTGAACACCATGGGATTGCCAATCCTATCTGTTTTAGGTTTTCTGTCTGTTTTCAAAGTGGAATCTAGCACAATCAAAATATTTGAGATGCTAAGAAGTGACAGGTAGACTATACCCATCTTTCATACTTTTTGTCCGTCTGTCTGTAGGTCCAGACAAACATCTTTGTATTGTCTGTCCGCTAATTTCCTCTCGAAATGACATTGGAATTTAATTTTAAATTTCTGTTGCCATATGGTATGAGAAACTTCTTTTAAAAAATATTTGATGCAAATAATATTTTTCTCATAAATCAGTTTTGAATGACGTCATAAAATGATTCTTTGATTGTTCATTATTTGTTAACTTAAAAGAGCAACAAAGTTTTGTATATTTGGCATAAAAATCTGATTATTTTAAATTTCTTAGTTTAGTTTTGAATTATCGTCGCTCTAGAGCTACACGAGGGCTATTGGCGACGGGCGTCGTATTTTGGAACCACAGTCAAGTGACGAGCCGACACCTGAGCAGGCACCCAACGCAACCTTTAAGGGCGACATCGTACGCATCATTAGGAATTTGAAGGATATTTGACGTGCACCCTCCTCTACACGGGGTATTATTCGTCGGACATTTTGGCTGTACGGGCCGTTTATTGGTCGGCAGTTATTTTGGCGATACCCGGACCTGGGACCTTCCTCATGCAAGGCAAACGCCTAACCGACTGGGCTCCCCAAATATAAGAAAGCCCCGGCATTTCTTATATTTTTAGTGCAATTTCGAGTCATTTCATATTTTTGCTTATTAATAAATACTTAACTGTTCTTCGAACTGCAAAATAAATCAAGCAGGCGAACAGAAATATTAATTTAAAATTAATGAAAATAGTTGATTTAGGCTTTTAAAAGGTTTAAGTTGCAACTGAATGCAGTGCGAATTTGTAAAAATTTTGTGTGGAAGCCGGCCGATAAGAATTTCAGTAAGTGTTTAACAGTAATATAGGCTATTTTACTTCTTTTACATTTTCTTGTTTAATTTGAGAATTCACTTTTATAACAATGCATATTTTAAGATAACGTTTAGCATAAGTTCAAAAAAAATTATTTTTATAATATCTTGGGAAAAAAACTAACTTTTTCAAATCAATAATCGTGGCAAAAGTGATGCTTTTAACGAAATCTTGTTTCAAAGTTACTTTTACGCACTAGTGCGACAAAGTAAATAAGCGCACAAATAGGTGTAAAATTCTTTATTTGAGCGTGATTCTTTATTTGGCGTCTTATTTCCAATGCCAATCTAAGAAATACTTTTTGCACGTGATTTTAAAATAATAATTAATATAAATAATCACCTTCAAATCATTTGAACGTGATAACAAAATAATTAATGAGCCAATCAATAAATGCCAATTTAATAAATACTTTTTTGCACGTTATTATAAAAAAAATAGTGTATGACAACACGTTGATAATAGCCTTTTTTAAACCCGTGAATTTATTTCACTCGCTCGTGAAATAATTGATTCAACTCGTTTAAAAAAAGCCTTACTTTTCACACTAGTTGCATAAATAACTATTAATATTCCATAACAAGAAAATAACTGTTTAAACACAATAACCCGTTTCTCCATCCTCTAAGCCAGCCCCAAGCGCCCCGAAGGAATACCCAGGGCTTACGGCTCAATTAGGGCGCCAGTTGATTACGGAAGACGGACTCGTTTGCATTCTCAGCCCACCTCCCCCTTTGTCGAATTAATTGCGGGGGCTTTGTTGGCAGAAGGGTTAAACAGTGTTTGTGCCCCTCTTTGTTTTACTCGGAGGGGTTGGATGTGATTTAGGGGGGGCGGGGGGGTTGTGTGACACCCTTTGATGTTTATATGGGGAAGGTTGGATCGGTTTTGTATTTGACACGTTCGCTGCCGTTCATTGAATAGGGCGGTATTTGAGCCTTTAGCTATCCGATAAGAAACGTAAAACAAATTTTTTTTCTTTACTCCAGAAATAAATCTACACATAATATTCTTTATATAAAGATATTTTTCAATCAATTATATGCTTATTTAATCAATTTATGTCATTTTGAAAATAAAGAAGTTTATTATTAGCTGAAGGGCACGCCACTTTGGTCTAACTTAATGTTTGGAGCGGAAAAAATGCATTTTTTTGTGTCGTATTGAATAAGCAAACAAGCTGTTAGGTTTTTTTTGTGATCATTAGTCCATGGTAACATTTGTTTTAAGGCAAAATAGTTATTTGTGCAACAAGTGTGAAAAGTAACACTTTTTAAAACTAGTGGATTTTATTAATGACACGAAATAATGACACGTGTTTTAAAAAGTTTACTTTACACACGTGTTTATACACTATTTTTATAATTACGTGAAAAAATCAAATCTCATTGGTTCAAAAATAATTCACGCGCTAATTTTTTTACGTAAAAAAGATCGTCATCGATAAATCTCCGGAACTACAAAAGGCAAACTTATTTTTTAGTTTAAAGTCAAACATTTGAACATGGATACTGATTCAAAAATAAAAAAATAACATTCACGCGCATAATATTTATAAATAAAGCAGATCAATAAATTTCTGTATTTTATGAATATTATGAAATAGAAATTTCACTTGAAATGTTGGCATCTTATGAAAAGAAGGAAAAAAAATACTTTTTTTAGCTTCCACACTACGTTTATAACGTAAAAAGTGGAAGATATTATAATCGTTCAGTCCGTCTGTCTGTTCGTCACCCACTTTCACAGCCCAAACTACAAATGCTACGGACAAGTGTGTTACGTCAAAAAAAATTCAGCGCATCGAAATTAGAATACATTGAAAATTTCAGAAAAAATTCGAAGTACTTCAATTATGTAAAAAACTGCACAATGTAATGCTCATTTAAAAAGCATAGGAAGCCATTTTTATTAGAATTTAATCACCATTGCCATTCGCAACAATCGCTCGAGAAACTTTAATTTTTTTTAGACAATATATAAATTAAAATAAATTTATTTTTGAGACATCGATCAGTTCGAAATGACGTGAAATATATTTCACTACGAGATTCTTCGTGTGTTGATATGAAAATTTTTCATTCTCTTTAAAAGAGAGGAATATTACATATTTATTCTTTGAAAATAGATTAATTTTTGCAAACGATAAGTAATAATTATTGAATTTTCGAAATAAAATTTCAAGGAAACTAGCCAAATTTAGCATGTAAATGTTTATTATAGAATTAATGCTGTGTTTGTCGCCTTTTTACCTGTTAAACACAACTGTTGTGTGGAAGCGGGTTAATTGACAGATTCTGTTACAAACCTACTTGTTTTTATATAATTAATAAATCAGCTGCTACGGTATCTGTATTTTTAAGAAGCTTGAACAATCTATAGTTTATAATCGAAGAGTTAGTATTAACCCTTTAGCGACTACTTTGTAAACACCATTAATACCTTTCGAATAAAAACGTCAAATTTAAGCTTTTCGTTTGACTTAATTAGTAACTTCATAAATTGTTTGATTATGGTTTTCATTGCCGTATATTTTGTTTATTTATATAAACTTAAGCAGAATTTTCACGTGGCAAAAATTTTCTTGTCTTCCGTCGTTAATAGTCGTTAAAAATAGTAAAATGAAATTGTGGTTAAAATATTACTAAGCCATAAACTAATAACCTTCGTTCATCTCTAGTTCAACAAATATTTTTAAAAAACAAGTAGGGTTGTAACAGAATCTGTCACTTAACCCGCTTCCACACAACAGTTGTGTTTAACAGGTAAAAAGGCGCCAAACACAGCATTGATATTCTATATTAAACATTTACATGCTAAATTTGGCTAGTTTCATTTAAATTTTATTTCGAAAATTCAATAATTATTACTTATCGTTTGCAAAAATTAATCTATATTTTAAATAATAAATATGTAATATTCCTCGCTTTTAAATAGAATGAAAACATTTCATATCAACGTACAAAGAATCTCGTAGTGAAATATATTTGACCTCATTTCAAACCGATCGATGTCGCATAAATAAATTTATTTTAATTTATTGTCTAAAAGAATTAAAATATCTCGAGCGATGGTTGCGAATGGCAATGGTGATTTAATTCTAATAAAAATGGCTTCCTATGCCTTTTAAATGAGCATTCAATTTTGCAGTTTTTTTTAAATAATTAAAATTTCGAATTCGAATTCTTCTCTGAAATTTTCAATGCATCTAATTTCGATGCGCTGAATTTTTTTTGACGTATCACACTTGTCCGTAGCATTTGTAGTTTGGGCTGTGAAAGTGGGTGACGGACAGACGGACTGAACGATTATAAAACCTTCCATTTTTTACGTTATAAACGTAGTGTGGAAATCTAAAACTAGATTCGAACCAACTAGCACTGATACCAGGAACCAGGGCTGTCACTATAGACATATACCATTTATTTACACGCTTTCGGGGGACGAGCAGTAATGAAGTCCCACCTCGCTCTCTTTGTAGAATTAATTACAAAGGCTTTGTTTACAAAGACAGAGGAGGGAAGGAGGGGTTGTAATCAAGTTTTCCCCTTTGTTCTAAAAGGTGTGGGGATTTAGGGGGAGGCTTATGGTTGACTCCTTTTAACACTTTGATGTTTACAAACTTCAAGGAAAGGCGTAAATTGAAATCGGAAGTACTAATGAGTGGAACGGATTCTTGAATTGTGTTGTTGTCATCAAAGATCAATAAATTTATGTAAAGCTTTTATATATTCTAGAAACATACTGTGTACTTACAATTTCCAAAAAATAAATCCTGTGTAGAGGATCTTAGTGCCCGTTAAAACGTTCGCTGCGTCAATGGACAACTGGAACGACCACGCCTACTGTGACGTCACAACTGCGTCAAACATTGTTATCTACTCCACAAACTACGCTCCGCCCCGTTGCGGAATTGTCTATTTGAACCTCGTAACATGTCAAAGAAATAGTATTGTCGAATAGAGTACTTGACAGTATCGCTAAAATTCCTTCCAATATTAATTAAATTATAGTTTGAACCCAAATATAACAAACGTATATTTTTTTTTTGCAAAATAAATCTTTAAATAAGTCATAAAAAAAATCTTTTTCAAATGGCTTTTTTTTCATCGGTACGTCACGTGATCACAAACACGTCGATTTGGCTGACGTCACTAGTATGTATAAACAAACCGGTGTGAGGTTTTTTTTTGTTTGTAATTAAACTGGTTTTAACTTACTATTAAAGTAAGAATTATATAGATAATGGGTGGAGGTTTTACAGAAGCGGATAGTTCAAATTTGCTTAAAGTAGATTCCAAAATGGTGTTTCAAAGTTTGTCTATAGTCACTAGTGACAACATAGATGTCACAGCGTGACACGTGACAGACACAAAGCGTTTTCGGGAGTGATTTTTCGTCCTAATTTTAAAATTCATTTCCCCCCCCCCCCTTTTTATGGGGTATTTGAAAAAAAGAGAAAAAATACGGGTCTAATATTTTTGGCATAAGAATATTTTAAGCCATAAAATTTTTTTAGTCAAGCACCCTATTCTTCAGCTTTTGATGCCTTAAGGACCATCATCCGAAAGGGGACAGGGAGTCCGAAGCGAAATAGTGCTAAATACGCAGTGATCCAATGTTCCGCAATCTATGTCGCTATTAGGCAGATTTGGGCCCGCGTCACTTAACCCAAGTTCCAATTACGAGGACAGTCTCTGCTATCGTAATATTCTAGTGCCGACCACGTCAATGGACAGCGGTCAAAAATCACGAGGACACTCTACTTTGCTTTACTTATGTGTCTCTAGTGTGACTTTAATCTAACAAACCAAAACCACTCTTATTTTCACTTTTTTCGAAAAGCATGGGGATGGTAGGACTAGTCGATCCCTTTAAGGGGGAATGGGCGCGCTGGACCGGGGGTCTCCAAAGTAAAGTGCATCAGCGTTAATCATATGTAGAAAAAACTATTATCTCTGCCACATTTCTCCGGCTGTATCTGTATGGAATATTTTTACAAGCGGATTTTTTCGTGTGATAAATGTAGCTGACTTACAGGTCCCGACATTCCCACTTTTTGAAATGGGTTCGAATATTTTTTTTTAATTTTCAATAAATAATTTTACGCAAAATATTCGAAGCGATTTCAAAAAGTGGGATGATAGAGACCTGTTAGTTATCTACATTTATTATTAAAAAAAAAAACGTTTGTAAAAAATATTCAATACAGCCGGAGAAATGTGTCAGAGAAAATATTTTTTTCTCCATAGGATTAACACCGAGGTACTTGAGTTTGGAGACCCGCGGTCCAGCGCCCCCATTCCCCCTTAAATCCACTAATGAGAAAAACAGCTGGGCAGACACTTTTTTTTTTTTCATTTTTCCTTTACCCGGCTCTAATATCCCCCCCCCCCGGTTCCGTCTCTAGGTAAGGAATAGGCTTTTGTGGTTTATATTTTGCCGATTTTTCAACTGTAATTTATAACTGTACATTGTTAGTATGGGAATTTAGGTTCTCCCCTACTTACAAGTACATATTTACTTTGGCCTTGTGTGTGTAGGTGGAATTTAACCCATACGGTACCCACAAATTGGTCAAAATGTCGATTTTTCAGTTTTTACTTCTTATTGTTTACACTTATATTTTTCTCGAACATTTACTGAAAGTTTCATAATTATATTTTTTGTAGAAAAGTTATAAGAATGACTCCAGAAAATATTTAGTAAGTTTGAATACGTATTTCGTCTGCTTTCAACCTGTTTTCTCTGTTTCGCGTTTTTCAATTCTTGTGTTTAATAAATCGCTAAGGCTTTTTTGCTAATTAAGTTAGAACTTTGAAATTTTTAACCTGTATTCTTATATAAATAGTGCACAAAATTGTTCATGGAATAAGGTCTATGTACAGTTTTTTTTTAAAAAATGTTGAATTCAATAATTTGTAAATTTTTGTGATTTTCAGTATAAATGTATGTTACTTTTTAACTGTAGCTCACATTTTAAAATCCATGCACAGTTCTTGAAAAAATAGTTTTAAGAACAAACTATACAAGTTTGGTGGAGTTATTCTCAAAATTGGAAGAGGAGTAGCGTTTTAAAAAAGTTCAAAATTTTGACTTTTAAACAAAAAATAAACTACTTGTAAATATTTGTTTCTATTGCTAGAAAATGTTTATTTAGAGTTAACATTATATAAAACCACTACAATTTTCAAGTTTATGATATTATTCTAGAATATATTTTTTGGTACGAGAAAAGGTTGGCAAAAAAAAACGGAGGTCTACGTCACGGGCACCGTACAAGCATTGCGCGTTACGGGTGTACTGCACAGGACGAGGCTTTTTTTAACAGTTTAGTTCGAAATTTTTTGACCGACCGTTAGCTTAGAGGTAGCATAAAAGGTTCGTATTCAAAAGGTCTATGGTTCAAAAACTGATTTATAGATTGTTTTGTAGATTTTTTCACCTGAAAGATCATGTTTCAAATTTTCCTGTAAAGTTTTACTTGCCATTTTTAAATTTTTATGAAGTATATCTATATTTTTTTTTACTTTCATGCAAATGGCTAGATTGATGTTTTTTTAGAAAAACAAAATTGCCCGGCGCCACAAAAAAGAGTAATCACAACTTTCAATATATCATGTCAGTGCAGCAATGTAGCACGTTCCCGTTAAGCCCGACTTGAGCATGCCGTTTTAAAACCCTACACGTAATGCGTGAGGTACCGACGCGTAGCCTTGCCAAAAAAAAATTACCTTGCCAAAATGAGCTTTCTGTTTAAGTTGATCTATATAAACAAAATATTAAGGCATGAAAACCATAGTCCTGGGCAATTTATGAGAAAAAAATTAGTGCAAGTGTTTGAGTACCTCGTCACTAGATCCTCATTAGAAAAAAATATCGTCTAAGACTAATCTATATCTATATGAGCATTCAAAATTATTCCACTATTTAAGAGGGATTGTCAGTCAAATAGAGCTAATGCATTAGTTTTAAAATCGCAACTTTTGCAGAAGTATTGCTTTGTCATGCTTTTACCCCAGATATGGGAATCAACATAAAATATAAATAAAACAAATTTGAAACGGAAATTTTATATAGTCATTTAATTATATCATTTTAAAGGTTCTAAATGCAAAAAATATACAGCAGATGGCGACACTATATGAAAACTTTATCAATTAATAATTAAATAATCGGATGTTATTTCCTTTTCAATTGTGTTTCAAATTGATGTTATGATGATTCCCATACCTGGGGGTGAAAATGCGATAACATGGCAAAGCAATTCTTTTGCAAAAGTTGTGATTTCAAAACTAATGCATTAGCTCTATGGGACTGACAGTCCCTCTTAAATGCGAGAGGAAACAAATTTCGTTTAAAAACACGAAACAAAAATTGAAATTTTGTTTAAAAACATGATTAAAACCGCAACAATTGTAGCAGCTGCGGCATTTTACTTCTAGTGTAACTTATAAAGAATCCTAATAATAAGAGAGGGGCTTACCAGCTGTTAAGTACAGGGTGGGGCAATTAAAAGTGGCCCCGGTCTAGAGATAGGAATACGTTGAAATGCTTGGCGAGAAAAACTCTCGAAGCCGCTTGAAAGCTTTCAAGTGGAAATAAAAGATTATTCAAGCGTGCAATGGTTTCACTTGACAAACCTGTTTTTGCATTGGTTGGAATGGATTAGCATCACATTAGAGCTACTCATAAGGACTGTTGGCCAGTGCGTCAGTGTGAGTTGCTACTGTGTGAGTGTTAAGTTGATCAATTCACAGGTGAAGATGAAACTCACAGTACAGCAGAGAGTGTTCATTGTAGAAAATTTTATTAAAACGAATTCGTGGAAAAAATGTGGCCATTTTGTTAAAGAATTTAAAGGTGTAAAAGGGCTTCGAAAGAGTACTATGCAACGATCAGTTAAGAAATGGCGTCAGCCAGGATCTGCTGTCAACAAGTCCAAAAACATTCCGAGACGGGTCGGAACACCAGATTTTCTGGGTCTTGCAATCAATTTAGAATGTTTTGTATTAACAAAACCAAAAAAGGTCCGATTTTCTAGGATAACCAACGACCGAAATAATCACTAGTGGGAACTTTTTTTGATCAGCTCTACAAAAACTTTTTATATTTCATTTCAACTAGCTTCTCAAACCATAGCTTAGTTGCCGGCAAATAATTAGCCAAGCGTTTGTTTGGCTTAATATTGAAGCGATCAATAGCTCCAGTTATCAAACTTTATTTTTTTTTTGGTTTTTGACTTGGCAACATTTCTGTCGTATTCTTATCTCCACTTTTATTTGCACCACCTTCCCGATTCCTATCGAATTTCCAATCAATCAGAAACTCAAATCTATCAATATATCTTCAACCTTATGACGGATTGTTCCTGTCTTTTTTCGTAATATCTATTTTAGTATTATTTTCATAAGACACTTGATACTTCCTGTATGTGTCAGCCGCCTGACTTTAACAAAGAAAATATAATATTTGTAGTATTAAATAACAAACATCCGGTGCATGAGTTGAACTGACACCTGTATTTATGTAACTATGTGGTGTTTATACAATTTAAATTGTCAGTACTCGGGGCCCTTTGTAGAACAAACTTAATGAGCGGTACAATAAAAAAAAATTATAAAGAAGCTAGTGACGATACCGAATCCAGAATCCATGATAAAAAAAAATAGTTTTGAAATATATTATTCATGCATATATTTAATATAATTGTTTCGTTATAGTATTCTTTAGAAAATAGTACAGTATCTTTAAAAAAAAAAACTGGGATTGCGTAACACCATACGAGAGGGGTTCCCAACCTTTTTGCACCTGCGTACCACACTCTTAAATCAAAAGAGTGAAATTCACTCCTATAGGAGAAGTGCATTTTCGGCACCGGAAAGGAGTGGAAATTAACTCAGACGAGTTAAAACCGCTCGTTTTAAGAGTGTAGGACGCAGATTGTTTTCTTTTATTTCTTTTACCCACTCCGAAAAAGAGTGAAATTCACTCCTATAGGAGAAGTGCATTTTCGGCACCGGAAAGGAGTGGAAATTAACTCAGACTGAGTTAAAACCGCTCGTTTTAAGAGTGTAGGACGCAGATTGTTTTCTTTTATTTCTTTTACCCACTCCGAAAAAGAGTGAAATTCACTCCTATAGGAGAAGTGCATTTTCGGCACGGAAAAGAGTGGAAATTAACTCAGACTGAGTTAAAACCGCTCGTTTTAAGAGTGTAGGACGCAGATTGTTTTCTTTTATTTCTTTTACCCACTCCGAAAAAGAGTGAAATTCACTCCTATAGGAGAAGTGCATTTTCGGCACCGGAAAGGAGTGGAAATTAACTCAGACTGAGTTAAAACCGCTCGTTTTAAGAGTGTAGGACGCAGATTGTTTTCTTTTATTTCTTTTACCCACTCCGAAAAAGAGTGAAATTCACTCCTATAGGAGAAGTGCATTTTCGGCACCGGAAAGGAGTGGAAATTAACTCAGACTGAGTTAAAACCGCTCGTTTTAAGAGTGTAGGACGCAGATTGTTTTCTTTTATTTCTTTTACCCACTCCGAAAAAGAGTGAAATTCACTCCTATAGGAGAAGTGCATTTTCGGCACGGAAAAGAGTGGAAATTAACTCAGACTGAGTTAAAACCGCTCGTTTTAAGAGTGTAGGACGCAGATTGTTTTCTTTTATTTCTTTTACCCACTCCGAAAAAGAGTGAAATTCACTCCTATAGGAGAAGTGCATTTTCGGCACGGAAAGGAGTGGAAATTAACTCAGACTGAGTTAAAACCGCTCGTTTTAAGAGTGTAGGACGCAGATTGTTTTCTTTTATTTATTTTACCCACTCCGAAAAAGAGTGAAATTCACTCCTATAGGAGAAGTGCATTTTCGGCACGGAAAGGAGTGGAAATTAACTCAGACTGAGTTAAAACCGCTCGTTTTAAGAGTGTAGGACGCAGATTGTTTTCTTTTATTTATTTTACCCACTCCGAAAAAGAGTGAAATTCACTCCTATAGGAGAAGTGCATTTTCGGCACGGAAAGGAGCGGGAATAAACTAGGACTGAGTTAAAACCGCTCGTTTTAAGAGTGTAGGACGCAGATTGTTTTCTTTTATTTCTTTTACCCACTCCGAAAAAGAGTGAAATTCACTCCTATAGGAGAAGTGCATTTTCGGCACCGGAAAGGAGTGGAAATTAACTCAGACTGAGTTAAAACCGCTCGTTTTAAGAGTGTAGGACGCAGATTGTTTTCTTTTATTTCTTTTACCCACTCCGAAAAAGAGTGAAATTCACTCCTATAGGAGAAGTGCATTTTCGGCACCGGAAAGGAGTGGAAATTAACTCAGACTGAGTTAAAACCGCTCGTTTTAAGAGTGTAGGACGCAGATTGTTTTCTTTTATTTCTTTTACCCACTCCGAAAAAGAGTGAAATTCACTCCTATAGGAGAAGTGCATTTTCGGCACGGAAAAGAGTGGAAATTAACTCAGACTGAGTTAAAACCGCTCGTTTTAAGAGTGTTGGACGCAGATTGTTTTCTTTTATTTCTTTTACCCACTCCGAAAAAGAGTGAAATTCACTCCTATAGGAGAAGTGCATTTTCGGCACGGAAAGGAGTGGAAATTAACTCAGACTGAGTTAAAACCGCTCGTTTTAAGAGTGTAGGACGCAGATTGTTTTCTTTTATTTCTTTTACCCACTCCGAAAAAGAGTGAAATTCACTCCTATAGGAGAAGTGCATTTTCGGCACCGGAAAGGAGTGGAAATTAACTCAGACTGAGTTAAAACCGCTCGTTTTAAGAGTGTAGGACGCAGATTGTTTTCTTTTATTTATTTTACCCACTCCGAAAAAGAGTGAAATTCACTCCTATATGAGAAGTGCATTTTCGGCACGGAAAGGAGTGGAAATTCACTCAGACTGAGTTAAAACCGCTCGTTTTAAGAGTGTAGGACGCAGATTGTTTTCTTTTATTTATTTTACCCACTCCGAAAAAGAGTGAAATTCACTCCTATAGGAGAAGTGCATTTTCGGCACGGAAAGGAGTGGAAATTAACTCGGACTGAGTTAAAACCCCTCGTTTTAAGAGTGTAGGACGCAGATTGTTTTCTTTTATTTATTTTACCCACTCCGAAAAAGAGTGAAATTCACTCCTATAGGAGAAGTGCATTTTCGGCACGGAAAGGAGTGGAAATGAACTCGGACTGAGTTAAAACCGCTCGTTTTAAGAGTGTAGGACGCAGATTGTTTTCTTTTATTTCTTTTACCCACTCCGAAAAGAGTGAAATTCGCTCCTATAGGAGAAGTGCATTTTCGGCACGGAAAGGAGTGGAAATTAACTCAGACTGAGTTAAAACCGCTCGTTTTAAGAGTGTAGGACGCAGATTGTTTTCTTTTATTTATTTTACCCACTCCGAAAAAGAGTGAAATTCACTCCTATAGGAGAAGTGCATTTTCGGCACGGAAAGGAGTGGAAATGAACTCGGACTGAGTTAAAACCGCTCGTTTTAAGAGTGTAGGACGCAGATTGTTTTCTTTTATTTATTTTACCCACTCCGAAAAAGAGTGAAATTCACTCCTATAGGAGAAGTGCATTTTCGGCACGGAAAGGAGTGGAAATTAACTCAGACTGAGTTAAAACCGCTCGTTTTAAGAGTGTAGGACGCAGATTGTTTTCTTTTATTTATTTTACCCACTCCGAAAGAGAGTGAAATTCACTCCTATAGGAGAAGTGCATTTTCGGCACCGGAAAGGAGTGTAAATTAACTCAGACTGCGTTAAAATTGCTCGTTTGTTTTAAGAGTGTACTACCTGCGTGAAATTTTGGCGTGCCACCAGACCAAAATACTTTAATAAGCGTATAATTTTTAGCCTACTTTTCTTTTTTTAATTCGAAGAATTAAAACAAGAAGTTCATAAAGAACTAAAATAGCCTACTTTCCTGTTACTTAAATACTTACTGAAGTTCTAATCGGGAAAAAACTAGGTTTCTAACAGTAAATATCATCAACAGCCGTTTCTACACTAGATTTATACATATTAGAAAAAAAAATCGAAACACAGCATCCAGCTAATAATTTAAACTTCTAAAAGCCAAAATCAACTATTTTCCTTATTATTATTTCGCAAATCAATTAAACATTATTTATCGTCTGCTCGCGATTTATTTGTAGTTCGAGGAATAATTAAATATTTATTAATAACAAAAGTAATGAAACTCCAAACTGCATTAAAAAAATAAGAAATGTAAATTAAAACTTAGCATAATTGCATGCAAAAGTATGCCTTGCCGCTTTCTTGTTAGATAATTAATGAATAATCAAAGAATCAAATTGTGCTACATTTTATGACGTCATTCCAAACTGATTCATGAAAATATTATTTTGCTTCAAATATGTTTAAATAAATAAAGTTTCTCATGCCATTGTTGCTTTGGCAACAGTGATTTAAATGTCTCAAAATTGAATTTCAATGCTAATTCAATGGGAAATTCGCCGACAGATAGTAGATTTATGTCCGTCCGGACGTACAGATAGACAGACGGACAAAAAGTATGAAAGTTGGGGATCTGAGGTCATAGCTTTCTAACAAAAAAAGAATTTTTAAGATCCGATGGATAGAACCGATTTTGGAAGGGGGGGGGGTACGGACAGACAGACAGACGGACGGACAGACAGACGGAAAGACAGACAGACATACGAACAGACAGACAGATGGACATCAACCGCATTTCAATACCTACAGTGACTTAAATGACTCAAAATTGAATTTCAATGCTAATTCAATGGGAAATTCGCTGACAGATAGTAGATTTATGTCCGTCCGGACGTACAGACAGACGGACAAAAAGTATGAAAGTTGGGTATCTGAGGTCATAGCTTTCTAACAAAAAAAGAATTTTTAAGATCCGATGATTAGAACCGATTTTGGAAGGGAGGTACAGACAGACAGACAAACGGACAGACAAACGGACAGACAGGCGGACAGAGAGACGGACAGACATACGAACAGACAGACATACGAACAGACAGACAGATGGACAGACAGACAGTTGGACATCAACCGCATTTCAATACCTACAGTGATTTAAATTACTCAAAATTGAATTTCAATTTTTTCAATTCTTTCGAATTAAAAAAAGAAAAGTAGGCTAAAAATGAAAAATTAGGTATTGACATGCGGTCGATGTCCGTCTGTCCGTCCGCACCCCCCTTCCAAAATCGGTTATATCCATCGGATCTTAAAAATTCTTTTTTTTGTTAGAAAGCTATGACCTCAGATACCCAACTTTCATACTTTTTGTCCGTCTGTCTGTACGTCCGGACGGACATAAATCTACTATCTGTCGGCGAATTTCCCATTGAATTAGCATTGAAATTCAATTTTGAGTTATTTAAATCACTGTTGCCAAATCAACAATGGCATGAGAAACTTTATTTAAACATATTTGAAGCAAAATAATATTTTCATGAATCAGTTTGGAATGACGTCATAAAATGTAGAACAATTTGATTCTTTGATTATTCATTAATTATCTACCAAGAAAGCGGCAAGGCATACTTTTGCATGCAATTATGCTTAGTTTTAATTTACATTTCTTGTTTTTTAATGCAGTTCGGAGTAGTTTCATTACTTTTGTTATTAATAAATATTTATTCTTCGAACTACAAATAAATCACGAGCAGATGATAAATAATATTTAATTAATTTGCGATTAAGGAAAATAGTTGATTTTGGCTTTTAGAAGTTTAAATTATAGCTGGGTGCTGTGATTCGATTTTTTTTTCTAATGTGTATAAATCTAGTGTAGAAACGGCTGTTGATGATATTTACTTTAGGAACCTAGTTTTTTTCCCGATTAGAACTTCAGTAAGTATTTAAGTAACAGGAAAGTAGGCTATTTTAGTTCTTTATGAACTTCTTGTTACTCTTCTAATAGTGTTCAAAGGCTTTTTGAATTAAATTCCTGAGAAAACTTCATATTTAATGCTTGGTATTTGTAATTTATAACATGCTTATAATAAAAGAGAGAAATAAAAAGATCAAAATAGTACTAATTTTCAGTTTTATTTATTACCCATAGGTAATAAATATAGTAATAAAAGCAAGTTTTATTTATTACCCATACAAATAAAAAATTAGTACAAACTCAGCAAAATATTTATCAGTTAAAATATACATTTATAGTCTTTAGTGCAAAACTTGTTGTTTGCCTGTGATTAAAATCTATATACATAAAAGGCAACTTCCGTTTGTTTGTTTGCTTGTTTGTTTGTTTGTATAAGACACGAGATCTAAAGAACCACGCAACAGATTGTCACGAAATTTGGCACAAAAATTCATCTCATCTCCGGAACAAATATAGGCTAAGAATTTTTCGAATCAGACCATACCTTCTATCGTTTCGAACGTTTTTCTGAAAAAACTACACCACTTTGGCTCAAATCCGATCATTTTTTTACTTTCCTGATGCCATCGGCTGAAAAAATTAAATAAAACTTTTAACAAAAGTAATTAAAATTGAAAAAGTTTATTTTATTCTGTTGCCATTAACTTCAGAAACTAAATTCATTATTTGAAAAATAATTGACATGTTTCAAGTGACGTAATTCCGGCAGTCTCCATTCCCGGATTTTATTGTGGGTTTATTTGATGATTTTTTCATTGATTTTTCTGTTGACTGCATGTATGCATATTTAAGCAATAAATTTATCGTTAAGCTATTACTGAACTATGATGGTTAATAAAGGCCGTCGCACTAGAGCTGCATATTAGGGTTTTATGTCTTTATTTTTTCGCCAAATACGTTGCCGAACTCGCCAAATTATTAACTAAAACTCGCCGAATGGGCATTTTTTTAATAAATAATTTATAAGCTGGTTGGTTGTTCGAAGGTCATTGTGTTAGAGCTGTATAATGGGTGTGTTTGTAGCTATATCTATTTTCTCGCCAATTTTTTTCCCAAAACGTGCCAAATGAGCTAAAAGGTTTTATCTATATACATAAAAGGCAACTTTTGTTTTTTGTCTGTTTGTTTGTTTAAGACACGAGATCTAAAGAACCACGCAACAGATCGTCACGAAATTTGGTACAAAAATTCATCTCATCTCCGGAACAAATATAGGTTAAGAATTTTTCGAATCAGACCATTCCTTTTATCGTTTTCGAACGTTTTTATGTTTCCCATTCAATGCATTGAAGACCTCAGAGGTTTATTGCTCCTTAAACAGCACGTTTTCACGGATTGTTTATTTAGTTTTATTTTACACATTTGTTAAAACGATTTTTAAGTATATTTAGTTTAATTACAGCTAAAAAATTAGAAATAAACATCTAAAACAAAAATCGTTTGCTACCTTTTTAGCAGTTAGAAAAATATTTAATATTAAAAATAAAAATCGTTTGCTTTAGTATCTTTATCACAGTTAAAAAAACAAATAAATATAAAAAATGCAAATCGTTTGCTGTTTGCTGGAGTAGCTTTATAACATCTAAACAATTAGATCATGTAATTCACTTTCATTAAGAATATTTTATTTTCTGCACGCAGACCAAGAGTGATCAGTTTAAAGTGAGTTTTAAATTTTAACTACTTTGGAAGAACAGATTATACCAATCTTTGTCCTAAACGCATTTTTTTCTGCCATTTTGTACTGCTTATATTGTATTTATGTCTACAAAGTGTCCAAAAAAAAGTTACTTAATTTATTGGAGAACTCCCTTGAATTGCGTTAAAATAAATGTTTGAGACCCTTTTAAGATTTAGCTTTTTTCCATTTTTAATTCTTACTGATTATTTTTTACTTAAATATGTATTCTTTTTAATTTGCGCTTCTTATCAAAGGTATTTCTGAAATTAATATTAATCATTACTATATCCAAGTTGGGTAATTAAATGGAAAATTACTGGGTAATCTTCATATCTTATGTAACTAAAATGAAAGAAGAAAAATAGTTAAATTGACTGTTAAATTATTTTTCCACCTCTAGCCGTGCAACGTCGGGTATAACAGCTAGTATCAACATAAGGAGTAATGGAACTTATCTTCACTCTTAAGTCCTCTTCTTATTTTGCTTTTATGTGTATTTTTTTTATGTACAGCAGTTCATAAAATCCACTCTCACGCAAGTAACTCGTAACAAATGACATCAAAAATAGTAGCATCATGTTGCTCACGTCACTTACGCGTACCTCCTGAAATTTTCCCGCTACCACCAGTGGTACGACTTCTACAATTACCACCAAATAATCCAACCTGTCGGGCAAAACGAAAAATAAAAAATAAGTTTTAAGTTTTTCTTTAATTAGTCATATCAGTATTTCAAAAAATATGATTCCGTTACCTGTTTTTTGTGAGCATGTTCATAAGACGTTTATAGCATATTTTTTCGCTATATTTTGAAGTTATAAGAGGGACTGTCAGTCCCATAGAGCTAATACATTAGTTTTGAAATCACAACTTTTGAAAAAGAATTGCTTTGCTATGTTATCCCATTTTCACGATCTATGGAAATCATCATAACATCAATTTAAAACAAAATCGAAAAGAAAATATAGCGTTCGGTTATTTAATTAGTAATTGATAAATTTTTAAAATAGTGTCGCCATCTGCTGTATATTTTCGGCATTTTAAAACTTCAAATATATATAATTAATAACTAGATAACATTTCCGTTTCAAATTTGTTTCATTTCGTAGTTATGTTGATTCCCATACTTGGGGAAAAAGGGCTAACATGGCAAAGCAGTACTTCTGGGGTAGTTGTGATTCCAAAGCTAATGCATTAGCTCTATGGGACTGACAATCCCTCTTAATAGATAATTGATAGTATAATTTATTTTCGTCGGTATATCTGTAACGCCTCATCACACCTGTAAATTATGTTGTTGTTGCTAATTCCAATAAATCCGTTGACATCCTGTAAACTATCACTTCATAGTAACCCCTTAGAATTTTGTAGAATGTGACCAACACATTCGCTGGTTTTCAGGTTCCTAAATCTAATAATCCGGTGTCTGCCCAGTCTCATCAGGTCCAAACCCAACAACACTCCACCATAAATCCATCTGTATTCCCAGGATATATTTTCCATCTGATTACACACACTCGTGGGCCGATTCCTGTTATCGGGGGTTTTATCGCCAAGCTTCGAAATTATCGCCAACGCATGACCGATCTTGCCAAGATTGCAAAAAAAGTGGTTATTTGTGTTTTATTTATTTGATAATGGTAATTTTAAAATGTCGAGTACAAATTCGCTCCACAATAAAAACTAAGGGTCTGTAACACTACACGTGCTCCACTCAATAAATCAAAATACATATAAAGGTAACTACACTGCTCAAAACAATTAGGGGAGCACTTTGTGTACTTTTGTTTACCCTTACAGTTCCAACTTATTTTTTATTCTAAAAATCTAAAATTTGTTAAATAGATTCATATACATCCAGAATAAAATGGTAAAAAAACCGGTTGAAAATACTTAATTTTTTAACTGAAATTTAAGGGGGGAAATATTGGAAACAAAACTTTTGAATAAATTATAACAATTTTTTTCACAACTTTGTAAACAAAAAGGTCAAATCAACTTTTAAACATCTAAGAATGCGAGCGTGAAAAAATTAGGGTCAATTTATTGCATAAATATTTTGGGGGTGGATTTTATTTTACCACGTTTTTCATATTTTCATTTAATTAAAACAAACATTATTTAATTCTTCAAACTAGGGGGCACGCCCCCTTCTCGCTATCGCTCGCCAACCCCCGGGAACTGCTTGCGCAGTTCCCTTTGGATCGCCTAGCGATCCAGGCTCGCTTCGCTCGCTCACAGTTCATTGAAATATTTTAGTCTAACCTTAAGAAACATGTCCGGCAATTTTTTCGCCAAATTCGTATTATGGCAGCAAAAATCGCCAAAGATTGTATTTTAAGCGAATAACTATCAAATAGTTCAGTTTTTGTTTCTATGTATCCTGTTTGCATTAGAGAATTTATTTTGCTACTGTTTATAAGTTGATCCTGTCCATTTCTTTCATCTTTAAGAATTCATAAATCATATTAAATATATTTTAAAATATTATTAATCATTAATTATTAAATTAAAAAAATATTATTAATCATTAATTACTAAAATAACTCATTTCTTATATTAATTTTTGTGCACATTGTTTTTGAACTTGCAGCAAACTGTTGAGTTCTGATTGTCATTTTGATTTGCGACATTTTTCGACTGGCGCCAAATCCGGACATGGTCTTTTAGGTTAACCGCCTTTAGTATCCTTTTAAAATAAAATAATTACAAATTAATGCTTATAAATTAATGGTTATTATTGAGAAAATACTTCGCTGCTTGACTAAGATCCATTTGTAAAAAAATTGGAAACCGTGGTAGCCGTCAACGCTTAGAAACTATATATAAAACCAATTTGAATGTTTCCTATTTTATAAACAATTGTGTTTGGTTGTTTAGTTAATCGAAATTATAATTTAAATTTTCAAACATTAAACGTCCCTAATATTATGCATCTTTAAATTTAAACTTACTGATTCTATCCAAAAAGTGTTTTTTTTTTAAACTAATAACGAATCTTGTATAACGCTTAGAGTAAATCAAATATAAAGAAATTAAGAAATATAAGGAAAATTGGGTTCCGTATAAGAGTATTATATATATAGATGACATGATTCTTCCATCTAACGATACTTAAGTGCGAGCTCAAGTTAGTGAGAAAAAAATCGAAACCTGATGATACCAAATCGAATCATTGGGGGTGAAAGGGTTTAAACCATGCATTCCCCTAATTGTTTTGAGTTGTGTACATGCCCCTACAAGGAAATTTCAATATCTTTATAACCTTAAGAGTTCTATGTCAGCTACCCTTTGCTTAAGCGTGATTTTCTCAAAATTATTATGACGTTTGACAGGTAATATGAATTCGTTTACAATATTTGAAGTCCGTAGCTCAATTAATTTAAGAGGGATTGTCAGTCCCATAGAGATAATGCATTAGTTTTGGAATCGCAACTTCCGCAGAAGTATTGCTTTGCCATGCTAGCCCTTTTTCTCCAGGTATGGGAACCAATATAACATCGAAATGAGACATATTTGACACGAAAATGTTATCTAGTTATTTAATTATATATTTTTGAAGTTTTAAAATGCCAACAATATACAGGAGATGGCGACACTATTTTAACACCTTATCAATTAATAATTAAACAACTGGACGTTATTTTCTTTTCAATTTTGTTTTAAATTGATGTTATGATGATTCCCATACCTGGGTGAAAATGGGATAACATGCCAAAGCAATACTTCGGCAGAAGTTGTGATTTCAAAACTAATGTATTAGCTTCTATGGACTGACAGAGTCCCTCTTACGCTGTAGAGTGGTTTTCTAAATAAACTACCCATTTAGAATCCTCACCCTCCTAAACGCGTAGAAAATACAATCTCCATTTCGGATGTTCGACCTCGTCCATGGCCAACTTCAATAACAAGACCAGCAGAGAAGCTCTACCAAACATGGGCGTAGACGGAATTTTTGACGTCACTGTTCGCAGTGCCGAAGATCGAGAAATTAGTTCGGGCGAATTCGGAACCCTAAAAATGTGGTCAGCCGTGAGCGAGTGGTTCCGAACAGGTTTCGAGACAGGTTGTCTTCATCTTCGGAACAACGTCACTCGGAACTATGACGTCAAAATTTCCGCCCCCGAGCGTGTTTGGGAGAGCTTCTCCGGCCTTAGTAGTAGAGTAGGCCGTGCCTCATCGCAATTTTTTCATTACCTTATATTTCAAATTAGATAATAAAACTAAAAATAGAGTCAGTATATGATGGTGCGAGGCGACCGAAGTAGATGTCTTATACTTAAGTCACCTAGTTTTAAATGAAATTTTGTATTACGATACTAAAGATCTCTGTTCAGACGCCCGAAAACACAGAATAAAACTTATACAGAAAAAATAACGTAATTTTCTATGAAGGTTTTTTCTGTAAAATAAAGATTTTTTATACAAGCAATACTTTTTGTAATGCTGATCATACAACTGATTTTGCAATCACATCTCTTCATGACCATAGAATTTTTTACCCCACTTTTCCGGACCTATAACACTTTTGGCCAGCAAAACCCCAATAATATCAATCTTCCTCTACTCATACCTGAGTCACCGATGGAAGAGGGCAGAGGGGGTCATCTTCTAATATACCCCCCCCCCCCCCCCCAACATCCTCGTTAATTAAGGGGTGACTGTGGGGACTCATACCACCCCCAATGGTCATTTACAAGGGGGGACGGGGCCATCGTGAATGTTTCCTTACTTATAGTTACTAATGTTAGTAGTAATAGTTACTATAGTTAATAATTTCGTTCAGTGATTTAACCCTTTCAGTCCCAAATTTATTTATTTTTTCATTCTAAAATTTTTCAATTTGTGCAATAGACTCCTTTTGCATTCAGAATGAAATGGGAAAAAGCAGAAGGGAAAAAATCCTAATTTTTTAGCTAAAACTATAACTTTTATTTAATTTTTGAATAAATTATAAAAAAAAATTCGAAACTTTATTTGTTAAAACCAGTTAAAATTCAGTTCTAAAACATCTAAAACTGAAAGCATAAAGAATTTAGAGCACATTTATTTAATAAAATTATTTCAGAATAAATTTTTATTTTACCATGTTTTACATATTTTCGTTTAACTAAAACAAACATTACTTAGTTCTTCAAAAGACATGATTCTTTCCTCTAACGATACAAAAAGAAAATTTAACTTTATAGAAAAATGAAATTAAATTTATTTGAAATAAGTGCGAGCTAACTTAGTGAGAAAAAAAAATAGCAAACTGCTGATTCCGAATGGAATTTTTTTTCAATAACTTTAAAACTTAAAATATTGTATGGCAGCTACCTTTTGCATATAAGCTATTTTCTCGAAAATCTTGGGGGGCTGGGGAGCCCAGTCGGTTAGGCATTCGCCTAGCATGCGGAAGGTCCCAGGTTCGGGTCCGGGCATCGCCAAAATAACTGCCGACCTATAAACGGCCCGTGCAGCCAAAATGTCCGACGAATAATACCCCGTGTGGAGGGAGTGCACGTTAAATATCCTTCAAAGTCCTAACGCTGCGTACGATGTCGCCCTTAAACGGTTGCGTTGGGTGCCTACTCAGGTGTCGGCTCGTCACTTGACTGTGGTTCTAAAATACGACGACCGTCGCCAATAGCTCGTCGCCAATAGTCGTGTAGCTCTAGTGCGACGATAATTCAAAACTAAACCTCGAAAATCTTGACGTCAGACTGGTACTTGGAACTCGAGTACCAAATTTGAGTCTAGCTCTTTCAGTAGAGTGGTTTCAGACGGACAGACGAACCAATGTTCAAAAACCACTTTTTTAGAATCAGCACCCTCCAAAAACGTGTAGAATAAACAAAATCTCCATTTCGGATATTCAACCCCATCACAATACTTATATTACCTTAAATTTCATATTGGGTAATTGTGAGTAAAAATACAACAACATTGTATAAAATACGACATTGTATAAAATACGACATTGTATAAAATACGACATTGTATAAAATACGACATTGTATAAAATACAACGACATTGTATAAAATACAACAACATTGTATAAAATACAACAACATTGTATTTTTACTTATATCTTATTCCACAGAAAATAAAAATATGAAAATAAGCTTTTTTTGAAAAGGAAACGAAACGCAAGGATTCACGCAATTTAGTGCGACAAATCGCAAAAAAAAAGTCGACATTTCGATCTTAATCTTAGACACGCGACTTTCGTGTCCAGACGAAAGTGACCGATTGCGATGAAGATCATCGATATAATCGCATCGTTGCGCTCGGGATACGATGGAGAGGACTTGCGCATCGATGGAGATTCGGGAAATGGTTTTTAATCGATTCTTCAGAATTTTTACGCTCTATGACAATTTTAATTGTATCGTAATTGTATCGTAACAATTGTAATTGTTTTGTTTTAATTGTACTGGATTTAATTTTTTGGGTACCGCGTACACTTAATTTTCAATAATATTTAATATGAAGTATAAGGTAATGAGAGTATTTCGATGGGAGATAGAAAATCCGAAATAGAGATTTTGTGTTTTCTACTCTTTTCGGGGGATGCTTAATCAATTATTTTTATTTCTAATTTGATCTGTCCGAAACTACTCTATTGATGATGATGTCGTGTCCATGGATAAAGATTATATGGGACCAAAGGTCTCATAGACTGCTTCAGCGATCTGCAGACAGTGGTCCTCATAAAGGTCTTCCTAGGGCGAGTTGGTGATTTGCTGCAATTTTGCCAGGATGGCTGGACAAGAGAAAAGATGTTTTGGATCCAGTTCCAAGTCGGGGCAGTTTCTGCAGCTGGAGTATTTCCTAGTTCTATCTTTTTGAATTTCCATCCCTTTGAAGTGGCCTGTCCTTAATCTAGTTGGGGTGGTCGCAGTTACCCTATTGGTGTTTAATTCGAAGATTTGGTGTTTAATTTTAACACTTCTGCTGTTAAATTTTGCTTTGGCCACTGAGTATCTACTCTATTGCTCAATTTAAAAGACCTATGGACTGTAATTTTGCTAGAGGAGTTCCCAGTACCTGTCAGACGTCATAAGGTATTTTTGAAAATCGTGCATGCGTATAAAGGATTGCTTCCATAGAACTTTTTTGGTTTTATAGATATTGCCCTTAATAGGGTATATAGTTTTACCTTTAAGAGGGATTGTCAGTCCCATAGAGCTAATGCGCATCAGTTTTGGAATCACAACTTCCGCAGAAGTATTGCTTTGCCATGTTAGCCCTTTTCAACCAGGTATGGGTATCAACACAACATCGAAATGAAACAAATTTGAAACGAAAATGTTATCTAGTTATTTAATTATATATTTTTGAAGTTTTTAAATGCCAAGAATATACAGCAGATGGCGACACTGAGTTTAAAATTTTATCAATTAATAATTAAATAACCGGATGCTATTTTCTTTTCGATTTTGTTTTAAATTGATGTTATGATGATTCCTAAACCTAGTAAAAAGTAAGATAACATGGCAAATCAATTCTTTTGCAACAGTTGTGATTTCAAAACTAATGCATTGGCTCTATGGGACTGACAGTCCCTCTTAAATTAGACGGTTTCTCTTTATTAGACGGTTTTCAGTCTTATTGTAATTGTAGATCTTACAACAGATCCGGAGGTATAATTTTGTATTCAAAAAATCAGCTAACCATAGAAAAACTTGATATTAGTATGCAATCTGCCGAGATCGTTGTTGTTCATGTGTTGGATCTTGATATTTGTATTATTTCAATTTATAGATCTCATTCATTTACAGTTGAATATTTCAAAAACGAGTTGCAATGTGTTTTGAATTCAATTAAATACAAAAATATTTTAATTATTGGTGACTTAAACATAAATATTCTCGACTCTCAAAACAAACATGTAAATGATTATTTAGATTTAATGTGTCAAAATGGTTTTCTGTCATTATTTTCTGAAATAAGTCGTAGCGCTTCTGGCACATGTGTTGATCATATTTTCTTTCGGGACTTTAACAACACTAATACTTCTACTGCCCGTCTAGACTTAAATATTACGGATCATTATCCTATTATTTTCAAAGTTAACGTTAAAACTTCAGAGACTACTTTAACTCCTCCTTTATACTGTTTCAGAAAAAACTACGAAAAAATAGATGATTATCTTCAAAATAATTCTTTTAATGCTTTAAGCAATGATTCATTGAATGATTTCTTTATCTTTTATAATAAGCTTACTGCAATCGTAAACAATTATACATCTAAACATAGAATTAAAAAAAGTAAAAGTAAAGTAAAAGCTAAAAATCCTTGGATTACAGTCGAAATTTTACGCATAATTGAATCTAAAAGAAATCTCTTTATTAAGTTTCGCAAGTACCCTGGTGACCAATTTTATAGACTTGCTTACAAATCCACTATCTCTTTTCTTAAAACAAAAATCAGATCAGAAAAAAGGAAATACTTCCTAAATTGTTTCAACAAATGCCAAACATCTCATGACAAATGGAAATTTATTAATCATATTACTAAAACAACTATCAAGCCAGTTCTACCTGTTTCCTTCAACTCTGACATGCAACTGGCCACTTCAATAAACAATCACTTTGCTTTAAGTTCAGTAACTGATTATAATAAGTTTAACTTTCTTAGTTATATTACTCGCAGTCCAAATTCCTTTGTCTTTTTCGACATTACAGAGAACGAACTTATAAAATATGTGTCGGGCCTGAGTAACAATAAGAGTAGTGGGCTCGACAAAATCGATGTTTCTATTTTGAAAATTTTACTTAAATACCATTCTAATTATGTTACTAATCTTATCAATAACCTAATTAAAAATGGTATTTTTCCAGATTTTTTAAAAACTGCTGTCGTTACTCCAATCTACAAAAAAGGTGATAAAAACTGTTTGTCCAACTATAGACCAATTTCAGTTCTTACCTCTCTTTCAATTTTAATTGAATATTGCCTAAAAATTAGGTTGCTTAATTACTTTGAAAGCCAGAATTTTTTCTCATCTAAACAATTTGGTTTTTTACCACGCCGCAATACAGAACTTGCACTTATTAACTTCTCTAAATTTATTTATAACAGTATTGACCAAAATCATATCACAGTTGCCGTTTTTATTGACATTTCCAAAGCTTTCGATTCTGTAAATCACAACATCCTTTTGGATAAATTGTACTCTTATGGTATTCGTGGCCCGATCCATGATTTTCTGGGTTCGTATTTGAGAAACCGAAGTCAATTAGTTAAAATAAATAATACTCTTAGTCCTATTTCCTTTATCACCAAAGGTGTTCCTCAGGGCTCCTTACTTGGTCCACTTTTATTTCTAGTTTATGTTAACGATTTATTAGCTTTAGATCTATCTGGTGAGATTATTTGTTTTGCAGACGATACCACTCTTTTATACTCCGGTAATAATCAAGATGATCTTAATAGTTTAATCCAAGAAGACCTTATCAAACTTAAATCTTGGTTTGATTCTAATGACTTACATATTAATGCGAACAAAACAAAATACATAAATTTTAACCTAATTAAAAAAGAAAACCAATTTCGACTAATTTATCATAAAGATAACTGCAACGATAACCTCTCCTGTGTTTGTCAAGAATTGGAATGTGTAGACACAATTAAGTACCTTGGACTTCACATAGATTCAAATCTTAAATGGAAATCTCATATCAATTCTATCTCTAACAGTATGCGGTTTTTCCTTTATAAATTTTATCATTTAAAGCATCTAGTTAATCAAAAATTTCTTAAGCAGCTCTACTATGCATGGGTTCATCCCAGAATCTACTACGGATTGTCCATTTGGGGTGGGGACTACGAATCAAATATATCCATAGTCAAAAATCTCCAAAATAAATTTATTAAATTAATTCTTAATTATAATAATCGCAGTATTACATTCCAAGATTACAAATTACTAGACATACTTCCAGTTCATCATCTACACTTTTATAAAAATAGCTACAACCTCTTCTTAAATCCCAATTTATGTGATAAAAGAGAAATAGTCAATCCTAGACGACCAAACGTTATTTTCAATATACCCAGAGCTAACAGGGAGATTTTTCACAAAAGTTTTTTTTATTTAGCTCCTAAACAATACAATAATCTCCCTGTTGATCTGCAAATTATACCAAATGTCATCGTTTTCAAAAAAAGCTAAAAAATTATCTGTTTTCAGTTGATAATTAAATTTGATTCAATTTAATTCAATTTTGGGTTCTCTATTGTTTATTTTTAAATAGCACCGACGACTTTGCCAAATTTCATTGTCATATCTACCCTGTATTGTTTTATTAAAAAAAAAATGTTTTGAATTTCTTTTCACTCGTATGGGATTCTAAATCCCCAGAGTGTTTATTTTGTACTTGTTGTTTTCTTGATAATAAAAAATAATAATAATAATAAAAAAATGAGTGTATTGATTTATTGAGTAGTAATTAAAAGCAGTGTAGTGTTTCGTAACCCTAATTTTGCATTGAAAGTCAATACTAAGTAGGGTAGACTGACCAGTGAGTGAACAGGCCCCAGTGAATGAACAGTTGGTAAATACATTTAAAAAATAAGGATTGAAAATCATTCCACTGGATGAATTGGCAACACAATCTAGTAGGAAGCTATCTGACATCTGATTGGTTGAATTTAGTTTTTAATTAAAATCCAACATGTTTATTGACTGGACATTTTTGTGTTCATTCACTGGTATATAAGAACTGTTCATTCACTTGGCTTTTGTACCACTTTTTTTATTTGGACCCCCAAACGACCCAAAGAAATGCAATATAAAGTCACCTCCTTTTTTTTGTAGAATTTACATGTAATGACAGATGTGTTCACATTGTCATACACCAGAAGCTATATTTTCTTAAAAATGTATGAATTTTCATAAAACAAATTGTGCTTAAGCGTTCATTCACTGGTTAGTCTACCCTATACTGATAAGTTTTTTTTTTCTGAGTGTAAGTAATACCAGAAGACCAAAGTGCAGCTTTCGCTACCACGACAACCAAACCACACACACACAACTCTTGGAATTTCCTAGCTCTAGTTCGATGATTCAGAATGTGAGGATTAGCTAAAGAGAGTCCTGGAATGCCACCGTTCAATGTTACCGTGATTTTTTAAGAGCAAACTGAACATGGATGGGGAGGGGTGAAACTTAAGACCTTTCTCGAGGAATTGGCTCGTCATTTGACTGTGGTTCTAAATTAAGACGCCCACCGCCAATAGCCCTCAGGTAGTCTCTAGTGCGACGTTAATAGGGTATTTGACTAAAAAAAATTATTGGTTTAAAATGTTCTTATGCCAAAAATATTAGACCCGAATTTTTTCTTTTTTTCAAATACCCCATAAAATGGGAGAAAAATGAATTTTAAAATTAGGACGAGAAATGACGCCCGAAAACGCTTTGTGGCTGTCACGTGGTATCTATGACGTCACTAGTAACTATAAACAAACTTGACTGAAACACCATTTTGGAATCTACTTTAAGAAAATCTGAACTATCCGCTTCTGTAAAACCTCCTTCCATTATCAATATATTTCTTATTTTAATAGTAAATTAGATTAAATCCAGTTTAATTGCAAGCGAAAAAAAACATCACACCGGTTTGTTTATAGATACTAGTGACGTCAGCCAAATCGACGTGTTTGTGATCACGTGACGTACCGATGAAAAAAAAGCCATTTTAAAATGATTTTTATGAATTATTTAAAGATTTATTTTGCAAAAATATATATACGTTTGTTATTTTTGGGTTCAAACTATAATTAATTTAATATTGGAAGGTATTTTAGCGATACAGTCAAGTACCCAATTCAACTCACCCACAGAAGATGCAACAAACAAGGCCAAGAAGCTTTCCCAAACACGATGAAAAAGTTTCTTGAAACCTATTTGGAACCCCTCGTTATCGGCTGACAGCATTTTTAGGGTTCTGGACAAGTTTCTTCATCTTCGGCTTTCGGAACAGTAACATCAAACTTTCCGTTCAAGCTTGTGTTTACGAAAGCCTTCTCTGACCCTATAAGTTAAGTTAGCCGTAACAACCAAACCACAAAAAATTCTCTTGGAATTTCCTAGCAGTAGTTATATTAAGAAGCCGTGAATGTCACGGTTACGCTGATCTTTTAAGAGTAAACTTAAGATGGGGGACTTTAGGGGGAATGGGCGCGCTGGACCGCGGGTCTCCAAACTCAAATGCCTCAGTGTTAATACAATGGCGAAAAAACTATTTTCTCTGCCACATTTCTCCGGCTGTATTGAATATTTTTACAAGCGGATTTTTTTATGAGATAAATGTAGCTGACTTACGGGTCCCGACTTTTCCACTTTTTGAAATGGGTTCGAATATTGTTTTTTTAATTTTCAATAAATAATTTTACACAAAATATTCGAAGCAATTTCAAAAAGTGGGAAGATAGAGACCTGTAAGTTATTTACATTTATTGTTTAAAAAAACCATTTGTAAAAACATTCAATACAGCCGGAGAAATGTGGCAGAGAAAATAGTTTTTTTCCCATTGGTTTAACACTGAGCCACTTGAGTTTGGAGACCCGCGGTCCACCGCGCCCATTCCCCCTTAAGACCTTTCTTAGGGGGATGGGGAGGGAGGTCATATATCAAAAAGAAAAAGTATTGATTTTATTGAGTGGTAATTGAAAGTTTTCTGGTGTTTATACATCTCTAGTTCTCTACCCTTTAGTATAGTTATTTATAATTTTTGTGCATTATTATTCGGTGGCAACACAATTTTCTTATTGTTTCAACACAACTTACAATAACTGGAGAAAAAAAAGCATAATTGTTGGATTTAAAAGTCAACACCATTTTTTTGTGATTGTACAAGTAATGCCAGAAGTTCTTGCCACCACAACAACCAAACCACACATAAAAAAAAAAAAAACTCTTGGAATTTCCTAGCTGAAGTCTTATTAAGAAGGCGGGAGGTTGGTTATAAAGAGTCCAGGAATGTCACGGTTGCAGTGATCTTTTAAGAGCAAACGGAAGATGGGGGGGGGGCTTAGGACCTTTCTTAAAGGGGGGAAGGGGTGTCATCTATCAAAAAGGAATTACAAGCGATGACGGGTTTATCTCGAGGGGTCGGGGACGCGAAAAATCGTTTGGTAGAGATGAGTTGAGTTGTTTTGTGTGGTGGGTGGGGAGGGAGGTTGAGTTGTTTTAGAGAGTACTGGAAAGGGACGTATTTCTGGATATTCGGAGTAGTCTGAAGCCTGGACCGGCAAATTTTAAAGGGGTGGTAATTTATTGAAAAGCTGAAATTTGATTTATTATGAAAAGTATTAAAAGCGTACTTTTTTTTTATCTAAATGTTCTTTATGTTTCCAAACGACGAAAACGCTAAGTAACTCAATCCGTCTGTTGTATAAAACGAATGCATTAAGCAAATATAAGCTATAAGGAGCAGGGTTGGCATGGTTTTTATCACCCCCGGTAAATACCATGATAAAAACCGGTATTTACCGTCCTTGGGAAAAATTGTTTTTCGCGCCTGGGGAAAACTCAAATATTGAAACCACAATTACTAATTGTTATTTAATGGGACTAATTAAAATAATTTTAATTTTGTATTGTAATAAATATTTATCATGGCGTTAATATTTTTTAAAATAGGCAAACCTTCCTTAGATATATTACATCTATGGTAACATAAGAATCATGTACTCTTGTTTATTATTATTTAAGGGTTCCATTTGCATAAACATAAATAATTAGAATATTGTCTGTTGTAAATATTCATTAAAATATTGTGTATGGTAAATATTGAGTTATGTCTACTATATTGAGAAATAATATCAAACGACTTCACTAGGCCTTGGCAAACTATAACGGCTATGGTGGAGATGAGAGGCAACAAAAAGCATGACTTAAGAAGGGTTCCCCTACCCAGACAATGGCATAATTGCAGTCACAGCTAGAATACAAAAATTAGGATGTAAACAAAAGAAAAACTGATTTTACTTTTATAAAACTTTTTAATTAAAAGGAATTTCCCAGGTAAGGTATATCCAAGAAAAAATGGTATTTCTCATATTTTTTCTGAAGGAAAGAGGTTATTCCCAGTTTTTCCCGGTATTAGCCAGTTTTTCACGCTGGGATGGGAAATATTACAGTTTTGGACGGGAAAAACGCAACCCTGATAAGGAGAGCTGAAAATCAACGTTAGCCTATTGACGGAATATTCTTAAATAAATCAGGTTGTCGGATCGTCACTGGACTGTGGCTCTAAATGAGGAACTCGTACCATTTTCTGGAACATTAGAAGCTACAGATTCTAAATATCAGCTTAAAAATCATAAATTATTAATTTTACTCGAAATATGCCTATTAAAATTCCATGAAACTCACGTGACCGAAAACGGCGTCGGACGTAACAACACACCATTTGGCGATTTTTTCTAAAAATGACGCTACGGTTACCATGTCCATAATTAAAATAAACATGCAACGTTTTTCAAAACGTTCTATTTAAAAGAAAAGACTGTTCACTTAAACCAGCTTTTGATAATAAATTAGAACAGCTTGTTTCTTGCTTGGTTGTTGAATTTTAAATCGTACAAGAGCGCGCTGTTGACACTTCAGACCAAGTCAATTGTTGGATCAATCGAAATCTTCGTAGGAGATCTACCAAGTCTGATGAGAATAACGGGAACTTAGAAAAACCACTTATTCTAAATAATCCTATTCCTATATGAGATCATTCGAAACACATTTTGTATTTTCAACAACTGTATCGCACAGAAGTTGGTTAGAAATTGCACGCCAATGGACAAAAAAGCCAAGCCTGACGTCATTACGCACTGCAAGAGGATTGTGAGTGTTTTTAGCGGAAGTGAAGTATCCCCTACTTAAAACTCAATTACTGACTAATTTAATAACTTTTTTACTAGTGTGAAAAGTAGCTATCGACGTGTTTTTAAAAGGGCTATTGTCTGCTAATGATTTTGAAATGTTTGCAACTTCCTCATTGCGGCAACCGTCGCCATCAGTTCTCGTGTAGCTCTAATGCGACGATAATTCAACTCCTTAACTTTTAAATAAGCCTCGATAAAGTCTCGGTAAAAAAAAACGAAATAAGAGCTGTCGCATGCAAAAATGTTTGTTAGACAGTTATGTGTTTAAAAAGCAATTTCTGAGTGATAATTAAAATATCTTTTAATGCAAGTGAGTGCAAAAATAATTTTAAATATTCCATCCCAGCTCTAAATTGTAACCGTACAATATCTTCAATAATAGCCAGACTACGAACAAAACATTTAAAAGGAATGAAAATCTCAACGGAAGGACAAAGAAGCTTCTCCACAAACTGCCCAAACTGTCCTGGTGTCCAACTGTCCCCGCAGCATATCTTTGGCTGCCCAGCAATTCAAGCCAGGCTCTTCAGGATTGGCTTTGAAGACCCAGAAATTTTAATTCTCTCCGAAGATGCAGAAGAAATAGCGAAAGCTGTCTACGACAGCTTCGGATCCATCTAGTTTTTGCACAAATCATGGACACGACAACAACAACATTAATGCAAGTAACATTCGTTAAATATAACCGAAAATCAAATGTCTTCATTTCTAAAAACTTGAATTTCGATAACTATTTTTCAAAGTTATCTTTAAATAAACGTCAAGTGTGATTTTTTTTTAAATAACTAGACTTATGTATGACCCCCCCCCCCCCCCTTCGGCATTGAATTCGATAAAAAAAAGCGCACACACATAATAGGCCCTCTCCACCGTGTGATCATCCAACGAGAATTGAAAAAAAAGAACGTCTGTAATTTCTTATGATTGATTTTTTTTTCGTATTTATTACCGCTTAGGGCTAAAAAGCATTAATGAATTGAAATAACAGAGAAAAAAAAATTCGAAGATGTCACAGTGGGTTAAAAACAGATAGCAAAAGATAATAAAAAAATATGATGGTTATTCTTTTTTGATTTATGTATGATACTATTGTGAGAAGCTACGATAAAATAAAAATTAAAAAAAGGTAGGCTTACAAAGCTAAAAAGGTCTCGTCTAAGATCCGTAACCGCATCTTGAAATAATTTGTTTTATTGTTGCTACTGTAAGATGATAAACTTTGAAAGGCTTTCTTATTTTTATTATTCACTTTGGTTTGGCAATTGGCTTTGTTTCAGGTGACGTAGTTCCTTCCAGATTTCATTCCCGAATTTTCTGCGGTCAGTGCTACAATAGGGTATTTAACTAAAAAAAAATTATTGGCTTAAAATATTCTTATGCCAAAAATATTATACCCGTATTTTTTCTTTTTTTTTTCAAATACCCTATAAAAAGGAAGAAAAATGAATTTTTAAAATTAGGACGAAACATGACGCCCGAAAACGCTTTGTGGCTGTCACGTGGTATCTATAACGTCACTAGTAACAATAAACAAACTTTGAAACACCATTTTGGAATCTACTTTAAGCGAATCTGAACGATCCGCTTCTGTAAAACCTCCTTCCATTATCTATATCAATCTTATTTTAATAGTAAATTAGACTTAATCCAGTTTAATTGCAAGCAAAAAAAAACATCACACCGGTTTGTTTATAGATACTAGTGACGTAAGCCAAATCGACGTGTTTGTGATGACGTGACTTACCGATGAAAAATAAGCCGAAAATGATTTTTATGAATTATTTAAAGATTTATTTTGCCAAAAAAAAATATACGTTTGTAATTTTTGGGTTTAAACTATAATTAATTTAATATTGGAAGGTATTTTAGCGATATAGTCAGGTACGATTAGTAATAGCTTCCCACGTGACATTGGTTCCCCAAACGAGGTTCTAATAACAATTTATTTCCATTCGGGCATTTCGTTTGCCCCTCAATAACTGAAACATGTCCGTTCAAAATTTGACATTTTAAAATGGAATTTAAAATCGTTACGAATTAAGGTTCGTTATAAGTTCATAACAATTCAAAAATGAAGTAATCGGACTGATCATAATTGAAGAGTACAGGGGAAAAAGGGCTTGATTTCATAGGAATCTGTATCAGGATTCTTTGACAACAATAGCTAGTCATCGCCAAAACTGGTGTAAGGAAACCGGTTACTCACTTTGTTTTTCTCTCGCGGCAACCCTGATTCACGCCAGAGATCAGTGGACACGAGTCACAAGTTTGTAACGCGAAAGAAGAATCGAAAGAAAAACCGGTTTCCTGTCGCCAATGTCCGCCAAGAACAAAAAAAAAACGGGAAGCTTCCTACGAAATCAAGCTCTTTTTTTCCCCTGTACTCTTCAATTTTTTTTAACGTAGTATCAAATCGCTGTTGTTTCGTAAATAATTATTTAAATGTCCCCATGTGCTAAATAATATTACGTGAATAATACACGTATACGTGGCAAGCATTTCGTACTGGCAACTTGCATTCACTAAGGTCATTAGATTGGTATATCCATGGTAGACCACTATGTCCCTATGGGACAAGTTGTCTCGGGCGGTGAAAGGAAGCTTTCGCCAAAACAAGGATTTATTGTGAATTATGTAAATATTAAAATAAGTCGGTACTGTTTACCTTTAGTTATGTCGAACCATCTTGATACGTTCAGTATCCCTACGCCATAGATCAGCTTCAATCATAGATATCATAGTTAAAGTATTAGATTGGCAGATCACGTGACCTCCAATGCTAACGACGCACGGGACGCGCATGGAGGCCAAATAAGAGGGCAAAATGGCCAGTGTTACTGACACTTTAAGAAGAAAAATACTACGAAAAAATACCAGTTAATTCTTAAATTACAAAAAAAATATCGAAAAAATACTAGCTGCATTTTGGAATCTTTTTAGTGACTTTAAATCCTTTTCTAGTATTTTTTTGTAATTTTAGAATTATATGGTATTTTTTTCGTAGTATTTTTCTCTTTAAAGTGGCAGCAACGCTGGCCATTTTTCCCTCTTAAAAGTCCTCCATGCGCGTCCCGTCTTTAGCATTGGAGGTCACGTGATCTGCCAATCTAATACTTTAACTATGATATCTATGGCTTCAATGCAACATTGTTTCAAATACGGAATACATATTTCCTAAATAACCGCTGTGAGCTTATCCCATCAAAAACTCCGCAAATAAAAAGTTCCAGATTATAAATAAACGGCGGATCTATAAATCCTGACTTGAAATTGGATATTCAGAGAATAATTTGGTATTCGTAAAAAATTTTTTAGGCCGATTTATATTTTTTGTGGTCTGTTCCTGAATGTCTTCTGGAAACAAAGCGATGCCATTAACTTTAACTATTCCAAACAAAAATTTGAAACAAAATGGCTGCCATTTTGGAATCGAAGCAATTCTTTGAAAGGATAAGAACAATTCCCACTATGTGGCTTAAGAGTACTTAATGATATAGTTTTGGGGTTTGAACACAATTTAATGTTTTTATGCCTTTATTTTGATTTTAATATTGTTTTTTAATTTTTATAAACTTATTAAATCAATTAATCTTTTCCATGTGGCGTAAGCGAAAGGCGTACTTACGGTTTTCGCTGCGTCTTTAAAACAAGTAGTTGCAATGGTAAGTGAATTGAAAATTTTTGGACATGCGCATATCATATGATTATGTGGCATGTAAATTATCCCTTGAGTGCCCATTTAGGTTTGGTTCTCTCAGCGAAATTAAAATCTCGACATCTTTAACATTCACTGTAGGCCGTGTATAGCCTAGTGGTTAAGACCTCGCTCTCGGAATCGGAAGGTCCCGCTATCGAGTCCCAATAACACTGAAGACCCACCGAGTATATGCGGAGTACGTGCTCGTTAAAATCTGTGGGTCCGAAAGTCCTGTAGGCGGTCATGGCGCAGTTTCCCACGGGTACAGGTCCCTGGAGACTATTTCCCTCCCCTACAGGGACATGTCTAAATTGCGGAGGTGGCGATAGATGGCAGCATCTGTCAGCACGATGCCAAGACTGATTCCTGCCGTGTAGTCTCTCTACACGGGCATCTCTCCTCAGGAACCGCACCCTTTCGCCTTAATCCTTGCCACCTCCGCGGGAAGAGCTTGGGTTTCCCAAGTGGCATTAGTAACAACAACATTCATTGAGCTCAGATTCATTGTAATCTTTCATATTAGGTAATTGAAAGCTAAAAAAAAAAGCCCGTATTAGGATTGGTTTCTATTCTGACCACAATGTGAATAATAACGACAGATCGCTTTCCTCTTTGTTCGAATTATTTTTTTTGTTCTTTTTTCTACTTCGGAACAAAAAAAAATCATTCCATTTCTGGTATTGACTTGAAAAGAGGTAAACCACCAAATCGTCTGAAACGGAAACAAAATTCGAATTTTATATCTGTTCGTGTCTCCAGCGGAACAGTCGGAATTTTCGAATATATTTTGTTCTAAACGAGAAAAATATATTTTATCTACTCGATTCCCGTAAGATGAGAAGAGCCGGCTCTTTCTAGGCTTGAACGTGGTCATTTTTCAACGCAAAGTCGACTTGTTTATATTTTATTTATGTTTCTATTTCTTAAAGTCGGCGAATCGGAAACGTGGAATAGTTTTTTCGTGTGTTCTATATTGCAGTCGCTTTTGGGGTTTGGGGGGAAGTAGTTTTACCTCCAGGTAGGGAGAACAAATCAAAAAGACGTTTTTTTTTCGATCTCAAGAACTGTATGAGAGACGTCAAAATAACGTCAACATATGTCCGTTTTAAAAGAGTCGATTTTAGTTCTCGAACATAGTTTTCAAAAGTAAAAGATTCGTATGGTCACATGTGCGTTGATTCGTTTTATATCTTTACTAGCTTTATAAACCCGGCGTTGCACGGGTAGACCCTTAATAACAGTGATTTGTATGTAAACTTTTATTTTATACCAATTGTTGCCTCCCATTCTGATTCTCCCTGTCCGATTGTACCCAGGCCCTGCCATAAGTTAGGGCTTTCCCATAGGCCCCGGTGTTCGCCTTGCATGCGAAAGGTCCCAGGTTCAGGTCCGGGCATCGCCTAAATAGCTGCCGACCTAAAAGCGTACAGCCAAAAAATGCCGAAGAATAACACCCTGTGTGGAGGGAGTTTACGTTAAATATCCTTCAAAGTCCCGACTCTCCGTACGATCACGCCCTAAACATTTGTGTTGGGTGCCAACTCAGGTGTCGGCTCGTCACTTAACTGTGGCCAATAACCCTCATGGGTAGCTCTAGCTCGACGATAATTCAAACTAACCCTAACCCATACAACTGGATGGGTATAGCTACCCTACCTTAAATTTTCAACTTCGCCAAAAGGCGCCAATTCCAAAAGTCAATCGGCCTTTATATCATAGCTGTATTAAATCGACAGTTTCATAAACTTTTAAATGCCTTGTCCAGTATACAATTTCAAAATATAATCAATAAATAAAATAAAATAAGGATTTTTTCAAATAGTAGAATAGTCAGTAGTCAGTTCAATAGTCAACAAGTAAACTCACGTGCTTTTACATGTTTATATTTTATTTTCGTTCAGGCTGAACCCGCTGAAATTCCTTTTAAATTGAAAATTTCGAAAAATCGCTTCTTAAATGACGCCTACGATATAAAAAGAATATTTGCTAAAATTTAGTGCTGTACCTCCAGTAGTTTGGGCTGGGCGTTGATACGTCAGTGAGTCAGTCAGGACTTTGCATTTTATATATAGATCACTCCATAGTAACACATATGTGAACCTTTGCGGAAATCACTTCACAAATTCACTTCACAATTTTTATTAATAATAAATGTTCTATTATAATCGAGAATGGGTTCAAGCTTTCCAAAAATATAGGTACCGAAATATAGTTAAACTTATAGTTTCCTTGCACAGAAGCCACGACCATGGGCGGAGCTATAAAACGCGCGGAGCAATCAGAAAAAGAGAAAATTTCATCCGTTTTATTTTGTCTTTATCTGACTGCTCCGCGCGTTTTATAGCTCCGCCCATGGTCATGGCTTCTGTGCAAGGATACTATGAGTTTAACTTATTAATCGTATTAAAAACGTCGTACGTTTTTTTTAAACCGTAAATTTTATAATGCATTTTGCATAAAAATAAATGGTAAAATTGACCATTAATAAAAAAAATAATAAAATCGTTAAACTTATTTTTTTATGCAACAGAAATTAAAATTGTAGCGATATCTAAAATTTTTTATACAGAATTTTTTAATTTGTATGGCTCATTCTCCGGGAGCCCAGTCGGTTAGGCACTCGCCTAGCATGCGAAAGGCCCCACGTTCGGGTCCGGGCATCGCCAAAATAACTGCCGACCTATAAACGGCCCGTGCAGCCCAAAATGTCCGACGAATAGTACCCCGTGTAAGGGAGTGCACGTTAAATATCCTTCAAAGTCCTAACGCTGCGTACGATGTCGCCCTTAACGGTTGCGTTGTGTGCCTATTCAGGTGTCGGCTCGTCACTTGACTGTGGTTCTAAAATACGACGCCCGTCGCCAATAGCCCTCGTGTAGCTCTAGTGCGACGATAATTCAAACCTAACCTATGGCTCATTCTCCCTTGTCTAACACAACCCCCTAAATTTTTTTTTTAAACTTCAAGCGGGAATATATATTAAAAAAAAAGGTATATCGGGGATCAATTTTCATCTAGGGTGGTCCACCGAACACAGTAACGACCTAATCAACCCCCTAACCAGGGATCTTTTTTTATCCCCTTTACAGCGTAGGGGGTGGAGATTTTTTTTAAAAAAAAATGAGCATCCGAATTCAATATATTCAATCAACATACTCCAGGGGTGGTTCATCCCCACGACAAAAAGTCCCTTAATTTGTACCCGAGGGAACTTTTTTTAAAAAAGAACTGTGACCGTCCCTGTCGGTGTTTTTTCCCTACAGAGATGATGGAGATATTTGGCGTGAAATAAAGTGAAGCCGCCAGAAAGTCGCCAAGTAAAGCCCCTGTCAGACGTAATAGTGAGCCGCAGGTTCGCCATCATAGACCGCGTATACACGTATACGTCTGACACCCCAGAACCTGTGAAGACTGTGGAATGGAGGTCTTTGTAATTGTTTCGATTTCTGTGAAATTTTGAATTGTCTTATAAATAGATATCTATTGATCTTTTTGGGAAAAATACTGAAAACACTTTGACATACACAATGTAATTTTGAAAATATTTACAATAAAAAGGCTAATTCTGGGATGTAAATATCAAATAATAACACATAATACACGGAACTTTCCCACTCATCCACTCGTATAAGCCTACTAAAGGTTTTAAAAAACCTACGGTTCACCATCACGTCTGACAGGCCCCGACCCTTTTATGCAGGTTCTCCAAGTTTCGGATTTCTCTTGTTTACTTAGGGATACTGAAAACCTGACGTTCACCATCACGTCTGACAGGGGCTTAACCCTTGTAAGCCCAAGCTCAATCAAACCGCTCAATGAAAAAGCATCATTTAAATTTTTTAACCCTTTCGCTACGCATGATTTTTGTTTCCGCGTAATATGTGGTAGGAATATCATTATAGAATCCTTCATTATACGGCCTTCAGCACCGTTATAGAAATAACAGGGTTAAAAGACGTTAGATTAAAAATAATGATTATTTGCACAATTGTAGGCTGTAGCACGAGATATTTACACACGCGCTGGTAGTGATTCCAATTTCAGGTAAGAAGAATGCTCTGTAATTATACACTGAAGGGCCAAAATAACTGGTATAGGCATACATCTGCGAATAAAGGTGTATAAAACCAATCGAAGTTCGTCGCTATGTTCAGCAGCGTCTATGTGCTGCTATCACGGCAGGTTATGAAAATTGAAGGGATTTTGAAAGTATCGGGGGTTGAGAAATGGAATTCCATATCCATGCATCTCCGGGGTGGAGATGAATTTTGGATTTTCACTTACGACAATTTCACGAGTGTACCGTGAATTTTATATTTGAAAGTCGAAAGTCGCCAAGTCGATGTAGTAAGCCTATACAAATTCCGCTGCAGAATAGCGTCAAATACTTCGCCAAGAGAGCCTGTTTGGGCTTACTACAAAGCAATCGATGGCTTCACTTGGCGAACAGGTTAATGTATTGGTTTGTGCCCGGCAGCACCTCCATTTTCTTCTTAACTCTGTTTTTTTTTTCTCTACCCGCAAACGATTGTTGGGACGTTATAAATCATGCCCTTGTTCCGTTTCGAACTTTTTCCCCCCCCTGTCCGTCCGTCCACTCCTCCCTCGGGTCTATACCGGAATGATTTGTTGGATCAAATTAAACTAATCTGGCGTGGATCTGTGACTGTGCTACATGGAAATGCTGGGGTATTTTTTTGGGGGTGGGTCGGGACTTGTATTGTCAAGTCCCCCGACCCTCGGTATAAAGTTTTTTTAATTCAATTTTAAAACAAAAATAGGGTGGGTGCGCGACACTACACTCTTAAAACAAACGAGCGGTTTTAACTCAGTCTGAGTTAATTTCCACTCCTTTCCGTGCCGAAAATAAACTTCCCCTTCAAGAGTGGATTTCACTCTTTTTGCGGAGTGGGTAAAAGAAATAAAAGAAAACAATCTACGTCCTACACTCTTAAAACGAGCGGTTTTAACTCAGTCTGAGTTACATCCACTCCTTTCCGGTGCCGAAAATGCACTTCCCCATCAGGAGTGGATTTCACTCTTTTATTTTAAGAATGTAGATCATTTCAATATTCTTTTGTGTACGTATTAGTTGCTTTTAGATGAATTATCATCGCACTAGAGCTACAAGGGCTATTGGCGACGGGCATCATAATTTAGAACCTCAGTCAAGGACAAACCTGAGTAGGCACCCAACGCACTTTTTTTGAAGTGCTACGCGGAGTCGGGGCTATGGAGCATTATTAACGTGCACTATCCCTCTACATGGGGTATTATTCGTCGGCCTAATACGTAAATAAACAAGAAGTTCATAAAGAACTAAAATAGCCTACTTTCCTGTTACTTAAATACTTACTGAAGTTCTAATTAGGAAAAAAACTAGGTTCCTAACAGTAAATATCATCAACAGCCGTTTCTACACTAGATTTATACACATTAGGAAAAAAAAATCGAAACACAGCATCCAGCTATAATTTAAACTTCTAAAAGCCAAAATCAACTATTTTCCTTAATATACTTTCGCAAATTAATTAAATATTATTTATCGTCTGCTCACGATTTATTTGTAGTTCGAAGAATAATTAAATATTTATTAATAACAAAAGTAATGAAACTACTCCAAACTGCATTAAAAAATAAGAAATGTAAATTAAAACTAAGCATAATTGTATGCAAAAGTATGCCTTGCCGCTTTCTTGGTAGATAATTAATGAACAATCAAAGAATCAAATTGTGCTACATTTTATGACGTCATTCCAAACTGATTCATGAAAATTATATTTTGCTTCAAATATGTTTAAATAAAGTTTCTCATGCCATTGTTGATTTGGCAACTGTGATTTAAATGACTCAAAATTGAATTTCAATGCTAATTCAATGGGAAATTCGCCGAAAGATAGTAGATTTATTTCCGTCCATACGTACAGACAGACAGACAAAAAGTATGAAAGTTGGGTATCTGAGGTCATAGTTTTCTAACAAAAAAAGAATTTTAAGATCCGATGGATAGAACGATTTTGGAAGGGGGGTACGGACAGACAGACAGACGGACATCGACCGCATGTCAATACCTACTTTTTCATTTTTTTAATTCTTTCGAAAAAAAAATTTAATAAAAATATAATTATATTATATATATATATCATTTAAACATTCACTCGATTCCTATCACTATAACATCCTCGATTCCTTCACGATTCAAAACTATGAAGTGTTGCTTCTTAGCATATTCATCAGAGTAGCCACCGAACAAATTGTTAGAATAGTAATAAGGGGGGGGGGGGGCGATACATGTAACCACCTGAATTTTTAACGTATTTCAGAGACGTTATTAAAAGGGAAGAAATACATGAATCGTTTTAAAATTCCGCATGTTTATACATTATACATCAAAATAGAAAAATTAGATTTTTTAGTTTTTTTCAAAATGGCCGCCTTAGAAACTAATCTTCTGAGACCCTAACGGATAAAAGTATTAATCGGCGGGAATTCTAGCTACTGCAAAATTGATCTGAAATCAAAATTTTTTATTTGAAAATGTTCATAAAACTTCCATTTTCTAGTTAAACCAATAAAAAATCGAAAAAGTTGAAAAATTGTTCATCGGCAAGCCTCAGAATAAAAAAAGTTCGATTTTTTTAACCCTTTTTTCAAAGGTTTTTCAGTAAAAAAATGTAATTTTTTTAAATTTGTTTGGCATTTTTGAGGTTCAACTAAAAGATAGTACTATAGAGAAGACGTATACCAAATTTTATAAGGCTCGATTTAGAATTTTTTGAGTTATCTTGCCCGCCAATTTAAAAAAAAGTTTTGAGATAAACGTGCTTAAAGTTTTGACAAAGCGCTGAATTGAGGTGAAGCATTTAAATGAGTTTTTAATCAATAAATAATGCGAATTTCATTCTAAAAATTTGCAGGCATATTTTTGAAATGTTATTTTAACTATTTATGAAATAAATCGATTTTTACATGTATCACCCCTTAATTAAACAATTCAGACCTAGTGAGTATACTAGACGCACAACTCATTTTATCTTTACTATTATAAAACATTGAAAGATTTCAGATTTCCAGCATTTAAATTCTGAAATGCTTATGACAATTCCATTTCTATAAAAAAAAAAAGAGAAAATCGGTCCATGATTACAAAATTTAAACTGAAGGGACCAACCGAACCCTTCCCTTGAATTGCCACTTTCTTAATTTAGTGTCCTATTGCAGGGAAACGGTTTTACAGGGGTAGGATTATGTGAACTTTTTATCAGATTAAGAATGGGAAGTTTTTTAATTCAATTTAAGAATAAAAATAGGGGGAATTTAGTAAGAGGGCACTTACTTTCATTTAAGGGGGAATGGGCGCGCTGGACCGCGGGTCTCCAATCTCAAGTGTCTCAATGTTAATCCAAGGGCGAAAAAACTATTTTCTCTGCCACATTTCTCCGGCTGTGTTGAATATTTTTACAAACAGTGTTTTTTTAAATAATAAATGTAGATAACTTGCAGGTCTCTATCTTCCCACTTTTTGAAATGGCTTCGAATATTTTGTGTAAAATTATTTATTGAAAATTAAAAAAACATATTCGAACCCGTTTCAAAAAGTGGGAAGGTTGGGACCTGTAAGTCAGATACATTTATCACACCAAAAAATCCACTTGCAAAAAATATTCAATACAGCCGGAGAAATGTGGCAGAGAAAATATTTTTTCTAAATAGGATTAACACTGATACACTTTGCTTTGGAGACCCCGGTCCAGCGCGCCCATTCCCCCTTAATATCCACTTGTACTAATGCTCAGACGAGTCACGACAGCCATACATGGCGAAATTTCGGTGATGTAAAATTTGTATTGAAGTATAATGAGAAGTTCAGTTCTTATAAGTTATTACGGTAAATTGTACAGAAGCTGTAGTTTATGAATAACTAGCAAACTTATACCCGTTCTTCGCACGGAATAAAAAAAATATCAAATAGATTCCAAATATGTGTACCAAGTACCCTGTTATAGGATCATAAACTTGTTATTGCTTTCGCTCGTTATAAATTATAAAATCCCGTTTCATTGCCTTAAAATTCCAAAATGAAAAATACGCTATAAAATGCACTCATAAATGTCATCACAATTCCCTCATAAATACATAAAATCTTTTAGCTCATTTGGCGCGTTTTGGGAAATAATTTGGCGAGAAAATAGATATAGCTACCCACACCCATTATACAGCTCTAACACAATGACCTTCGAACAACCGACCAGCTTATAAATTATTTATAAAAGAAATTGCCTATTTGGCGAATTTTAGTTAATAATTTGGCGAGTTTGGCAACGTATTTGGCGAAAAAATAAAGACGTAAAACACTAATAGCTCTAGTGCGATGGCCTTTATTAACCATCATAGTTCCAGTTTTAGCTTAACTATACATTTATTGCTTAAATATGCCTACATGCAGTCAACAGAAAAATCAATGAAAAAATCATCAAATAAACCCACAATAAAATCCGGGAATGAAGACTGGCGGAATTACGTCACTTGAAATATGTCAATTATTTTTCAAATAATAAATTTAGTTTCTGAAAGTAATGACAAAAGAATAAAATAAACATTTTGAATTTAAATGTTTTCGTTAAAAGTTTATTTAATTTTTTCAGCCGATGGCATCAGGAAAGAGAAAAAATGATCGGATTTGAGCGAAAGTGGTGTATTTTTTTCAGAAAATTCGAATTTTCTCTAAAAATGTAACAAATATGAAAAAACTAAGCCTCTGGTGCACACGTTGGTATTAAAGGGAATCTATCTTGAAAATTTCGAATGTCTGAGGGTAGTATAGGTAGGTCTTTTACGATCCGAAGACAGACACACACACAGACAGACTCTTTCTTTTATTATTATAGATGACCTTGCATATTCTGCAAATAAGAACTTCTAAATGAACAAGAATAGTCTGCCTTCATGTAGCGGGGAAGCTAAAGACCCAGCATCCTTCTTTCACTTTCCATGCTAAGTCTATGGGAGAGTTTTTGGAACACACTGCCTTTGTTTTTAAGTTTATTAACTAGCCATTTTTTGCATTAGGAAGTCCAGGAAGTTTTCTGAGGATCCTCGAGCTTCATTTTATTTAGCCAGATTTTTTTAAAATTTGAAATTAAAAAAAAACCTGCTATTTTTCCCACAAATTAAGACTTTTTACTGAAAAATAAGTGCTACAACATAAAATTCAACTTCTCTTTTAGAGTTTTACGATGGAATTTGCAGTAAATTATAAAAAAAGGTTTGAATTTTATGTTGTAGCACTTTTTTTTCAGTAAAAAGTCTTAATTTGATAGAAAAATAGCAGGATTTTTTTTAATTTCAAATTTTAAAAAAATCTGGCTAAATAAAATGAAAAGTGAGCTCGAGGATCCTCAGAAAACTTCCTGGACTTCCTAATGCAAAAAATGGCTAGTTAATAAACTTAAAAACAAAGGCAGTGTGTTCCAAAAACTCCCCCATAGACTTAGCATGGGAAGTAAAAGAAGGATGCTGGGTCTTTAGCTTCCCCTTAAAGCTCACTGAAGTTCTTATAGCTCGAATAGACTGACGAAAACAAGGTATAACATATAGGTATCTAATGTCATATACAGTCTCTGGACAAATTATTAGACGCACTGTATTTTTTTTAGTAATGATGGAAACATACCAAAGAATGCCATATCATTAAAAAAGATGTCGATATATGTATTAAGTATAGCAGATAGTATTTTCATTTCAATAGCTTAAGTTTAGGAACACAAATGTCCTTCTAAAGGTATTTTGTTCATCATTGATTGATACATGAAATCTTGCAGTGCGTCTAATAATTTGTCCATGGACTGTATATCTTTCAAAAGAATTTTTTTTTTGAAAATTAGTCTGTTAGAACCGAAGTAAACACTGACCGTTAATAGACAGGGGGAAGCGCGTATGGACAGACGGGCAAAATGTATTAAAAAAAATACTATATATCATACCTTTCTTACAAAAAATATAATTTTTTAAATTGGATTTTGGATATAGAATCGAATTTGGCAGTGGATGCCGGACGGACATCTTCAGCTCGTCAATACCTACTTTTCCTTTTTTTAATTACTTCCAGTTTACAAAAAGGAAAGCAGTTTAAAACAGAAACTGGGGCTGGGGAGCCCAGTCAATTAGGTGCTCGCCTAGCATGCGAAAGGTCCCAGGTTCGGGTCCGGGCATCGCCAAAATAACTGCCGACCTATAAACGGCCCGTGCAGCCAAAAATGTCCGACGAATAATACCCCGTGTAGAGGGAGTGCACGTTAAAATACGCTTCAAAAGTCCCAACACTGCGCATACGATGTCGCCCTTAACCGATTGCGTTGGGTGCCAACTCTGGTGTCGGCCCGTCACTTGACTGTGGTTCTAAAATACGATGTCCGTCGCCAATAGCCCTCGTGTAGCTCTAGTGCGACGATAATTCCAACTAAACTAAACTTAAAACAGAAACTGGAGCTAAGCGAAAATTGTAATCACCGATAGACCCTTCACTAGATAGGAAACACAACATACAAGATCCTTGATATATTTTTTCACCAACCAACCTTACCCCCCCCCCCCCTCAAAATATCGACTAATCGATAACTCCCCCCCCCCCATTTGATACCCCCTCCACTAAATGGGTCTAGTGAAGTAGGGGGGGGAGAGGGGGTTAAGCCCCCCCTCTCCTGACTTCTGTTTATCTGACCAGCAAATCGAATCTCGACTACCGGCAGAGTTTTTTTTTATCGTTTGAGTCGAGTTTAGGTGTATCTGGATGTGTTGGTGTAGATTTGGAGTTATAGTGAATTAAGCGAAGAAGAATTTCGTTTATTGATAGTTTTGGAGATACATTTTTTGGAATTTTTACAGATTGTAGAAGGTTAATTTAGCCCATTGATGACGACTTTAGGAATAACATTAATATTTTCGTTTCCGATTGAAAACGTTAACTTTTAAGGGGACAGGGAACATATAGCGAAGCTTCAAAATATCAAATTTTCATTTTAACTTTCAATCACAAAAATGAATATTTACGAAAAAATTTTATATAATACGCACCTGAATATGGTGTTGGAGTTCGCAAATTTGGTAGTTAATTTCAATATAACTTTGCTTCCAGCTTCATACGTCATTACTTTAAAACACCGATTTTTAGCTTTTAAGTACACTTTACAGCACAACTATTGCGTGTATCTAAAAATAATTTCTTATAGAAATAAAAAAAAAAGTCCAGTCAACGCAATGAACCTCAAGTTTGACTATAAAACATTCATAATTTTAATTTATTAACATAAATAGAAATTTTACGCATTTCTTAAATTAGAAAAATCGTCTTATTTTTACTCTTTTAATTTGTTTTTGGAATATTTTTGGTTCACTGTGTTAAATAGACATAAATACGACACCGCAGAAAATTTCAACCCTTCTAGTAAAACAGAAAATGAGAAAAGTGTACTTTAAGGCTGAAAATTGCCGTTTTGGAATAATGACATTTAAAGCTGTGGCAACAAAGTTATATTGAAATTAACTACCAAATTTGCAAACTCGGGCCCCATATTCAAATGTGCATCATGGAAGTTTTTTTCGTAAAGGCACGATTCAGTAACTAAAGTTGAAATGAAAATTCGAGATTTTGAGTGGTCGTTTTGTTCCCTTAAGTTTTTTTTTTAATGAATTTTTTCGAGTAACTTAATTTGCCCTGCATGAATTGTTTAGTTCTGTGGTCTTCCTCTGTCTTATATCTTGTTCATTCAGATAAACTTAACTGACTAAAAGCAGGAAACTCATTTTCTCGCCTAACTTCGTCAATAAGTTAATATTACTGAGGCATGCATGAACAACGCGTGGTGGTGCAGTAGTTAGCTGGCCCGACTTCCTATACTGTCGAGATACTGTCCCTTCCAATACTGTCCCTTGCTAGAGTCAAAAAAAGAATGCCAAGCTAACTAATGAAATTAACTAGGGCCTTATCTTTGAACTAGCCACTAGGAAGCTTTAGTGCGACGATAATTCATATTCAGCTCAACTTAATAAATATCAACTCCACTTACTGAAAGTATCAGATGTTAGATTAAATTGACATATCAAGTATTCTAAACGAAATTGACAGAATAATTCTCAAGGGGGTTATGGTTTACGTTTTAAAACTAAACGAACCATTTAATTTGTGTGCTTGATTTGGCTCGTTTTTATCCGCTCGTTAAAATTGCTCGCCTTTTAATGTTTGCCTGAATATTCATTTTTAAAGATCTACACTCTTAAAACAAACGAGCGGTTTTAACTCAGTCTGAGTTAATTTCCACTCCTTTCCGTGCCGAAAATGCACTTCTCCTATAAGAGTGAATTTCAATCTTTTTCGGAGTGGGTAAAAGGAATAAAAGACAACAATCTGCGTCCTACACTCTTAAAACGAGCGGTTTTAACTCAGTCTGAGTTAATTTCCACTCCTTTCCAGTGCCGAAAATGCACTTCTCCTATAGGAGTGAATTTCACTCTTTTGTTTTAAGAGTGTAGACCTTTTATAACATTAACAAAAAATCCTGTCAATGCCCATCTATGCATGAGACATCAAGATATTTTGAAAGAGATTTGACTTGATTCATAACGCCCCTCAACGCCAAATTTCTATCCCATTTAGATTTGGCGATAAAAGCTTGGCGACGGGGAGCGATGTCGAGATCCAATATCTGTATCTTGATAACCACGTGTTTCGATTAAAGGGAACCATATATCTCTTTTTTTTTTCTGTCAAGTACTAACGATTTTTTGTTGTTGTTGTAACCAACCAGTCAGCAGTTACCCTTTTTTTATCCACTGAAGTATCTCGCTGGGCGATAGTTTGGGGTCCACACAGTGGTCTTGAATCTTTTTATTTGTAGAACCCCTGGCAACCATAAATTGGTGTTTTTTTTTTAAAACTTTTTGTTGCTATGGAATGCATTTAAAATTATTAAAACTGAAATAGTTCGATAGAAGGATATATGAAGATTACACTTTAGCCTTTGATTGCAGGTATTGCTCATTTATTTTTGCATACAAGCACGCCTACTCAACTACTAAGGCCGAAGAAGCTTTCCCAAACAAGCTCGGGGACGGAAAATTTGACGTCATAGTTCAAGTGACTTTTTCAGAAGATGAAGACAACCTGTCTCGAAACCTGTTCGGAACCACTCGTTCACGGCTGACCACAATTTTAGGGTTCCGAATGCGTCCGAAATGGTTTCTCGATCTTCGCACTGGAACAGTGACGTCAAAACTTCCGTCTACGCTCATGTTTGAGAGAGCTTCTTTGGCCTTGTTATTGAAGTTGGCCGTGATACAATTGACTTATCAATAGGATCAAATGTGATTTAGAAATTCGTGCAGGAAGGTTTTTTTTTCTGCAGTGAATTAAAGACATTATTTATTTTTTTTAAAAAAAGTTGTTGGAATGGACAATTAGCTACAAAACAGTGACAATACTAGTAAGTGCATATTCGTTGAGCATAATAAAATGTGAATTTTTAGGCCCAATTCTTCAACCTTCAGTAGAATTGATGGGCCCTATTACAAATATTAAAATGTATATTTAAAAAATTCTTTGTGAAACGTGGGAAGCTAGGAAGTACAGATCAATAAGAAGGAAGTAAGACGCGTCTTCGGGACTTAGGGGCATACTTAACGTGCACTTTCTCTCCACAGGGCGCTATTCGTTAGACGTTTTGGCTGCACAGACCGTTTATGGGTTGGCAATTATTTTGACGATGCCCGGACCTGAACCTAGGACCTTTCCCATGCAAGGCAACCACCTTACCCACTGAGCTCCCTGCTTGGTAAATGAGACTTACAGTACAACAAATCCCGGCCCTTGTTCTCCACAAATCCAAGACCTGATTAATTTAACACTCTGAAACACATCCAGTGGTCCGCTGACTGACTCCAACGCTCCTTGGTTCAATAAAGCGAAATGGGCTCGCCAAATATCGGTCATTTGCATCACAATTGGCGAGATCTTATCCGTGAGAGCGCCATTACCATGTCTATGGAGAGAGAGAGAGGAATATTCGGATTGAGGAGATGTTAAGGATAGCATATGATTGTCACTGTTTACTTGATTTTTTGGGGGGATATTTCGCACGCCACAGCGCGTTACTAAATTAAAAACCGCAGATAAAATCATAAGTACGGTTTGCCTTTCATAATAGGGTACTTGACTGTATCGCTAAAATACCTTCCGATATTAAATTAATTATTGTTTGAACCTAAATATAACAAACGTATATATTTTTTGGAAAAATAAATCTGTAAATAATTGATAAAAATCATTTTAAAATGGCTTATTTTAAATCGGTACGTCACGTGATCACAAACACGTCGATTTGGCTGACGTCACTAGTACATATAAACCAACCGGTGTGATGTTTTTTTTTGCTTGCAATTAAACTGGATTTAATCTAATTTACGATTAAAATAAGAATTATATAGATAATGGATCGAGGTTTTACAGAAGCAGATAGTTCAAATTTGCTTAAAGTAGATTCCAAAATGGTGTTTCAAAGTTTGTTTATAGTTACTAGTGACATCATAGATACCACGTGACAGCCACAAAGCGTTTTCGGGCGTCATTTCTCGTCCTAATTTTAAAATTCATTTTTCTCCCTTTTTATGGGGTATTTGAAAAAAAGAACAAATACGGGTCTAACATTTTTTGCATAAGAATATTTTAAGTAAGTAAAAAAAATTTTTTAGTCAAATACCCTATTGTAAAACCCAATGGACGGTTAAAACGCGGCATGGTTAGTTGATGGGATAGAACACAATTGCTGATGTAAGTGTGGCGTCACTGCAAACGTGTTTGTTGTGGTATAGACGAAATACCTGAACATCATAGCTCAACATCATTTTATACTACCACGTACAGAACAGAAGGGATACGTTATAAATTTTCGAATTTGGAGAGGGTGTCCTTTCACTACCGGGTGTCCTTTTGAGGCAATTTAATGCCCTCTAGTCATGACATTAGGAGAAGCGAAAAAGGGGCGTCATAATGGTTCCCCTTCCAAATATGAAATCCGTTGCTCTTTTTGTTCGAGCTGTAGAGTGGTTTCAGACAGAGGTTTGCTCGGAATCAGCACCCTCCAAAAAACGTGTAGAGAACACAATGTCTCCACTTCGGATTTTCCACCCCATCGTAATACTTCCTTTGCCAGGGTGTCCGTAAAAGAATGTCCGAGTTTCAAATTGTGACTTAACATCACGCCTTGTGATTTCTTCCTTTGGGGCTTCGTAAAAAAAATCGGGTCTACGTTCCACCCCTACCCCACGATTTACCAACCTTGAAAGGTAGAATTGCACAGGCTGTTGCTTCCATTACTCCGGACTTGCTGCAGACAGTATGGGAAGAATTGCATTTTCGTTTGGATGCGTGCCGTATCACTAAAGGCGCACACATTGAGCACTTATAGGAGAAACTAGGTTAGTTTTCCTTCAATATCGTGTATGATTTGTTATATCTATAATAATAAAAGAAAGAGTCTGTCTGTGTGTGTGTCTGTTTTCGGATCGTAAAAGACCTACTTATACTGCCCTCAGAAATTCGAAATTTTTAAGATAGATTCCCTTTAATACCAACGTATGCACCTGAGGCTTAGATTGTTAATATTTGTTCCATTTTTAGAGAAAATTCGAATTTTCTGAAAAAAATACACCACTTTCGCTCAAATCCGATCATTTTTTCTCTTTCCTGATGCCATCGGCTGAAAAAAATAAATAAAACTTTTAACGAAAACATTTAAAATTCAAAATGTTTATTTTATTCTTTTGCCATTACTTTCAGAAACTAAATTCATTATTTGAAAAATAATTGACATGTTTCAAGTGACGTAATTCCGGCAGTCTTCATTCCCGGATTTTATTGTAGGTTTATTTGATGATTTTTTCATTGGGGGGGGGGGGGGGGGGATTTTTCTGTTGACTGCATGTATGCATATTTAAGCAATAAATGTATAGTTAAGCTGTTACTGAACCATGATGGTTAATAAAGGCCATCACACTAGAGCTATTAGTGTTTTTTGTCTTTATTTTTTCGCAAAAGATGTTGCCAAGTTCGCCAAATTATTAACTAAAATTCGCCAAATAGGCAATTTCTTTTATAAATAATTTATAAGCTGGTCGGTTGTTCGAAGGTCATTGTGTTAGAGCTGTATAATGGGTGTGGGTAGCTAGATCTATTTTCTCGCCAAATTATTTCCCAAAACGCGCCAAATGAGCTAAAAGGTTTTATGTATTTATGAGGGAATTGTGATGACATTTATGAGTGCATTTTATAGCGTATTTTTCATTTTGGAATTTTAAGGCAATGAAACGGGATTTTATAATTTATAACGAGCGGAAACAATAATAAGTTTATGATCCTATAACAGGTTATATGGTACACATATTTGGAATCTATTTGATATTTTTTTATTCCGTGCGAAGAACGGGTATAAATTTGCTAGTTTAGTATAAAATAAACTCCTGTAATATACCATTAAAACTCGGGAATCATTCTCGGGTAACTTTGTAATATACCATTCTTTTGGGGACACCCTGTATTTCATATTGGGTTATTGAATGTAAAAATAGCGGAGTCCAAGTGGTGGTAAAAAGTCCGGTAAAATTAAAGAACAGTAACGGATAACAACAGCTCTCCTGAATTAACTTGCGATCCCTCGCTCCTTTGCATTCTTGGAAGGCGGCGCATGTCGTGCTTTCTTGAGTGGATTATTTACCTGAAAGCTTGAATTTTGATGGCGGAATTGAAATCAACCCGATGGTAAGAGATAAATTGAAAGAGGATGAGATGGGAAGTTTTGAATTTTTTTTTTTATTTCTGTTTGCGTACGGTTTATTTTGGTGAAAACTTTGAGTTTCGGTGAGTGTGAGAGGGTGTTTATGTGTAAAAATGATGATTTTGGTTCTGAAAGAAGGTTGTCTGAGGATAATGTCAAGATGAAATTACCTTCTGAAGTATACGGGCGTATAAATCCGTCACCTGACGGTTAGCCTTTCCAACAATACACATTTTTAAAATTTATGTATATATAATTTTACAAATTAAAGTATGGATGAGTCATTTAAAATCATCCAGGAAAGTTAATTTTTTAAAAATTAAAAATATTAAACTGTTTAGTTGAAAATTAAAATTTTAAGATCACGCAGTGAAAACAAGTTTACACTTCAGGTCATTTGCTTTATCTCTTAAAGGGTTAAATACTAACCTAACTATTTTTTTTTTATATTTCCCCAAAAGCATATGACTTCCAGTTGGAAGTTACTAACTAAGCTACACTCTTAAAACAAACGTGCGGTTTTAACTCAGTCTGAGTTAATTTCCACTCCTCTCCGTGCCGAAAATGCCCTTCCCCTATATTAGTGGATTTCACTCTTTTTGCGGAGTGGGTAAAAGAAATAAAAAGAAAACAATCTACGTCCTACACTCTTAAAACAAACGAGCGGTTTTAACTCAGTCTGAGTTAATTTCCACTCCTTTCCGTGCCGAAAATGCACTTCTCCTATAGGAGTGAATTTCACTCTTTTTCGGAGTGGTTAAAAGAAATAAAAGAAAACAATTTGCGTCCTACACTCTTAAAACGAGCGGTTTTAACTCAGTCTGAGTTAATTTCCACTCCTTTCCGTGCCGAAATGCACTTCTCCTATCGGAGTGAATTTCACTCTTTTTCGGAGTGGTTAAAGAAATAATAGAAAACAATTTGCGTCCTACACTCTTAAAACGAGCGGTTTTAACTCAGTCTGAGTTAATTTCCACTCCTTTCCGGTGCCGAAAATGCACTTCTCCTATAGGAGTGAATTTCACTCTTTTGTTTTAAGAGTGTAAGGGTCGATTTTGATTGGTTTAGCGCAGGGGTTCCCAACCGGTGGTACGCGTACCATTGGTGGTTCGCGGGAAAATTTCAGGTGGTACGCTTGAGTGATGTGAGCAACATGATGCTATTATAATAGCTTCTGTACGCATGAGCAGCGAGCACACAAACATTGTACTCATTATTTTAAACATTAACATTTATTAAGAGAATTTTATTTATTAACATACATTGACTGACTCTGTAATTTAAACAAGAGTGAATTCATCCTGAAAGTGATTTGGAATATCTGTGGAGTAAACGGTTTGTTCATTTTAATAAAACGTGATCACTCTAAGGAGTCTTTTACGAAGGAGTGGAAATTAACTCAGACTGAGTTAAAACCGCTCGTTTTAAGAGTGTAGGACGCAGATTGTTTTCTTTTATTTCTTTTAACCACTCAAAGAGTGAAATTCACTCTATAGGAATGCATTTTCGGCACGAAGGAGTGGAAATTAACTCAGACTGAGTTAAAACCGCTCGTTTTAAGAGTGTAGCAGATTGTTTTCTTTATTTTTTAACCACTCCGAAAAAGAGTGAAATTCAATCCTTAGGAGAAGTGCATTTCGGCACGAAAGGAGTGGAAATTAACTCAGACTGAGTTAAAACCGCTCGTTTGTTTTAAGAGTGTAGTGTTTGTATTGTCCAATTGTGTTACAGACAGTTACATGTGGTGAGAGTTGATTTTCTGAACTCTTGTACATAAAAAAAATTGACATAGAAGCAGAATAAGTGTTGAAAAGAACTTAAGAGTGAAGATAAGTTCCAATACTCCAAATGTTGATATTTTAATCACAGGCAAACAACAACAAGTTTCACACTAAAAACTATAAAAGTATATTTTGTATGACGATTAATTTTTTGCTGAGTTTGTGCTATTTTTTATTTGCATGTTTTTAGACCTGTAGGTAATAAATAAAACTGTAAATTAATACTATTTTAATCTTTTTTTTATTTTCTCCTTTATTATAAGCATGTTATATATAAATAAATATCTAACCATTAAATATGAAATTTTCTCAAGAATTTAATTCAAAAAGCCTTTGATCACCTTTAGAAGAGTAAATATTATACGTTTATTAAAATATTTAGGTCTGGTGGTAAGCCAAAATTTTTAAAAAGTCAAGTGGTACGCATATGCAAAAAGGTTGGAAACCCCTGGTTTAGCGTATATTGTCTTAGATGAGGTAGTACCTAAGTTTATATGTTCTGAGATCCAAGCATATAGTCAACCACTTATTTGAAAATTTTTAATTTGAAAATATCTCAATTTGTCATATTTTAAGATAAAGTAGATATTAAGTAGTTTATAGTAAAAACTAGGCAGGTGCAACACCAGACTTTCTCAGTTACCACTTAATAAATCAATGAATTTAAAGTTACACAAATCCTGCAAGACCTGCCTACTTTAGATGAGGAAGTATCTAAGTATATGAGCTTACATCAAAACACGTAGCCACTTATTTGAGGAAAATTGAATTCCTCAAAAATTGTCCCATTTTAAAATAAAGTAGATATAAGGTAGCTCGTAGTTAAAAATGAAAGAGTATAATTATTTAATTATTTTTATTACGTAACGCTTTTTCCTGATGACAATTTTATAATAAAGATAATACGCAAAATGCTTCGATTGAAATTAAAACAATGTTTCTAAAATTAGTTTGCTTCCTTTGGAAGATAAATTGTACTACAATTAAATTTTTGTTTAATAAATGAAAGTATAAAATTTTAATTTTTAAAGTAACTCGCGACATTCCTCTAGACTTAAAATGCATTGTTTTGAAATCAAATTTTAATGTATATTCATTTTAAAAATAAATAAGTAGGTTTGTTACAGAATCTGTCACTTAAACCGCTTCCACACAACATTTGTGCTCAACAGGAAACACTATTTATACACCACAGAAAGAAATTCGCCAAACAGCGCCTTTAGCTAGTTGTAATTCCAAAATTAACTAATTTCTTTAATCTTCTTTTGCAGATTTAATAATTAATCTTTATCGTTTGCTAATTTTTTTTTTGAAGTTCGAAGAATAATGATATATTTTTTTTAATAAATATCTTTTAGTAGCCACCAGTTTACAGTTCGAAAAATAAATTAATAAAATTGATGTGTTAAAAATAAAAGCGAAACTTTGCATATTCTTTATGCAAAGTTAGAATTCTGCAAAAATAAATTTATTTTAATTTATTGTCTAAAAGAATTAACCAGTTTCTCCGGAGCGAATTGTAGGAAAGGCAATGGTGATTTTAATTTATCTAAAATTAAATTCTAGTGTTACATGCCAGGTTATACTATAAAAGCTTTTAAATGAGCATTAAATTTTGAAGTTTTTTAAATAATTGAAGTACTTTGAATTCGAATTCTTTTCTGAAATTTTCAATGTATTCTAATTTCGATGCGCTGAATTTTTTGACGTATCACATTTGTCCGTAGCATTTGTAGTTTGGGCTATGAAAGTGGGTGACGGACAGACAGACGGACTGAACGATTATAATACCTTCCACTTTTTACGTTATAAACGTAGTGTGGAAGCTAAAATAGGTGTGACACCTAGTTTTATTCGAAAATGATACTTTTTTTCAAATTCTGCCTCACAGCTAAAACTGAAGATTATGTTGCCAAGGTTTAAAAAACTATAAATAAAAGATTTTGCTACCCTACTCGTCAAATTTTGTTGAACGCTGAAAAATCTTTCCAAAAAGCTTTTATGAATTCACTTCACGTCAAAAACCCTTTTTTTCCGCAACAAAAAAACGCATTTTGACCTTTTCACTAGTTGGTTTTTCGAAGGAAAAAAAAAGTTTTGAAGTACACTTGCGAAATTTTTTTTGAATTGAACGAAACTATTGTTTTCATTTGTTTGGAATATTTTTTAATGCTAGTATTAATTTCTTCCCAATGGCAACACAAATAAAAGGCGCTCTTTGTTTTTTTCACATAAATGTTGTTCTTAGTGTCATGGTGTTTTTTTATGCCTGTGTAACAAAGAATTCTACTTTTTGTTAGAAGCATTTATTCTTTGTAATGAAGATATTTAATTTCTTTATTTCAAATTTGCCAAATTTCAGTGAAAACATTAAGGGCCATCCATAAATTTCGTGAGGTGGTTTTGCAGATTTTTTTTGCCTCCCCCCCCCCCCCACTCCCTTGGTAAGATTTCATGAGAATTAGCTTGTAGCTTGTCTATCTCCTCCCTTCCCAAATCTCACGTGATATACAGTCCCTGGACAAATTATTACACGCACTGCAAGATTTCATGTAAAATATTAATTACCGGGTGATATTGTAACGTTTTATTATTTTAAATTGATTTGTTTTTTTATATTATCAATTACCGATTTATTTGACATAAATAAAACAGCATTCATTTAGGAAGCATAAGTTTATTAAGTTTTAAAGAAAAGTGACATAAATGTTAGTAAAAGTCAATATTTAGTGGAGCCACCTTTAGCCGCTATCAAAACTTTAATTCTGCGCGGCATGCTATCAATGCAAGACTGTACCGTCTCCTGCATTTGAGGATGATGATTCCACACATAAATAATCTCATAATAAATAATTAATATAAATTAATCTTAATCATAATTATCTTAAAATAAATACAAATATATAATCTACAACAATTCTTTCAAATAAAAATAAATAATATTGTAGTTTAAATATACCATTATTGCATAAAAACTCGTAAGAAACATAAAATTACTAAAAAAAAATACAGAGCGTCTAATAATTTGTCCAGGGACTGTATATATATATTTTAATTCGTATATGTTTTGTAAAGAGTTTCATTTATTTGAAGACTAGTTTTAACTTCTCAATTCTATTTTCCAATTTCCTTAAATCACCATTGCCACAAAATAATAATGCGATAAACGAAAAGTAAAATTAGATGAGAAAGTAGAATTTATTTTTATGATACAAGTCAGTTTTTAATAACTTAATATGTGTATCGAAATATTATTCTTTGATAGTTTCCAAAATTTGTTTCGAAAAAGGCATGCGTTTTTTTATATTTTGAAGCAAACGTAATTTTCATTTACATTTAAGAATTTAATAATAATGTTTAAATAATATTTATTCCTTTTGACAGGTTTTTTAAAAATGGTATTTAAAAATCAAGTTTACTTAGGTTTTGAAGGTGATTTATTATTGCATGTTGGTATGAAAAGTTTCGCTTCGATTTAAGAACAAGAATATTACATTTATTCTTCGGAAAATCTTTTCCGCCTTCCTACTAAACTTTTTATTTTACTCTGTTCCCAGTGGCAACACTTTTTCCCCCTACTCTGACCAAAGTCCGTTTCTCGTTTACTTATTTATTTCGAAAGCCCCTGGCGATTTTGGAGACATTATGGCACAAAAAAACGAGAAAAAAAATCCCAGATTTTTGTTTTTTTCCTGGCAACAGACTCCAGACTCAAGAACCGTAGAGAGGGGATAAGAAAAAAAAACCACTGAGTAACAGGATTTTTTTTTTCTTTTTTGGAAATGCTTATCACAAAATCAATAAATACGTAAGCTTTCGGCAAGTATAAAAAGATGGAAAAAAGCGACGTTTAATGCTGGGTAAACTTGAAACAAGTACTGAATTGTTTTCTTCTTAGTTTGGGAGTATTTTTAGACGTAATGAATGATACATCGGCTTGCTTTAGAGCAACATGTTGGACTAAGGCTAATGGAAGGGAGAGTTTGAAAGAGCTGCAAAAAGATTTTTTTTAAGAGTTACGGTCAGGTCCTATAGACCAAATACATTAATTTAAAATCTTACTTACTATTATACTGTGGAGCCCAGTCGATAAGTCGCTTACCTTACATGCGAAAGGTCCCAGGTTCGGGTCCAGGGCATCGCCAAAATACTGCCGACCTATAACGGCTCCGTGCAGCCCAAAAGTCCGACGAATAATACCCCGTGTAGAGGGAGTGCACGTAAAAATCCTCAAAGTCCACCGCTGGTACGATGTCGCCTAAGGTTGCGTGGGTGCAATCAGGTGTCGCTCGTCACTGACTTGAGGTTCTAAATCACGCCGTCGCAATAGCCTCGTGTACTCTTGCGACGTAATTCAAACTACTACCAACCTCTTGACTATGATTGTTGGACCAGTCGATAGTCGTTACTACATGCGAAGGCCAGTTCGGTCAGGCATCGGTAATATGTCCTCATACACGTTGTGCAGCAAAAGTCCGACGAAATAAACCGTGTAGAAGGGCAAGGTTAAATATCTCCAAGTCCGCGCGTGTACGAGCGTAAAGATTGCGTGGTCCTACTCTGGTGATCGCTCGTCACTGACGGTTCCAAAGTATTCCGCGCCCTTAGCGTATTGTGCGATAATTTGGCACGTAACGACATTAAACGTCCAACTCAATACAGCAGAGAAGCTTCCAAACTCAGCGCAGACGGAAATTGACGACTGTCCAGGCCGAAGAGAAACCAGTTCGGACGCATTCGGAACCCTAAAATTGTGGTCAGCCGTGAACGAGTGGTTCCGAACAGGTTTCGAGACTGGTTGTCTTCATCTTCGGAACAACGTCACTCGGAACTATGACGTCAAAATTTCCGTCCCCGAGCTGTTTGGGAAAGCTTCTTCGGCCTTAGTAGTTGAGTAGGCCGTGCATTAAATCGATTTTCTCTATATTTATGGAGATTTTTTGGGTACTTTTTGCAATTAATTCAAATAAAATTTATTATTGGTTGTTTTCTTTGTGATTCATGATATTTTAATTATTTATATTTTTGCCTGATCCTTACTACCAAATTTTTTTTTCAAATAAACCTTTTCAGTGAAATTTTGTGACTCAAAATGTCTAAACTTTTGAGACGCACTATAACTTTCTACTATAAACTAAAATGTTCAAGTGTTTCAACAACACAGAGACCAAAGTAGCTGATTTATTAATTGCATAAAAAATGGCATGACAAATGGGTCAAGCAAAATGTTGGATGTCTTTCGTTAACTTTATAAATTTGCATTTAAAGAAGTTGTTAGAATGGACAAATTATAATGATAAACAGACAGGGCTTGTTTTTTTTTATTCGCAGCACAATTTTTTTTATGTTTGAAAACCTGAAATTCCATTAAATTTACAAACCTCTCAGCAATTTTTAAGATGCCAATTTATTTAAAATTACTTGCTAAACATACTTTTAAATATATTGTTGTTGTAAAAACCATGATTATATTTTTTTTTCAAATATACGTGTAATATTTCATTTAATAGTAAAGAGGTTTAAATTTAAGTAGTTATTTCATTAGGTAAGAAAAATACTAATAACACTACATTAAAAAGAATTATCCGAGGAGTTAAATTATTATTTTGTAAGAGTTTTTAAAATTGCCATAATAGCCGACCGATGCTAATGTATTTTGAAATGTTATAAATTAAAAGTTATAAGAACAAGAATCATATTTCCCTATTTTAAATTTGTTTTATTTAGTGTTATTAACATTTTTACACCTGTTGAAAAAGGACTTGAATGTTGAAGCAATATACCGGGTGGTTATAAAATAACGCTCGCTAATTGGAGTGGTCTGTAGCTTGAATGAATAATCCGAATGCAACAAACATCGAGACACTTCCTAATCAAGAAAGGGGGAAAAGAATGGAATCATAAAAAAGAAACTCGTCTCTTGACCAGGATTCCAAATTACGAGGCGTTATTGGCTGTGTTATCGTAATTGACCATAATTGGCTACGCCTCGTAATTTAGAACCCTGGTCAAGAGACGAGTTTCTTTTTTATGATTCCATTCTTTTCCCCCCTTCTTGATTAGTAAGTGTCTCGATGTTTGTTGCATTCGGATTATTCATTCAAGCTACAGACCACTCCGAATAGCGAGCGTTATTTTATAACCACCCTGTACTTTCACAGAAGTAAGGATTTCAAAATTAATATATATAATTACCTAAAATATGAATCTATTAAATTTGAACTGGTTTGCAATAGTTATGTTTACTTTTCTATTTTTCAGGTAAGAAAACTCCCTTTCCAAGTACATTTGGAATACTTCTGTTTAGAACTTCATAACATTTCGTAGAACTTTTGCTACTGGTTTTATCCATACCATTCTAACACCAATCACATACCAAGACTTAAAGTAAGTTAAAATCAAATAATTAATATTAAATATTTAAACCCTTCCGAATCTTTACTTTCACAAGGGTCTATGGGAAAGCACTGAAACTTCTCAAAGTGTCAGCATCCAATAAAAAAATTAATGCTGACATCAGTGATGTGTGTGTGGGGGGGGGTGGGGTGGGAGGGGTGATTATAATATCCGGGGGGGAAGGTGAAGGGGTACATACGAAGGCAACTGGCACAAAGTAAAGTTTACCAAACGTACAATAAGTCCCCGTATTATGGGTACACCCGTGCAACGCCGCTTACATAAAGCTAGTTGTTTATAATTATTAAAAAAAAATCATCCGATTGAAATATTGTTTACTGTCTCGATTGTTGTGATAAACTTTTACATAAAAAATACTATCTGAAGTTTATGGTTGAAATAATGCGGAATAATTAGTTGAGTACTGTGTCCCCGTAAGACGTTCGCTGCGGGTGATGCCTTAAAGCAGGGGTTCCCAACCGGTGGTACGAGGGAAAATTTCAGGTGGTACGCTCGGACCAACATAATCCTATTAATAGCTTCTGTACGCATGAGCAGTGAGCACGCAAACATATTACTCATTATTTTAAACATTAACAATATTTTAAAGAGAAATCTTTAATTAACTTCTGGGTCGGATGTAAAACCTAGGTACCCTTTGATCTTCCGGCAAGCTCTGTACTCCCAATGTTGATGTTTTAATCACAGGCAAACCACGACAAGTTTCGTACTAAAGACCATAAAAGTATATTTTGTATGCTGATTAAATTTTTGCTGAGTTTATACTGTTTTTTTTTTATTTGTATGTTTTAGACCTATGGGTAATAAATAAATCTATAAATTAATACTATTTTAATCTTTTTATTTCTCCTTTATTATAATCATGTTATACATAAACAAATATCTAACCTTTAAATATGAAGTTTTCTCAAAAATTTAATTCGAAAAGCCTTTAGAATGCTTTTAGAAGAGTAAATATTATAAGTTTTAAAAAAATATTTAGGTCTGGTGGTACGCCAAAATTTCTCAAAAAGTCAAGTGGTACGCAGGTGCAAAAAGGTTGGGAACCCCTGCCTTAAAGCATCAAGAACTAACGATTCGATAATGATATTCTTAAGGAATGTAACGCTCCAACAAAAACTAACACACCGAAAGTGTTAAAGGGTTGATTCCAAAGGCAATGGACAACTTGAACGGCCAAGCCCACAGTGACGTCACAGCCACGTCAACCGTTGACTTAAACCTTGCAAACCACCTGGAAGCTTATTCGTCTAACCGGCCACGCCTATGATGACGTCATAGCAATGTCAATGATTCTTCTATTTCCCAAACAAACCACTCCCCAACCCCGTTCGAATCGTCCATTGTCCAAAGGAACGCTTACAGCTTTTGCCGCTACTAATTGGCTGTCTCGTCAATCAAAAAAAAATACCAATCAGCAATCTGAAAATCTGTCAGGAATCCATCAGCCTTTAGGCTCGACAATCACAGCATCTAATTACCAGTAAAGCCTAGCCTTCTCCGTAATCGTAGCGTCCTTCACGATTGCTACACTGCTTTAGAAAAATAGCTATATAAATACGCTAATGCTATATGCATTAACATAACTTTAACGTAATGTGACGAGTGCGATAAAAATCGTTACCTTAGGAAATCAGAACTAAGAATTCGATAATGCTATTCCTACGACATGTCACGTGGCAACAAAAACTAACGCAGTGAAAGTTTTAAAGGCTAAATTCCACAGTAATTGTCGGAGGGAACACTAACAACTTTTTTATAATTTCGTGCAAAAAAAAAACTTTTACGCACTAGTGCGACAAAGTAAATAAGAGCATCTGATTGCTTTTTTTTTAGTTTTAGTTTGTTAATTATCGTCGCACTAGAGCTACACGAGGGCTATTGGCGACGGGCGTCATAATTTCGAACCACAGTCAAGTGACGAGCCGACACCTGAGTTGGCACCCAACGCAACCGTTAAGGGCGACATCGTACGCAGCGTTGGGACTTTGGAGCGTATTTTAACGTGCACTCCCTCTACACGGGGTATCATTCGTCGGATATTTAAGGCTGTCTGATTGCTTTAAAATTCTTTATTCGAGCGTGATATTTTATTCGACGGCTTTGTGATTGGTGTAAAATTCTTTATTTGAACGTGATTCTTTATTTGGCGTCTTATTTCCAATGCCAATCTCAGAAATACTTTTTGCACGTCATTTTAAAATAATAATTAATATAAATAATCCCCTTCACATCATTTGAACGTGATAATAAAATAATTAATAAGCCAATCAATAAATGCCAATTTATTAAATACTTTTTTTGCACGTTATTATAAAAAAAAATAGTGTATGACAACACGTTGAAAATAGCCTTTTTTAAACTCGTGAATTTATTTCACTCGCTCGTGAAATAATTGATTCAACTCGTTTTAAAAAGCCTTACTTTTCACACTAGTTGCATAATAGTTATTTATGCAACAGAAATAATGACACGTGTTTTAAAAAGTTTACTTTTCACACGTGTTTCATACACTATTTTTTATAATTACGTGAAAAAAAATCATCTCATTGGTTCAAAAATAATTCACGCGCTAATTTTTTTACGTAAAGAAGATCGGCATCGATAAATCTCTGGAACTACAAAAGGCAAACTTATTTTTTAGTTTAAAGTCAAACATTTGAACATGGATACTGATTCAAAAATAAAAAAATAATAACATTCACGCTCATAATATTTATATATAAAGCAGATCAATAAATTTCTGGATTTTATGAATATTATGAAATAGAAATTTTACTTGAAATGTTGGCATCTTATGAAAACAGTGAAAAAAAAGTACTTTTTTTCACTGCTTTTGGGTGAAAAAAAGTAATTTTTTTATCACTAAAAAGTATAACTTTTCGCACGTGTCTGATATTAAGTATCATTAGTGTAAAAATCGGATTTTTTTTCACGCAATTATAAAAATAACTATTACGGTGGATAATTGGTCGGTATAAATCTGACTGACCAATCAAGTCGTAAAAAAAAAGTGTCTGAAACCTTGACACGGTCTTGACTTTCAGGAACCATAGAATTAAGCCTTTAGGCTGGACAATCACAGCATCTAGTTACCAGTGACGCGAATCTAATGAACATACCGGATCACCCAACAGCGTTAATGCATCATCTGTCGCTTTAACGGACGCTGATGAATAATCAGCAGAATTGATGCTTAATGTGGAATTAATTTCGGGATTGCCCGGGATCCATCTGTCTTTGTTGAAGTCCAGTCAAGTTTGGAGGAATCTTCTGATGAATCGCGCCTATCATGCGGAATGTCCCAGGTTCGGCTCCGGGCATCGCCAAAATAACTGCCGACCTATAAAACGGCCCGTACAGCCAAAATGTATACCCCGTGTAGAATAATACCCCGTATAGAGGGAGTGCACGTTAAATATCCTTCAAAGTCCTAACGCTGCGTACGATGTCTCCCTTAACGGTTGCGTTGGGTGCCTACTCAGGTGTCGGCTCGTCACTTGACTGTGGTTCTAAAATACGACGCCCGTCGCCAATAGCCCTCGTGTAGCTCTAGTGCGACGATAATTCAAACTAAACTAAACTCTGGTGAATCGCGTCTCTCCTTGTGCATCCACCATCTTGGTTTTGAGGTTAGCGTGTCTATATAAACGACTCTGTCTACAAGTCGTGACGACCTTGGCGGAAAGAAAACCGGCGCTTCAATAGGGACATGAGAGTATTAAAAACTATTTGCCTGAATGGCTATGGTGCTGGGGAGCCCAGTCGGTAAAGAGATTGCTTTGCATGCGAAAGGTCTCGGGTTCGGACCCGGGCGTTGCCAAAACAACTCTCAACCAATAAGCGGCCGAAAATCCGACGCGTAATACCCCGTGAAGATGCATTATGAGTTAAATATATTTCAAACTCTCGTAATCGCGTACAATGTCGCCCTAAGGCTATGTCCTGACTACGCCACAAAAGCAACAAAATTTGGCGACTTGGCAGAGTCAACCACCATGCTATTGCATTGCTTGGCGCGCTTGGCGGTCGCCAAATTTTGTTGCGTTTGTTGCCTTTGTGGCGTTTGATGTCGTAGTGAGGACATAGCCAATGAGTCTTTCACAATGGGAATGTTTCAGATGATGTAACGCTCTTGTTTTTATTTTTCCGTGTACGGGTTTCATTGGTTGTTTCACTTTCACTCTCAAAATGACCGAAGAAACTATTTTTTCCAACGCAAGCTTTCTTTCACAAATGATTTGAACAACCAACAACACAGCGAAAAAATTAGCATTTAAAAAATTCAATAAGTAAAATATTCTTAGAAAACTCTAAAAACTAAACTCTCGGCGCAACAGCCCATTAGTGGGCCAAGGCCTGCCGTGCCCATTTCAGCTTCTCGTGACCTAGGGCTCCGGGGTGCTAGGCATATGTCCCGGTAAGGTGGTCAGCCTCACTCGGAACCCCCAGTGTTTAGTTCCCAAGCATGCTTGGTCCCCATTATATCGACCCACTCAAGGAATGAAAGGATCTTAGAAAACTCACTTTCGCGAATATCGAAACAAAAGTAATTCCGGAGAAAAAATGAAAGCAAGACCACTGGAGCTGTTGCCATTGATGACGTGAAACAACCCCATTGGCTTGTTTCGGATTACGCTTTTCTTTCCAGCTTTCATTCCTGTACTTCCTTCATCGGTGCTCTGTTTCCACGTGACATTGATTCACTAATAGAAGCTAAAGAATTTATTTTCATTCAGCTTTTCTGTTTCAACCATAGATATCACAGTTAAAGTATTAGATTGGCAAGATCACGTGACCTCCAATGCTAACGACGGGACGCGCATGGAGACCAGAACGAGAGGGCAAATGGGCCAGTGTTGCCACCACATTAAGGAGAAAAATACTACGAAAAAATACCGTTTAATTCTAAAATTCCAAAAAAAAATACCATAAAAATACTTAATAGCGTATCACGTTTTTTTTGTTTTAAAGTCACTAAAAATATTCCAAAATGCAGCTAGTATTTTTATGGTATTTTTTTGTAATTTTAGAATTAAACGGTATTTTTTCGAAGTATTTTTCTCATTAATGCGGTGGCAACACTGGTCCATTTGCTTTCTTATTCTGGTCTCCATGCGCGTCCCGTCGTTAGCATTGGAGGTCACGTGATCTGCCAATCTAATACTTTAACTATGATATCTATGGTTTCAACTCAAGACCTGAAACGTGCCTATGAAGGCTTGTGGCCGTATTTCTAGCCTCAGTACAGACCGAATGCCTCGTTGTTGTTACTAATGCCACTCGGGAAACCCAAGCTCTTCCCGCGGAGCGGGCAAGGATTAAGGCAAATGGGTGCGTTTCCTGAGGAGAGATACCCGAGTAGAGACTACACGGCAGGAATCCGTCTTGGTATCGTGCTGACAGATGCTGCCATCTATCGCCACCTCCGCAATTTAGACATGTCCCTGAAGGGGAGGGAAATAGTCTCCAGGGAACTGTACCCGTGGGAAACTGCGCAATGACCGACCACAGGACTTTCGGACCCACAGATTTAACGAGCACGTACTCCACATGTACTCGGTGGGTCTTCAGTGGTATCGGGACTCGATCGCGGGACCTTCCGATTCCGAGAACGGGGCCTTAACCACTAGGCTATCCACGGCCACGAATGCCTCGTAATTTCGTTTGTTCCCCAGTCAAATAACAAGGTCAATGAACGCACGAGTAGAAAATTATGTAGATACAGTTTCAAAAGCCTATACACATACTAATTTGTCGGGCCATCTGTTAACCGAAACTCTAAGCTTCAAAGACCACGCACTTATCTCTCATCTTAAACAACTCTATAGAACTCGGAAGATTCATAAAAGGAATAACTATGATACATAACTAGTCAAAGACTAAAGTTCTAAGTGCCTGACACCGGAAATTTCTGCGAATTCTAACTACTGCGTGCAAAGAGGTCAGAACTAGGTGAAAATGCTGCATGGTCGGATACGTATGGAAAAGGGGTTTGCCAAGCGAATCCGTTGTTAGCTTAATTTATAAGCCCAGATAAGTTTTTGGCGAATAAGTTGGCGGGAGTTTACGTAGGTTCCTTTCGATAAGCTAAAAGTTATAGTTGAAGTCATAGTTTCCTTGCACAGAAGCCACGACCATGGGCGGAGCTATAAAACGCGCAGAGCAATCAGATGAAGCGGAAATTTCAGCCGTTTTATTTTGTCTTCATCTGATTGCTCTGCGCTTTTTATAGCTCCGCCCATGGTCGTGGCTTCTGTGCAAGGAAACTATGACTTTAACTATAGTCACTAAATGTAAACTTTGCTAACATAGATTGTCGTAAACAATCTTGGTGATATGGCAACCAAAACTTGACTTGGGAAACGCGTTTTGTGTTAGAGGGCACAAAATTGGCAGTTCATTATCTCTGGTGGCGAAAAGAACGCGACGTCTGGACCTTGAAGCATATTTAACGTGCACTCCCTCTGCATGGGATAGTATTGGTAAGACTTTTTGGCTGCTCAGGCCGTTTGGAGGTCAACAGTTAATTTTAGCAATGCTCGGTCCCGAAGCCATATTTCTATTCCTTACATGAAAATACGACGCCCGTCGCCAATAGCCCTCGTGTAGCGCTAGTGCGACGATAATTCAAACTAAAACTATTCCTTACATGCAAATGACACATTGCCAGTGACGTCACCACGCCTTCACGCTGCCCATGCAAACTTTCTAGAGTTTTTTACGCGTTCGTTCTTCGTGTTAGCTTTGCGGCTTCGTGTTATACACTGTTAAAAATTTTGTGCTTGGTTTCACCATGATATTGGTTCCTAGTAGCTGCAGCGGCTGAATGGTGAAACGTTTCACCATATTTTTGGTATTCGGTTGAACCATTTCTCAGGTTTTTGTTTCCAAATCCAGAAAAATGGTTCAACCAAACACCGAAAAAAAGGTGAAACATTTCACCACTCAGCCGTTGCAGCTACTAGGAACCAATATCATGGTGAAAGCAACCAATATCATGGTGAAACCTGGCACAAAATTTTTAACAGTGTAGGTACATAAGAAAATTTTTATTTACAATGGAATTACCGAAATCTTAATTACAAATCTGAAATTACAAAACAAAGAAATTATAATTTTCAATGCAACTTGGAAGACATTTAAACGTTAGTGCAAGCTGTAATTTGTTTTACTAACACAGTGACGCGTTTATGGATGTTGGGGCCATAGGCGGCTTCCGAATTTGGGGCCCCTCGCTCCCCCTCCCCCCCCCCCCCCAAACAGAAATTAGAATTTAAAAAATCTTAATACTTGTACAAATAAAAAGCATGATGAAGAATGAACCAGTTTGTAAATTGGGATTCTTCCCTCCACTTTTTTGGAGCATGAAATGGCTAGTGACGCAATCGGGGCTGAAAAAAAGAACTTATATTTACATACTTATTTTCCATTTACAACTTTTTCTTTCTTCATTTTCTTTTTGCAAATTCGTTTTATCACCTTGTCGAAATCAAATTTTTTTTGTTTCATCTGATTCGATGTTCAGAATCGCTAAGGCGTATCTGTCCAATCATATTTCTCTGCATATTCTTTATTCTTTTTAGTGCAGAGGTGACAATTCGGTGGTCAATTATTATTTATTATGTTTGTATGCAAACAGTTGTAAGTCTAGGTATTTGTTATTATTTTGAAATTTAGGGGCCCTAGCAATCTTGGGGCCACAAGCGGCCGCTTCTAACGCCTATTGGTAAACGCGTCGCTGTACTAACACGACTATTTTACAGTGTCCTACTGACCGTCAAATGTAAAATACATACGCCTATTTGTATGCTTAAAGAATAGTACTTAACTAAAAGATTTCTGAACATTAAAAATATTCGTGGTAAATAAACAAAAGACGAATTATGGCATTAGTTGTTTATCATAAAACCAAAACAGCTTTATAGCGTAATAACATATTTGGGGAAAGATTTGTTTTAACTTAATTGCAAAGCAATTTGGTGCAATTTGCACCTTAGTTGCCGAACCAAAACAATCAGTGTGACGTCACTAGGAGATGGACAATGATTGGTTACATTCGTTTCGGGTTCGCTCGGAAACATGACGTCACTGGCGAGGTGTCATTTGCATGTAAGTTTTAGTTTGAATTATCGTCGCACTAGAGCTACACGAGGGCTATTGGCGACGGGCGTCGTATTTTAGAACCACAGTCAAGTGACGAGCCGACACCTGAGTAGGCACCCAACGCAACCAATAAGGGCGACATCGTACGCAGCGTTGGGACTTTGGTGCATATTTAACGTGCACTCCCTCTACACGGGGTATTATTCGTCGGATATTTTTCACTACACAGGCCGTTTATAGGTCGACAGTTATTTTGGCGGTTCCCGGACCCGAACTTGGGACCTTTCGCATGGTAGGCGGACGTCTGACCGACTGGGCTCCCCAGTCCCTCATTTGCATGTAAGGAATAGAAATATGCGTCCCGAAGTAGGACCTTTCGCGTGCAAGACAAACGAATTATCAACTGGTCTGGAGAAGATGTCTTTGGACTGAAACTTGGGTGTATCATCGATTCGCCGACTATTTTAGGCTCAGGGCCGGATTTAAAGATTCGCCGCTCGTAGGCTACGATCGATTGGTCGCCAGATATAGTTTTCTCGGCTATTTTTTTTTTCATTCTGCATATTAGAATCATCTATGCACACTCTAAATCGAAAGCGAAATAATAGGCAAATTTTTTAAACTGTTCTATTTTTCTTTGAGTTTCCAAATCCGAGGGAGAGGGTGCAATGGACAAGTTGCATGAAACGCGAAATTAAGAATATATATGTTTTTCTGGTACATTAGAAGCTGCAGATTCCGAATATAAGGTTAAATATTCACAAATATGTTTAATTTCAACAAAAAATGCATTTGAAATTTGCCGAAAATGTACGTCACTGAAAACAGCACTAACGTCAACTGTTATGTTTTTGGCGATGTCTCGATCTATGCTTTAATACACTTTATAAAATAGTAAACCTTACAATTACTGCGAAACCTCATTAAAAGAAGAAAATATTATTTTTAACAAGTTCGTATCAAGGAATTTAAACAGCTTGTTCCAAGTTAGGTTGTTAGTTAAAATACACACACTAGAGCGCGTATGAGCTATTGCAGAACTATTGACTGTTGGATCTGATCGGCATAATCGGGTGAAATCGTTCATCGTTTGAAGAAATTAACTGGAATGAACATGACATGTTTCTGTAAAATAGCATAACATTTTTAAGAGTTTAATAAGGTGACGCACGTTTCACAGTTTCAAAAGCGATACAGTGAAACGTGATACGAAATAACACGCCAAGAACAAAAAAAGCCAACCGTGACGTCATCTGTTATGCTAAGAGAGGTTTAACAGGAGTGACGTATCACTAACTTTAAAAATGAATTTGAAAATAAATACATCTTTAAAAGCAGAAATACTCGAGTTTTAGAGGTTTTATAATATGCTTAATCGAATAAAAATGTTTCTGGAAAACTCTGTAATTGTCCATTGCCCTCGCTGCTACCATGTTTACTACTAAATATTAGTACTGTATATAAGTTTACGATTTACGCATTAATGTAAATTATTTGTTTTCTTTCGTAAAAATATTCGTATATCTTTAATAATTTTTATGCCGAATGCCGCTTTAATTGGACGTAAAATTTGCCGCCCAAAAAAATTTGCCGCTCTAGGCTACAGACTACTTAGCCTATTTAGAAATCCGGTCCTGTAATCAGGCTCCTTCATTAATTCCGTCGCCAAAACATCGCCATCTTACTCCCACCTCCACTAACTTCCACAAATTCGAACTTCTGCGACGTTCGAATAAGGCCAGGTGTGTGGAAGAGAAGAAAGAACGACCACATAATTTTCGGCGATTCCTTGTCCCCCTAGGGGTAACTTTCTCCTGTGATTAGCGATTCAGGTGCAGAACTCTCTGTAATCGACGATTAGGCAAGTTTTCCACGCCAATGGGAAGGAGGGGGGGAGGGGGTCAGGTAAGTGGCGATGAGCTTTGTAAAAAGTTTTGGCGCGAAAGAGGGAGGGGGGGGGGTAGAAAGAATGTTTGATGGCAGTCTAACATCGTCGGACAACTTAATTCGGCGGTTGCCGACTCATTAATTTTGTCGGGAGTTTTGTCGCCAACACGTTTGGGAAATCGCCAAAGTGTCCGTCCGTTCATAGTCAAAGGTTACAACTTTTCGCACGAAAAGTTTGATTTAAAGTTAGTCAACACTAGTTATTCAGAAGGGCTTTGTTTGTATTTTTTAATTCACGAGTTTAGAGCATGCGAAATAATTACAAATGTTATTCCGTATAATAGTTAAGTGTAACCACGTCGTGGAAATCAAGTTTATAAATTTACAATTGGTTCGTTTGAGTTAACGTAGTCCCTTCCAGCCAGGGTTGGCATGGTTTTTACTGCCCCCGCTAAATACCATGGTAAAAACCGGCATTTACCGAACTGGGAAAATGTTTTTCCCACCTAGGAAAAACCTAATTTTTGAAACAATTAATTACTAAATTTTATTTAATGGGATTAATTATAATAATTTTAATTTTGTATTTTAATATTAATATTTTTATATTAATATTTTTTGTATTTTATATTAATATTTTTTGTATTAATATTTTTTGTATTTTATATTAATATTTTTTGTATTTTATATTAATATTTTTTGTATTAAATATTTATCATGGACTTAACATTTTTAAAAATTGACAAATCTTCCTTAATTATTTTACATCTATATAATAATCATGTACTTTTGTTTATTATTTAAGTGTTCCCATCTGCGTAAACATAAATAATTATTAAAATATTGTCTGTGGTAAATATTCATTAAAATATTGTAGAGGATAAATAATTATTGAGTTATGTCTACTAAAGCTATAAATAAAATTAAATAACTTTTCTAGGCTTTGGCCAACTATAGTGGGTGACTTTTTTTGTGGAGATGAGGGGGATTAAAAATAGTGAGCTTAACAAGGGAGCCCCCGCCCCGACAGTAACACAATTGCAATCACAGCCAGAATACAAAGATTAGGATGTAAACAAAAAAAAAACTGATATTTAATTTTTGAAAGTTTTTTTAATTAAAAAGAATTTCCCTGATAAGGTATATCCCAGAAAGAAAGGTATTTCCCAGTTTTTCCCGGTACTTACTAGTTTTTCCCGCTGGGATGGGAAATATTAGTTTTGGACGGGAAAAACCCAACCCTGCTTCCAGCTGTCATTAATGTACTTCCTTCGATCGGTACTCCGATTGGTGATCGGTTCCTACGTGTTTCACCAATCGAGTCTCGAGGAAGAATTCATTTTCATTCAACCCTTCTGTTGCCACTCAAGACCTGCAACATTTGATTTTTTATTTAATATTTATGTTTTAATAAATGCTTTTGCACTTAAGCTGTATCTGGTTCGAAGGGTTTTTTTTGTTTGTAACCTGATTTCTTCTGGGAAAACGAACAATCTCAATCTTATATATAGTATTTAGTTTCATATTTTAAAGATCTCTTCTGTAGTCTTGAATTTGGAATCCAAAAAAAATTTATTTAAACTAAAAAAAAATAATCCTAACTTATTATTTGAGTTAAATGCATTTAAGTTAGTTTTTCTAAATGGAAACATGCTTTATCTATAGCCTTTTGCTCATTTCGGCTAGGTATCTCTTATTGCCCAACTGACTAATTCTGTGTCCTGACTACGACATCAAATGCCACAAATGCAACAAAACTTGGCTACCGCCAAGGGCGCCAAGCGATGCAATAGCATGTGGCTGACTCTGCCAAATCGCCAAATTTGTTGCATTTGTGACATTTAATGTCGTAGTCAGGACACAGCCTAAGATTAACTTTCGGAAATCCTATCATTAACTTTATAAGCGGAAAACTTCCAAGTTAAACTACTCTCAAATTTTAAATGTGTTAATAGAAAAAACAATTCAAACATTGGTTATCATAACTATTTTAAAGAACTTAATATTCAATTTGTAAGTACCTAATTTTCTCCTGATAATTCCTCTCACGCCAATTGGCGCAATCTTCCAAAATTGATTCCTAAAAAATAAAGTTCTTAACTAAAACAGTTTTTCGTGATCTTTCGGCTCGTTTACCGGTCATCGATGAAAAATAACGATTTCCTTTTTCTATTCCTCCGTCAACCAACTTTATTTTATTACAAGTTATTTCCTTCTACAATTTATCGCTTCCCATTTTGGCGAAAAGATGAAATAATCGGGGCGATTTACATTCGTCGCCATTTTTATATATCGCCAAGTCATTTTCGTAAATGGCTTCATCAAGCTTCGAGTGTTGAAGATGAATCGATTTAAAATCGTTTTTTTTTCTTCACCGATTAATTGCGTGGGTTTTCTTTTGGAGTTTTTTTTTTTTCTGAAGTAACATCCTATTATTTATTTCTGCAGCTGAAGATTAAATACTCGGGGTTGACAGTTAACGTGTTATTGCATGCAGGAGATTTTTTTTTAATTTTATTCCATACACTTTTTTTCTTGTAGGTGTTTTTGAAAAATTACAGCTTCATTGTGACAGTCATTTTTTTTTAAATCCTTCATTAAGTTTTCAGTGTATCTTGTAACCATAGATATCATAGTTAAAGTATTAGATTGGCCGATCACGTGACCTCCAATGCTAACGACGTTCCCGTCGTTAGCATGGAGGCCAAACAAGGGGGCAAAATGGCCAGTGTTGCTGCCACTTTAAGGAGAAAAATACTACGAAAAAATACCATCTAATTTTAAAATTACAAAAAAATATCGTAAAAATACTAGCTGCATTTCCGCATCTTTTTAGTGACTTTAAATCCTTTTCTAGATTTTTTTTTTTAATTTTAGAATTAGATGGTATTTTTTCGTAGTATTTTTCTCCTTAAAGTGGCGGCGCAACACTGGCCATTTTGCCCCCTTATTTTGGCCTCCATGCGCGTCCCGTCGTCAGCATTGGAGGTCACTAGATCGGCCAATCTAATACTTTAACTATGATATCTATGGTTTATTCATTCTTTTTAATGATTGTGGCGAAAGTAAGGTGCGAGGAGAGCGCCTGTCTTGTGTAACTTGACGACTGTTAGTTCCGTCAATAAATGTTAGGCATTTTTAAAAAGTTAAGTCTTTCAAATGGTGTATCAAATTTTAAACTTTTTTTCGTTATCAATCTCAGATTATGCACAGAAACATGCTTAAAAAATATTATTATTGATATTTACTCAAATCCATATAATAAATTCGAATAGACACATTGTTTATTAGTTTTTTGTTAGTATTCTTTACACTGATTGTGCGAAGTAAGTGCGAGGAAGCGAGTGTGTAGACTGACGACTCGTTAGTCTGTTAATTTCCACTCCTTTCCGGTGCCGAAAGTGCACTTCCCCTATAGGAGTGGATTTCACTTTTTTGCGGTGGTAAAAGAAATAAAAGAAAACAATCGACGTCTACACTCTAAAACGAGCGTTTTTAATCAGTCTGAGTTAATTTCCACTCCTTATCGTGCCGAAAGTGCACTTCCCCATAGGAGTGGATTTCACTATTTTTGCGGAGTGGGTAAAGAATAAAAGAAAATCGACGTCCTACACTCTTAAAAACGAGCGGTTTTAACTCGGTCTGAGTTAATTTCCACTCCTTTCCGGTGCCGAAAGTGCACTTCCCCTATAGGAGTGGATTTCACTCTTTTTGCGGAGTGGTTAAAAGAAACAAAATAAAACAATCGACGTCCTACACTCTTAAAACGAGCGGTTTTAACTCAGTCTGAGTTAATTTCCACTCCTTTCCGGTGCCGAAAGTGCACTTCCCCTATAGGAGTGGATTTCACTTTTTTGCGGAGTGGGTAAAAGAAATAAAAGAAAACAATCGACGTCCTACACTCTTAAAACGAGCGGTTTTAACTCAGTCTGAGTTAATTTCCACTCCTTTCCGGTGCCGAAAGTGCACTTCCCCTATAGGAGTGGATTTCACTATTTTTGCGGAGTGGGTAAAAGAAATAAAAGAAAACAATCGACGTCCTACACTCTTAAAACGAGCGGTTTTAACTCAGTCTGAGTTAATTTCCACTCCTTTCCGGTGCCGAAAGTGCACTTCCCCTATAGGAGTGGATTTCACTATTTTTGCGGAGTGGGTAAAAGAAATAAAAGAAAACAATCGACGTCCTACACTCTTAAAACGAGCGGTTTTAACTCAGTCTGAGTTAATTTCCACTCCTTTCCGGTGCCGAAAGTGCACTTCCCCTATAGGAGTGGATTTCACTCTTTTTGCGGAGTGGGTAAAAGAAATAAAAGAAAACAATCGACGTCCTACACTCTTAAAACGAGCGGTTTTAACTCAGTCTGAGTTAATTTCCACTCCTTTCCGGTGCCGAAAGTGCACTTCCCCTATTGGAGTGGATTTCACTATTTTTGCGGAGTGGGTAAAAGAAATAAAAGAAAACAATCAACGTCCTACACTCTCAAAACGAGCGGTTTTAACTCAGTCTGAGTTAATTTCCATTCCTTTCCGTGCCGAAAATGCACTTCCCCTATAGGAGTGGATTTCACTCTTTTGTCTTAAGAGTGTATACAAACACTGAGACTTAAAATAATTTGTTTCCTAAGCAAATATTTTATGGTTATGGCCCAAGGTGTCAGAGGAGAAGAAATATATATTTATCATAAAACACCTTTTTATAATACACCAACTATTTGTCCTAAAATCAATTATATCATATTGCTATTCCTCTAAAAAGCTTGTTAATGATATTTTAAATTTACAAAGTACTTTTTATTATTAACCTACGTTCATGCAAACTTTCTTAAACTGATTAAAAATTTATATTAACTAAATTATTTCTTTAAAACTAGCACATTACATTTAAAATAAACATATTATTAAATGTTTGTTTGTAGAAAGTTTGTTAGAAGAAAATATTTTCAGTAATTAAATAGATTGATTATCTCATAAGATTCTGCATTACAGACACACCATTTTAATTTAATTATTGGATCTAGTTCATTAGAGAAATTTATTTCTCAAAATATTAGCACTAAAGACCAAAAAAAAAAAGTAATGGCCTCACATTGTATCAAAAAAATTAATTACGTCATAATTAATTTATTTCATTCGGCTAAATGTACACTTTTACTTTCAAAGAAATTAATTAGCTCGCATTAAACAGTGAAATTAATCTATTACGGCAGTTTTTTTTCTTCCGGTTTTCTTGTGCATTATTTACAAAACATAATTTAGTTAATTGTATTTCTCATAAAAAGGACGAAGAAATAGAAAAAGTCCCAAAAAATGAATTTTTATTGAAAATGATTTAATTTGCTATGTACATTTCATTAATGAGATTTTTTTTACTTCCTTTTTATATTTCAAGAGTTGTTTTTCACTGAATTTCTCGTTAATATTTTTTTAATGAATCAACTTAATTAAATAATTTTAATTAAAATATTTTCATAAAAAAATTTGATTGAAGCTTTCTGGAAAATAATTAACAGTATTGTATGAATCAATTAGTCTGGAGAAAGTCAAGCAAAATTTAGAAAAAAATAAATATTTTTAAATATTAATCACCAATTAAGTCCCTAAAACCTAAATTTATTTCAGCTCGTAAATTACGATTTAGTATAATGGTCATATGACCTTAACAACAAAAAAAACTAGTAATGGGCATGTTTCAAGTAATATGTGGCAACAGTAACAGCGCTTTGTTTTCATTCTTGATCCGTCTAGAATTACTTTTGTATTGAACAATTACAATATTTTTACCTAACTGAACTGAAATGTTGTATGCAAACTTTTCTTTCAGTAAAACTAAAGCCTTTCTCCGTTCGTGAAGGGGCCGTAGTGAGCCTAGTGGTCAGCATCTCGGTCTCGGGATCGGAAGGTCCTGCGATCGAGTTCCGGTACCACTGAAGACCTACCGAGTATATGCGGAGTACGTGCTCGTTAAATCTGTTGGGTCCGAAAGTCCTCTAAGTTCCCATACCAAATCAATACCTTTGGGGGGTGACAAGCCAATTCTGGGGATCCTCTAGTTGGCCTCTGTCTCTAAAAATTAGATGGATCCACTTATGTGTGTGTGTTGTCTGTTGTGTCTGTCTTACTTGACGAAGGTTTATAAGCGGGTCTCTGACCAAGCACACAAACCTGAATATATATGTCTATATGTCTACCAACCGTTCGTGAATCACGTTAAGTTGCTGTTCCACAATTTCCCTCAATTTCTCCACATAAGTCAACATAACTTCTAAACCGACTCTTTCCAGCAACATGGACGTTTTGGAACTGCTTTGCGTACTTAAAATGTAATCGAATAAAAACCGATAAAGTTTAATAAATAGAAGGAACAAAAACAAGTTGTAAGTTAAGAACTCTTGAAAACAGCAGAAATAAATCATTTGAGAGCTTAATCGAAACAACCAATAAAATCGCAGGAAATGCAAAAATGAAAACGGGATAGTTACATCATCTGAAAGAGCTATATTAATCTGGCCAACTGAAGTTATTAAATCCTAGTTTCTATGCAGAAAAAAAACAATCGGATGCATCGAATGGTTAAATAATAATACCTTTATTTAGTTATAAAGTTTTTCACGTCTTTCTTTCTACAATAACAAGTAACCTTTCTTAGCTTGATAACAGACCAGAGCAAATTTGTTCAAAACCAACCAAACAATGGACTTTTTTTCCCGCCATATTTCGTTTACTCTTTAGGCTAATCTTGTGCGTATATTTACATGCTTGTTAAAATGGCACAGGTCAATTTTCAAACTTTACAAGAGAGCTTCCAATCAACAAGCTTTAAGGCTGCCGGTTTAAAAGTAAATGTAGTACAAACAAGTTAAATCAACGGGCCTGTTTCTTTTCTGGAGTGGCATCAGTTCCAGCGGCGTTATTTTCATTCTTGGGATCATGGTTGTTTTAGACAATACAATATTTTCTTTCTTTTACTAAAACTAATATTGTGCACGTGCTTTTCTTTCAATAGAACTATAACTTTTTTCTGTTCTGAACACGTAAAAATTTGCTGCCCAATAATTTCGCTTAATTTGTCCGCTTAAGACAAAATAACCATTTGCGCGTAAATTAATGTAAAATTGAACACAGCCTACGAAAAAAACGCGCGTTGACAGCGAAACCGAAACGTCCAATGAAATCAAGGAAGAAAAATGAAAACCGTAGAGTTTCGTCATCTGAAACAACACAATAGCCAGATTTTAAAAAAAAAAACACACAAAATGTAGCAAAGTAAATAATACCAATAACCCGAATTTTTTTTATGTACACTCTTAAAACGAGTGAAATCCGCTCCTATAAGGGGAAGTGCATTTTCGCACCGGAAAGGATTGGAAATTTACTCAAACTGAGTTAAAACCGCTCGTTTGTTTTAAGAGTGTAGAAAAGTCTGGAAATCAAATCTTAAAAGAATCGTAGGAAATTGTATTGTTTGTTTTTAATTCCCTATCACTCAAGATTTTTTAAAACACCAATTTAAACGCCAATAGCCCTCGTGCAGCTCTAGTGTGACGATATTTCAACGCGAATGGATCGAATATCTTAGGAAAAGTGTTTGGACGTGGCTCTATGAATTTTGTTGGTGCATGCAACCATTTGTATATTTAAAACTTCATAAAAAAAATACATGACATATTATAACTTATAATCCCCTCAAAATCTTATATTTTGTACCCCAATTAAACTTAATAACTTAAATAACCTTTTTCACGTATCTTTAATATCACTTATTAATATCTTTAACATCCCAACAACAGCGTCACCGAGTCGCACCAAGTAACCGTTTCCACAGAAACTGTTTAGTCATCAAATATTTTACTGTGGCCTTAAACCTCTCTCCTAATTCATGATCAACCCTGATTGGTCAATCGAAGAACAAACATAATAATTAACTCCTATAGCTGTGTAACGCCACTTGTTTAATTAGACTTCGAGATGTAAGGTTGTGTGCTTTTTGGGGGCCGAGCGAACGGGCTCCGGAACTTGCCGTTCCCGTTAAATACTCTAAAATCTAGTCTCTTTACACTAAATTATCATTGGACGTCCAAGCGTAACCTCCTTTTATTTGAATGAACTAAATAAATAATTATTGCTCTCATGTGTAGTAGATGTTATTCTATTACATACATCCCAATCTTAAGAGGGACTGTCAGTCCCATAGAGCTAATGCATTAGTTTTGAAATCACAACTTTGGCAAAATAATTGGTTTGCCATGTTATCCCATTCTCACCAGGTATGGGAATCATCATAACATCCATTTAAAACAAAATTGAAAAGAAAATAACATCTGGTTATTTAATTATTAATTAATAAAGTTTTAAAATAGTGTCGCCATCTGCTGTAATTTTTGGCATTTTAAAACTTCAAAAATATATAATTAAATAGCTATATAACATTTTCGTTTCAAATTTGTTTCATTTTAATGTTATGTTGATTCCCATACCTGGGGAAAAAGGGCTAACATGGCAAAGCAATACTTCTGCGGAAGTTATGATTACAAAACTAATGCATTAGCTCTATGGGACTGACAATCCCTCTTAAAAATCTTTATTTGTGGCATTATGCCATTTTAACCCTTATCCCACTAGAACTTTTCGCTTTTGTTTTGTTTAATTCGGTCTTGCCGAGCAAGCAACTTGTAGTTTGTCATTATTATTATCGCCTACAGGAGGGTATCTTTTTTTTTTTTTTTAACTCCAAACCCTAGTAGATAAAAGGCCGGTGTCCAATGTTGTAACTCTGCTTATAGGCCCCTTTTCGAAGTAAACGCGGAATTATTTGTTGTTTGGGAAAAATGCAGCAGTTATAAAGGGTGTAGAATAATGAATTATTTTTTTCCCTTTGTTTGTGCTAGTAGAACGTGGTTCGGTATCCGGTCTTCAATTTAATTCACGGTCAGTTTTTTGTCTCCTTTATTTTATGCTAGCTCTATTATTTTACGTAATTCGAACTCTCAAAGTGGCTGGGGAGCCCAGTTTGTAAGGACCTTGTCTTGCATGCAAAATATCACATGTTCGGGTACGGGCATTACTAAAATTACTGCTCAGTCTGTTAGGCGGTCGCCTAGCATGCGGAAGGTCTCAGGTTCGGGTCCGGGCATCGCCAAATTAACTGCCGACCTATAAACGGCCCGTGCAGCCAAAAATGTCCGACGAATTATACCCCGTGTCGAGGGAGTGCACGTTAAATATCCTTCAAAGTCCTAACGCTGCGTACGATGTCGCCCTTAACGGTTGCGTTGGGTGCCTACTCAGGTGTCGGCTCGTCACTTGACTGTGGTTCTAAAATACGACGCCCGTCGCCAATAGCCCTTTGTGTAGCTCTAGTGCGACGATAATTCAAACCTAACCTAACCTAACCCGTCTTTGTTTGTGCTAGTAGAACGTGGTTCGGTATCCGGTCTTCAATTTAATTCACGGTCGGTTTTTTGTCTCTTTTATTTTATGCTAGCTCTATGATTTTGTGTAATTCGAACTCTCGAAGTGGCTGGGGAGCCCAGTCTGTAAGGAACTTGTCTTTCATGCAAAAAATCACAAGTTCGGGTACGGGCATTACTAAAATTACTGCTCAGTCGGTTAGGCGGTCGCCTAGCATGCGGAAGGTCCCAGGTTCGGGTCCGGGCATCGCCAAATTAACTGCCGATCTATAAACGGCCCGTGCAGCCAAAAATGTCCGACGAATAATACCCCGTGTAGAGGGAGTGCACGTTAAATATGCTCCCAAGTCCCAACGCTGCGTACGATGTCGCCCTTAACCGATTGCGTTGGGTGCCTACTCAGGTGTCGGCTCGTCACTTGACTGTGGTTCTAAAATACGACGCCCGTCGCCAATAACCCTTTGTGTAGCTCTATAATTCAAACTAAACTAAAATTACTGCTCACTTATAAACGGCCTGTGCAGCCGCAAAATCCCGACGAATAGTACCCCGTGTAGAGGGAGAGCACGTTAAATATGTTCCAATGTCCCAACGCTGCGTACGATGTCGCCCGAAAGTTGCGTTGGATGATGCCTACTTAGGTGTCAGTTCGTCACTTGACTGTGGTTCAAAATTATGACGCCCGTCGCAAATAACCCTTTGTGTAGCTCCAGTGCGACGATAATTCAACTGTACTCACCTATTGTCTTCTAAATTAAAATCCAAAAAAGTAAACCTAATTCCAATCCGTCCTAACACTAAAATTACCAAAAAAAATAGAAATGTAATTCCCCCACTTGAAAAATATGGGACAGGCAACATCAAAGCCACCTCCACGTCAAAAATTAGAAACAAAATAGAAATTTAAAAAAATCGATAAGAGAATGAAACTCGAGTTTTGGCACTAATATCAAATCCACACTCTTACGAAGATACTCCCTCTATCTCGATTACACTCTTAAATCTTACTATATAAAAAGCTAAGAAAATTAAAATAATCCAAAAATAACTCGATTTATTGGTTTAAAAAACTAGGCTTTAATGGTTAAACTATCTATTTTTAGAGAGAAATTCTCAAGTTCAACTTATAGTTTTAAAAAGTTTTACACTTCCAGAGAGCAAATTTCTCAGAGATAGCGTTCAGCCGTGAAGTTTGTTTTTCATCCATCTTCCTAAGTGTCAAAGGGGGGGGGGGGGGGGTCGACAGGGGGAAATATGGATTTTCTAGAAGTTTGACTCTTACAATATCGGTTTGAGTGATTGTTTTGTGTTGTTAATGGTTCACATAAGCTCTATAATTGATCTAGTTGTATTATTTTTTTAAACTGTGATCAGGTCTGAAAAAAAAGGCCTGTGATAACTGGGTCATGAAAAATTTATTCTCATTTAATTATAGTGTTGGCGAAAAAGATGTCTTATTTAGGTCTACACTCTTAAAACAAACGAGCGGTTTTAACTCAGTCTGAGTTAATTTCCACTCCTTTCCGTGCCGAAAATGCACTTCTCCTATCGGAGTGGATTTCACTCTTTTGTTTTAAGAGTGTAAAGAACAGTGAGAGTTTGACATTAACAGTGCTTTTGGGAATTAACAAGTTTTTATACTCGCCGCCAACCAAATTAGAACACGTTAGGGATGGCGGTTTTTCAGAAAAAAAACGGTTTTTAAAAAACTGTTTTTTTTTACAACGCCGGTTAAACCGAACCGGTTTTACCGAACCTTACAAACCGGTTTTATAAAACCGATTTCCACGAAACCAGTTTTTCAATGGCAAAAAAAAACTGTTTTCCATTTTTTTATAAAAGTTTTTTCAGTTTCTTATTAATTAATTGAAAAAAGGAAATTAATTTGTAAACTTTACTTTCGAATTTAAAAAAAAACCAATTTACACAGTCAATTTTAAATGTTTAAAGTGTTTTGTTGAAAACTAAGTTCTTGGTTTTCTTCCTAATTATTCCTTTCTTATTATTTAAAATTATAATGTTCCTTTTTTTTATTCCGGTTTTTGTAATCGTTTTGAGTATTTTTATTAAGCTTTGCATTATTCCATCTCCTATTTTCTTTCCCTTTTTTTAAAAAAAAATTAATTCCTTTAATTTGCTATCTATGCCGTTAACAGTGCAAAACTAACATTAAAAATTGTATAATTAAAAAACGCTGATGCGTTTTTGAGAAAATCGATTTCGGCACATAACAGTGTTTAGACGGTTTTTCCCCGCAGAAAACCGGTTTCCTGTTTAGACCGGCCTCGGAAAAAAACCGGTTTTTCAGTCAAAACCGAGGGCAAAAAACCGGTTTCGGTTTTCCATCCCTAAAGTGTAACAAAGGGTGGCGGGAACTATAGTGTTAAGTACATCAGCACTAAACACACAAAATCCCGAAACAACTAAACCATCCTTAATTTTTGTAAATGTCAAGCTCACATAATTCAAGTTCGATCCAATTTAATTGTTCAAAATCTGGTTAGCCAGTGGTTAGGCAATTGCCTTGCATGAGAGGCAGGCTGGAGCCCAGCGTTAGCACTCCTAGCATGCGAAGGTCCAGTTCGGTCGCTCGCAAATAACTGCCGACTATAACGGCCGTGCAGCCAAATTCCGACGATAATACCGGTTAAGGGAGTGCACGTATATCCTTCAAGTCCTACGCTGCGTACGATTCGCCCTTAACGTGCGTGGTGCATCAGGTTCGGTCGTCACTGACTGTGGTTAAATCACGCCCGTCGCATGCCTCGTGTAGCTCTATGCGACGAAATTCAAACCTAACCTAACTAACCATGAGAGGTACGTTCAGCCGGACATTGTAAAAAACTGCCGACACTTAACATCTGAAGACGAATACTCCCATTTAGATTGAGTGCGCGTTTTATATGCTCCAAAATCCCAACGCCACGTACGATGTCGCTCCTAAGAGATGCTTTGGTTGCCTACACTCTTAAAACAAAAGAGTGAAATCTACTCCTATAGGAGAAGTGCATTTTCGGCACCGGAAAGGAGTGGAAATTAACTCAGACTGAGTTAAAACCGCTCGTTTTAAGAGTGTAGGACGCAGATTGTTTTCTTTTATTTCTTTTACCTACTCCGAAAAAGAGTGAAATTCACTCCTATAGGAGAAGTGCATTTTCGGCACGGAAAGGAGTGAAAATTAACTCAGACTGAGTTAAAACCGCTCGTTTGTTTTAAGAGTGTACGTAGGTGTTGACTCGTCACTTGACTGTTTTCTGCATTATGACGTCCGTCGCCAATGTCTAACAGCTCTGGTTGATTTATAGTGTTACGGTAATTCAACCTCCTTGGCATGACGCCTGTCAACGCGAATAACAGTCATTACGAATGATGCCTTAAAGTATTAAAAACTACGGATTCGATGATGCTGTTTCTATGACATCTAAACGGCAACAAAAATCTTACTCAATTAAAGTCTTAACCCACCGTGCGGTCCCGCGATCGAGTCTCGACACCTCTGAAGACCCACCGAGTATATGCAGAGTACGTGCTCGTTAAATCTATTGGGTCCGAAAGTCCTGTGGTCGGTCATTGCGCAGTTTACCACGGGTACAGGTCCCTGGAGACTATTTCCCTCCCCTTCAGGGACATGTTTAAATTGTGGAGGTGGCGATAGATGGCAGCATCTGCCTTGTATGTGTTTGTATGTCGTGTCCGTCCTTCTTGACGAAGGTTTATAAACGGGTCTTTGTGACCAAGCACACAAGCCTGAAAATATATGTCTACCTACCAACCAACCCACCGTGCTAACTGTAGCAAATGTGAAAATTCTGGATTTCGGAAGCCATTTACCAATAACCGTTCTTCGAGAAAAGGCTTTAAAACTGCAAATACTTCGCGATAAGCAGTTTGATGCAAACACGACCCGACATTCTTATCAAAACAGTTTGAAATATCCCAAACTTAACGCCTCGCTCCCCCGTTCTATTGTTATTGTATGAACGCCGCTTCGAATTCATTTACATTTCCATTTCGTTAGGTTTTCCGTAACACTCACTTTGCACAATTTGGCGAACTTTTCTGGCGTAACCTAATATCGCCCGAACACCGCTTTCTGCAATCACTGACTTGATCTGTGTTAAAGTGATGTTGGGGGGGGGGGGTCTGTGGATTTTTGGTCAAAGACAGTTTCATGTAGATTCTGTTATCTTTGTTATTTTGCGCAAAACAATAATTTTAAAATGTATTTCGAAGAAAAGCGGTAGGTTAAATAACCTGAAAGCAGATGCCAAATATTGGTATCGGATCGGCGTGGCGCAATGAGTTAAGGCGTCCATGTCTCCGAGGATACGTTCGCAGGTCATGTTCTTTCTTACTCAATCATCTCTATAACAACCCTCATGTAGCTCTAGCGCAACGTTGATTAAACGAAACTATCCGTCCTTTTAACTTATCGGTGTTGAACCAAAATAAAATCCAGCTAATAAATGACATCGTGTATGACATATTATAACTTAACCCTCTCTCTCTCCTTAATCTCTTATATTTTTAACCCCATTAAACTTAATAACTTAAATTACCTTGTTCATATATCCTTAATATCACTTAGTACTTTAACATCCCAACCACACCCTGTCGGCGACACACAGTCGCCTAGATCAATCGTTCCCACAGAAACTGTTTAGTCATCACATTTTAAAGTTGGCCTTTTCAAACTTTCTCATGTCTCTGATTGGTCAGTGGAGGAGAGCCATTTTTGTTGGCATTCGGTCACACTCTCTCGTCGACTGCAGACGACAAAATCAACCTTCTCCTGATGACTAGCTGTTAAATAAAAGATCTTTAATTACTCCGAAGTTTCCCTGTTGACTTATTTTACATGTATACGGAACTGAGGCACATTAATGCCGTCGTGCCTGTCGTGGTCCATATTTATCACGTCCCCGTACTATGTCGCTATAGGGAGACTAGTCGGTAATGCACTGGCTCTGCATGTGAAAGTCCCAGGTTCGAGTAGCATTGTCAAAATCCGAGCAGCCAAAATACCGAGCAGCCAAATCGAGTATCCCCGTATAGAAGGAGTGCAGCTTAATGATCCCAAGTCCCGACGTAGCGTACAATGCCACACTAAATAGTTCCGTTGGGTGCCTACTCGGGTGTCGGCTTGTCACTTGATTGAGGTTGTAAGTTATGATGCCTGTCACCAGGCCCCCAAATTTTAGGGACCCCTAAATTTCAGTTTCTATTATGCTAAATGCTGTAAATCCCCAAAATATCAGTAAACTAAAAAAAAATCTGATACTCCACTTTGTTTTTTGCTCAATTTTGACTGAAAAATTGACCTAACGTGATTGTTTTGATCGATGTTTATAAGGAAGCCTGTGAATTTGTAGCAAAAATTTGATAAATAAATTTATAGCATCATCATTACTGGAAATCATACACAAAATTTTCTGTAAAAGGGCCCCCAGAATAAGTTGTGCCTATAGTCTGAGATTTCCTAGAACAGGCCCTGCCTGTCACCAATATGGTAACGTCACGCTACGTCAAACATGGAGTTCTACCCCACAAACTAACCGTAGTTCGCCCCATTCGAATCATCCCTTGCACTAAATGTATAAATGTGTCAAATGCGCCAATAGGTTTCCGTAAAAGCTTTTTGTTTCACTAAAATGTCGAAAGGAAGTAGTGTGGTGGGAAATTCTCCAATGAACTATTGAAACGGCCACGCCAACAGTGACGTTAGTCACGTCAAGCATTGTCTTCTTTCCCCCAAACAAACCGAGATCTACACCGTTCGAATCGTTTGCGTACATAGCTATACGACATCACCGTAGACATGACCGTTCTAATTTAGACGAATTAGCTGCCGGGCGATTCGTTCATGGGGGGTTAAAACAATAGTAAATGTAACTGTGACGTCGCTGTAAGCGTGGTCATTTCAGTCGTCCATTTAAATGACAGAAGGATTTACTTGGAGTTATAAAACTTCTAATGCATACATATTAAACATGGTGAGTAAGTTAAAGAGGATCAGTGGCTTAGTGGTAGTGCTTCGCATTGCCACGCCATAAGTACGAGGATCGAATCCCGGATTGGGCGAGGTTGACCCATCCTTTCATCCCTTAAGTGAGTCGATAAAATGGGTACCAAGCATACTTGGGAACTAAACACTGGGGATTCCGCGTGAGTTTGACCACCTTACCGGGACATATGTCTAGCAGCTCAGAGCCCTAAGTCACGAAAGCTGAAAAGGGCACGGCAGGCCTTGGCCCAGCAATGGACCGTTGCGCCGAGGAGTTTATTTTAGTAGAGTAAGTTAAAACAAGTCAACAACAACAACGCACCGATATGTTCTTTAACATCATCCCCAACCATCCAACGGGTTAAAAATGATTGAGATTGACAACATCCCGATGCACCAATTTTGTCGCCCGAGTGTTTTCCTCATCTTAAGTTACACGCCTACCAACATCAGAGAGGAGGGATTTTTGAGACGGGGGGGACGGATAGAGCTTATTTTTCCCTGAACCGGCCGTACCTGTGAATTGGGAGTTAAATTAGCGAGAAGAGTTGAATTAAAACGGAGATTGACATCGTGTTTTGTAGAGGGTTTAGGTTATTGAGTTTTGGTCCTTAAATTGATAGAATTTAGGATGCTGAGTGAAAAATAGGGAAGGGGTTCCCCTAAGAAATTCTGCTAACGTGAGTTCTGCTTAAAGATATACAAGAGATTTTTATATATAAATTCTAATGTAGTGTTAGTACTAAGTGATTTTTTTGTAATTTTTTTTTTATTTAAACACTTTTCTTTGCAAAAACTCTTATTTACATACATATATGAAGAGTACAGGGGGAAAACCGCTTAATTTCGTAGAAAACTTTCTTCATCAGGCATCTTTGGATAGCGAGTAATCGCCTAAACTGGTGTAAGGAAACCAGTTTCTCACTTTCTTGTGCATCTTCTCTCACTGCAACCCTGAAGTTCAGTTCCGCGTTTTATTCAAAAGACTGTGTTCATCATCATGTTAAGCTTTAAAAATAAAGTACGATTGATTGAAAATCACAAATTTTTCGAAAACAGTTAAGAGAAATTTTAAGATTCGCAAATTAATTGAAAAGTCCTAAACCACGACTTTTCTACCTTCCGAGATTCACGCGATGCACGATTCCGACTTTGGACCAAGCGAAGAAGAAAGAGAGAAACCGGTTTCCTGCCGCCAATGTCCGCCAAGCAAACACGATTACGGGACGACTCCTAATAAATCAAGCTCTTCTTCCCCTGTACTCTTCATATTTGTTTAATCTCGTATCTTATAGAGAGAACATAATTTCATATCTTGTTTTTCTCGTAAAGTAGAAGTAAAATTAAAACATCTCTTTTAAAAACACTAAGTGTACAAAAAATAGACATTTTGTAATTCTTTATTCCTATACTTTTATTCCAAAATAATATAAAGGATTTTTTTTATTATTTTCAGCTAGATTTTCATGCGATTTTTAACTGGTCTTCCTTACTCACTGAATGGGCCCGCACGTGAACAATTTTGGAGACCCTTATTCCCTATATGTACGTTCGGTGAAATGGGGTATCGGTTAAAAAAAAAATTATAATCTATTTTTTTTATTGGAAACATTATTGGTTGGTTGGTTGGTAGACATATATATTCAGGTTTGTGTGCTTGGTCAGCGACCCGCTTATAAACCTTCGTCAAGTAAGACAGACACAACAGACAACACACACACATAAGTGGATCCATCTAATTTTTAGAGACAGAGGCCAACTAGAGGATCCCCGGAATTGGCTTGTCACCCCCAGAGGTATTGATTTGGTATGGGAACTTGGAGGACTTTCGGACCCAACAGATTTAACGAGCACGTACTCCGCATATACTCGGTAGGTCTTCAGTGGTACCGGGACTCGATCGCAGGACCTTCCGATCCCGAGACCGAGACGCTGACCACTAGGCTCACTACGGCCCCAACATTATTGGATATGGATGAAGTTAGGTGTCTTCTTTTAAAGGTGATTCGAGTTTTATACATTCTGTTGGAAAGGGTTGGAAAAATTTTAAAGTGGTTTTTTATCATTTATTTAAAAAGGTAGAAGGTATTGGCGTAGATGGTTTTAAGGAGGCGTTTTATGTATTCTAAAATAAGTTCTTGGATAAAAGAACATTTTCATAAGTAAGATGGATGAGATTTTGCTTAAATGCATAATTCTATATCGACAGCTTCGGAACACAAATGTAGACGATATAAAATACTTTTGAGCAACGACGCAGCCCTGATTTTTCACTCAGTAACGAATTATGGTATTTCCTTTAACCTCTTCACTCCTAAAGTCCCAAACTGGGCGAGGTTGACTCAGCCTTTCATCTCTTAAGTGGGTCGATAAAATGTGTACCAAGCTTGCTTTGGAACTAAACGCTGGGGGTCCCGCATGAGGCTGACCACCTTACCGGGACATATGGCCTAGCACCCCAGAGCCCTTGGTAACGTAAGCTGGAATGGGCACGACAGGCCTTGGCCCTCTAACGGGCAAGGAGTTTAGTTTTTCTTCACTCCTAAAAAAAATCCTTATATTCTTTATATAAATATATTCTTCTAACAATTATATATTCAGAAAAGAGGAATTTTGGAAAAAAATTAACGATTAATATCTGATAAGGGGAGGGACACTTTGATTTAGTGGAATTTGAGTTGTTTGCGCGGCAAAAATACTAGTATATTCTAACATATTTTTTTTTAAATCAAAAATGTTTGCAAATAAACCTCCTGAAAAAAATTTGCAAAACCTCCAAAATCTACTTGGCCGTCTTTCTATACGTCGTATTTTTAATACATTTAAGCTGCTTTGGTATATCGGTATTTTTAGATATCTTGAACATTCCAGCTTATATAACAGAAAATTTAGCATTTAGAAATATTGAAAAACGAAGTTGTGAAGTGAATTCTACAAAGGTCCAACGTATGCGCAGAGGATAAGAAACAACAAACACGGTGGAGAGGGGGGGGCAGCTGTGACAGAAGCGTTCGATCATTCGATTTCGGTGACCGAATCTCTTGGACTTGATCTGTCTCGTATCGGTCTTCGGGATTTGAATGATTGGTCCCCAACAGCGGATTGGGCGAGGTTGTGTAGATAAGACGGGAGGACGTTAAGTCTGTTTTGATGGATGAAGATCAGGATTTGGGGAGACTGTGCTGTTGTTCTTGTGTGTGTGTTGTTGTGTTTAGGAACCAGATTTGTGGTTGGCAGGGATCTGACTTGGACTGGTGGCTTTCGTTTAGTGCCACGGCCAACTTCAATAACAAGGCCAGAGAAGCTCTCTCAAACATGAGCGTTTAGACGGAAATATTGACGTCACTGTTCCCAGTGCCGAAGATCTAGAAACTAGTTCGGACGCATTCGGAACCCTAAAATTGTGGTCAGCCGTGAACGAGTGGTTCCGAACAGGTTTCGAGACAGGTTATCTTCATCTTCGGAACAACGTCACTCGGAACTATGACGTCAAAATTTCCGTCCACGAGCTTGTTTGGGAAAGCTTCTTCGGCCTTAGTAGTTGAGTAGGCCGTGTTTGTGAGCGGTATATCCTTTATGATCCAGATGTACACGTACGTAGACCTTTGAAAAATTGACTTCACAACTACATTTTACAGTTTCTTAGACTAACTCTCCAATTATAAACTAGAATAGTCAAGCTTCTCAAAAATACCGGTACAGAAGCAGCTGATTTATTAATTTCCTTAAAAGAAGGTCGTACCAAAGAGGGCCAAGTACACTGTTAAAAATTTGGTGCTAGGTTTCACCATGATATTGGTTGGTTTCACCATGATATTGGTTCCTAGTAGCTGCAACGGCTGAATGGTGAAATGTTTCACCATTTTTTTTGGTGTTTGGTTGAACCATTTTTCTGGATTTGGAAACAATAACCTGAGAAATGGTTCAACCAAATACCAAAAATATGGTGAAACGTTTCACCATTCAGCCGTTGCAGCTACAAGGAACCAATATCATGGTGAAACCAAGCACAAAATTTTTAACGGTGTAGATTTTTGGAGATCTTTCAAGAAGTTTTTTCAGCAGATAATGTATAGGACATATTGGATTGAAACAAGTTAGTTTTTTTTTTTAAATTTGTAGTAAATTCTAACAGAGTATTGTTTGTACTGACATAGCATAGAAAAAATATTTTTAACGCTCAAAACCTCAAATTTTATTAAATTGACGTGACGTAAACGCCATTTGTTTCGAAATTACTATCAAGACTTTCTTCTCAATAAGTCTGTCTATCTGTTAGAAACATGAGTACCGGTCGGACGTCATAAAAAGGTTATCCAGAAAATAACGCATACGCAAAGCTTCCAAAGAACTTTTTATTTAAAAATTTTATTGAAATTTACCTTATAGGGCATATAATTTTTTTTAAATGGTATTGATCTATTGAGAGGTAATTGAAAGTCGTCTGATACAGTTCTTTTATAAATTGTAAGTGCAAACCTTGTACACTCTTAAAACAAAAGAGTGAAATTCACTCCTATAGGAGAAGTGCATTTTCGGCACCGGAAAGGAGTAGAAATTAACTCAGGCCGAGTTAATACCGCTCGTTTTAAGAGTGTAGGACGCAGATTGTTTTCTTTTATTTCTTTTACCCACTCCGAAAAATAGTGAAATTCACTCCTATAGGAGAAGTGCATTTTCGGCACGGAAAGGAGTGGAAATTAACTCAGACTGAGTTAAAACCGCTCGTTTGTTTTAAGAGTGTATTAGACTGCACAGAACCAGTTCCATATGTTCACGCAACAGACCAACCAATTCTTACATTTTCCCGAAGAAATATGTCCACAAATATTCGGTTCCCGGAACTGAAAACACCCCCTATTGTTGCCGACTCCCGGAGGCGCTTCCGACGCGTTCGATATTCGAATCTTTTATTCGATTCGAGGGGTTTATTAAAAGTACCCCCCCCCCCTTTTCGAACACGACAATACTCTTGCGACATCTGGCAACGCCCTAGGGTGGGAGGGGGGAGTAGAAATCCTCCTTTTGAGCCATTCCCTGGTTCCTTTTTTTGATGGAAATTTAAATAATTCCGTATCGGAGGAGATGTAACTGTAACCTTAGCTTCGGTTGCAGCTGTAACGTTGCTGTTACGTTGTTGGATATCGCTTTTCTAGGTTAGCTTTTGGATGATATTGTACGCTGTTGCATAATTTTGCTCAAAGGTGGCGATTGGAAATGGTCACAAAGATATCTATTTGATTACCGTGAGTCAGTATTGTATGTAGGCTAGAGCTACCTTCTATTGACTTGTACCAATATAAACGTGTCGAAGTTTCAACCACAACAGGTTTGTTGATACATAACGACCGCTTCCTTTCACCACCAAAGGGACGATTTCCAAATCAGTGCACGGCCAACTTCAATAACAAGGCCTAAGAAGCTCTCCCAAACATGAGCGTTTAGACGGAAATATTGACGTCACTGTTCCCAGTGCCGAAGATCTAGAAACTAGTTCGGACGAATTCGGAACTCTAAATATGTGGTCAGCCGTGAACGAGTGGTTCCGAACGGGTTTCGAGACAGGTTATCTTCATCTTCGGAACAACGTCACTCGTAACTATGGCGTCAAAATTTCCGTCCCCGAGCTTGTTTGGGAAAGCTTCTTTGGCCTTAGTAGTTGAGTAGGCCGTGATCAGTGCCCTCTAAGCCAATAGTAGGGAGGGAGGAGGAGGGGGGGGCTAGGAAGAAGTCGCTAGGGCGCGTGTCTTGCATTCGAAAGGTAACAGGTTCAAGCCCGTGTAACTGCTAAAATAACTGCCGACATATAAACGGTCGGTGCAGCTAAAACTTGCGATGAATATTGAATAATGGAATTCCCCATGTAGAAGGAGTTGCACGTTAAATATGCTCCAAATTCCTGACTATGTGTACGATCGCATGTAAAAAATTTGTGTTGGGTGGCTACTCGGGTGTCAGCTCGTCCCTTGACTTTCGTTTTACGTTACGACACCCGTCGCCAATAACCTTCGTGTAGCTCTAGAGCGACGTTAACTGATCTACCGTGAGATCAAGTAAATGACTCTAGTGAAGCGGGTTGCCCTTTCGCGAGTCTGTCTACCGTTTATAGTTTAACAATTTCCAAGTGACTCCAGCACCGTTAGATAAATACACTGCTCAAAACAATTAGGGGAGCACTTTGCGTACTTTTGTTAGTTCTTTCAGTTCAAACTTTTTATTTTTTTTATTCTAAAAATTTTAAATTTGTGAAATCGATTCATTATGCATACAGAATGAAATGGTAAAAAACAGGGGAAAAAATTATTTTTTTTAAACTAAACTTTAAGGGGAAAAATTAGAATCATAATTTTTGAATAAATTATAACAATAATTTTTTCAAAACTTTATTTGTTAAAAAAAAGTTTAAGTCATTTTTTAAGCATCTAAGAATGCAAGCGTGAAGAATTTACTGTCAATTTATGTCGAAATTTTTTTTTTGGGGAGTGAATTTTATTTTACCATGTTTTTCATATTTTCATTTAACTAAAGCAAATATTAGATAATTTTCCTAAAGACACGATTTTTCCATCTAACGCTAAATAAGTGAAACCTCAACCAACCTTCCTTGTGTGCCAGAAAATATCGTAAAATTTACAAAGGTAGTATTTATTTTATACAGGGTGAAGCAAATAAAAGTGGCCCCAACGTGGAGGTAAGAATACTAAAGAAATGTTGCCAAGGCAAAAACCAATACAAAAGCAGGTTTGCTAACATGAAGCCATGGATCGCTTCACTATTAAGCCCAAACAAACGCTTGGTGACTTATTTGCCGGCAACTACGCTATGGTTTGAAAAGCTAGTTGAAATGAAATATAAACTAGGTTTGTAGAGCTCTGATCAAAAAAAGTTCCCACTAGTGATTATTTCGGTTGTTATTTATCGTAGAGAATCGGACCTTTTTGTTTTTGTTAATACAAAACATTCTAAATTGATTGCAAAACCCAGAATCTGGTGTTCAGACCCGTTTCGGAATGTTTTTGAACTTGTTGACAGCAGATCTTGGCTGACGCCATTTCCTAACTATTTGTTGCATAGCACTCTTTTTAGGCCCTTTTACACATTTAAATTCTTCAATAAACAACTGGTCACATTTTTTCCACGAATTCGTTTTAATAAAATTTTCGACAATGAACACTCTCTGCTGTACTGTGAGTTTCATCTTCACCTGTGAATTGATCAACTTACACTCACACAGTCGCAACTCACACTGACGCACTACGATCTGAACTGGCCAATAGTCCATGAGTAGCTCTAATGTGATGCTAATCCAATGTAACCAATGCAAAAACAGTTTTGTCAAGTAAAACCATTGCACGCTTGAATAATATATTTCCACTTGAAAGCTTTCAGGCGGCTTCAAGAGTTTTTCTCGCCAAGCATTTCAACGTATTCCTATCTCTAGACCGGGGCCACTTTTCTTTGCTTCACCCTGTACAAGCAAATTGTAATTTTAAAGCAAAAGCAGTTTTTAACAGACAAATTAAAAAGAACAAGAAGTTCATAAAGAACTAAAATAGCCTACTTTCCTGTTCTTAAATACTTACTGAAGTTCTAATCGGGAAAAAAACTAGGTTCCTAAAGTAAATATCATCAACAGCCGTTTCTACACTAGATTTATACACATTAGAAAAAAAAATCGAAACACAGCACCCAGCTATAATTTAAACTTCTAAAAGCCAAAATCAACTATTTTCCTTAATATTCGTTCGCAAATTAATTAAATATTATTTATCATCTGCTCGTGATTTATTTGTAGTTCGAAGAATAAATATTTATTAATAACAAAAGTAAGGAAACTACTCCGAACTGCATTAAAAAACAAGAAATGTAAATTAAAACTAAGCATAATTGCATGCAAAAGTATGCCTTGCCGCTTTCTTGGTAGATAATTAATGAATAATCAAAGAATCAAATTGTTCTACATTTTATGACGTCATTCCAAACTGATTCATGAAATTATTATTTTGCTTCAAATATGTTTAAATAAAGTTTCTCATGCCATTGTTGATTTGGCAACAGTGATTTAAATGACTCAAAATTGAATTTCAATGCTAATTCAATGGGAAATTCGCCGACAGATAGTAGATTTATGTCCGTCCGGACGTACAGACAGACGGACAAAAAGTATGAAAGTTGGGTATCTGAGGTCATAGCTTTCTAACAAAAAAAGAATTTTTAAGATCCGATGATTAGAACCGATTTTGGAAGGGGGGTACAGACAGACAGAAAAACGGACAGACAGGCGGACAGACAGACGGACAGACATACGAACAGACAGACAGATGGACAGACAGACAGATGGACATCAACCACATTTCAATACCTACAGTGATTTAAATGACTCAAAATTGAATTTCAATGCTAATTCAATGGGAAATTCGCCGACAGATAGTAGATTTATGTCCGTCCGGACGTACAGACAGACGGACAAAAAGTATGAAAGTTGGGTATCTGAGGTTATAGCTTTCTAACAAAAAAAGAATTTTTAAGATCCGATGATTAGAACCGATTTTGGAAGGGGGGTACGGACGGACAGACAGACGGACAGACGGACAGACGGACAGACGGACAGACGGACATCGACCGCATGTCAATACCTACTTTTTCATTTTTTTAATTCTTTCGAATTAAAAAAAGAAAAGTAGGCTAAAAATCGCATTTTTACCTCCCCCCAGTCGCACCAGCGGGGATACTAACCACACTACTAACGAAGTTTAAAAAAGAGCCTACCCCGGAATTGAAACATGGACCTTTAGATATCCAGTCCTCTCCCAACTAAGCTATAGTACGGCACACACAGATTCCCCAAAGAGTTGAAATGCATCTTCGGTTGTAGATATACTCTTTACGCTGTTAAATACATAAAAAAACGGTTTTTACTCAAAACAGTTTATTTTTACAGAAAAAAAACTGTTAAAAGAAAATAACAGAATTTTTCTGTAAAATTAACTAATCTTTACACTGTAAAATTAACTAATCTTTACACTGTAAAATTAACTAATCTTTACACTGTAAAATTAACTAAGCTTTACACTGTAAAATTAACTAATCTTTACACTGTAAAATTAACTAAGCTTTACACTGTAAAATTAACTAATCTTTACACTGTAAAATTAACTAATCTTTACACTGTAAAATTAACTAAGCTTTACACTGTAAAATTTATTTTTTTTACAGTGTAGAGGAAAAAGGGAAGCAAATGTAAACCACGGTGATGGACAAAGAGTGGCTTGGCAGCTTAGCACTTGCTTGCGAGTGCCATTTAAAAAAATCTTTTTTTCTCTAATCCCTGAAAATCCCAACTTCCCTAAAAATCTATTTTTACATAAAATTAAATTATCCTTATGTAATTTTAAACAAGAAGTATAGAAAATTTGAATAGTATAGAAAAAATATTCAAGTTTAAAGCATTTGGTAAAAAAAATCATTAGCCAAACGCTTTGAAATCACGTGACGGACTTTCATAAAACGTATTTATTTCTGGCTCATTGCAGAATAAGTTTACTGCGCCTCATTTTAATTCCTTCTCTATAATTTGACCCGTCTGCAGTTTCAAGCAAATTTATAATATTTACACTAAGAAACACAAAACAAAATTAAATCAATCAAAATCTTCTTCCTAAAAAAACATACTTTTGGGTCCACCCAAATTAGGGTATCATTGGACTCTAACAAAAATTATAAATTCGTGTATTTCTAGTGCGAAGAAAATTAGGCCAACCAAACACCGTTCTAAATTGATGACGTAAGCAAGTTTCTAATAATGGTTTTTTTTTTCATTGTTAAACTATTTTTTATTCAGAAAATAATAGAAATGATTACAACAAAGAAAATTGCAATTATTTCACATATACAAATACATTGTTGTCGAATTGTATATCGCCATTTTGGAGCATTGCAAGTTTAGTAGTTACGTCTAAAAAAAAGCGCTTCCTATCACTAACTTAACGATATTTTACCCGTTCAAAACCTTATTTTTGAACACAATGAAAATGGATTATAAACTCCCGGTCAATTCAAAGAACTTCCAGACTATTCTTAATACAGATGCGAATGAAGATACTTTCGAACTCCTGTATACCGCTTTGGAGTATTGCGTAATCAGTTTCAAAGGCACAGCTGGTCCCAAAGACTGTACTTTAAAGGATTTACGACAGTATTTGGATAAAATTATTCCACTCAACAGCGAAATCAAAGAGAGGTGCTTGAAAAAAGCCGCTTTGATGAAAGAACCCAGATTCGAATTGGATCTCCGCGTTAGAAGAAATAAGAACTCCAAATTCTTAGCTGGAGAATTGTTCTCGAAGTGCCATCTCAAAGATAAGAAGACCACGATTTGTTGTGCCCGGCCAACTGTAGCGAACCTAGAATGGCCGAAACGTTTAAAAGGATCAACACACCATGTTATACGGTTAAAGACTTTCGACAAAACCGTCATTTACGTGGACATATACCGCAAAGCAGAAGACAGAACTTTAGAAGCTGACCAGAAAGAAGCTGATAGAGGAAATAGCGGTCATGGAAATGCTAATACATCTGAAACTATCAAGAAAGCTGAACTGAAAGGCAGATATAAACTTAAAGTTGCAAAGATCCATTCTGATGGTCTAGATAAATGGGTTCCAGTAAGATATCCCAACACCAGAACCTATGAAGGACATGTGCATGCCATAGCAAAGTTCCAGGTGAAGTCATCTCCTTGTAAGCTGGACGCAGTAGCTAGACATTTGCTGATAATAAAGTTAAGCGTCGAAAAGCATCGCCAAAACACAACAGCAAAGATTACAAATTGGGATTGCATATCCACCCCTGAATCCTTGTCATTGATCAACATGCATTCCATTGTAGCAAATATTTCTGCTTGTGAAGATAGTTTGTGTAAATTTATTGTGGTAAATCATCTTGTTCTGGAGGAAACAGAAGTTAGTTTTCAATTTAGATACACATTGCTCAAAAATTGTGTTGAAAATGTAAAAACAAGAAAACAACCACTTAAGGTAAACTCTAAAACCGAAATTTCACTTACAAACTTGTACAAAAGGCACTATGAAGCATTGAAGACGGATTGCTTGAGCTTCATGCAAAATTTGCACGCGCAAGATATAAATGGGAACAAAAACTACAGGATTGATTTCGAGACTGCGTTGAGAGCTATTTCTTTTTCGGAATCTATTACAGGCGAGAAGTGCGATCCTACTGATTGTTTGAATTCCGAAGCTGAAAAGTGGTATGAAAAGACAAGAAAGATTATCTCTGCCTCTGAAGACAAAACGAAATGTTTGACTGAGATCTTGGAGCAAGAGAGGGTGTTTCTTACAGCTGCTGATAAAGTGTTGGAGAAAACACATCCTGAAATTTCATATACCACCATAATTTACCAGCATATAGACATTTTTATCAATGAAGTTCTTAAAAAACAAGTTGAAGACCTATCCATTGATTACTTGAAATCTCCAGATAATGTAGAACAACGAATGTCCGCTGACATACAACTGTTTGAAGCATCGAAAAAACTCATCAAATATATCTACAAATCGGCATTCGTGTTCAAATCGCAATATTCTGAAATGCGAAAATGGTTTGGTCTCACAGTCATTGAGAGATGGTTCCATTGCAAACAACAAACAGCCATTGAGCAAATTCGTATGGCTCTACGTTTAGACCGTGCTGTAAACATGAACCCAAAATTATCAGATATGACGACATGGCAGAAAATCAGCTCATCCTGCAACGAAATTACAACGATACTTCAAAACAATCTTGTAAAGTTAAAGGATCTTGTGGAATCTCCAGAAGGTGAAAACTTATTCATAAATTCACTTCAAGAGTGCTGTTCAGTAATTGCAGATGAATACAAAAGCAGAAGTTTCAGCGAAATCAATCCTATAAATATCGATAATGTTAGAAGTTCATTTGACACAAGGAAAAATAGTGCTTCGCCTGACCTTTCGTGTGCAACGAATGGAATTCATGCTGAATTTGAAAGTTCCTGCGACGAAACCAAAACTAGTGACAGATATGAAGAACCTCCTAAAGTAATCGAAGATGCTGGAAGTCCTTCTGAAGCAAGCAAAAATGCTGTTATTGCTGGAAGTTCCTGCGACGAAACCAAAACTAGTGACAGATATGAAGAACCTCCTAAAGAAATCGAAGATGCTGGAAGTCCTTCTGAAGCAAGCAAAAATGCTGATATTACTGAAAGTTCCTGCGACAAACCGAAACTAGTGACAGATATGAAGAACCTCCTAAAGAAATCGAAGATGCTGGAAGTCCTTCTGAAGCAAGCAAAAATGCTGATAATGCTGGAAGTTCCTGTAAAGACAGCCAAAATAGTGACAGAACTGAAAAATCTCATGAAATTCCAAAAAACCCTGAAGAACCTAAAAATGGAGGTATAACTGTAAGTCCACGTAAAACTGACAGAAAGAGGATCACGGTATTAGCCAATAATTTAAATTTCCTGTCCAGGTTCGTTGAAGGAACAGTTTCTGGCACGGCGGGAGTTGATTCACCCAAAACGGCTGAGTGCCTGTCCGAATGCTGTTGGGACCTTTGTTCGCAAATCGCCGGCATGTACGAATCTGAAATAGCCGAACACGTGAAGAAAATATCTCGATCGACAAACAAGATATCAAGATATTTTAAAGTTAAAAGTTTTGTCAAATACATGAAAAAGGTAGTGTTTCTAAAAGCTCGACCACATATGGATCTAGAAGTTTTCCTACATTTCGTTAGTGATATTTGGGATTATGTTTTGGCCATCATCGAGGAAACTGCTTTTAGCTGCTCAGGGGAATCGGAAAATAGAGCAAAGAAATCGAAGAGCGTCAGTTTTAACGGATTGCACGGATTGCTTCAAGCTTTAAAGGAGCTGACGAAAAAATTCTCTAAAAAGGACATTCGTCTTACTGTATTAGGGAGTGATCGAACTAAAAAGTTGGAAACCAAACTACAGGAAGCCACCAAAAAGGGCAAATAAAGTGATAAAGATTCACATACAAGTTTTGTTTTAAAATTGTTGATTTCTTCATGTTTAAAAAAACAAGCAAAAACAAAAATGATGATAATGCTGAAAGTTCCTGAGAAATGTTTAAAAATGGCTGTAAACTTGTACCTTGCTATTTCGGACTTAAAAAATCAATTAAATTAATTTTCCCCGTGTATAATTATATTCCCTCTTATGTTTTGAATAAAAGAGTATATCAGAACTTGGGTTTATTTAATATGTGCATTATTTATTCTTTTTATATTTAAAAATAATATTCTTTTACAGCTTGGTTTTCTATCAAATATTTTTATAATTTCCAGACTAAATGCAAGGGTTTTTTTAAAGGTGAATTTCATAGTAATAGAACCTCATTACATTTACCTCATAGAAATATTCTGAGGGTTGAGTGTACAGAACTAAAGAAAATTCTAAAAGTTGTCTTTCTGTGCCATATTTCTATATTTTAAACATTTTGTCCGTTCGTCTATCCATTTGTCTTTTGAATATATTTATAACTTCCGTTATTATAACCGTTCGATTTTCTTTTCAAATAGTATGAGACCATATACTTATATTTATGACTTTTGTCCCTCTGTATGTCTATTCCTTGCTATAGGAATATCTGAGTATTTAAGGAGAAGAGGACATTCGACTGCAATATTTTTTTCTAAATTTCTTTATAAATAAAAATTGGTTTTGAAAACATCAATTGTAGTGGGAAACATTAATATAAGGGATACGTCAAACAAAATTTTTATGTGATAATTAGCGTACAATATGAATTAAAATTGAACTTTTTTAAAGAAACTTTTTCAGGGGTTTTTATAATTTAACGGAATTTACCATACCAAAACTTTAAACCTAATGGTAAATCATGGAATAAAAACTTAGAATAACATAGAATAATATAAATATTTTTGAATAAATTAATCAATTTTGCGATATTCGAAATATTACTCTAAGAAACGTCTGTTAGTTAAACTAAAATTCCCATAATTACGATTATTGTGCCTTAATAAATATTTTTAAAGAGATCCTCTTCATTTTCAAATATAAAATAAATGTATTTTAAGAAAATAATAGTTATTTAAGCAACTAGTGCCGAAAATAATACTTTATTAAGCGAGTGGCTTTTATTTCACGAGACCGTAGGTCGAGTGAAATAATGACAAGAGCTTAATAAAGCATTATTTGACACATGCTTGCTTACAATATTTTTTACAATAACGTGCAAAAAAGTATTTCTACCAATGAGTGATTTTCATGACGTCATTTAGTTTCCATGGCGATATTCGAAAATGCAAAGTAGTGAAATAGAAATGAGTGAAATAGTTATGAAACTCAAAATAATGTTTAGGTTTCCTTAGAAGGAATGCTTCCCGGATTGCCTTCAAATGTAAATATTAATCACTACACCGGATCAAATGTTACTATAAATATGCATGTTAAATAAAAGTATTGTTTGGTGTGAAATTTGTGTTCTTACTTTTGTCTTATTTAATTTCCCTTAATAATTTTTGTAGTACTTTTAGTTTCCATGGAGATATTAGAAAATGCAAAAGTAATGAACCAATAGAAATAAGTGAGTTTCATGACATCATTTAGTTTCCATGGAGATATTCATGACATCATTTTGTTTTTCTACCAATCAGATACTCTTATTTACTTGACCGCACTAGTGCCGAAAGTACTACTTTCGGCACTGTCTGTGACGTAAGCACGTAAAGTGTCATTTTCGCAACGATTTATGAATGAATATGATATAAAAAAGTGAAATTTTTAGCACGTTGTTATAAAAACATTTTTGCTGATCCTTATTAAGTACTTATTTAAACTTTTTTCAATTTATACAAAAGAAAAATTTCCTTTTCGGGATCAATTAGACTTGTTTTGACTAAACATTTCATCTGTATATCCGTTTTAAATGCTATAACTTGGTATTTAATTTTAAACGAAGGTGGGACAGGTTTTTTTTTGTAAATAAAAAAACACATTTGGTGAACATTTTACACGTTGCGTTACTCGTTTTGCGAACCCAACAATAGGAATTTTAGCCAGTAGCTTTTGAAATTTATTAAATGGAACTTAACAAGCAATGTCAAGTTAAAACTTTAACAGACCAAATCTATAGCGATATGATAAATTTACACGAAGGCGCTTGAAAATTTCATAACTTCGAATTCGTCGCTTGGCAACAGCTTTATTGTAGCAAACAACAATGAACGTCTATTTTGGAATGAAATAGCTGTAACTTGCACATTTATCGAAAAATAGGAAAAATAGTTATGCTTTTTCTTTTAATTGCCTAATAGGAAATATAAAATAATGAGATTATTACGATAGGGTTGTGAAAATCCATACTGAAGATTTTGTGTTTTCTTTATCGTGTTTTGGCGGTGCCGATTCCGAAATAGTTATTTATGCAACTAGTGTGAATAGTTAGGCTTTTTTTAAACGAGTTGAATAAATTATTTCACGAGCGAGTGGAATAAATTCACGAGTTTAAAAAAGGCTATTTTCAACGTGTTGTCATACATTATTTTTTATAATAACGTGCAAAAAAAGTATTTTTAAATTGGCATTTATTGATGTGCTTATTAATTATTTTATTATATCACGTTCAAATGATTTGAAGGTGATTATATTAATGATTATTTTAAAATCAAGTGCATTGGAAATAAAACGCCAAATAAAGAATCACGTTCAAATAAAGAATTTTACACCAATCACAAAGCCGCCGAATAAAATATCACGCTCAAAAAAAGAATTTTTCACCAATCAGATGCTCTTATTTACTTTGCACTAGTGCGTAAAAGTAACTTTGTAACACGATTTCGTTAAAAGCAAAACTTTTGCCACGATTATTGATTTGAAAAAGTTAGGTTTTTTTTTCACGATATTATAAAAAAGTGGTTTTGTACATTGTCCAAAACCACTCTACGCCTCGAACTAAAAGTTTTCCTTAAAGCACCCCAAAATCCGCAGTGCCTATAGTCTGCGTTGTCCCATATCAGGCCCTGCTTGTACTATACAGGGTGTCCGTAAAAGAATGTCCGAGTTTCAAATAGTAATAGGATTGTGGTTGAAGTGTAATTGTAACGTGGTTGAAGGTGACGAATAAAGAATAACTCCAACAGTTTCTGATAAGCGCATGCGCTTGTACCGCTACATCGCTTTCACAGGATGTTGATTCCATTACTCCGGACTTGCTGCAGACAGTATGGGAGGAATTGCATTTTCGTTTGGATGTGTGCCGTATCACTAAAGGCCCACACATTGCGCACTTATAGGAGAAACTAGGTTAGTTTTCCTTCAATGTCATGTATGATTTGTTATATTTAGTGTAAAATAAACTCCTGTAATATACCATTAAAACTCGGACCATTCTTTTACGGACACCCTGTATATTTTTCTATTATAATTAACATGTGAAGACTGTTAGTTGCGAAACTCGCAGTCTCCAAAGTATAACTAAGATAGGGTCTAGTCTGTTTATTGGCGAATTTTGGCGACCATACGTTCAATCGGACATAGTCGCCAATGGACCGTCCGGACCCTATATCTGAGTTATACTTTGTGAATTTTGAAACTACACCATTCATATTTTAAAACCCATTTCAAAGCCCTAACGCTGCGTACGATGTCGCCCTTAACGGTTGCGTTGGGTGCCTACTCAGGTGTCTTCTCGTCACTTGACTGTAGTTCTAAATAGGGTATTTGACTAAAAAAAAAATTATTGGCTTTAAATATTCTTATGTCAAAAATATTAGACCCGTATTTTTTCTTTTTTTTTTCAAATACTCCATAAAAAGGGAGAAAAATTAATTTTAAAATTAGGACAAAAAATGACGCCCGAAAACGATTTGTGGCTGTCACGTGGTATCTATGACGTCACGTCACTAGTAACTATAAACAAACTTTGAAACACCATTATGGAATCTACTTTAAACAAATTTGAACTATCCGCTTCTGTAAAACCTCCTTCCATCATCTATACAATTCTTATTTTAATAGTTAATTAGATTGAATCCAGTTTAATTGCAAGCAAAAAAACATCACACTGGTTTATTTATATATACTAGTGACGTCAGCCAAATAGACGTGTTTGTGATCACGTGACCTACCGATGAAAAAAAAACCATTTTAAAATGATTTTTATGAATTATTTAAAGATTTATTTTGCCAAAATATATATATACGTTTGTTATTTTTGATTTTAAACTATAATTAATTTAATATTGGAAGGTATTTTAGCGATACAGTCAAGTACCCTATTACGACACCCGACGCCAATAGCCCTCGTGTAGCTCTAGTGCTACGATAATTAAACTAACCTAACCTAACCAAAAACCCATTTCATTCAAGTTAAAAACATTCATCAGTTTCAGTTTAGTTTAGTTTGAATTATCGTCGCACTAGAGCTACACGAGGGCTATTGGCGACGGGCGTCGTATTTTAGAATCACAGTCAAGTGACGAGCCGACACCTGAGTAGGCACCCAACGCAACCGTTAAGGGCGACATCGTACGCAGCGGTGGGACTTTGGAGCATATTTAACGTGCACTCTCTTACACGGGGTATTATTCGTCGGACATTTTGGGCTGCACTGGCCGTTTATAGGTCGGCAGTTATTTTGGCGATACTCGGGCCCGAACCTGGGACCTTTCGCATGCTAGGCGAGCGCCTAATCGACTGGGCTTCCCAGCCCCTCCATTCAAATTAAAAACATTCATCAGTTACAATACTGTCAAACTCCGACGAGGCGGTATCTTTTGAGAGCCGCAAATTATGATTAAAATTAATTGCTTTTGTTGAACGGAGAATTGCTACACTGTTATTTTAAAGGGAAGGATTAATTCTACTCTGTGAAAATGACACTCGTCCATTGTTAAGAGATTTTGGGACGTTGGAGGATGCTATTAAACTGTTTACACGTGTTAGGGATCAAATAGTGTAATTTGGAAAGGGGATTTTGATTATAATTGAAGAAAAACCTCTCTATGGGATTATATAGTCTGTGATCTTATACAAAAGATATTTGTGTAGACATGCATTCGTGTATAGTTATAGACAGTTTAAATTTATATACTCTTTGTTTTGCTTTTAAACCTCAAGTACAGGAATTCTCTTTTTATTAATATTTGCAAATGCTTAATATTATATTATATCAAATATAAAAACTAAACTCCTCGGCGCAACAGCCAATGGGCCAAGGCCAGCCGTGCCCATTTCAGCTTTCTTGACCTAGGGCTCTGGGGTGCTAGGCACATGTCCCGGTAAGGTGGTCAGCCTCACGCGGAACCCCCAGTGTTTAGTTCCCAAGCATGCTTGGTACCCATTTTATCAACCCACTCAACGGATGAAAGGATGCGTCAACCTCGCCCAATCCGGGATTCGATCCCCGGATCTGTGTCGTGGCAATACGAAGCACTACTACTAAGCCACTGGGCCTCATACCAAATATAAGGTAAAGGATATATGGTGATGGAATAAAAGGGTTGTGTTATCTGCACGTTTTGGAGGTTGCTGATTCTAAAAATTTTGGTTTTTGGACAGTGGTCCGTCAGTCAGTCTGTCTGTAACCACTCTAAACCTCGAAATAAAAGAGCTTCACATTTAGTACACGAGTTCCTATTACCTGTCTGACGTCATAAATTTCGAAAAATCAATTCACAAAGGGTAGCTGCCATAGATATTTTGAATTTTAAGGGGGAATGGGAGCGCTGGACCGCGGGTCTCCAAACTCAAGTGCCTCAGTGTTAATCCAATTGCGAAAAAATCTATTTTCTCTGCCACATTTCTCCGGCTGTATTGAATATTTTTACAAACGTTTTTTTTTTAAATGATAAATGTAGATAACTTACAAGTCTATCTTCCCACTTTTTGAAATGGCTTCAAATATTTTTTTGTAAAATTATTTATTGAAAATTTAAAAAAAATATTCGAACCCATTTCAAAAAGTGGGAAGGTCGGGACCTGTAAGTCAGATACATGTATCACATAAAAAAAATCCGCTTGAAAAAATATTCAATACAGCCGGAGAAATGTGGCAGAGAAAAGTTTTTTCTCCACAGGATCAACACTGATGCACTTAGCTTCGGAGACCCCCGGTCCAGTGCGCCCATTCCCTCTTAAGGGTATTTAAATTATTTTATAGAGTTCATAATTAGCTTTAATTGTTATTGATTCCGGAAAAAAATTACTATGTTATTATTAGTAATTTTTGAATAATGAGATAATTTATCCAAAGAAAAAAAAACCTTTTTAAATGCACAATGAGGTAGTCTAACATTGGACAAAAACTGTTTCGCTTCGCTCTGCTAAGTAAGCAACTTAAATCACGTGATCTAGATCCGGTGGTTTTATGAAAACTAGTTAATTATAACTTTTTATAGTAATTTAATAGCGACTTTAAATGATAACTAGGATAAAATATTTCACTCCCCCAATAATATTTCTTAAAAGTTTGATTAAGTTCTAAAAGAGCCCCCCAAAAAAAACATGGCCAAAGTTGGAAAAATAGCCAAATAGTTGTCTCCAGATAACCCTAGCATCGGTCGCATTTTCTCACTACTGAGCAGTCCATCCAGTATACATTACAGATCGCTTGGGACCTTTAGCCAACATGGGCGCGTTCAAAATTTTGTCATATTGCCAGAACCGCCTTGATGATGATTCTTCAAGTGTTTACCGAGGCTTTTATCTGTGGACAGAGCCGCGGCCCTTTAAATAAATAAATTAGGGACAAGTTTGTTGCAGGAAAGTGGCAACAAGGCGTTAAGTTGTGTAACTTGTTTGGTGTTTGAATGCAACCCGTTTTAGCTTGAGGATGGATTTTGTAAAAGAGGTATGTAATTTAATTTTGTGTTTAATTAAATGATTAACAGTAGCAGTCCCTGAGCATTATACACAAGTTGTCAGATTATTAAATTAGACTATCATAGTTTTCAAAGTAAATTAAGACTGAATATTTTGTTTTTGTTGCTTTGTAATGTGCGCATTTGAAGCAGCATTTTCGAATCGCGTTAACGTCAAGTATCTCATGAAACTGATCAAACAGGCTGCTATCTTTGGTGGTTGGTAGACATATATATTCAGGTTTGTGTGCTTGGTCAGCGACCCGCTTATAAACCTTCGTCAAGTAAGACAGACACAACAGACAACACACACACATAAGTGATCCATCTAATTTTTTAGAGACAGAGGCCAACTAGAGGATCCCCAGATTGGCTTGTCACCCCCAGAGGTATTGATTTGTATGGGAACTTAGAGGACTTCGCACCAACAGATTTAACGAGCACGTACTCCGCATATACTCGGTAGGTCTTCAGTGGTGGCTGCTATCTAGATCAAACTAGCATAGTCACTGAAATTTCATTTCAAATCCGTACGTTGTGCTGCCTAACATCAACAATCGGTTATTTTACTATTTTTTTCCAACTAATTAGACTGCAGTCCATGTCGATAAAGGCGTCTGCATTGCTTGCGAAAAGTCGCAGGTCCATGCCAGGGCATCGGAAAAATATGGCAACCAGTTTAGGTTTAGTTTGAATTATCGTCGCACTAGAGCTACACGAGGGCTATTGGCGACGGGCGTCGTATTTTAGAACCACAATCAAGTGACGAGCTGACACCTGAGTAGGCACCCAACGCAACCGTTAAGGGCGACATCGTACGCAGCGTTGGGATTTTGGAGGATATTTAACGTGCACTCCCTCTACACGGGGTATTATTCGTCGGACATTTTTGGCTGCACGGGCCGTTTATAGGTCGGCAGTTATTTTGGCGACGCCCGGACCCGAACCTGGGACCTTTCGCATGCTAGGCGGATGCCTAACCGACTGGGCTCCCCAGCCCCATGGCAACCAATAAACAGTCTGTCCAGTCTAATGTTGCTACGAATAATACCCCAAGTTCGTGCACATTGCACATTAAATATGCTCAAGTTCCGACGCTGCATACGTTAATGCCCTTAAAAATTGCTTTGGGTGCCTACTCGGATGTCGGCTCGTCACTGCGGTTCTAAATTACGACACCAATAGCCCTCGTGTTGTTCTAGTGCGACGGTAATCCAACCTAACCTCACTTGTAGCTATAGTGTAACGGCAATACTGTCCAAAAATTACCATACATAATCACTGAAACAAATCTAGTCAGGCTAACTTTTCTACAATGGCATAATAATTAAACATTTATAAATCATTTTTATTTACGGAGTGTCTACGTGCACGGGCACCGTACACGCATTACGCGTACGGGTAGTTACTGTGCAGGACTGAGGCTTATTTAGTTTAGATTTTCACGGACGACATAGCTTAGTGGTAGAATAAGCGGTTCGTAATCATAAGGTGCCGGGTTCATATCCCCTCTCTCGGCAGAAGTACAGATGTTTTTTTTTTCCAAGCTTTTTTTTATTTCACTCAGGAAGATCATCGTTTTAAAGTTGTCCTGGAAAGTTTACTTGCATTTTTTAAGTTTTCATGAATTATTTAAATTTCGAATTTTTTAAACGCTCATTACAAATGTCTAGAACTGATGTTTTTTAGAGAATTTTTTTTCCCCGTTCCCTAAACGAGAATCAATCAATCTGAATCTTTTTCAATGCGCCCCACAATACTGCCCCATTTAGGATACTAATGTGTGTGTTTTTTTGGAGAAAACAAAATTTCCCGGGGCCCAAAAAGAGTAATCTCAACTTTCAAGTATAATTCCCATACCTATTCACGCAATGTATGCATGGTTCCAGTAAGCCCCGCCTTCAGCATGCGCAGTTAATACCCATACACGCAAAGCGTGAACGGTGTGTGTACGCGTAGCCTCTACCTTTTATTTATGTTGTTCTTGTGTGAAAAAAACTATAATAAAATGAAACTGATACTATTTGCACAATATTTATGTTCTGTCGGCGTCTAGGGGAGTTCTCAATAAACATCACAATTCTTCCTCTTGATGGTGAGTTTTATTCAAGGAAAGTGCATGGAAGAGTTAAAAAAAAAAGGTTATATCGAGACTGATAAGCCTCGTTAGCTTTCCACCGGCGTTTTCGCCGTAAAGCACAGGTAAAGGCAGTAAAGAGAGCGCGCCAAAGTTTAGCGTAGATTATATCGAGCAAGTGGCGCTGCCATCGTGGGTGGATAAAAGGGTTACAGTTAATAGGTTGGTTGGTTGGTAGACATATATATTCAGGTTTGTGTGCTTGGTCAGCGACCCGCTTATAAACCTTCGTCAAGTAAGACAGACACAACAGACAACACACACACATAAGTGGATCCATCTAATTTTAGAGACAGAGGCCAACTAGAGGATCCCAGAATTGGCTTGTCACCCCAGAGTATTGATTTGGTATGGGAACTTGGAGGACTTTCGGACCCAACAGATTTAACGAGCACGTACTCCGCATATACTCGGTAGGTCTTCAGTGGTACCGGACTCGATCGCAGGACCTTCCGATCCTGAGACCGAGACGCTGACCACTAGGCTCACTACGGCCCTATAGAGCAAGTGGCGCTGCCATCGTGGGTGATAAAAGGTTACAGTTAATAGGTTATACAGTTACATAGATACAGTTACAATAGAGTTAGACAAGGGCGTCTTGACATTTATAGCTGAAGATGATTGAACAACAAACTAAAACTATACTGCGAAAAGCAGTACGTCTGCTTATCCTAACCATACAAAAGCACTTTTTTTGAACAACCAGCATCGCAGCATAGAATCAGCATTTTTAACCACCTCATAGTTATTCATAATGAACAATGTCCACTGTCCAAAAGACGACTTAAAACCGTAACGGCCCCTTATAAATCAAAGGCAACAAACATTTAACGATCGTTTTTTATGCATTATTTTAAATCATGGCGTTCACCGTTTAACGACTTTGTTGGGCAACGTTTTTTTTTTTTTTAAACCCCAACCTTGTTTGCGGTGATCCTTTAATTTATATCTTAGTTCGGAATTTTTGAGCGGGGCAGTTAATTTTGAAAACCGCTTGCGTTTGCCTTGAAAAAATCGTGAGTTTAGAATTTGTTGTATGGTAATTAGAAATGCTTATGAGGGTTTTATGTGACAGAAGTATTTGGCGAATTGTTTATGTGCCTACGATGTTAGAAAAATTCAAATAAATTTAATTTTGAATGCTTTTTAGATGTTTTCAAAATCGTTATTTGCAGTTTGGAATTTTCGTTTGAATTTGAACAGCAGCAATGAGAATTTTATACTAGATCTCGGGGCTAGGGAACCTAGTCGGTAAGGCATTTGCCTTGCATGCGAAAGGTCCCAGGCTCGAGCATTGCCAAATAACTACCGACCTATAAACGGCCTGTGCAGCTAAAATGCCCGACAAATACCCCGTGTGGTGGGAGGGTACGTTAAATACGCTCCAAAGTACCAACACAGAGTACGATTGCGCCTCTAAAAGAGTTGCGTTGGAGGCCTACTCAAGTGCCTACTCGTCCCTTGACTGTGGTTCGAAATGGGGTTGTATCACGTAGGATCTGGCAGTAGCTCCGCGGTCGTGTTTTCCTGTCTCTCGAATTACTTAATTGTTTTGGTAAAGTTGGTTGGTTGATAGACCTATATTCAGGTTAGTGTGCTTGGTCAGCACACAACTGAACCTGGTGGTGTGGATATTTTTCGTGTCTGACGCAACCCCAAAACAGAAAGTAATTCTCTGAGCAGACCAATAGAAAGAATTGGCGACAGAGATAAAACTCGCCGAGAGCTATTGCCAGATCCTCCGGGGGTGAGAACAACAAAAGCCCATTTGAGACGCACCATACGCTCTGTTAATAGCCTTGGAGCAGCTTTAGTGCAACGATAATTGAACCTAAAACCTAACCCCTAGACTAGAGCTCATGTGTTGTAATCTTTATCTAATGATGTCTCAAAAGCACAAGGTACTTTCCCGGGTCTTTTCTTTAAGAAAGGTACAAACCTTCGTTACAGTAAAGTAATAAAATTATATATTTTTTTATTTATCACTTCTCCATTTTTTCTCCACCTAAATACGCTTTTTAAAATAATTCTTTCCGAACAAATGGTTTCGGGTCTTTCAATAGAAATGCTGATTAAAGATAAATTCTTTATGGAACTTCAATTGGTAAATAATGTCACGTGGGAAGAGCACCGATCGAAGAAAAAGCAGTAATGGAAGCAGGAACGAGCTACGTGGCATGAAACAAGCATATTCAATGGGCTTGTTTCAACACTTTGCTACAAGAAACAAAACAACCAATGACATCGCAGTTCGGATCGCGTGACCTTTTTTAAACCAATGAGCTGCTTCGACACTTTGTCAAAGAAAACCAAACAACCAATGTAATCGCAGTTTAGAGAGCGTGACGTCAGAAGAAATATCCCCATTAAAAATTTATAATTAATTTATCTCACTTTCTGAACAATACTTAATCCTGATCAAGAATAAAAGATTAATTTCGAAGTTCCAAAATAAATTAACTTTCTCAAAAAGAAATGTTCTAAAACAATTCTACATTCTTTATAATCTTCTGTATAATCCCTAAAAGATTTATCCTAAGTTTGAAATTGAAACTATTTCTGGAAAAAATTCAATTTACCGGGAATTAAAAGTTTTCCTGTAAATAATACCCAATTAAGGCATTTTAATTCAAACAAATTAAAATATTTATTTATTAAAAATGCAAGTCATTCGTTTCGCTAAAGCAGCGGGAAAAAAGAATATAGAATTCTGCCATTTTGTTTTCTTTTGCCGTGACGTCACGAGTTGCGATTCCGATGAAAACGATGGAGAATTAATCGAAACTCTTCTCGCTTTTCTCCCGGAAATGTTTTGTGTTATTTTTTCGGGAAAAAAAATTCTGACGGAAGTAATTGAACATTTCCCATCCAACTTGTGCAAATAAAGCGACGAAGTAATTCTATGACTTGATCTTCACTAAGTAAAATATTGGCAAGAATTTTTTTTTTACTACTGCATTTTGTTCTTCGACGGGGCAATATTCATCTGAAGTTATTTGAATGATTGTGTTATAATGGTAACGTGTGTTTTTCCAGTGAGATTTTGGAATGAGTTTTTAAATTAAAAGTGCTGCGTTACATTTTGGTGACATGAAGTAAAAATTGAGAATATTTGAGTTGTATAGTTATTGTTATTCATTTATTGTAATCTAATAAATACAATAAATATCTTACGTCAGTGATTTTAATAATTTTTAAACTCTTATTTCCAAAATTACATTAGTAAACTTAATTTATTTAAATCATGGTTTATAAATTTTATCTGAAAAAAACATTCTACACGTTATAGTAAGGTTAATACACAATGTTTTGTAAATTTTGTTACGTTTATTAACTTGTACATTACAAATATATACGAAAAATACTACTGCGTTCAATTGTACTACATTAGTACGAATTTATTTTTTTTTACTTACCTGATATTTGAAAATAGTCACAAATTATATATTTCTATATGACACCAAAAGAACTACAACAATATTGATGAGAAAATGCAAGGACTTCTAATGAAGCATAAAATTGTAGCAATAGTCAAATGGGGTTGTTTCACGGAAGATCTGGCAATAGCTCTGCGGTTTTGTTTTCATGTCTCTCGAATTACTTCTTTGGTATTCGGGAGTTTTCGAAGATGATATTTTATTGTTAATTTTTTAAAATTCCAACTTCTTTCAATGCAAGTTTTCCTTTATAAATGATTTAAAAAAACAACCACAGAACAGCAAGAAGTTGTAATTTAAAAAAAAACATAACAACTAAAATAACTTATTCTTAGAAAACTCAATTTCGAATATCAACAAAAGTAATTTGAGAGACATGAAAACAAAACCGTAGAGCTATTGTTAGATCCTCTTTGAAACAACCCCATTGATACATTTCGTTCTTAAACAAGGAGCATGTTTCAGGTCTTGGGTGGCAACAGAAATACTGAATGAAAACAATTTCTCGAGCATCTATTGATGATTCAATGTCACGTGTGAACCGAACACCTTTCCTAGCACCTTCAAAGTAAATGCAGGAATGAAAGCTGGGAGGAAATAGGTCACCTGAAACAAAGCAATTAAATATAAACCAACCTATGGGGGGGGGGGAAACAAGGTTTTGAGAATTTCAAAATGATGTTCATTCATCGTCAAATTAATCATAAGAGTAAAGGAAAGTATCTTTGAAAAAAAAATCATTAAGAAATCCGGAAAATAGGGTATTTGACTAAAAAAAAAATTAATTGGCTTAAAATATTCTTATGCCAAAAATATGAGACCCGTATTTTTTCTTTTTTTCAAATACTCCATAAAAAAGGGAGAAAAATGAATTTTAAATTGGGACGAAAAATTACGTCCGAAAACGCTTTGTGGCTGTCACGTGGTATCTATGACGGCACTAGTGACTATAAACAAACTTTGAAACACCATTTTGGAATCTACTTTAAGCAAATTTGAACTATCTGCTAGTGTAAAACCTCCTTCCATTATCTATATAATTCTTATTTTAAAAGTAAATTAGATTAAATTCGGTGTAATTTCAAGCGAAAAAAACATCACACTGGTTATACTAGTGACGTCAGTTAAATTAACGTGTTTGTGATAACGTGTCGTACCGATGAAAAAAAGCCATTTTAACATGATATTTATGAATTATTTAAAGACTTATTTTGCAATATATATACGTGTGGCGGTGTGCCTTGTGATGAACTAGAACTGCAGCTTTTGCCAGAGCAGCTAACCAAACTTCAACTAATTATATCAGGTGGCGCTGCACTTCCGGCTACAGGCTATATAAGCTACGTTGCCGACATGAACACTCTCTTCTTCTATTTCTTAATTTTCCCATGGCACTTGTCACGACCTTTCCCCTGGTCGACATGCCACATATTTCGACTTGAGTTTTATGCTTTGTTAAGTTTGTACAATGGTTAGGAATTTCTATTTATATTAAGTTTATTTATGGTTGTTGGAATAAAGATTGATTTTATATGAAACTTGGAATTTTCTTCAAACGCCCACTTCTGACGCCATATACGTTTGTTATATTTGGGTTCAAACTATAATTAATTTAATATTGGAAGGTATTTTAGCGATACAGTCAAGTACCCTATTGTAGCACTGGTGGAAGGATGTGCAGGAATGAAAGCTAGAAGGAAATACGTCACCTGAAACTATTAGTGAAGCTTTGGTACCACAGCAAGTTATAAGTAAATAAATGAACAAATATACTATCAATACCCCAATCTTCCAAGGAACTAGTATAATGGGACCCACCACTGTTTACAAAACACGCCCATTTGGCTACAGCAAAGAGGCCTACGCCCAAAACTGGCCATTTTCAAAAATCGTCTGCTAAAAGCCTACTCACTCATTCTTTTTTTCCCCCTTCCTTGAGCATTTTTAATTCCATCTAAATGACCGGTCGCGTATAATCGTCTGCGTATAAAAGCAGAGGGGTTAGAATAAGGTTGTGATATTTGGCGGTAAAAAAAATGAAGTCGCCTGAAAATCGCCAAATTGATGTGATGATATAGTCACTAAGATATTGTTTAAAATGAAGTTGGGCCGCTATTGGCTAAGAGGGCAATATATTGGCACTAATAGAGCTGTATGTCGAAATAGAGTACACTCTAAAACAAAAGAGTGAAATGCAGTCCTATAGGGGAAGTGCATTTTCGGCACGAAAAGAAGTGGAAATTAACTCAGACTGAAGTTAAAACCACTCATTTGTTTTAAGAGTGTTAGTAGGCTAGTGCCTAGAGTAGCAATTTTTTTTGGGGGGGCACCGTATGCAAAAAAAATAATAGTTTACTCAAAAATTAAATTTTAATATCGTAGTTTTATTTAGACTAAATAGACTGTATTTTAGTTTAGTTTGAATTATCGTCGCACTTGAGCTACACGAAAGCTATTGGCGACGGGCGTCATATTTTAGAACCTCAGTCAAGTGACGAGCCGTCACCTGAGTAGGCACCCAACGCAACCGTTAGGGGCGACATCGTACGCAGCGTTAGGACTTTGAAGCATATTTAACGTGCACTCCCTCTACACGGGGTATTATTCGTCGGACATTTTGGGCTGCACGGGCTGTTTATAGGTCGGCAGTTATTTTAGCGGTGCCCGGATCCGAACCTGGGACCTTTCGCATGCTAGGCGAATGCCTGACCAACTGGGCTCCACAGCCCCGGACTGTATTTTATAAAAAGAGGAAAACTCCAATAAATGTACTCCCTCTATTGGCTTGTTTCGGGTGACGTAGATTATTCTTGCTTTCATTCCAGGATGTCATTAATGGTTTGACACGGTAAGCTCCACTCGATGCATTGATTAACCAATCGAGACTTAATTTTCAATCTTGTTTCGCTTCTTATTCTTGTTTTCATTCTTTGCCACTCAAACGTAAAACATGCACATTGCATAAAAAATGCATTTAACCAAATCTGAACTATGAAAGGGAGTGAAATGAACGTAAGCATAACAGCGGCACACACTTAAATCCACCCTACTTAGGAAGCACTGTGCTGACACCATAGATATCATAGTTAAAGTATTAGATTGGCCGATCACGTGACCTCCAATGCCAACGAAGGGACGCGCATGGAGGACCAGAAAAAGAGGGCGATTGGGGCCAGTGTTGCCACCACATTAAGGAGAAAAACACTACGAAAAAATGCCATTTAATTCTAAAATTACAAAACAAGACCGTTAAAATTTTAGCTACATTTTGGAATCTTTTTAGTGGCTTTAAAAAAAACGTGATATGCTTTGCTAGTATTTTTATGGTATGTTTTTGTAATTTTAGAATTAAAGGGTATGTTTTCGTAGTATTTTTCTCCTAAAACTGGTGGCAACACTGGCCCCATTGCCCTCTTATTCTGGTCTCCATGCGCGTCCCGTCGTTAGCATTGGTGGTCACGTGAGATCTGCCAATCTAAAATACTTTAACTATGATATCTATGGTTGACAGAAAAATTGCCTCCATCGGATGACTCCTTTTGTACTACGTATTAATGTAAACCGATATTGCGCGACTAACCCTTCTTTCTCCCTCCTAAAAACGTCCGTCTCCTTGGCATTTATAATATACTAACATCTCGCACAATTCATGCAGTTTTTATTTGATATGATAAACTATGTGAATGGCGAAAAACGTGCTATGTCACATTTTTCAAAAATTGATATACTTGTGTCAATGAACATATTATATCGTTCTTTAATAATGACAAGTTTTATCTTTTTTTCAAAAAATTATAGTTAAGTATGTTATTTTATCGTGTGCCAACAGCGTTTTTAAGGGATCCTAAGTGCAAACAAAATACTTAAGGGGGAATGGGCGCGCTGGACCGGGGGTCTCCAAAGCTAAGTGCATCAGTGTTAATCCTATGGCGAAAAAAATATTTTCTCTGCCACATTTCTCCGGCTGTATTGAATATTTTTACAAGCGGATTTTTTGGTGTGATAAATGTATCTGACTTACAGGTCCCGACCTTCCCACTTTATGAAATGGGTTCGAATATTTTTTTTTTTTAATTTTCAATAAATAATTTTACACAAAATATTCGAAGCAATTTCAAAAAGTGGGAAGACTGTAAGTTATCTACATTTATTATTTAAAAAAACGTTTGTAAAAATATTCAATACAGCCGGAGAAATGTGGCAGGATATATAGTTTTTTTTCGATTGGATTAACACTGAGGCACTTGAGTTTGGAGACCCGCGGTCCAGCGCGCCCATTCCCCCTTAAAGGCTTATTTTTCGTTTTCAAATTTTTGTTACTGAGTTTTTCGATTGTATTGTATGCAAAATAGTTCTTAATACTGCCGTGGCAGGTAAACTAGCTTAATGACTTAGAAAATTGTTGCAATAACTTACTTAGTCTAGCCTATAGTAAAACATCGGGAAAGACTCATTATTTCAAAGCAAAAATGGTCTATTCCATTGCTGTGGTTACTGCAATTTACCTCTCATATTAGAATAGTTAGCCAAGCGTTTGTTTGGGCTTATCGCAAAAGCGATCATGACTTCACTTGCCAACCCAGTTTTTGCATATTTTTTAACAAGACAGCATCCTTATCTTACTCTAACCATCTAAACCTTAAAACGACGTTTCAGGGCGGGGACTCGGTCTTCTTTCCTGGTTGTTGCCACCGGGCCCGTGCAAAAATATCTCCGGATCGGATCGTCTGACGGCATGGGATAAAGAAGTTTTTTGTTTTCTTTATATTGTTTTTTTTATTGGGAAATTGACGGATGATGATTATAGTTTCTTTTCTTCTTGATGGAGTTGATGTAAAAGATGATTTGGACGGTCGTTTAGTTCTAATTTGGGCCATTAAATATAAAGGTAGCTGGTTTGACATTGGCTTTGATGTAATATGTAGAAAGCGTAATTGGGCAACGGTTTAGTGGTGATCCAAAGTCACAATGTGTACAATATTTTTGTTTTCTTTTATCTATTTCTTGTCTTATCTTCTAACAAATTACCCGGGGCTGGGGAGCCCAGTCGGTTAGGCGCTCGCCTAGCATGCGAAAGGTCCTAGGTTCGGGTCCGGGCATCGCCAAAATAACTGCCGACCTATAAACGGCATGTGCAGCCAAAAATGTCCGACGAATAATACCTTGTATAAAGGGAGTGCACGTTAAATATCCTCCAAAGTCCCAACGTTGCGTACGATGTCGCCCTTAACGGTTGCGTTGGGTGCCTACTCAGGTGTCGGCTCGCCACTTGACTGTGGTTCTAAACTACGACGCCCGTCGCCAATAGCTCTCGTGTAGCTCCAGTGCGACGATAATTCAAACTAAAACTAAACTAACAAAATACCCAGAAAAATGAACATATATTTAGATTTAATCTTTCATATAATTGTTTTGAGACTATTCAATTTCTTAATTGGGCATGTTCAGGTCTAGTGCAACAGAACATTTCCCATTTACATTTCTTTCGAAAGTCAGTTATTTATCGTTGTTAAATAATTTACAGTTCGAAATATATAATTAGTACAATTGATGCTTTAAAAATAAAGCAACTTGCATATTTTATGCCAAGTTAGAATTCCTATGCATCTTTCTTCAACATATATAATGAACCATCAAAAGAACTCTATGTGATTTACAACATCCAACCGAATTATATCACAAATAAATATTCTTTCAAAGTTTATTTTTATTTAATAAAGTTTCTCGTACTTTTAACGAAATGGCAACAGTGAAAATATTGAATAAAAATGGAATTTGCATGTAATTTCAATGTAGATTAAATTTTGAGTTATTTAAATTTTAAATAACTTCAAATTAAAAATTTGTTAATGAAATTTGGAATGTAGCCTAGTCTGATTTTTTGCTTTAAAACGAAGTATCCCACTTGTTTGTGAGACTTACGGTTCTGCCAAGTTAGAATTCTCTATGCATCTTCTTCGTACAAAGAAATGAACCATCAAAAGAACTCTATATTGTGATATTTCAACAATCCAACTGAATTATAGTGAACGCAGGTGGAAGCTAAAATTAGTATCAGGCAAATTTGTAAATTGAAGTTGTGAAATGAATTCTATGATATGAAGGTTCACGTATCTGTATCTGATTGAAGAGGATATATCAAAATACCTTCTACATAGTATTTTTACGACTTTACAACCAGTCAAAGATTCGAAGACTCCTACCAAACAAAAAGACTCCACACAAAAAAAAAACAAGCCCACTATTAAAAATCGTCTCATTTTCTCAGAAACCAATTTGTGTACGGGCGTCCCCCTCACCTTTCAAAAGCTAAGCCTAACTTTTTTCTTTATTATCGTCTGCTCTCATCGCCTTTTCTTCCTTGCTGATGCCAACTCCCGATACGTAATAATAGAAGACCCCCCCCTTGGTTATCAGGACTGTCCATCGAGACGACCCTACTAAATACCGAAAAACAATAAAGGCAAAAATATCAGAGTTAATTTCACCTGGGTTATTGGGGAGGAGGGGGTTGCTGGGGTTTGGCGGGAAATCGCTTGTTTTGGCACATACAGATTATAAGTGGAGAATAACAGTTATTCCTGCTAGAGACCTTGAATATCGGCTTTATTTTTTTTTAGTAGAATGAGTCGGGATAAACTGGATGATATGTACTTCGAAAATGTAACAGGCCGGTAAAGCGTTTGCCTTGTATGTGAAAGGTCCCAGGTTCGGACCCGGGCATGGCTAAGTAACTGCCAACCTATAGACGGCCCGTGCAGCCAAAAATGTCCGACGAATAATACCCCGTGTAGAGGGAGTGCACTTTAAATATCCTCAAGTCCCAACGTTGCGTACGATGTCGCCCTTAACGGTTGCGTTGGGTGGCTACTCAGGTGTCGGCTCGTCACTTGATTGTGGTTCTAAATTACGACTCCAGTCGCCAATAGCCCTCGTGTAGCTCTAGTACGACGATAATTCAAACTAAACTAAACCAAATAACTGCTGACTTATGAACGATCTGTGCAGCCGAAACTTCCAAAGAATAAATATTACCCCGAGTAGAAAAAAACGCACGTTAACACTTTAGCTACGCAGGATTTTTGTTTCCGGGTAATATGTGACAGGAATATCATAATCGAATCCTTAAGCTCGTTTAGGAGTGAAAGGGTTAAATATGCTCGGGTACCGACGCTTCGTACGATACCGCCCTTAAAAAAAATTGCGTTAGGTGCCTACTCAGGTGTCGGCTCGTTCCTTGACCTTCATTTTAAATAACTCTCCGTCGCTAATAACTTTCGTATAGCTCTAGTACGACAAGAACTCGATTCAACCACTGCGACAGTCGAACCATTATTTTTGTTAAAAAAAAACTTTACACTATTGGCGACCATCCCGCACCCCCTTGGCGACTCATCCAAAACCCTGGCAACCCCCTCAAAACAGCGCTTTGATATTAATTGCTCGGGGTTGAGTTGTCTTTGGGCTGCTGGGCCGTCACACCTACTTGTTATTGCATTCATAACCACGCTAACGAGCTGCCCGAAAAGCATCAGACGATTTTTTTTTATTTTATTGTTTTCTATTTTTTTTGTTTTCGGTTGTGTTTGAATTGTTTTGCTGGGTAGTGAAATTTAATGAGCCAGTCTTTTGTCCGTTAAATGTTGGGCTTTAACCCTTTTGCCCGGCGCCCGCAAAGTCGTAACATAGGACTATTATGCGCATGTATTGAATGTGTTAGGTTTTAGTCAGTCTGTTGTGTAGTTAACTATAAAAGAAAGGTTGACGTACAAACCATCTTTCATAGAGACGCAATAGAAGTAGAGGCCCAGTAACACCCCTATGGGCATGGTTTCACGTCTTGAGTGCCATCAGTTCCAGCGGTATTGTTTTCATTTTTGACCATTCTGGAATTATTGGTTTTGTTGATACATAATATGATTTAATTATATCAATTTGATATTTAAAAAAAAAATTGGAATTGATAAATAATTTTGGACAGTGTAAGTTTTCTTTGATTTATTTCGATTTCTTTTGATTTATTTTCTCTCGATGTTCTTTTCGTAGTCTTTGTTCTCTTATTATTCTATTTTACGTTATGGGCTGGGGAGCCCAGTCGGTTAGGCGTCCGCCTAGCATGCGAAAGGTCCTAGGTTCGTGCTAGGTAGGTGCTTATTTAAGATAATTTTTTATAAAAATGAGGCATAATGATGAGATACTAAATCAAGTAAACCTCGTAGTCCGACGAGCGTACATGTCCCCTCCAAAAGTTTTGGTGCTCATTGACATTTGTGTCGGTTTCTATAGCTTTTATTACATCAAATCATCATTCGGTTCTTCAACTTTTTCTTAAAAATTTATACTCCAATAGATGCAACCTTTATTCTTAATATATAGAAACATATGATCCTGCATCACGCAAAGGGTTTAACTCCACTGAGTTAATTCCACTCCTTACGGTGCCGTAAGCACTTCTCCATAGGAGTGAATTTCACTCTTTTCGGGTGGGTAACAAAATACTCGAAACAAGCCCTGCGCCTACACTCTTAAAAACGAGCGTTTTAACTCAGTTGATCTTAATCCACTCCTTTCCGTCCGAAATTGCCCTTCTCCTTAGGAGTGAGTGTCACTCTTTTGTTTTAAGATAGAGCGTCGCATATTTTTGGGCGGCAAATTCAATTAAACGACCTTCGATGTAATTATGTTCGTACGTTATGTTTAAAAACAAAAATACTACACTAATCCGCTAAATAAAATCTAAATGTAAACCGGTTTTGCGAGAGAATGACCCCACCAGGATTTCGAGTGAAATAAATATCGACATTTTTTAAAAAAACCCAATTTCGCTTCGCTTTCAGCGTGTAAAGGGCATATAGATTCTATATGTGGTGAATCTTAACAGCACATAACCTTAGTTTGCAGAACAGTACTTTCCCCGAAGGGAAATTGGACAGGGCGTCAAAGTACGAGCCTACAGCGCAACTTTAAATCCGCCCGGTATACTCTAAATGCGACGCCGCTCTAGCCTGCTTCTTAGTGCGATGATAATTACCTAATTACATCAGTACGTTTTGACATTTTTCACTACCTATTGAAAAACCGCCAGGCATACCCTAAATGTTTTTTAACTCTCCGGTCTGGTGAAAAACCCCTTGCCTTAACATTGCAAGCGCGTATCAAAAAGTTGGCAGCAGAAGCACCCCCCCCCCCCTCCAACATGGATTAAAAAGTTAAAAATTTTTTTAAAAAACTTACCATTTACATAAGCATACTTTATATAGCGAGATCCATTCTAAAAAAAAATTAAATGAGATATGAATAAGAATCAAGTTTCCGTTAATAGTTTTTCACAAGAGTATAATCGTTCACGATAAGGTCAATTCTGAAACCAGGCATATCCCGCGAAATGTGGGATTTTGCTGGTCCATTTCGTACGAATGAGACTGCTTATAATTCAGTCTACCTGACTAAGCCAAAAATATCGTCAGACTGGCTGTGACGCGAGCAGCATGGTTGCCATGACGATGGGGACAAAGCATTCCCCGTCGCTATGGAAACGATGCTCGCGTCGTAGAACGTCTGTCGATACCCTTATCTTGCTGTTGTCAAAGTAGGGTTGGATTATAAGCCAACAACTCATTTGATACGCAAATGGTATCCAGCACCTAGCGGGATTTTTTTTTTGTCTGGCGTGAAACTGAAAGCGTTGAATTAAAAGTTGCGCTTCTATGGCAAAATACAGAAATGAATAAAAAAAATTTACGATCGGATTTTCGATTTTGCTTTTTCTGAATATTTAGGTACAGCCTGGCTGTACTTGCTGTATGCCACGACACTACACTGCGATAATCTTTTACCGTAAATACCTCGAACATTACGGGGCTGGGGAGCCCAGTCGGTTAGGCATTCGCCTGTCATGCGGAAGGTCCCAGGTTCGGGTCCGGGCATCCTCAAAATAACTGCCGACCTATAAACGGCCCGTGCAGCCAAAAATGTCCGACGAATAATACCCCGTGTGGAGGGAGTGCACGTTAAATATCCTTCAAAGTCCTAACGCTGCGTACGATGTCGCTCTTAACGGTTGCGTTGGGTACCTACTCGGGTGTCGGCTCGTCCCTTGACTGTGGTTCTAAAATACGACGCCCGTCGCCAATAGCCCTCGTGTAGCTCTAGTGCGACGATAATTCAAACTAAACTAAACCAAACCTCGAACATTACCGAAACCGTTGCTCACGATCCATACTCTCAAATCTCCAAGCACATGCTCAAAAAAAGATGTGCGGCTGTCATAACCCCACCTCGTATAACCCCTGTCCCCTAAATATCGGAGCATAGACTATTATACCAGGCACCCCATAAATATAGCCCACCTCTCCATATAAACTGCACACGGACAATAAGGGGGGGGGGGGGTGCGTAAAAAAATTATGATCGCCTGCTTTCTATATGGAATAAAATGAGGCATTGTTGGAAGGAGATACATTTTAGTCGTAAAATCCCCCGCTACTGGAACATCCCATTGTTGGGTCGGAGAATCGTTTGGGTTTATGTGACGTCATTTGATGGTCTCTATAACCCTCTCTGCGTTCTCTTTTTTTTTTTTTTAAATCGGAAAATATCGTTTGATAAAGTGTTTGTTAAGGTTCTCGTGTGACGATGGTACTCGGGTGACTGCGTACCACCTGTTAGCGTTTATTAAAAAGTATTGGGTTAGTTACAGTTACTGTCATTTAGAACGGTTTCACTACCAAGCGTGGCATTTTTAAGTTTTTCTTTACACTTAAATTTTATATGAAACTTTCATAAATTTTTAATTCGTAACTCTTAAAAGATTTTTTTTTTATAATTATTTTTATTTTCAATTAAATAATATGAAATATAAGGTAATGAGAGTGTTGTGATATGGTCGAAAATCCGAACCAAAGATTTTTGTGTTTTCCACACGCTTTGGAGGGTGCTGATTCTTAAAAAAAAAAGTGTTTTTCGAACTAAAGTTCGAAAAAATACTAAACTAAGACTAAACTTCGACTAAAGTCCGTCTGTCCGTCTGAAAGAAAATAAGTTTTTTTCTCGAAAAAAACATTTTTTTTTTTATATTATACTGCTGTTATTTGATCATTTTACGAAACTATCTTTCTAAAGAATAAAACTCCCCCATCAAAGGTGATTTCGTAGAACTTAAAATGTCAGCCAAACAGCGACAAATTATTGTATCAAGGTCATGACACTATAAGCTACACTGTTAAAAATTTGGTGCTAGGTTTCTCCATTGGTTCCTATAGTAGCCATACCATATTGGTTCCTAGTAGCTGCAACGGCTCAATGGTGAAATGTTTCACCTTTTTTTCTGTGTTTGGTTGAACCATTTTTCTGGATTTGGAAACAAAAACCTGAGAAATGGTTCAACCGAATACCATAAATATGGTGGAACGTTTCACCATTCAGCCGTTGCAGCTACCAGGAACCAATATCATGGTGAAACCAAGCACAAAATTTTTAACAGTGTAGAACATCATATTAAATATTAGCTTGGTGATTGTATGCTAGCATCCATGTAGGCGTCTTTCTATCCAACAAAAAACACGGATTCCTTATTTTTTTAAAAAACTATTCGTCTTACCGTCAAAAAACTTAACTAGCGGAAGAAAAAAAAATCAATTAAAATAATGTACCACTTTTACAGCAGCCATCTTGCACCCACAATGCGACTCTATTTTAACCATAGATATCATAGTTAAAGTATTAGATTGGCAGATCACGTGACCTCCAATGCTTACGACGGGACGCGCATGGAGGGCAAAATGGCCAGTGTTGCTGCCACTTTAAGGAGAAGTTTTAAGGGGTTTTTTTTGTAATTTTTAGAATTCAATGGTATTTTTTCGTAGCATTTTTCTCCTTAAAGTGGTAGCAACACTGGCCATTTTGCCCCCTTGTTTGGCCTCCATGCGCGTCCCGTCGTTAGCATTGGAGGTCACGTGATCTGTCAATCTAATACTTTAACTATGATATCTATGATTTGAACCAAACCAAACACCTTTTTAACGTTGGTCACTTTCTGTATGACGACACACACGTCATCGCTGACGTCACGCTATAAATTACAATTAACTCGCTCCTGGTTATTATCGCAGAGTCATCTGGACAAACCTATAAAAACCAGATTAAACCGATACGGCCATACCATACTATTTCTGACACTTTTTTTTTATGAGGTCTACCCCCTCTGTTTATTTATTATATATGGCCCCCACCCCTGTAAAATCTCTGGGGATATATTGCCATGAACCCCCCTGGGTTCCCCCTACTGTACGGGTTTCAAATACTAGGGAGTTGATATAGTTAGAAAGGCCATAGCTGCCAGGTGAAATTTCCCAAAAAAAATAGCTTAGTGGAGGCAATAAACAGCCGAAATTAGCCAAATGTAACTTTTGGTGGCTGGGGGGAGCTTTGGGGGCTTTTTGTCCATCTATCTGTACATCTGAACGCACAACTGTTTACCTGTCTGTCGACTAACTATTCATTTAATTAGCATTGAAATTTTATTTTTAGTCATTTCACGCAAACGATAAAGAATATTAATATGCAACAGAACATTTGAAGAGCTTAGTGGAAGAACGTGCTAAGTGACAAAAATGTGAAAACGAGAAAATGAGCTTCAAAGTTTTTAGTTTGTACTCAGATCTGTTGAAAACGGCATTTGCAAACAGTAAAAAATATACTAAAACTTAAAGTTTCTGAAAAAGGGAAACTCTTGTTATCGGTAAAGAAGCTATTAATATGTCCATTTATATAAAAATCTCAATTTTTTTCAAAAATGTCACTTAGCACGTTCTTCCACTAAGCTCTTCATTTATGAAAATAGCCAATTGCGGTTTTTAAAGGTTTTAAACTAAAACTAAATGACTTTTAGCGATTTTCTTTATAACTTGTAGAAATCTTGTGTGGAAGTGGTTCTAGGTTACAGTTTCTGGTGCAAATATACTTTTTTTTTATAAGAATTTCGATCGGTATATAAGTAACAGGAAAGTATGCAATTTTTTAGTTCTTTTGAACTTCTTGTTTTAAAAAAATGTAGACACCTAATATAGAAACAATATATTTTTTGTAAAACGCATGCTCAAACCCTTGCTAATCATGCTTTTTTTTTGCAGGTAAGAAAATAATGATTGTTCATCTTAACATTTGTGTCCTTTTAATGGCTCCTATATACGAGGTAATTTTTACCAATACTTTTCTATACTTTCTTTCTATCTTTTCTTTTACTTTACTATACTTTCAGTATTTGAAAATAATGTGTGTTTTTACCAGGGCTGAAAAGGATAAACATATGTTTCAGAACCACTTAATTCGAGTTGTTTTAATTTCGAATACCACTTTCTACTAATCATTATAATTTCGAGCATGTATATATATTTACGTTCTTAAAATGCCTATGTTTTCTACAAAAGTAAAAATTAATAATGATTTCAAGAACTCGTTCTGTAAGATTTGAATCATATTGTAGCTTGAAATACGACACCTTAACACGTAACCGCCAGGTGTTTTTCATCCCGGCAAAACATACAAAAAATTAAATATTTATTATTATCCCTATCTAAATTCGTAAGGGCAAAAAACTATTTTTTACGTTTACGATGTTTTGAATTAACAAACTTGTAATTGGAATATTGGTTTAAATGAAACATGGCTGATGGGGACCAAAGTCAGTAAAAAACGCTTGCCGTAGGATAGGCTGTAGCTAAAAACAAGTGAAATACATAGATATTTAAAATTAAGGTGTTATTCAAATAATAAGTTTTGTTGCCTGAAAATTGCGCATGAATCTCTAAAAAAAAGAAGGGATTATGTTCAATATTGAGATTTCGATACTAGGTTTTCTTCCTCTAAAATTTTAAGAGAAAAGGCTTGTGGATATAACGTCTTACAATATAATCAGCAATTAATACAAGGAATTAATTTGTCGTAAAACTGAATACCTATGGTCTGTCTAGTAGTATTTTATTAAAGTGGTGGGTTTTTTCATAATTACCACCGGCTTCCCTTATTTCGATGTGTGGCCATGTGTTTTGTGATTTCCGTAACATATTTTTCTTAATGACATTTTCAGAAATGTGTATGGGCATTAAAAAAGTTAATAGTGTATATTTATACTTGCTGTATAAAAAAACAAAAATTTCTATTTAATTTTAGTGTGGACATATATTTCTATTTTTTCAATACCCTTCCTAAATGATTTCTATTCGACTCAATTTCATCTAAATCTATTTACTTAAAAAAGAATGACTAAATGTATTATCTACAACAAAATACAAAAAATAGGAATTCTCGCCCACAAATTCCATAAGCTTATTGATAATTTTTTTTCACACATAAGGCACTTTACCCAGCGTTCTTTTATTCTTAGTTTCGTTCTATTTTTTTTCGACGTTCTCGTGTCAGGTACTGTCAAGAAATCGGCCTAAAAGAGATCTCAAACCTTGATAGGTAACTATTTTCGCCAATTTTTTTTTCCACCGCTGTTGACCGCCAATTTTTCTTTTTATCATTTATTCTTTTCAATATTATATATTTTTTTTGTGTGTGTTGTGTCAGTGGTTTTTTGGTATGCTTTTTATTTATGGTTTTGCTTCGGCGGTTGGCTTAAGTACCCAATGGGATTAAGATCCCGGTGACGGGTCGGTAGTTATAGGTGTGACAGGGTTGTATTTGACATTTTTGGGTTGATATGGCGACGTAGGGCTGGGGAGCCCACTCGGTAAGGCATTCGCCTTGCATGCAAAACGGACCCAGGTTCAGTTCAGGCATTGCCCGGGACTGAATCTGGCAAACAACTGCCCGGGCAAATAACTGCCGGTCTACAAACGGTCTGTGCTGACAAAAAGTCTGAGTCAAGTGTTGAGGGGATGCAGTTTAAATATGCTCCGAAGTCCCGGTGCCGCGTACGATGTCGCTCACTAAAAGTTGCGTTGGGTGCCTACTCAGGTGCTGGCTCGCCACTTGACAGTGGTCCTCAATGGCGACGTTGGCCGCCAATAGCTAGGGGCTACACGAGGGCTATTCCTCGTGCGGCCTCTAGTGCGACGCCTATTCAACTCATACCAACCCAGCCCAAATGGAAGGGTATGATGGATTTATGTCTCTATAGCTACGCGTGGCCTATAGACGATTAACGGGCTGGGGAGCCCAGTCGGATAGGCATTCGCCTAGCATGCGGAAGGTCCCAGGTTCGCCCAAATAATTGCCGACCTATGAACGGCCCGTGCAACCAAAAATGTCCGACGAATAATACCACGTGTTGCGGGAGTGCACGTTAAATATCCTTCAAAGTCCTAACGCGCCGTACGGTGTCGCCCTTAACGGTTGCGTTGGGTGCCTACTCGGGTGTCGTCTCGTCACTTGACTGGGGTCCTAAAATACGACGCCCGTCGCCAATAGCCCTCGCGTAGCTTTAGTGCGACGATAATTCAAACTAACCTAACCTAGACGATTAACTTTTAATTTAGGGTAACCAGCAACATTAACGCAGTACAGTTTATTTCGTTATTCGACTGTCCAGCTCTAAATATTGTACAAATAGTTTGCGTTTTATATTTTAGAGTCTTTTAAAACATAAACAACGTAACTTAAAAAATGATTTTTATGGAAAGCTAACCTTAATCGAAAAGTTTTAATCACTGGAACAAATCTGGGGTGGCTAGTATTTGGTGAAATAAAAAAAATGAATCAAATTAATTGCAGAAAAACCTGTACCAGAACACCAAATGTCCGCCATTAAATAGCTATTTCTGTTTGTCTGCGCATATGTTATAACGATTTACATGAACATTATCTCTTTTTATCAGAAATATACTCTACACTCTTAAAACAAAAGAGTGAAATTCACTCCTATAGGAGAAGTGCATTTTCGGCACCGGAAAGGAGTGGAAATTAACTCAGACTGAGTTAAAACCACTCGTTTTAAGAGTGTAGGACGCAGATTGTTTTCTTTTATTTCTTTTACCCACTCCGAAAAAGAGTGAAATTCACTCCTATAGGAGAAGTGCATTTTCGGCACGGAAAGGAGTGGAAAATTAACTCAGACTGAGTTAAAACCGCTCGTTGTTTTAAGAGTGTAGAGCTACACGAGGGTATTGGTGACGGCGTGTATTTTAGAACCACAGTCAAGGAGAGCTGAACTGAGTAGCAACCAACGGACGTTAAGGGCAATCGTCGCAGCGTTAGGACTTGAAGAATTTAACTGCACTTCTCCACACAGGCATTATTCGTCGGACTTTTTAGCTGCGCGGGCCGTTTATAGTCTGGCAGTTATTTTTGGCGATCCCGAAAACGAATGGGACACTTCCGATGTAGGCGAATGCCTAATCCGACGGGCTCCCCAGCCCTTTTCGAAATTCAACTCTCTGAGGTTAAGCAAATGGCTCAAGCGTACTTGTTTTCATTCATGATATTAATTTTAAACTGATTAAAATAAACATTAAGAAATGATTATTTAGGCAGTCCATGCTTTAAGTTTAACAGATAGTAAAATCATAATCACCAGTTTAAAAATATGTTGTTTCTGGAAAACCTAATAGTAAGTGAAGTTATACGTATGTATCGACAGGATAGTTAACAAGTAATATAATTCAACTTATATTAAAAAAAATGTATTTTGAAACTTATTTTAAGCAGAATTTATTAATAAGATTGTACACAAAAATAACAATTCATCGATCTCGCTTTCTTTGTCATTGTTTGATCGCCAATTCACCTGCTTTTATTTCGTCATTCATGTCATTGTTTTATTCTTTTCTTGCTCTGTCGCTTTTCAAGATGACGTTTCACTTTTGCGTTTTTGTCACTTACAAAAGTGTTGATTGAGATGTCCGGAGACTTTAAACACGTTCGGGTTGTCGTCGCGGCCTGTCTATGGAAGCGTAAAACGAAAGAGATTAGCAATTGTCGGTTGGTTGGGCTGGATTAACTTCGGCTTATACAGTTTGTCCGTGAAAGAATGTCCGAGTTTGAATGGTCCGAGTTTTGATGGTATATTACAGGAGTTTATTTTGTGCTGAATATAACAAATCATACATGACATTGAAGTAAAACTAACCTAGTTGTTCCTATAAGTGCTCAATGTGTGCGCCTTTAGTGATACGGCACACGTCCAAACGAAAATGCAATTCTTCCCATACTGTCTGCAGTAAAGTCCGGAGTCATGGAAGCAACAGCCTGTGCAACTGTGAAAACGATGTAGCGGTACCAGCGCTTATCCGAAACTGTTGGAGTTATTCTTTATTCGTCGCCTCTTCAACCAGATTACAATTACACTTCAACCACAATACTATTACAATTTGGAATTCGGACACCCTGTAGTTTGGTTTTGGTTGAATTGGCCTTGGTTTCACATGAAGTCAGGGCATGATCTATAAAAGCTCAGACTGTAGACACACAAATAAAAATAGGGGCCACTTTTCCGGAAAATGTTGTGTATGATTGCCCTAAACGATGGCGTAATTCTTAGCTGATGCATCATATTTTTTTTTCTACCATTTGTATCAATTTCTATATAACAACGATCAAACCAATAACGTTAATTCAGTGTATGAGTCCAAGTCAAACTTTAAATACAAATATGGTGAAACCCCGATTTTACGTCCCCCGAATCTACGTTTTCCCCGCATTTTACGTTTTTTTCATCAGGTCCCAGCTTTTTCCGTATACTGTAATGTTAATTTAACCCGGATTGTAAGTTTGTTATTTATGGAATTTCCCGCATTTTACGTTTTCCCTGGAAAGTAAAAAAAAGAAAAATTGTTCTAAAATAAGAAATATTTTTCCCATTCCACAGGCTCCTGTTTTCTGAAACCGGTTTTTTTCTCATGGATCCTGGTTTGGCTTAGTTGGCCGTACGATGAGCTGGAAGATATCTTAGTAAAGTGGTTTAAAGAAGCTCGTGCCGCGAATGTACCTATAAATGGCGCGATACTAAGAAAAAAAGAGATTTTTACATTCTATGTACTATTTCCCGTATTTTACGTTTTTCCCATATTTTACGTTTTTTTTACCCAGTCCCTTGAGAAACGTAAAATCGGGGTTTCACTGTACAAAAAAAATTTCGACCAAAAACAGGCCAGAGGCCCAGCAAGGTTGATCCAGAATAAATCTAGTACATTACTAGTTTCCAATGACTATCAAGTTTCTTCTTAAAATCTTCCACTCTTTTCGAATGCACAACATAATCTGGTAAAGCATTCCACTTATTGACAACTCTATTGTAAAAAGGTTTTCTTGCCTCCCTCTTCTAAAGCACGATTTATTCAATTTCTGATCATGTCCTCTGGTCCGGCTATTTAAGGTAAAACCTAAGCCCTTCGTGTCTCCCTGTTTTATGAACTTGAGTAACTGTATTAAATCACCCCTACACTCTTAAAACAAAAGAGTGAAATTCACTCCTATAGGAGAAGTGCATTTTCGGCACCGGAAAGGAGTGGAAATTAACTCAGACTGAGTTAAAACCGCTCGTTTAAAGAGTGTAGGACGCAGATTGTTTTCTTTTATTTCTTTTACCCACTCCGAAAAAGAGTGAAATTCACTCCTATAGGAGAAGTGCATTTTCGGCACCGGAGAGGAGTGGAAATCAACTCAGACTGAGTTAAAACCGCTCGTTTTAAGAGTGTAGGACGCAGATTGTTTTCTTTTATTTCTTTTACCCACTCCGAAAAAGAGTGAAATTCACTCCTAAAGGAGAAGTGCATTTTCGGCACGGAAAGGAGTGGAAATTAACTCAGACTGAGTTAAAAACGCTCGTTTGTTTTAAGAGTGTAGCTTTCCTATTTTCCAGGGAATACATGTTTAAAGATCTTAATCTGTTATCATAACAAGATGGTCTAAGAAAATTTTAAAATCTACTGACATGTTAAGGGTCTACAGTCCTTAGCATAAAATAAACTTAAGTTTATATCGGCGACCCTAAAATTTGAGGCCCGAGCCTAACGGGACTTATCGCAGATATTACATTTTCGACCGCATCGCAATACTTTTATATATTAGTATATTCAGTTTTGAAAAAAATTATTAAATTTATTCAAAAGTCATGATTCCATTTTTTTCCTTAAATTTTAGTTAAAAAATTGGCAGAGGCTACGCGCACGGGCACCGTTCGCGCATTGCGTGTACGGGTATTAACTGTGCATGCTCAAGGCGGGGCTTACTGGAACCGTGTACATTGCGTGCACAGGCACGGGAATTATACTTGAAAGTTGAGATTACACTTTTTGGGCCCCCGGCAATTTTGCTTTCTCTAAAAGAATCATCAGTATTTAAAATGGAGCAGTATTGTAGGGCGCATTGAAAGCCTAAACACTCGTTTGGGGAACGGGAAAAATTGTTTTCTCTAAAAAAACATCAGTTCTAGCCATTTGTAATGAGCGTTCAAAAAATTAGAAATTTAATTAATTCATAAAAACTTTAAAAATGCAAGTAAACTTTCCAGGACAACTTTAAAACGGTGATCTTCTAGGGTGAAATAAAAAAAAAGCTTGAAAAAATCATTTGTACTTCTGCCGAGAGAGGTGATATGAACCCGGGACCTTTTGATTACGAACCGCTTGTGCTACCACTAAGCTGCGACGTCCGTAAAGAACCAAGCTCAAACTGCTAATAAGGCTCAGTCCTGCGCAGTTACTATACCCGTACTCGTAATGCGTGTACGGTGCCCGTGCACGTAGACACTCCGTAAAAAAATTAAGAGTTAAAAAAATTTCCTCTGTTTTTTACCATTTCATTCTGGATGCATGATGAATCTATTTTAAAAATTTTAGATTTTTAGAATGAAAAATAAAAGGTTGGAACTGAAATGGTTGACAAAAGTACGCAAAGTGCTCCCTTAATTGTTTTGAGCAGTGTAAAACCGTAGGTCCGGTTTTTTTTTTACTACATCACATGTGAAAGGTCCAATAGACTTAACATTACCAATACGATTATCCTTCGACAGAATTACGGCGACATCACCAAAGGCGTTGTGTGCATAGATATCATAGTTAAAGTATTAGATTGGTAGATCACGTGACCTCCAATGCTAACGACGGGACGCGCATGGAGGCCAAATAAAGAGGGCAAAATGGCCAGTGTTGCTGCAAATTACAAAAAAAATAACGTAAAAATACTAGCTGCATTTTGGAATCTTTTTAGTGACTTAAAATCCTTTTCTAGTATTTTGGTTTTGTAATTTCAGAATTAAATGGTATTTTTTCGTAGTATTTTTCTCCTTAAAATGGCAGCAACACTGGCCGTTTTGCCCTCTTATTTGGGCTTCCATGCGCGTCCCGTCGTTATCATTGGAGGTCACGTGATCTGCCAATCTAATACTTTAACTATGATATCTATGGTTGTGTGTGACTCTAATGTCTAAAAGCGCGCTTTTTTCCCCGAGCAAATTAACTTTCAACCCACTTATTGGAAGGGAAAGGGCGCGAAAAATAATTGCTGGTAATTAGCGACCTTAATATATCGTTTGGATTAAATAAGTATTTGTTCTGAGTGGGGGAGAGGGAGTAAGTGGATGGTTTTATATGGATAGTTCAGTGAGAAGGTGGTATGTGTCACTTGAGTTGGTTACCGGAAACTGATGGAGTTATCCGTGATTGTTTTAATTCATTGGCTAAAATGCAAATTATACACGTTTTTTTTCTGTTTCGAATTTTAAAAAAAACATGATTATATTTTTTTAAAAAAATTAAAAATTATGTCGCGCAAAACGGTATACTGATCGATGAAATAGTACAAAAATTCAATACAAAATTTTGTAAAATAAAAATTTCGAATTTTTTTAAAAGTATATTTCGATTAATATATTAATCGAGTAAATGTTCTAAAAAATGTGCTACCGATTATCTAAAGTCATTCAAAATGTATAAGAGCTGCTTAGAATAAAATGCACATCAATAAAGTAAACATGGTGACATTTAGAATAAAAAATTATTCAGAAAAAAAAATTGTTTCCAAAGTTTAAAATATTATGTTATGAATTTATAATTTACACATTTACTCAATCCGCAACTAATTGACATTTAAAGAAATGAAAATATGAATATAAACAGGAAAGTTAGTCAACTTTTTCCGGACATCCACACACTATCAGAATAATTCGTCTTTTTACACTAAATTTTCCCTCATATTCACAATCATTACCACCATCATTATCGAAACCACCAATAAAATCCAGGAATGAAAGCGAGAATGATTTACGTCACGTGAAACAAGCCAATTGTTTAAAACCGCAGTACGCTTAATAACTTTTACGGTTAAAAAAACAAATTCGACGAAAATCGTTTGCGGTTTTGCAGGAGCCGCACATGCGCAGATGCATTCGTTTAAACTTTCAATAGCTTTGAAACTTAAAAATAAATATTAGAACGATTTTAAACAACTTTTAAACGATGTTTCCTGAAGAAACTCCATGGTAATTGTTATACAATTGTATTATAGTTGCATTTATTCGTTATCGAAATAATATAATTAAATAATTTTATTCGTTATCGAAATAATATAATTAAATAATTTTATTCGTTATCGAAATAATATAATTAAATAATTTTATTCGTTATCGAAATAATATAATTAAATAATTTTATTCGTTATCGAAATAATATAATTAAATAATTTTATTCGTTATCGAAATAATATAATTAAATAATTTTATTCGTTATCGATGTACAGTAACAGTAAACAAAAATAGTGTCAATTCACGGAAAAGTTCCGGTATCAAACTTGTCAGTAAAATTTCATTTAATTAAAAGAATTTTTGAAAGTGATACAATCTATTTTTATGTTTGACTATTTCATAGCAATTATTAATTAATTTATTTTAATATTTTTACGTCAACCATTTGTTCTGTTTGTTAAAATGAATTTTGATAATATATGCTAAACATGATGTAATGAATTTTACAATAATACAATTCACTTTATAGATTAACTATTTGATATTACTTGTTAATTAGTTTAGACTAATATTTCTACGCATAAAAATTTTTAGGTTGATAAAATGTAATTTTGACAATATATTCTAAAAATGCTTTAAGATTGTTAGCGAAAACAAATATACGCCACTTTTCCCCATAATAGAGTATGTGATATATTATTACATGTTTTTTTCCATTTATCTTTTAAATTAGGGATTGCAGCGCATTTTTTCTAAATGCAGATTAATTGTTTTGTTCATAGAGCCTAGTGTTTATTTAACGTGATTAAGTGTTGTGCAAATACGGGTTCTGTTGCGATTTATAAACAAAGATTTGTATCATTAAGGGTTTAGGTTCTGGCTTCTAAGTAATTTAATTGCAGTTAATTTGGGAATAAGGTTTGATACACTTGCAGTTACTGTAATGCCATTTAGAGATTCGTTTCGAAACTTTTTTTTCATTCTCGTATTCTAAATTTTCTGATATCCAGGTGTCTGTACCATTAAGGGGGAATGGGTGCGCTGGACCGCGGGTCTCCAAACTCAAGTGCCTCAGTGTTAATCCAATGGCGAAAAAACTATTTTCTTTGCCACATTTCTCCGGTTGTATTAAATATTTTTACAAACGGGTTTTTTTACCTAATAAATGTAAATAACTTACAATGTCTCTATCTTCCCACTTTTTGAAATTGCTTTGAATATTTTGTGTAAAATTATTTATTGAAAATTTTAAAAAAATATATTCGAACCCATTTCAAAAAGTAGGAAGGTCGGGACCTGTAAATCAGCTACATTTATCACATAAAAAAAATCCGCTTGTAAAAATATTCCATACAGCCGGAGAAATGTGGCAGAGAAAATATTTTTTTTTCTCCATTGGATTAACACTGACGCACTTTGCTTTGGAGACCCGCGATCCAGCACGCCTATTCCCCCTTAAAACCTAAAGAGTTCTATGGCAGAAACCCATATTATGACGTCCGACAAGTACTGGGATTTTGTGTACCACATTTGAAGTCCGTAGCTTTTTTTTAGTACGAGACGTAAAGTGGTTTCAGACAGACGGACCAATGGCCAAAAACCATTTTTTTGGGATCAGACCCCCTGCAAAACGTAAAGAAAACACAAAATCTCCATTTCGGATTTTCGACCCTATCGTAACTCTTCCATTGCATCATAATTCATATTAGGTAATTGAAAGTAAAAAGTGAATATAAAATGCTAAAAGTTAAACTCAATATTGAACAAAAAAATAAAAAATCTGATGGGTTTTTAAGTAGGGTTGGCCGCCAAATCACTACCTAAAACAGTCTTAGCTAATGGTTAAAATTTTAATTTGCAAATCGGATTCAAAAATAGCGAAATATTAGCCAAGTCTGACAACCCTGATTACGAAAGACGTCCATTCTTCTCCATATCTTCACTTCGTCTCACTCCTTGACACAATAGCAGACGATAAAGAATAAAAATCGTCATAAAAGAGGTCGATGGTAAATAGAAGAGATGCAAACTTTTCGAAGTGAATTCACACGCGTCCTTATATTCGAATGGGCGAGCTTTATAGAATATTAACCGAACCATTGAACAGGTATCGTCTGCAGATTTTTTTATGAGTTCTAAAAGGAGTAGTAAAGAGGATGGAACGATTGTTACGGGGTCTTGGATTGTGAAGAAAGAGGTGCATAAAATGTGTATTGTTGCAGGCCTGCTAACTTTTCGGATTTTACCCAGCAATGCCAGATTTTTAACTACTTTCCGAATTTTTGTGGCTTATGTACCAATAGGGTACTTGACTGTATCGCTAAAATACCTTCCAATATTAAATTAATTATAGTTTGAACCCAAAAATAACAAACGTATATATTTTTTTGCAAAATAAGTCTTTAAATAATTCATAAAAATCATTTTAAAATGGCTTATTTTTCATCGGTACGTCACGTGATCACAAACACGTCGATTTGGCTGACGTCACTAGTATATATAAACATACCTGTGTGATATTTTTTTGCTTGCAATTAAACTGGATTTAATCTAATTTACTATTGAAATATGAATTATATAGATAATGGAAGGAGGTTTATTACAAAACCGGATAGTTCAGATTTGCTTAAAGTAGATTCCAAAAGGGTGTTTCAAAGTTTGTTTATAGTCACTAGTGACATCATAGATAATACGCGACAGCCACAAAGCGTTTTCGGGCGTCATTTTTCGTCCTAATTTTAAAATTCATTTTTTCCCTTTTTATGGGGAATTTTAAAATTCATTTTTTCCCTTTTTATGGGGAATTTTTAAAAAAAATCAAAAATACGGGCCTAATATTTTTGGCATAAGAATATTTTAAGCCAAAAAAAATATTTTTAGTTAAATACCCTATTGCTGGATTTTCGAAAAGGGAAACATTAAACTTTCTCTTGGTTCACAATAGTATCCGGAAATGTTTTTTATTACCGAGTAAATACGGTGGGTTGGTAGGTTGGTTAGTTGAATTAACATTGCACTAGACCCTCAGTTAGAAGGTCTGTGGCTGTAAAACGACACAAAATTGGATTAAGGGGGGGGGGGGGGGCGATACATGTAAAAATAAAAAAATTTCATAAATAGTTAAAATAACATCTCAAAAATATGCCTGCAAATTTTCAGAATGAAATTCGCATTATTTATTGATTAAAAACTCATTTAAATGCTTCACCTCAACTCGGCGCTTGAGGGCTTTGTCAAAACTTTAAACCCGGGGCCGTAGTGAGCCTAGTGGTCAGCGTCTCGGTCTCGGGATCGGAAGGTCCTGCGATCGAGTCCCGGTACCACTGAAGAACTACCGAGTATATGCGGAGTACGTGCTCGTTAAATCTGTTGGGTCCGAAAGTCCTCTAAGTTCCCATACCAAATCAATACCTCTGGGGGTGACAAGCCAATTCTGGGGATCCTCTAGTTGGCCTCTGTCTCTAAAAATTAGATGGATCCACTTATACGTGTGTGTTGTCTGTTGTGTCTGTCTTACTTGACGAAGGTTTATAAGCGGGTCTTTGTGACCAAGCAAACAAGCCTGAAAATATATGTATACCAACCAACCAACCAACTTTAAACACGTTAATCTCAAAACTACTTTTAAATTGGTGGGCAAGATAACTCAAATAGTACTCTATATATCCTTATAAAATTTGGTATACGTCTTCTCTATAGTATTATCTTCTAGTTGAACCTCAGAAATGCCAAAAAATAACAAAAAAAAAATAGTTTTTTTTACCCAAAAACCTTTGAAAAAAAGGGTTAAAAAATCGATCTTTTTTATTCTGAGGCTTGCCGATTTGCAATTTTTCAACTTTTTTTTTACTTTTTTTATTGATATAACTAGAAGATGTAAGTTTTATGAACATTTTCAAATCAAAAATTTGGATTTCAGGTCAAATTGGGGTAGCTAGAATTCCCGCCGATTGATACTTCAGGAGAGTCTCAGGAGATTAGTTACTACGGCGGCCATTTTTGAAAAAACTAAAACAAAAAATAATATTATTTGTATTTTAATGTATAAACATACTGAATTTTAAAACGATAAATATATTTCTTTCCTTTTAATAACGTTTCTGAAAAACGATCAAAATTTAAGTGGTTACATGTATCGCCCTCCTTAACCATTTCATGTGGTGCACCCAAAGACACCTATCTTATAATATCCCGTGTTGTACGTTAAATGTATGCTTCAAAGTCCTAACGCTGCGTACGATGTCGCCCTTAACGGCTGCGTTGGGTGCCTATTGAGGTGTCGGCTCGTCACTTGACTGTGGTTCAAAATTATGACTCCAGTCACCACCCTCGTGCAGTTTTAGTTCGACGATAATTTAAATCTTTCTGGACTCGTTTTTAACCCTTTCAGTCCCAATGACAATTTGGCATCATCATTTTAGATTTTTTTTTCTGATCGTCTATACACTCTTAAAACAAACGAGCGGTTTTAACTCAGTCTGATTTAATTTCACTCCTTTCCGGTGCGAAAATGCATTTTCTCCTATAGGAGTGATTTCACTCTTTTGTTTTAAGAGTGTAGCCACTTATGATATCAAAAAGCATATCATTCGATTCTTCAAACTTTTTTTTTCTATTAGAAAATATTTTTTTAATAATCCCAGTAGATGTCAACCCTATTATTTTTTTTAAAATTATGATCAGAAACATGATGATGCCAAATGGCATCACTGAGACTGAAAATAACGAACTGTGAAACATATACGAATAACATTTTATCTTATCCTAAACCCAGACACCCTTATTTTACAAAGTTATACTAATTAAGACTTGACTCATAACAGCGAAAATTTCCAAACTGCGTCACAAAAGAAAGTAAAAAGACGCATCTTTTTAAAAATTACAAGCAATCTTTATCCCTTGTACTATCGACCATTATCCACTTTTTCATTATCATTATCTCCCACGGACACTTCATTATCACACCGAAGTAGATAATGAAAGTTAACAAAAAAAAAAGCTATTATTCACAGCACAATACTATAACAAAACATGTGTAACACAAAAAAAAGTATAGATCCGATGACAAAATTGAAATTATGGATTTTGCAATAAGTCGGCAAAAGAACAAATCAATCGAAGTAGAACGTTTCAGATGACATGCCCTGTGATGGTGAAATAAGATGAGGATGCTTGGCGAAAAAGTCATAGTCACCAAGTCGATTTTGTGTCACTATCATAACAAAGCTAATAAAAAGAATGCGTATAAAAAGATAGTGGTGCAAAACTAATAGTTTAAATTTTTTAAATAGAAGAATAAGCTATTAAAATTCGAAAAAGGGCTATTTGCGTAATTATAGGCTGTATTTCTAGATATGATTTAATTCAAGATTCCAATATGTTCCTTCGAAAAAATTTCAATTATTTTTTTATGCCGATTCGGCAAGGTGGGTTAAGAGGGACTGTCAGCCCAAAAATTTTGAAATCACAACTTTTACAAAAAGAATAGTTTTGCCATGTTATCCCATTTTCACCAGGTAGGGGAATCGTCATAACATCAATTTAAAACAAAATCGAAAAGAAAATAACATCCGGTTATTTAATTATTAATTGATATAGTTTTTAAATAGTGTCGCCATCTACTGTATATTTTTGGCATTTTAAAACTTCGAAAATATATAATTAGATGACTATATAAAATTTTCGTTTCAAATTTGTTTCATTTTGATGTTATGTTGATTCCCATACCTGGGGGAAAAGGGCTAACATGGCAAAGCAATACTTCTGCGGAAGTTGTGATTCCAAAACTAATGCATTAGCTCTAATAAGGGAGTGACAATTCCTTTTAAGGCGTCATGCAACTGAGGATACCTTCCAGGGAAGTTCTGTCGTCCTGCCACACCCTTGACTGATCACGTGCGCAGGCGAAAAAAAAATCCCGCCAAATAAATTGTCTTGTATATGGGACTGGTTCACAGTGAATATGAAGAGTACAGGGGAAGAACCGCTTGATTTATTAGGAGTCGTCCCGTAATTGTGTCTGCTTGGCGGACATTGGCGGTAGGAAACCGGTTTCTCTCTTCTTCTTCGTTTGGTCCAATCGTCGGAATCGTGAATCGCGTGAATCTTGGTAGGTAAAAAGTCGTGGTTTAGGACTTTTCAATTAATTTGCAAATTTCTCTTAATTGTTTTAGAAAAATTCGTGATTTTCAATCAATCTTACTTTATTTTTAAAGCTTAACATGATGATGAACACAGTCTTTTGAATAAAACGCGGAACTGAATTTCTGGGTTGCAGTGAGAGAAGATGCACAAGAAAGTGAGAAACTAGTTTCTTTTACACCAGTTTAGGCGATTACTCGCTATCATCGCCATAGATGCCTGATGAGGAAAGTTTTCTACGAAATTAAGCGGTTTTTCCCCTGTACTCTTCATATGTCGTGGTCCGAAGTCACGACACTGCGTAGAATGCCGCTATTAGGGTCGAACGCCAGATCAGTCTCGTCACTCGACCACGGTTCTAAATCACGAGGCCAGTCGCCAATAGAAATCGTATAGTTCTAGTGTGACGTTAATTCAACTCAAACCAAATAGGGACTAAGGAGCCCAGTCACAGTAAGGAGCTTGAATTACATGCTAAAGGTTCGAGGAGGCTCACATCCGGGCATTGCTACTGTCGCCTTTAACCGGTCTGTGCAGCCAAAATGCCCGAATCCCCAGAGTAGAGAAAGTGCACGTTAAATATGCTCCAAACGGGCGATACATGTACACGTTGGGTGCCTAATAGGGTGACGGCTTGTCAATATGGTATTTGACTAAAAAAAAATTCTGGCTTAAAATATTCTTGTGCCAAAAAATTTAAAGACCCGTATTTTTTTCTTTTTTTCAAATACCCCATAAAAAGGGAAAAAATGAATTTTAAAATTAGGACGAAATATAACGCCCAAACACGCTTTGTGGCTGTCACGTGGTATCTATGACGTCACTAGTAACTACAAACAAACTTTGAAACACCATTTTGTAATCTACTTTAAGCAAATTTGAACTATTCGCTTCTGTAAAAATCCTTCCATTATCCATATAATTCTTATTTTAATAGTATATTAAATTAAATTCAGTTTAATTGCAAGCAAAAAAACATCACACCGGTTTGTTTATATATACTAGTGACGTCAGCCAAATCGACGTGTTTGTGATCACGTGACGTACCGATGAAAAACAAGCCATTTTAAAATGATTTTTACTAATTATTTACAGATTTATTTTGCCAAAAAATATATACGTTTGTTATTTTTGGGTTCAAACTATAATTAATTTAATATTGGAAGGTATTTTAGCGATACAGTCAAGTACCCTATTGACCACGGTCCAAATCACTAGGCCAGTCGCCCATATCCATTGTTACTTCCCCGGGGCAGCACATCCATTTTATTTTACCTTCATCTACATAGGAATATTTCCATACACCCTTCGCCGTTTACTAAAAATATGAAAAAGGAAACTTAGAGGGAAAAATCGCCAAAAGATTTCAGCTTTTTTTTTTCATTCCGAGATTCATATATGAATATGGAAGTGAAACAAAATGATGTGGGGTCTCTTTTCACAAAAATCATTAATCACTACAGACTTCACTTCGGTTCAAAAGTCAAAAGGAATAGGGGGGCTTTTGAAAATCGAAACGTCCACCGCTCATATTTGCAGACGATAATTATCCTGAAAGGCTCCCCGACTCCCTTTCACTATCGTTTGGTAGCTATGGCTGTGGGCCCTATTACGGAGACTAATAAAGATGGCGGTAAGTAGAAAAGAACCAAGTGATGATTATTTCGATATTGAATTAGTTTTTCTATATACTTATTATGGCTTTAGATTGTTTAGAATGAACTTTATTAATAAAATAACGGGGTACTGGTTGTTATAGAGAGTAAGTCTTTGAATTTGTAAGACTCTATTGGAAGTAACACTCCTATAGGGGAAGTGGATTTTCGGCACCGGAAAGGAGTGGAAATTAACTCAGACTGAGTTAAAACCGCTCGTTTTAAGAGTGTAGGACGTAGATTTTTTCTTTTATTTCTTTTACCCACTCCGCAAAAAGAGTGAAATCCACTCCTATAGGGGAAGCGCATTTTCGGCACGGAAAGGAGTGGAAATTAACTCAGACTGAGTTAAAACCGCTCGTTTGTATTAAGAGTATACAAAATGTAAATAACTAATGAAAAGGGAGAATCTCATTATCTTTAAAGGAGGGAATGACATGCTCATTGACACAGAAATCTCAATTTTTTTTTCAAAAACGTCATCACGTTCTTCCACTAAAACCTCTTCAATTGGAGGAATTACCACAACAACAAAATAAGTCAAACACAAACTGTGCATGTTATATTATTTTTTACTATTACCATTCAAACCATAAAGGAACTAATATTTGTTTGTAGGAAAGACAATGGTTGACGTCACTGTAGGCGTGGCCGTTCCAGTTGTCCATTTAGTTACATTCTTTCGAAAACTAGTTATTTGCGCCCTGGCCATATTATTTTTTTTTAATTAAAAACCAGTTGTGGCTGAATATTATTATGATTTCTATGTCGATCGAAATGCTTTACTAACCTAAAATTCGATTCAGTGGCAACAGAAATGCTTAAATGAAAATAAAAATTATTTTCTTGGGCCTCTATTGGTGAATGTATGTCATGTGTTTGAGTCGAGTTCAATTAATGTCGCGCTAGAGCTACACGAGGACTGCGACGGGCGTCGAACTACAGTTATTTGACGAGCCGACACCCGAGCACGCACCCAACGCAACTTGCGACATCGTTAGTTTTGGATTATATTTAACCTGCACTTCCTCTACACGGGGCATTATTCGTCAGACTTTTTTAGGCTGCACGCCGTTTAGAGGTTGGCAGGTATTTTGGCAATGCTTCGGGCCTGAACCTGGGATCTTTCGCATACAAGGCAGGTGCCTTATCGATTGGGCTCCCTAGCCTCAAAGCTTGAAGAAATACGTCACCTGAGACAAGCCCATTTCCAGCAAATGTGGGTTCCTCCTAAATTAGCCCCTGGTTCTTTTCTGAATATCGCTATCGAATGGGAGGCCCTAGTATTTCTAGGGCTATTGTTCGCTTCACTAATTCGGGTTTCAGAGGAGGGGGGGGGGGGGGGGCATATCGCTTCGAAATATTCCAGATCGGGGGGGGGGGGCGATGTTTCAGAACAAAAGGGTGGTTCGAATAGAAATTGGGCGACTTAGAACTGATACCGGGTATAAAGCGGATTAAAAGATGGGTTCTACTGATGAGGGGGAGAGAACAGGGAAAAAAAGTCATGGAAAAATGTAGTTTAGTAGGAAAGAGATCCATGTCCTGTGATATAACATTGAACTGCAGCCCTTTTTGTGCAAAGGTATTTTGTGTCTGCCAAGATATAGGAAGAGTTAGTATGTCGATGGGGGGGGGGGGGGGGAATAGGGTATTTGACAGTATCGCTAAAATACCTTCCAATATTAATTAAATTATAGTTTGAACCCAAATATAACAAACGTATATATATTTTTGAAAAATAAATCTTTAAATAATTCATTAAAATCATTTTCAAATGGCTTTTTTTTCATCGATACGTCACGTGATCACAAGCACGTCGATTTGGCCGACGTCACTAGTATGTATAAACAAACCGGTGTGATGTTTTTTTTTGTAATTAAACTGGTTTTAATCTAACTTACTATGTTGTCGTAACTTATGGCTTTATTTGGAAATTACACCAAGAAATATAGAGATCTCAACGTCGACAACAAAGTGAACGTGAGGAACAATAAAAAACATGAACAACAAAGCGAACAAGAGAACAACCAACAATACAAATAAACAAAACATCAAAGAGTTCGAGGGAACAGGTGAAGAGGGGGCAGACATTTTCTTATCAATCCATAAGCGCTCTTGCATTCCAATTAACGGTTGCGTTGGGTGCCTATTCAGGTGTCGGCTCGTCACTTGACTGTGGTTCTTAAATACGACGCCCGTCGCCAATAGCCCTCGTGTAGCTCTAGTGCGACGATAATTCAAACCTAACCTAACCTTGCATTCCAATATAGTCTAAAAATATCACCTTGTTGTTGGGCTTGGTATCTAACTTACTATTAAAATAAGAATTATATAGATAATGGGTGGTGGTTTTACAGAAGCGGATAGTTCAAATTTGCTTAAAGTAGATTCCAAAATGGTGTTTCAAAGTTTGTTTAGAGTTACTAGTGACATCATAGATACCACGTGACAGCCACAAAGCGTTTTCGGGAGTGTTTTTTCGTCCCAATTTTAAAATTCATTTTTTCTCCCTTTTTATGGGGTATTTGAAAAAAAAAAGAAGAAATACGGGTCTAATATTTTTGGCATAAGAATATTTTAAGCCAATAAAATTTTTTTAGTCAAGTACCGTATATTCTGTCGCTGCATTTCTGAATCCTGGCGTTTTTTGTGTACATCTGCGGGCAACGGATGATGATACACGGTAAAAAAAAAGTATGTTGTTTTCACAGAGAGACTGTCAGCTGGGAAATCCAGAAAAAATTCATATATAATTTACAGAGTTTATTTTTTTGCGATCTATTCGGAATGTTAACGCAAATGCTGTTTTTAATAAACACATTGTCGTTTAGAAAAAAAATTTAAAAATTCTGCCGTTTTAATTTTAATATTATATGAAAAAATAGCAAATAAATACCCGTTCTTGGCACGGACTAAAAGAATATTAAATCGATCCAAGTATATGTGTCATTTAATTTGCTATAGGATAATAAGCTTTGCCTTTGTTTCCGTTCATTATAAAGAATAAAATCCCGTTACTTATATTGCTTTAAAATTCCAAAATAAAAATACATCACTATAAAATGCACATCCTCATATCACAAAAATCTTCCTCAATATGAACTTACTGTCATCGCAATTTTCCTGATAAATTCAAAATATTAGCCATAATTGTATAACAGTGTTCTTAACAGACTCTTTCTTTTATTATTATAGATTCGGCAATTAAAGCTAAAATATCTTCATGTCTTGGGTATCAATTGTTAAAAAACGAATCACCGCTGCCACCCGATTCCAAACAGTACCTCAGCCATCGGCGACGCCATTTCAAAATGCCATTTTTTTACAAAACATTCCATCACCTCCCTTTCAATCTTCAGCGTGGAACACCCCCCTGTAACGCCCACACGTTTGCAAACGGTTGCAACTCGCAGACGATACATATACATAAATACATTTTATTTTATAAATAATTCATTCTTCGTTCCGGGGAGTTGTGAAATTTTTAAAAGGCTCACTCCCCCCTCTTTTCTCCGGTTCTATACCTTGTTTATTCCGTTTTGAGCAGACGATTTTTAGAGTTTCGCAGACGATATTTCGGAGAAGGAGCGTCTCAATGTGCCACGTGGAGTGGTGGGTGGAGAAGAGAGGTAAAATGGAACATTTCACTCAAACGCCTTTTCTATCTTGTGGTGAGATCTGAATGTGTTTTCATTTGGACTTAGTTTGTGTCAGTAAAGTGAATGATATATTATATAGTATATTATATATATATATATTATTAATTATAATAATTCTATATAGTATAAGATATATATCTATATTTTTATAGTATTTATTGTATTGATTAATTAAAGTTAGTGTATAGGTAATGTTTTGTTTATTATAAGCTCCAAAGTCCGACGCCGCTACGATACAACGTCTCTCCCCACCGCCCCCCCCCCAGCCTTAAAAAAGAGGTTGCGTTGGGTGCCTACTCAGGTGTCAGATCGTCACTTGACAGTGTAGCTCGTTTAGCAGACGTTAACCAAACCGTCCGTTTCGCATAGTTCGCTTTTCCGAAGAGGTACGGAAACCTGCTTGAGAGCATTACCTACTATACTTTTCAGGTTCCGAACAGATTTCGTTCCTCTCTTTCACTCGACATCCCGAACCAGACGAAAGAGCGTGACGTCACAAATAGCTTCTATGGCCTTATTGGTTGAGTCGACCGTGTCAAACAGGAGAGCTAGGGGTGATTTAAAATACAGTTATTCAAATTCATAAAACAAGGGAGACATGGAGGGCTTAGGTTTTACCTTAAATAGCCGGACCAGAGGACATGATCAGAAATTGAATAAATCGAGCTTTAGAAGGGAGGTAAGAAAACATTATTTTTACAATAGAGTTGTCAATGAGTGGAATGCTTTACCAGATTATGTTGTGCATTCGAAGACAGTAGAAGATTTTAAGAAGAAACTTGACATTCATTGGAAACTGGTAATGTGTTAGATTTATTTTGAACCAACCTTGCTGGGCCTCTGGCCTGCTGTTGGTCGACAATTTTTGTATTTGTATAGCATATGAACTGGCCTCAAAAGCAACCTGAATGCGGGTTAAACATTTGCGCGTTACAATTTATCAAACATAAACAATTCCAAATTCTTGACCAAATAAATCAACTAAATGAACTACTAACTCTCTTTCACCCATATACCACACATTAAATGTAGCTCTAGTACAACCTTAATCATCTAAAAAAAATTGGCTTAAGCTACCACTCTCTGTATTACATACCTCGCACCCCACATTATATCCGAATGAGACATGAGCAACCGTAACCTACACCGTATTTATTACGGTCATTAGATCTCCCCAAATGGTATTTTTCGCCGCCAAAAATTGCTCACGGTCATTTTTATCCTCTTTAAAAAAAAAAGTTTTATTGTTATCGTTTTTCTGGGGAACTGCCACCATTTAATTTGTGACTCACCCCTCCATTATTTTCCTGTCAGGCCTGTTCCTGAACATTCAGGTATAAAACATTTTAGTTCTTTACAGAAAATATTTATCCTCTTCCCCCCCCCCCCCCCCCAAAAAAAAAAAAAAAACGACGCGTATATATTCTTTGTATAAACATATTTGTTTATCAATTATATATTTAAAAGTGGTTATAAAATAACGCTCGCTATTCGGAGTGGTCTGTAGCTTGAATGAATAACCCGAATGCAACAAACATCGAGACACTTACTAATCAAGAAGGGGGAAAAAGAATGGAATCATAAAAAAGAAACTCGTCTCTTGACCAGGTTTCTAAATTACGAGGCGTAATTGGCTGTGTTGGCCGTAATCGGCCATAGTTGGCTACGCCTCGTAATTTTGAACCCTGGTCAAGAGACGAGTTTCTTTTTTATGATTCCATTCTTTTCCCCCCTTCTTGATTAGTAAGTGTCTCGATGTTTGTTGCAGTCGGATTATTCGCTCAAGCTACAGACCACTCCGAATAGCGAGCGTTATTTTATAACCAACCTTATGTTTTGCAAGTAATTTTGAAAAAATTAGCGTTTAATAATGGCTGGGAGTCACGTCAGTTTAGTGGAACTTGAGGTTTTGGGCGGTAATGATGCGCATTTTTTGTGAGCTATGAACAGTTTTTTTGTGATTAATAGTCCATTCTAATTTTTGGTTTGCTTGTAATTGGAATGTGGTCCTAAATTATGACGCCCGTCGCAAATAGGCATCGTGTAGCTCTAGTGCTACGCTAATCCAGACTAACCCTAAGGTGTCAGCTTCAAAATTACGAGGCTCATCCCCAATATACCTTGCGTAGCTGCTATCTTAATTCTACCATGACAAAAAAAACAAGTAGGTTTGTAACAAAATCTGTCACTTAACCCGCTTCCACACAACAGCTGTGTTTCACAGGTGAAAAGGCGACAAACACAGCATTCATATATTCTATATTGAACATTTGCATGCTAAATTTGGCTAGTTTCATTTATTTTTATTTCGAAAATTCAATAATTATTACTTATCGTTTGCAAAAATTAATTTATATTTCAAAGAATAAATATGTAATATTTCCTCGCTTTTAAATAGAATGAAAACATTTCATATCAACATACAAAGAATCTCGTAGTGAAATATATTTGACGTCATTTCAAACGGATCGATGTCGCAGAAATAAATTTATTTTAATTTATTGTCTAAAAGAATTAAAGTTTCTCGAGCGATTGGTGCGAATGGCAATGGTGATTAAATTATAATAAAAATGGCTTCCTATGCTTTTTAAATGAGCATTACATTTTGCAGTTTTCTAAATAATTGAAGTTTTTCGAATTCGAATTCTTTTCTGAAATTTTCAATGTATTCCAATTTCCATGCGCTGAATTTTTTGACGTATCACACTTGTCCGTAGCATTGTAGTTTGAGCTATGAATGTGGGTGACGAGACAGACGGACTGTACGATTATGCCTTCCACTTTTTACGTTATAAACGTAGTGTGGAAGTTAAAAGCTAGTAATTTCACAATTTTTTTAAAAGAATTTAAAAAAAGGAAATATAAAAAAATACTGACATAGTCCAAAAAAATACCGTAAAGTAAGAATGAAATATTTTTTCTTCTGTGCCGTTGTAATGACGGACAGCAGAGAAAATTTTCATAATTCCATACTTCTAACTCGAATAAATCTTCAAAATTTTCTGAGTTCTATCATTAAGAAATAACAGTTGACAATATCACCCCGATATATTTTTCCCACATATAGCATTTCTTTAATACTCCCCCCCAAGTATGTCATTTCCAGTGCAAATGGATGATCATTGAGACTTGGCGGTTCTCTACTGTCTTTAGAACGGCACAGAGAGAAAAAAAAAATATTCGAAAAAATACCGTATAGTAAAGAATTATGTCCGTAATTTTTTTTGTTTTATGTCTTGTTGGAGTGTTTGAAGAATAGGTATTAATAATCTCTAATAGAAGAGTGACCATACGCTTTATGGAACTTTCGAATAAGGATTGAGAGAACTACAGTTATGGCATTCTATAATTAGTATTATTCCATTTCCCAAGTGATAAAGTCGCCAAAAATTTACAAACGACGCCAAGGGGGCTGGGGAGCCCAGTCGGTTAGGCGCTCGCCTAGCATGCGAAAGGTCCCAGGTTCGGGTCCGGGCATCGCCAAAATAACTGCCGACCTATAAACGGCCCGTGCAGCCCAAAATGTCCGACGAATAATACCCCGTGTAGAGGGAGTGCACGTTAAATACCTTCAAAGTCCTAACGCTGCGTACGATGTCGCCCTTAACGGTTGGTTGGGTGCCTACTCAGGTGTCGGCTCGTCACCTGACTGTGGTTCTAAAATACGACGCCCGTCGCCAATAGCCCTCGTGTAGCTCTAGTGCGACGATAATTCAAACTAAACTAAACTAAACAAACGACGCCAACTGAATATTTCCAATGGTAATTTAACTGTGAGGCCCAGTGGCTTAGTGGTAGTGCTTCGCATTGCCACGCCACAGGTCCGGGGATCGAATCCCGGATTGGGCGAGGTTGACCCATCCTTTCATCCCTTGAGTGGGTCGATAAAATGGGTACCAAGCATGCTTGGTACCTAAACACTGAGGTTCCGCGTGAGGCTGACCACCTTACCGGGACATATGCCTAGCACCCAAAGCCCTAGGTCACGAAAGCTGAAATGGGCACGGCAGGCCTTGGCCCAGTAATAGGCTGTTGCGCCGAGGACTTTTTTTTTAATATTTAACTGTGTATACCGTACTGGGGTTCTTTAACTGTGTACACCATATTTTGTCGCCAGGATATTCCATTTGTCTCCAAAGATTCTGGGTCTTTTTTTTTAGATTTGCTCCAGCGAAAGGGAAAAGTTAGCCAAAATTTTAATGGCAAAATATAGAAAACTTAATGGTGTCTGATGCGACCTGATGGGTTAAGGTGTCATGCTACGCAAGTTACATTCACGACTTCTGTCCTTGTCGTCACCCATCATATCAACAAATAGTGATGAAGAACAACACTTGAAAATGACATGAATTAAAAATCGTTTTCTGTTAGTTAGCAAAAATTTTAATGACAAAATATAAGAAAACTTAATGGTGTCTGATGCGACCTGATGGGTTAAGGTGTCATGCTACGCAGGTTACATTCACGACTTCTGTCCTTGTCACCCATCATATCAACAAATAGTGATGAAGAACAACACTTGAAAATGACATGAATTAAAAATCGTTTTCTGTATGAGGCTAAGCGTGCGTTTCATTTGCCGTGGTCCAAAGTTCTGACTCCGCGTACGATGTCATTAAAAGGCCGTATCCTGACTACGACATCAAATGCCACAAATGCAACAAAACTTGGCGACTTGGCAGAGTCAGCCACATGCTATTGCATCGCTTGGCGCCCTTGGAGGTCGCCAAGTTTTTTTGCATTTGTGGCATTTGATGTCGTAGTCAGGACACAGCCTACACTCTTAAAACAAACGAGCGGTTTTAACTCAGTCTGAGTTAATTTCCACTCCTTTCCGTGCCGAAAATGCACTTCTCCTATAGGAGTGAATTTCACTCTTTTTCGGAGTGGGTAAAAGAAATAAGAGAAAACAAGTCTGCGTCCTACACTCTTAAAACGAGCGGTTTTAATCAGTCTGAGTTAATTTCCGCTCCTTTCCGGTGCCGAAAATGCACTCTCCTATAGGGTGAATTTCACTCTTTTGTTTTAAGAGTGTAAGGTTGCGATGAGTGTGCCAAAGCCCAAAGGACGATGGTTGGAAACACAAGTGCCAAAGACGGGTCTCTGATGCCTCAGATTTATAGAAAAATATGAGTTTCAAAAATTGGTAGCGAGAATCGCCTAGCCTAGATGGTGCCACAAAAAAAATGGCCTAGATGGTGCCACAAAAAAATGGCTCTCAGTTCTGGGGCCGACTCTGTAAAGGCTTATGCCGCCAAGAAAGCAGAAAAGTAGTATATAAGTATTATGAAAATATATTTATATTATGAAAAATGTGAGCGTCAAAAATTGGTAGCGAGAATCGCCAAGATGGTGTCCACAAAAAATTCTCTCTGTTCTGGCGACCTAAAGGATGTATGCCGCAATAAACAGAAAGTAGGTATATAAATTTATAGAAAAATATGATATATAATATTTATAGAAATAGAATTATATTAAAAATGTGAGCGTCAAAAATTGGTAGCGAGAATCGCCAAGATGGTGTCCACAAAAATGTCTCTTGTTCTGGGCGACTCTACAAGGCTTATGCCGCCATAAGCAAAAATATGTATATAAATTATAGAAAAATATGAAAAAATTTTAGAAATATGATATATAATTTATAGAAAAATGTGAGCGTCAAAAATTGGTAGCGAGAATCGCCAAGATGGTGTCACAAAAAATTCCCTGTTGGCGACTCTACAAAGGTATGGCATAGCAAAAAAGGTATATAATATTTAGAAAAATATGATATATAATATTTTAGAAATAGAATAAATATTAGAAATGTGAGCGTCAAAAATTGGTAGCGAGAATCGCCAAGATGGTGTCACAAAAAGTCTGTCTGGCCGACTCTACAAGGTATGCGCCAAAGCAAAAAGAGTATATAAATGTTAGAAAAATATGGTATATAATATTTATAGAAAAATGTGAGCGTCAAAAATTGGTAGCGAGAATCGCCTAGATGGTGCCACAAAAAAATGGCTCTCAGTTCTGGGGCCGACTCTACAAAGGCTTATGCCGCCAATAAAGCAGAAAAATATGGTATATAATATTTATAGAAAAATATGAGTATAATATTTATAGAAAAATGTGAGCGTCAAAAATTGGTAGCGAGAATCGCCAAGAATGGGTCACAAGAAAATGTCTCTCTGTTCTGGGGCCGACTCTACAAAGGCTTATGCCGCCAATAAAGCAGAAAGTATGGTATAATAATATTTAAGAAAAATATGATATATAATATTTATAGAAAAATGTGAGCGTCAAAAATTGGTAGCGATAATCGCCTAGATGGTGCCACAAAAAAATGGCCTAGATGGTGCCACAAAAAAATAAAGCAGAAAAATATGGTATATAATATTTATAGAAAAATGTGAGCGTCAAAAATTGGTAGCGAGAATCGCCTAGATGGTGCCACAAAAAAATGTCTCTCTGTTCTGGGGCCGACTCTACAAAGGCTTATGCCGCCAATTAAAGCAGAAAAATATGGTATATAATATTTATAGAAAAATATGATATATAATATTTATAGAAAAATATGAGCGTCAAAAATTGGTAGCGAGAATCGCCAAGATGGTGCCACAAAAAATGGCTCTCAGTTCTGGGGCCGACTCTACAAAGGCTTATGTCGCCAATAAAGCAGCCCCGTTGGAAAATGTAAAAAAAATTTACTTGTATATTGTGTTTAGCGAAAATAGTTAACCGGATAATATACTGAAAAATTACGCAAACAACAACCATATTTAGAAGAAAAAATGATTTATTATTTAAGCCAATGGGAACAAGTAGGTTTGTAACAGAATCTGTCACTTAACCCGCTTCCACACAACAGTTTTGTTTAACAGGTAAAAAGGCGCCAAACACAGCATTAATTCTACATTAAAAATTTACATGTTAAATTTGGCTAGTTTCTTTTTATTTTATTTCGAAAATTCAATAATTATTACTTATCGTTTGCAAAAAATTAATTTATATTTCAAAGAATAAATATGTAATATTCCTCGCTTTCAAATAAAATGAAAATATTTCATAACATACAAAGAATCTTGTAGTGAAATATATTTGACGTCATTTCAAACGGATCGATGTCGCAAAAATTAATTCTTTTAGACAATAAATTAAAATAAATTTAAGTTTCTCGAGCGATTGTTGCGAATGGCAATGGTGATTTAATTCTAATAAAAATGGCTTCCTATGCTTTTTAAATGAGCATTAAATTTTGTAGTTTTTTAAATAATTGAAGTACTTCGAATTCGAATTATTTTCTGACATTTTCAATGTATTCTAATTTCGATGCGCAGAATTTTTGACGTATCACACTTGTCTGTAGCGTTTGTAGTTTGGGCTATGAAAGTGGGTGACAGACGGACTGAACGATTATAATACCTTCGACTTTTTACGTTATAAACGTAGTGTGGAAGCTAAAAATTACGCAAACAACAACCATATTTAGAAGAAAAAATTATTTATTATTTCAGCCAATAAGAAAAAGTCTCCTGTCCTTTAACATACGCACATGACGATAAATGACCACTATCTTTAAAAAAAATCCGCTGCATTTTCTCGTGTATAAAACCGGTCCGTGTATTAATCGGCAATAAATGACAAGATCTGAATCGGGACCCCTTCGATAAAAACAGTTAATTTGCTCCAAGTGCCGATAAATTTTCTTTTGCTGTTGTCGACTCGCCAAGGGAAAGAGAGACAGAGGACTTAATCTTAAACGCGACACTGGAAAAGCGGACTGTGGTTGGCGAGGGATCGCCCATTTGGCATTTGAAAGCAAATATTTGATATCTGCATTTAGCGCGAAGGTCAGTAAATTAAATATTTTACGAATTTACATTAATATGAATCATGTGGTATATTTTTGGAATTAAGTTAAATATTTTACGAATTTACATTAATATGAATCATGTGGTATATTTTTGGAATTAATAAAGTCCCAGGTTCGAGTCCGGGGCATCGCCAAAATACCTGCCGACCAATAAAACGGTCCGTGCAGCCAAAAAAAATTCGACGAATTGATTGAATGCACGTTAAAATATGCACTAAAGTCGCGACGCTGTGTATGATATCGCATGAGTTGCGTTGGGTGCCTATTCAAGTGTCGGATCGTCACTTGAGCCAAAAGTCCGCCCGTGCCCCACTGAGTTAGGGCAACAACACAGGGGACAGGCAGCTAATTCGGAGATTCCTGATGAGTCAAGGATATGCCCAGCATATAGGGTAGAAATCGTCAGAGATCAAGGGCTAAGTCGAAGGCTCCAAGGGTTGGGTGACTTGGGAAATGCCCCTGGCATATGGGGTAGCTTACGGAGATAGCGACCAGAGGCGAGGCTAGTAGAGTCTGTGATGCATTTCCTTCTGGCTAATTTTAACCAAGGAGGATTTCTCCAAACTTATTTTGAAATTCTCTTACTCTGTATATATTTTGAGAAGATTGCTTCTTCCTCGGGCCATCCGCTATATTTATAATTGTGGTCGCACTAGAGCTACACGAGGGCTATTTGGGGACGGGCGTCGTTATGTAGAACTATAGTCACGTGATGAGCTGGCATCTGAGTAGAAACCCAACGCACCTTTTACAGAAGGGCGACATCATACAAGGCGTCAGGACTTTAGAGCCTATTTTACATGCGCTTCCTCTACACGGGATATTATTCGTCGGACCTTTTAGCAGCACAGACATGTCACCAGTTATTTTGGAAAAACCCGGGCCCGAACCTGGGACCTTCCACAAGCCTTAACCGACTGGGCCCTCCAACCCTAATAAAAGAAAACTCAATAAAGCATTCCTCCATCAGTTACGTAAGAAATTTGGCGACATTTCTTCGACAACTGTCCCGGCAACCCTGCTCGGCGCTGAAGCCAAGTTAGGGTAATAAAACGGCCATTCAAACTTAGATTTAAGTTTATTTTCTTACGAAATGAGATTTACGACGCGATTTGTTTAAAATAGCATCTTAACTCCCATACCCGCATTGGTCGAGTTCTTTCCTTCTTAGGGGACTGTCAGTCCCATAGAGCTAATGCATTAGTTTTAAATCATAATTTTGCAAGAATTGCTTTGCCATGTTATCCCATTTTCACCAGTATGGGAATCATCATAACATCAATTTAAAACAAAATTGAAAAGAAATAACATCCGTTATTTAAATATTAATTGATAAAGTTTTAAATAGTGTCGCCATCTGCTGTAATTTGTGGCATTTTAAAACCTAAAAAATATAATTTAATAACTAGATAACATTTCGTTTCAAATTTATTTCATTTCGATGTTATGTTCATTCTCAAACCGGACAAAAGGGCTAACATGGCAAAGCAATACTTGTGAGGAGTTATGATGACAGTTATGGGACTGACAATCCCTCTTAATGGCGGATTTAAAAAGGTTTGGTGGAATTGTCGTGGCTATTAACGTATTAAAAACAAAGTAGATCGGAATTTGAATGTGCATTGTTACGTGATTGGGTGGTTAATTTCTTTCAATTATCTAATTTAAAATCATAGATATTATAGTTAAAGTATTATATTGGAAGATCACGTGACCTCCAATGCTAACGACGGGACGCGCATGGAGGCCAAAATAAGAGGGCAGGATGGCCAGTGTTGCTGCCACTTTAAGGAGGAAAATACTACGAAAAAATATCTAATTCTAAAAAAATATCGTAAAAATACTAGCTGCATTTTGGAATCTTTTTAGTGACTTAAAATCCTTTTCTAGTATTTTTGTTTGTAATTTTAGAATTAAATGGTATTTTTTCGTAGTATTTTTCTCCTTAAAGTGGCAGCAACACTGGCCATTTTGCCCTCTTAAAAGGTATCCATGCGCGTCCCGTCGTTAGCATTGGAGGTCACGTGATCTGCAAATATAATACTTTAACTATGATATCTATGTTTGAAATATAAGGTAACAAAAATTTTGTGATGGGGTCGAAAATCCGAAATGGATATTTTGTGTGATCTACACGTTTTGGAGGGTGCTGATTCTAAAAAAAGTGGTTTTAAACATGGGTCCATCCGTCTGAAACCACAGCCAGTCAGACTTTATAAGATTATTTAAAAAAAAGTCGTTTATGCGTAAGAGGTAGCTGCCACAGAAAATTTTAGGTTTTAAAGTTATTGAAATTATCTTATAGAGATTATATAATTTCCTATAATTTTATTAAGTGGTAATTGAAAGGTATTTTTTAAAAACTGTTTTTTGAGTTTTGACTATGTAAAAGTAAATGAACGATATTTATAATAATAAATATTGATGTAGCTAATACTCTAACATGCTTATTTTTAATTATATCAACTCGGTGATTACATTTTTCCCCGTGCGAAAAATTTATTACTTATATTTTATTAAATAAATTTATGAGGATTAATTAATAAAAGAATACTTTAACAAATACTTAAGTTCTTAAATAATTGATATTTATAAGGAACATGATGATCTTGTACCAAAGATTTTTAATTGGATTAAAGTTTTAAAATTAATATCACTGTTAATAAAAAAAATATATTAATCTAAACAGATTATGATTAAAAAGATTTTTTTTTAGTTATTTTAGCATAATTGGATATGAAGTAATCTTTTGAAGTTTATACCCACTGACACTGCTGTTTTTGAAAGATGAAAGGATTATGTACAGTCTTTTATTATTTCTAATTATCGAAGTGATAGAGATTATTTTATTTGAATATTTTTGGGAAAGTGCGTTGGAGATTTTAAGCTCGTGAAGTTGTTTTTAATTTAATAATTTTCGTTTATACTGGTTAATATCTTAATATCGGATTAGATATATGGCATTATTAAGGTAGATTATAAGAATTGAAATCATAGATATCATAGTTAAAGTATTAGATTGGTAGATCACGTGACCTCCAATGCTAACGGCGGGACGCGCATGGAGGCCAAAATAAGAGGGCAAAATGGCCAGTGTTGCTGCCACTTTCAGGAGAAAAATACTACGAAAAAATACCATCTAATTCTAAAATTACAAAAAATATCGTAAAAATACTAGCTGTATTTTGGAATCTTTTTAGTGACTTTAAATCCTTTTCTAGTATTTATTTTTTTTGTAATTTTAAAATTAAATGGTATTTTTTCGTAGTATTTTTCTCCTTAAAGTGGCGGCAACACTGGTCCCATTGCCCTCTTATTCTGGTCTCCATGCGCGTCCCGTCGTTAGCATTGGAGGTCACTTGATCTGCCAATCTAATACTTTAACTATGATATCTATGGATGAGTGTGACGGTCGCTAACGATAGTCACTTTAGGAAACCAAAGCTTAACAAAGCAACCCAAACGTCACCCTATGCTATATTAAACCACGGCTGGATTTAAAGATTTGCCGCTTGTAGGCTACGATTTGCCGCCCCATTTTCTCCCAATTCGGGGAAAAGGTAGCTGGTTAGCTGTAAAATAGGGTGGTATGTGCTGTTTTAAAATAGATACACATATTAGAATCATCTAAGTACCTTTACACACTAAATTGAAAACGAAATAGGCGAATTTCTTTTAAACTGTTCTACTATTTGTCTTTCAACTTCGAAATCCGGGAGGAAGGGGGTGCAAATGCTCTCACGGCGACCATGCTTGCTACGAAATATTAGTGCTATATATACGTTTACAGTTTACGCATTAATGACAATAATTGGTTTTCTTCCTTTGGGGATATCTATACATTTTGTGAAGTGTTTAGGGTTTTTTAAGAGATGCAGGGCTTCACACAAAAACTATTTAAAATGTTTAAAAAAAACGAATTTTAAAATAATCGTGAGATTACGAGGGAACGGTCGAGTCAAATCTTACCAGGGGGCAGGGCCGGATTTAAAGATTTGCCGCCTAGGCTACGATTGATTTGCCGCACCTGTCACAAGATTCTCCCCCTTCGGGGAAAGGTAAAATAGATACACATATTAGAATCATCTATGTACCTTAACACGCTAAATCGAAAGCGAAATATGCGATTTTTTTTAAAAAACTGTTTTTCTTTCAACTTCGAAATCCGGGAGGAAGGGGTGCACTTGCCCTCGCAGCGACCATGTTTGCTACGAATATTTGTACTACACTGCTCAAAAGAATTAGGGGAATGCATGGTTCAAACCCTTTCACCCAAAATGATTCCATTTGGAGTCATCAGCTTGCGATTTTTTTCTCACTAAGTTGAGCTCGCACTTATTTATCGTTAGAAGGACGAATCATGTATTTTGGAGAATTAAATAACGTTTGTTTTAATTAAATGAAAATATGAAAAACGTGGTGAAATAAAATTCTCTGCCAAAAATTTTTATGAAATAAATTGACCCTAAATTCTTCACGCTTACATTCTTAGATGTTTAAAAATTGATTTATACTTTTTTTAACATATAAAGTTTTGAAAAAGTTATTGTTATAATTTAGTCAAAAGTTATGCTTCCTTAATTTTACCCCCGTAAATTTTAGTTAAAAAAAATTGGGATTTTTTCCCTGTTTCTTACCACTTCCTTCTGGATGCATAATGAATCTATTTCAAAATTTTTAGATTTTTAGAATAAAAAATAAAACGTTGGAACTGAAAGGTTAACAAAAGTACGAAAAGTGCTCCCCTAATTGTTTTGAGTATTGTATATATATATATATATATATATATATATATATATATATATATATATAATATATATATATATATATATATATATATATATATATATAATATATATATATATATATATATATATATATATATATATATATATATATATATATATATATATATATACGTTTACGGTGTACGCATTAATGTAACTATTTGTTTTCTTTCTTAAATATATTCGTATCTTTATAATAATTTTTTTATGCCGATGCCGCTTGAATGGGTCGTAAGGTAAGGTAAGGTAATCGTTTCCGCTGCTATTTCTAGCCTCCTTCAGGAGCTTTAACACAGCCAATAACGCCTCGTATTTTAGAACCTGTCAAGTGACGAGGTCGACACCTGAGCGGGCACCCAACGAACTTCGAGCGACATCGTACGCTAACACCGTCGGGACTTTGGACTCCACAGATTTTACGAGCACGTCTGTCCTGTGTACTCGGGCCATCCGTGATGAGGATATTTCTACTATTTCCAGCACGGATCCGATTTATAGGATGACTGGCAGTAGGTGGGATTCGAACCCCCCGCACTCCTGAAAGGTTGATCTCTAGCTGATGCCCTAACCACTCGCACGGACGGGCCTGAATGGGCCGTAAAATGCCCCAAAAAATTCGCCGCTACAGCCTACTTAGAAATCTCTATAACTCTTTATACTTATTATAAACAGCTCTTTATAACTTTCAACCTAGAAACCCAACCAAATACCCAAATTTCACAAAGGAAACCGAAATCCCAGCTCAAAAGACAAACTCGTCCAAATTTTATGAGTGGTCACGAAAAGTTTCCACTAACCCTTTTCCCCAGTCCCTGATTGAAGTCGGACGATCGTGACAACTCTCTCCTTTTCAGCAAAATCGTCTGCTCTAATGAGATGACCCACCCCCCCTTCCTTCCTCCCGGACTCTTTGAAAGGCAACCCCTTTTGTAATAAAAATAGCACCTACGCGCGTCTGTTTGCATACTTGAGGCTATGTGTGCGTTGGCGAGGTTTGGGGGGATTTATCGCTTAAATGTGGGGTAGTTGGCCGCATTTTTTTAATTTAATGTATATATTATGTATGGGGCTGGGGAGCAAAGTCGGTTAGGCGCTCGCCTAGCATGCGGAAGGTCCCAGGTTCGGGTCCGGTCATCGCCAAAATAACTGCCGTCCTATAAACGGCCGGTGCAGCCAAAAATGTCCGACGAATAATACCCCGTGTAGAGGGAGTGCACGTTAAAATACGCACCAAAGTCCCAACGCTGCGTACGATGTCGCCCTTAACGGTTGCGTTGGGTGCCAACTCGGCCGTGTCGGCTCGTCACTTGACTGTGGTTCTAAAATACGACGTCCGTCGCCAATAGCCCTCGTGTAGCTCTAGTGCGACGATAATTCAAACTAAACAAAATACATTATGTATGATGAGTGGCCAGAGAGCTGACCAGAAGGTCCCGGGTTCGATTCCCGGCATATGGACATTGATATTTGTGTTGTGAATTTGTCCTGCGCACACTGCGACATACGGTTACACAGATTTAACGAGCACGTAATTCTCAAGCAAGCGCACGATAAACGCCACTGGTTTGCTTTGGGTGCCCGCTCAGGTGTCGGCCTCGTGACTTGGACCGGGGTTCTAAATTACGAGGCGTAATTAAACTGTAGTAAACCTCCATGGAAGCTAGTAATATACAACCGGAAAAACGTACAACCTAATCCTAAAATGTTAATGGGCTTATAATAATTTTGTAAGTAGTATATGTGGAATGAATTTATTCCATCTGGATATTTTCTCGCCATATGATGACTATCAGAAAACAGACATTTTGATTGTAAACTTAACTTTGCGACTCAAGTACACAGTTAATTTCAACTACCTTATCACAAATTTATTTTAATGGGCATGTTTCACGTCTTGAGGGGCAACAGAAATGCTAAATGAAAATAAATTCTTTCTTGGGCCTCGATTGGTGAATCAATGTCACTTGGGAACAGAGCACGGATTGAAGGAAGTTCAAGAAAGAAGGTTTGAAGGATGTACGTCACCTTAAACAAGCCAATTATTAATGTAATGATTTTTTAAAAAAAAATGGGTGATATTTACAGTCCCTGGACAAATTATTAGACGCACTGTATTTTTTTAAAGTAATTTTTATGTTTCTTAAGAGTTTTTATGCAATAATGGTATATTAAAACTACAATATTATTGATTTTTATTTAAAAGAATTGTTGTAGACTTAATATTTGTATTTATTTTAAGATAATTATGATTAAGATTAATTTATATTATAAGATTATTTATGTGTGGAATCATCAACCTCAAATACAGGAGACAGTACAGTCTTGCATTGATAGCATGCCGCGCAGAATTAAAGCTTTGAGAGCGGCTAAAGGTGGCTCAACTAAATATTGACTTTTACTAACATTCATTTCACTTTTCTTTAAAACTTAATAAACTTTTGCTTTTCTAAATGAATGCTGTTTTATTTATGTCAAATAAATCGGTAATTGATTGGATAATATAAAAACAAAAAAAAATCAATTTTAAGAAATAAAATGGTACAATATCAGCCGGTAATTAATATTTTACATGAAATCTTGCAGTGCGTCTAATAATTTGTCCAGGGACTGTATTCCTGGCAACCATTTTCCGTAAAAATAATCAGATTCACGCTTCTCTCAGTAAACCTTAAACGTCACGAAAAATACCTATTGGCCCTTTTTCCCCTCCCCCTCGTTTAAAAATCCCCACGTTTTTCGTATTGCATCACCGATGGTTATCACACCATATATTGTTATATAACTATTGTACTTAGGTGAGTAATTTGAGAGTTATTTTCATTAAAACTGTGATAAAAGTACGTGCGCCGTGAAAATTGCTTGGTTGGATATTGCTGAAGAATAGGAAATTTTGTTCGTAGTTTTTGTTTATCTTGGGGTTGTTTCAGATGACGTAACTCGCCTGTTTTCATTTTTGCTTTTCTTACGATTTCATTGGTTGTTTCTCTCTCAAAATGAGCGTGTTTTCGTCTGCTACTTTAGTCTGTTTTATTTCAGAGTTCATTATGTGCATAGATATCATAGTTAAAGTATTAGATTGGCAGATCACGTGACCTCCAATGCTAACGACGGGACGCGCATGGAGGCCAAATAAGAGGGCAAAATGGCCAGTTTATGCTGCCACTTTAAGGAGATAAATACTACGAAAAAATACCATTTAATTCTAAAATTACAAATAAATATCGTAAAAATACTAGCTGCATTTTGGAAAATTTTTAGTGACTTGAAATCCTTTACTAGTATTTTTTTTTGTAATTTTAGAATTAAATGGTAATTTTCCGATGATGCCGTAGCATTTTTCTCCTTAAAGTGGCAGCATAAACTGGCCATTTTGCTCTCTTATTTGGTCCTCTATGCGCGTCCTGTCGTTAGCATTGGAGGTCACGTGATCTACCAATCTAATACTTTAACTATGATATCTATGATTAAATTTCAAACATGCAAAGCATTACCAAAACGTCAATGGTGTTGGAAAAACTTCGGTTTAGGTGATATTTTTTCTTGTGTTTTGAAATTAAGCGAAATTGTGGAACAGAAAATTAACGTTATCCACGAACAGAGAAAAGCTTTTGTACACTGTGTCTTACAGGTCTCTATAACCCCACTTTTGAAATTGGTTCGAATATTTTGTTGTAAAATTATTTATTGATAATTATAAAACACGAACCCATTTCAAAAAGGGGGATTATAGAAACCTGATATTCGGCTACTTTTATCATATAAAAAAACGTTTGTAAAAATATTCAACCGGTGAAATGTGGCTGCGAAAATCATTTATTTTCCATTGGATTAACAAGAATAAACTTTGGTTTGGAAACCCTCAGTCGTTCGGGCTCTTTCACCCTTAAATAATTGTATGAAGAAGACACGAGAACTTAAACATCAAACATATTCTTTCTAAAATAATAAAATGTCGATTTTTTTTTGGCAATGGTTACATTTAGAACATTCAGTCGCTTGCTTTAGCGATTCATGTCATCTTTTTATGCATCGTTTATCATTAATTTTTTTTTCTGTAAAAACTTTTGCACAAAAAGTTTTAGAAGACAACGAAGTGTTCTAAAAGTTCCTTTTAAAACAACTTTTGAACTTCACCATGAAATTTATTTCAAACAAATTATTTCTACACCATAAATAAATTAAAATATAATATTTCTTTTAAATGTGACAAATCAAGCGATAATTTTAACGCCACAAAACTACGCTTGTTCTTATTCTTCAAGAATTATCGTTTGCTCTTATAACAATATCGTTTGTTCGCTTCGCTTACCTCCTCAACTCCACTCGAAAATGTTCTTATTCTTTTGCCAGATTTAATGGAGAAATAAAAACCCCTTGACTAATGTTCTTTGTTGCCACTAAATAAAAGAATTTTGGATTATTTTTTATATTGTCGTTTGACAAAGATTTCTAGAAATAATTAACTGCGCATTGGCAAACCTAAAGAGATGAACAATGTACCCAAATCACGTGGGTTTGGTCCAATAATTTGGCGTTTTTTCATATCTCTACCCCAATATTTAATTAGTGTTTTTTTTTTATATATATTTATTGAATGAATTTTAGTATGTTGAGTTCTTTTAGATGTGTATCAATCGAATTGTCTTCGCCTAAAAATGTGGCTATGAAGAATGTTTATAGAGCCAATGAATTCTATTGACGATTTGTTCAAATTTCCTTTTAATATTTATGTTCTAATACTTTCACCAAAACTAGGGACACGTCGCCAAAATTAACAACTTTCTCGCCAATTAAGCTATTCATCTTCGTGCAATGCCCATTCTATCTTTTCACTATTAAAAAGTCAGTGTCCTTTATAGATATCCTTATTGTCTGTGTGACGCGTTTGAGATATCGATTACAAATTAGTTGGATTTCTTTTTAGATTGTGTATCGAATCGAATTGTTTTTCGCCTAAAAAATCGTGGGGTCGTATGAAAGAATGTTTGTTTCTATTGTTTTATTTGTCTTTTGATGTTGTGTATATGGTTTCGAGAGGAAAACAATGGTGTCGGTAAAAAAAATGATTTATGTTCTCATTTGGAAGACTGGTGAGATAAATATTAACATTGTACAAATCTGTACACCACAAACAAAAAAAATCTCATTTTCCCAAGAAATAACAATGAGGGGCTGGTGAGCCCAGTCGGTAAGGCGCTCGCCTTGCATGCGAAAGGTACCAGGTGTGGACCCGGGCATTGCAAAAATACTTGCCGACATTAAAAAGGACTGTTCAAGCAAAAATATAATATATGACCCGTCACAAGAAAGTCTATTGCGACGCTCTAGCACGACGTTTATTCAGCCAACGAAACCATAACTCACTTTCGGGTTGAGACATGCAACTTCTTGGTGTGCGGCCACCGCTCACGTATGCAGGTCACGTGACTGATAAGTTAAAGAAATAATTATGTGTTTTCTTTTACCAGGTTTATTTTGTAAGTTATAACTCGTTGTTAATGTGCATTATACACGTTATTGTAGAACATTGGTTTTTGTTAAATTACTCCATTAAGGGGGAATGGGCGCGCTCTACCGCGGGTCTTCAAACACAAGTGGCTCAGTGTTAATCCAATGGCGAAAAAACTATTTTCTCTGCCACATTTCTCCGGCTGTATTGAATATTTTTTACAAACGTTTTTTTTTTTTTAAGTAAATAGTAAATGTAGATAACTTACAGGTCTCTATCTTCCCACTTTTTGAAATGGCTGCGAATATTTTGTGTAAAATTATTTATTGAAAATTAAAAAAAAAATATTCTAACCCATTTAAAAAAGTGGGAAGGTCGGGACCTGTATGTCAGCTACATTTACCACATAAAAAAATCCGCTTGTAAAAATATTCAATACAGCCGGAGAAATGTGGCAGCGAAAATATTTTTTTCGCCACAGGATTAACACTGATGCACTTTGCTTTGGAGACCCCCGGTCCAGCGCGCCCATTCCCCCTTAACGACGATTTTGTGGCTATCATTAACACCATTTCCGAATTTCGTGAATAAAGTGTTCTTGTAAATGGAAAACTTGTCCTTGCTGGTTCCTGATCAATGTCTTAACCCCACGAGTGTGATTGAGCGTGATTCCGTCAACCATCCTTGGTTTTGGTGACGCCACAACAGAGAGATTGTGCTCCACTATCATACGAACGAGTCAACTACGCCACAGATGTCATAATATAGTATTCAAGTAAATCGCCCATGCGCACAGAGTAGCTGCCTTTTAAATTATTTGGTATGATAGTTATTGAAATTGCATTATGAATACATAATTACTTTTAAATGCGTATAGCTTTATTGTTTGCTAACTTAAAATCCTGTAGTGCGTAGGGGTTTTTTTTTTTAGCCTACTTTTCTTTTTTTAATTCGAAAGAATTTAAAAAATGAAAAAGTAGGTATTGACATGCGGTCGATGTCCGTCTGTCTGTCCGTACCCCACTTCCCAAATCGGTTCTATCCATCGGATCTTAAAATTCTTTTTTTTTGTTAGAAAGCTTGACCTCAGAGACCCAACTTATATGCCTTTTGTCCGTCTGTCTGTACGTCCGAACGGACATAAATCTACAATTTGTCGGCGAATTTCCCATTGAATTAGCATTGAAATTCAATTTTGAGTCATTTAAATCACTGTTGCCAAATCAACAATGGCATGAGAAACATTATGTATTTAAACATATTTGAAGCAAAATAATATTTTCATGAATCAGTTTGGAATGACGTCATAAAATGTAGCACAATTTGATTCTTTGATTGTTCATTAATTGTTTACCAAGAAAGCAGCAAGGCATATTTTTTGCATACAATTATGCTTAGTTTTAATTTACATTTCTTATTTTTTTAATGCAGTTTGGAGTAGTTTCATTACTTTTGTTATTAATAAATATTTAATTATTCTTCGAACTACAAATAAATAGAGCAGACCATAAATAATATTAAGTTAATTTGCGAAAGAATATTAAGGAAAATAGTTGATTTTGGCTTTTAGAAGTTTAAATTATAGCTGGATGCTGGGTTTCGATTTTTTTTTCTAATGTGTATAAATCTAGTGTAGAAACGGTTGTTGATGATATTTACTGTTAGGAACCTAGTTTTCTTCCCTTCAAAACTTCAGTAAGTATCTAAGTAACAGGAAAAAAGGCTATTTTAGTTCTTTATGAACTTCTTGTTTTAATAACTTTAATCCTTGGTAACTCTTCACCAAAAAGCCCCCTAACGTCCCCACATTCCCACACGTGACCCGTTTTGTAACGGGACCGTCCGTCGCGACGATTTATTACTATTATTATTACAAGTCCCCGTTTGGCAACGGTCGCCCTATTCATCATGATCGGTATCGGGGAAAAAGTGAAATAGATTTTTTTTCGTTCCACCCACCCCCAATTTTTTTTACGACAAATCACAGTATACACAGTTAAATTTACAGTTACCATTGGAAATATTGCGTTTGGCGGCTGTTGTACATTTTTTGGCGACCTAATCTCTTGCGGCCCGCGAAATAGGAAAGTACCAAAAAATAAACTAATAAAATCTCTGAAACGATGATTACATAGTTTTAAAACTACTAAAACATAATGATTAATGCGGATTTATTTTATTTTTTTTAGGTTACCCTGTAAACGCTGTTCCCCAAACTTCTCGAGGTAAGTTTTTATTGTATAACTAGCAAATAAATACAAGTTCTCCGCACGGACTAAAAAAAAAAAGTTGTAATCGATACAAGTATATGTACCATTTAATCCATTCTAGGATAATAAACTTATGTTATTGTTTCCACTCATTATAAAGTATAAAATCATGTTACTTATACTACCTTAAAAATCCAAAATAAAAAAAAATACGCTATAAAATGCACGCATAAAAGTCGTCGGAATTTCCCTCTTAACATATAAAACCTTTTATCATAATCGAAGTATGAACTAAGCATTTGTGCCAAGTTACGAGTCAAACAAATGTCCAGTTTAAGAGTCTATATATGGAACATACAAACAAACACAACTTCATTTTTATTATTATTATACACTCTTAAAACAAACGAGCGGTTTTAACTCAGTCTGAGTTAATTTCCACTCCTTTCCGTGCCGAAAATGCACTTCTCCTATAGGAGTGAATTTCACTCTTTTTCGGAGTGGGTAAAAGAAATAAAAGAAAACAATCTGCATCCTACACTCTTACAACGAGCGGTTTTAACTCAGTCTGAGTTAATTTCCACTCCTTTCCGGTGCTGAAAATGCACTTCTCCTATAGGAGTGAATTTCACTCTTTTGTTTTAAGAGTGTGGATACTTATTATTCATAATTTTGTTTCTTGGCAGAAAAAGGGCGCATTTTTTATACTTCAAATTAGGGCATAGTCCGAAAATCGAAATAATATAAGACCTGAGATATATGTTTTTAGTTAAAAATTACTAAGACCTATAAGCCTGTCTACCCTGATGGCTCAAGTCATTTAGTCGTTAACATTTTTTATCGAGCGTGGAAATATGGTTTGTATTTAATCACGTTCGGGAATTGACAACCTCTTTTTAGCTTCCACACTACGTTTATAACGTAAAAAGTGGAAGGTATTATAATCGTTCAGTCCGTCCGTCACCCACTTTCAAAGCACAAACTACAAATGCTACGGGCAAGGTGTGATAAGTCAAAAAAAAATTCAGCGCATCGAAATTAGAATACATTGAAAATTTCAGAGAAGAATTCGAATTCGAAGTACTTCAATTATTTATTTAAAAAATGCAACATTGAATGTTCATTTAAAAAGCATACGAAGCCATTTTTATTAGAATTAAATCACCATTGCCATTCGCAACAATCGCTCAAGAAACTTTAATTCTTTTAGACAATAAATTAAAATAAATTTATTTTTTCGACATCTCTTCATTAAATCAATCAATCTTCATTTAATAAGTGAAGTTTTATTTATATATTTTTAATTAAATTTCTGATCACTATGATAAGTGGTGGTTCGTTACTCGAGGGCTAGATACAGTCCCTGGACAAATTATTAGACGCACTGTATTTTTTTTAGTAATGATGAAAACATACCAAGGAATGACATATCATTAAAAAAGATGTCGATATATGAAGAGTACAGGGGAAGAACCACTTGATTTATTAGGAGTCGTCCCGTAATTGTGTCTGCTTGGCGGACATTGGCGGCAGGAAACCGGTTTCTCTCTTTCTTCTTCGCTTGGTCCAAGCGTCGGAATCGTACATCGCGTGAATCTCGGTAGGTAGAAAAGTCGTGGTTTAGGACTTTTCAATTAATTTGTGAATCTTAAAATTTCTCTTAATTGTTTTTGAAAAATTCGTGATTTTCAAGCAATCGTACTTTATTTTTTAAAGCTTAACATGATGATGAACACAGTCTTTAGAATAAAACGCGGAACTGAATATCAGGGTTGCAGTGAGAGAAGATGCGCAGGAAAGTGAGAAACTGGTTTCCTTTCACCAGTTTCGACGAGTACTCGCTATCATCGCCAAAGATGCCTGATGAGGAAAGTTTTCTACGAAATTAAGCGGTTTTTCCCCTGTACTCTTCATATTGTTGTGCAGTAATTAATTACTTATATAGTTTGTAAAGGGGGAGATAGAATTTAGGTTAAAGCCATAGTGGATAGAATAAATGAAATAATTGTTATTGCGTTGTGAAATCAAAATTCATTAAATTCAATAGTTACAATAATTACAATAAGCCCTGAAATAATGCAGCATGAGACATGGTTATTCACTAAAATTTAACCCTTTATTTGGCATTACGTTACAACATTCAAATGCATTTAGATTCATAAATTGATCCTGGACAAACAATTGAGACATGGCAGACTTACCCCAGAGGATTAAGATGGGGGTCGACATCTTGAAGGAATACACCACTGAGTTAGGGCAACAACACAGGGGACAGGCAGCTAATTCGGAGATTCGGTGATACCTGATGAGTCAAGGATATGCCCAGCATATAGGGTAGAAATCGTCAGAGATCAAGGGCTAAGTCGAAGGCTCCAAGGATTGGGTGACTTGGGAAATGCCCCTGGCATATGGGGTAGCTTACGGAGATAGCGACCAGAGGCGAGGCTAATAGAGTCTGTGATGCATTTCCTCTTCTGGCTATTTTTTAACCAAGGAAGTATTTCTCCAAAACTTATTTTGAAATTCTCTTACTCTGTATATTTTGAGAAGATTGCTTCTTCCTCGGTCATCCGCTATATTTATAAGCGGTTTTTCCCTTGTTCTCTTCATATGTATTAAGTATAGCAGATAGTATTTTCTATTCAATAGCTTAAGTTTAGGAACACAAATGTCCTTCTCTAAAGGTATTTTGTTCATCATTGATTGATACATGAAATCTTTTGCAGCGCGTCTAATAATTTGTCAAGGTACTGTATACTGATTTTACTGGTTCGAACTGCTATAGTGTAGTATCAAGCCGCGATATAGAGCAGAAAAATTCCCTTTCATACTTAATTTTCATTACAAAATAATCCCCTTTCTAATATCTCCCAAATGAAATATTTCTCAAATTCAATCATAAACTTCGTCCCCATAAATATAAATATGAAAAATAATTATCTTCCTCTTAAGACGTTGTTCTTGATGTTCCGAAACAAAATGGTGCCCGTTATGGAGGCTTTTATGAGGACGGGGTCTTATTAAGGGGGAATGGGCGCGCTGAACCGGGGGTCTCCAAACTCAAGTGCCACAGTGTTAATCCAATGGCGAAAAAACTATTTTCTCTGCCATATTTCTCCGGCTGTATTGAATGTTTTTACAAACGGTTTTTTTTTAAAATAATAAATGTAGATAACTTACAGGTCTCTATCTTCCCACTTTTTGAAATGGCTTCGAATATTTTGTGTAAAATTATTTATTAAAAATTAAAAAAAAATATTCGAACCCATTTCAAAAAGTGGGAAGGTCGGGACCTGTAAGTCAGCTACATTTATCACATAAAAAAATCCGCTTGTAAAAATATTCAATACAGCCGGAGAAATGTGGCAGAGAAAATATTTTTTTCGCCATAGGATTAACACTGATGCACTTTGCTTTGGAGACCAACGGTCCAGCGCGCCCATTCCCCCTTAATATCTCCCAAATTAAATACTTCTCAAATTCGATCATAAACCCCATCCCCATAAATACTAAATATGAAAAATAATTATCTTCCCTTTAAGACGTTGTTCTTGATGTTCCGAAACAAAATGGTGCCCGTTATAGGTGCCTTTATGAGGACGGGGTCTTATTAATAATATTGTTCGTAATCGGGTCCCGTTACGGCGCATATTTTGAAGGGATCGTCGTAAAAATTACAAGGTTGCCTTAAAAAGACTAATTTTATAGTGGGGTATGTGGAATCAATAAGTGAATTTTTAATGGGCTTGTTTCACGTGCACTCTTAAAACAAAAGAGTGAAATTCACTCCTATAGAAGAAGTGCATTTTCGGCACCGGAAAGGAGTGGAAATTAACTCAGACTGAGTTAAAACCGCTCGTTTTAAGAGTGTAGGACGCAGATTGTTTTCTTTTATTTCTTTTACCCACTCCGAAAAAGAGTGAAATTCACTCCTATAGGAGAAGTGCATTTTCGGCACGGAAAGGAGTGGAAATTAACTCAGACTGAGTTGAAACCGCTCGTTTGATTTAAGAGTGTGGGATCTGGCAACAGCTCTGCGGTCTTGTTTTCATTTTTCTCGAATTGCTTTTGTTGATATTCTAAATTGGAGTTTTCTAAGAATAAGTTATTTTAGTTGTTATTTTTTTTAATTATAACTACTTGTTGGTTGTTTTAATCATTTATCAAGGAAAACTTGCATTGAAAGAAGTTGGAATTTTTAAAAAAAAATAACAACTAAAATATTTTTAGAAAACTCAATTTGGAATACCAAGGCAAAAGTAATTCGAGAAAAATGCAAACAAGAACGCGGAGCTGTTGCCAGATCACTCGTGAAACAAGCCCATTATATCTTTTTGACTTTCGATTACCTAATATGAAAGGGAAGGTAATGAAAATATTGCATTGGTGATCGATAATCCGAAATGGAGATTTTTGTGTTTTCTACACAAGTTATAGAGGGTGCCGATTCTATCGAATTCGTGTTGAACATTGGTTCATCTCTCAGACTGTCTGGCTGTAATAGGGAACTTTACTGTATCGCTAATATGCCTTCCAGTATTAAATTAATTATAGTTTGAACCCAAAAAATAACAAACGTATGCATTTTTTTGCGAAAAAAGTCTTTAAATAATTCATAAAAATCATTTTAAAATGGCTTTTTTTCATCATCGATCGGTACGTCACGTAATCACAAACGCGTCGATTTGGCTGACGTCACTAGTATATATATAAACAAACCGGTGTGATGTTTTTTTGATTGCAATTAAACTGGATTTAATCTAATTTACTATTAAAATAAGAATTGTATAGATAATGGAAGGAGGATTTACAGAAGCGGATAGTTTAAATTTGCTGAAAGAAGATTCCAAAATGGTGTTTCAAAGTTTGTTTATAGTTACTAGTGACATCAACATCATAGATACCACGTGACAGCCACAAAGCGTTTTCGGGCGTAATTTTTCGTCCTAATTTTAAAATTCATTTTTCTCCCTTATTATGGGGTATTTGAAAAAAAAGAAAAAATACGAGTCTAATATTTTTAGCATAAGAATATTTTAAGAATTTTTTTATTCAAATACCCTATTATTTTTGTTTGACAACTTTACAGCTTGACTTAATAGAGATACAGACTTCAAATTTGGTACACGCGTTCTAAGGTTCTGTCGGGCGTATAAATACCTATATCCAGTAACGTAGGTAATATGACGTAAAGATTTACCCCCAGTAAACTTTGAACTGCGTTTCTAAGCTAGTCAGTGACAGCATCGCCTGCTATTTTAAATACATTTGTCACACATTTAATTTCAATTTTATTAAAAATTGAATTAGTTCTTCAAAACTCTCTTAGACATGAAAAAAAATACTCAATTAGTTTAGTTTGAATTATCGTCGCACTAGAGCTACAACAGGGGTATTGGCGACGGACTTGACTGTGGTTCTAAATTATGAAGTCCGTCAAAATTTAGAACCACAGTCAAGTGACGAGCCAACACCCGAGTAGGCACCCAACGCAACCGTTAAGGGCGACATCATACGCAGCGTCAGGACTTTGAAGGATACTATACGGGGTATTATTCTTCGGAAATTTTTGGCTGCACGGGCCGTTTATAGGTCGGCGGTTATTTTGGCGATGCCCGGACCCGAACCTGGGACCTTCCGCATGCTAAGGGGGCTCCCCAGCCCCTACTCAATTAGTCAAATTGCTGCCTTCAGAACGATTTTGCAAGCAAAAAGTCACAGGGGAAGTTAATATTTACACCAGTTTGTTATTTAAATGTTAAAATAGAGAGTTATTGTTTATAAGGTAAAAATACAGTTGGGTAATTTGTTTCCTATAACTGGACGTGACTATTTAAAATTAGCACTAAGAACGAAACTTGCTGTGTTAACGCAATAAATAATATTTTTAAAAAAACCTTCCAAAAACGTTATTGTACTTCTATAGCGCATAAAACGCAAAATACTTTTTTTTTATTTAAAGTTAGTAAAGATTATTAGTAGAAGGTTAGTAATTTTAATTAAACTTTTAACAATAATTAACATTTCATGTAATAATTAATAACATTTCATAAGTAACTTTTTTAATAAACTTTTAAGAATAAAAACTAATTTTTGGGCGATTACTGACCAAATCTAGCAACCTTCCAAAATTATAAAACTTCCCACTAAAATTCCTTTAAAATAGTCCCTTATTGGCAGATACCCTTAAAAGCAATTAAAAGGAGATAGAAGGAGGTACTAAAAATCACCCCTTTCTGTTTAAAATCGTCTGATTTTTTTTGATTTTTCGATTTTTGGCGTCTTTTCTCTCGAAGTGAAGTGATCAAGGGGTTGAGATGGTTTTTTAATTTTACCGCTCTTTCATCGAGAATGTGCAAACGACATTTTTTGATGGTCTTCTTGGAAAAGATCGTTTGCAGAGGAGGTAATTTGGGCGCTTTTCGAGTGGGTATTGTTTCGCTGCAGACGATAATTTTTATTTTTATTTTCCCGCCAAACGAGGTATTGTTTTCCGTCTAATTTGAATTGCGTTAGGCGTAGGTAGTTGTTCTCAAACATGCTTTTTTATAGTTGGTATCTCATTTTCAACATGGAAGACATGAAGACGCTGATCTTCAATTGTTAGAATGTTTGAAAGCTCTTACAAGAACTTCGAAATACATGAGAGAATTGTTGAAGAACTGCTTTTATATAGTTTAAATTTTAAATTGGTTGCGAAGTTAAAACTATAGGGTATATTTATTGCTATTCTAGATCTTATTCCATAACCCATTTTTAAATCCATTTTAAATAACTTTTTATAATATCGTGCAAAAAAAACAACTTTTTCAAATCAATAATCGTGGCAAAAGTGATGCTTTTAACAAAATCGTGTTTCAAAGTTACTTTTACGCACTAGTGCGACAAAGTAAATAAGAGCATCTGATTGGTGTAAAATTCTTGATTTGAGCGTGATATTTTATTCGGCGGCTTTGTGATTGGTGGAAAATTCTTTATTTGAACGTGATTCTTTATTTGGCGTCTTATTTCCAATGCCAATCTAAGAAATACTTTTTGCACGTGTTTTAAAATAATCATTAACATAAATAATCACCTTCAAATCATTTGAACGCGATAAAATAATTAATGAGCCAATCAAAAAATGCCAATTTAATAACCAGTTTTTTTCCACGTTATTATAAAAAATAGTGTATGACAACACGTTGATAATAGCCTTTTTTAAACTCGTGAATTTATTTCACTCGCTCGTACCTTGCTCGTGAAATAATTTATTCGACTCGTTTAAAAAAGCCTTACTTTTCACACTAGTTGCATAAATAACTATTTTCTATAACTATATACATTTGCTCTCAACCAAGCTCAGATAAATATTTAGATGGTGTATTTCTTACACAATTATATTCATGAAGTAGTGCTTTCATAAATAGTTTACACGTCTTTTATTAAAATGCATTTTCTTTCAACAGCCGTTTTTAACACAGATTAATAAGGAAAAAAAATACCCAAACTCATTCCTCACTGCTTTAGAAGTTCGAGTTTTTTCCTACTTGATTTTTCAATGTATCAATATCCAGATAACTGTATAACTATTTGTATCGCCTAGCTCAAGTCCTCAACTGACGCGTCACTAGACTGTGGCTCTAAATTATGACGCCCATCTCCAATAGCCCTAGTGTAGCGCTTGTGCGACTATATTTCAACCTAACCCTTAAGGGGGAATGGGCGCGCTGGACCGGGCGTCTCCAAAGTAAAGTGCATCAGTGTTAATCCTATGCAGAAAAAATATTTTCTCAGCCACATTTCTCCGGCTGTATTGAATATTTTTACAAGCGGATTTTTTTATGTGATAAATGTAGCTGACATACAGGTCCCGACCTTCCCACTTTTTAAAATTAGTTCGAATATTTTTTTTAATTTTCAATAAATAATTTTACACAAAATATTGGAAGCCATTCCGAAAAGTGGGAAGATAGAGACCTGTAAGTTATCGACATTTATGATTAAAAAGAACCGTTTGTAAAAATACTCAATACAGCCGGAGAAATGTGGCAGAGAAAATAGTTTTTTTCGCCTTTGGATTCACTGAGGCACTTGAGTTTGGAGACCCGCGGTCCAGCGCGCCCATTCCCCCTTAACTGACACATTTCGATATCGTCAACGTCTCAAAAAAGATATTCTACCCAACTCGTTTTGGTTCCCCTTACATCGGCATCTTACTTGACAGGGTTGGAGTGTTCTCGTCCAGAATAGAAAAGATCCCATACACTTCACAAAATATATATTTTTTATTTTCTCTCTATATTAAAAAAAAAGTAAGATATTTAAAGCTTACGGAGCCATAACAGGATGAAATATTGATGTTACAAGTCCAAAATGTCTTGGAATGTGTGTCTCCCTTATGCTTCGATACCTTTTTTTCAAATTTCCAATTAGTTTTTTAATTAAAATAAAAATTAGTCTCTGAGCTCTATGTTAAATTATAGGCTTTTAAAGCGTACGGAGCCATAACAGCATGAAATATTCATCTTGGAACTCCATTCTTTTTCGAGAATGTGTCTCCCTTATATCTCGATACATTTTTTTTTTCAAATTTCCAATTAGTTTTTTAATTAAAAATATAAAAAAAATTCTCTCTCTTATGCGCATCCCTTAGTAGATATAAAAAAAAAAGTTTGATGTACTCGTCCCATTAATATAGTTGGTATGGAGTTGGCCTTCAGACATGGTTATTCGAGGTGCTAAGGGGTTAACTAAAAGGAATCATAACTTTCGAACGAAAGACCGCAGAAACTTCCAACTGGTCACATTCGTCATCTGGTTATTGAGAAGTATGATGATTAAATTTGTTCTTCGACATCTGCCATCAAATAAACGGATCATGCAGCTTCGATTTTTAAGGGCTGGTTCAGATTCAATAGCAGGGCCGGATTTCTAAATAGGATAAGTAGGCTGTAGCCTAGAGCTGCAAATTTTTGGGGGCGGCAAATTTTACGAACAATTAAAGCGGCATTCGGCATAAAAAAAATTATTATAAGGATACTAATATTTTTAAGAAAGAAAACAAATAATTTACATTAATGTGTAAATCGTAAACGTATATATAGTACTAATATTTAGTAGTAAACATGGTAGCTGCGAGGGCAATTGCACTCTCTCCCCCTGATTTGGAAGTTGAAAGACAAATAGTAGAACAGTTTTAAAAAAATCTCCTATTATTTCGCTTTCGATTTAGAGTGTACAAAGATTATTCTAATATGTAGAAAGAAAAAAAAATAGTCAAGAAAACTATATCTGGCGGCAAATCGATCATAGCTTACAAGCGTCAAATCTTTAAATCCGGCCCTGTTCAATAGACAACTGGAATGATCACGCCTAGATGACGTCACAGCTACGTCAAATGCTGTCTTCTTTCGCTCAAACAAACCACGCCCCGATCGAATTGTCCATTACGATTCCTGTCACCAATAAAGCGTGGTGTTAATTCAATTAATAATAAATAAATGTAATAAAAATAAAAATAGAAACACATTAAAAAAGGTGTTTTTGGACATTTTCAAATCGAAGAAATTAAACGTCTTCCTTCGTCGTAAAGAAGTTGACACAAATGATACAAAAAATTAACTAAACTAATAACTAATACTAACAAAATAACTCTAACAATGTTACAAACATCAACAATAATTCAATAAAAAAAGCTAAAATTTAACCTAATAAATATTAAATCAATAAGCCAAAGTAAATTTACCATTAACAAAGAATAAAAAAATATACCAATTCAAAACTTGCCGATTATTTACTATACAATATTTTTTATTTCAAATTTATAATTAAGAAATTCTGCGCAATTAACCATTAAAGAATTTCTTAAGCGAATTTCAATAAAACATTTTTTTTCATTTTAGCACACTAAATAAACACATTTCCCTATACAATATTCCAAGTTCTATTCCAAAATTAATTTTTAATGCTGAAAAATAGTGGACGATTTAATTGAAATGCTTCTGGCTACCTCCCCAAAGGGTTTTGAAACGTTTTGTACTAAGTATCGCTTTTTAATTAAATAGGGAACACTTTTTATTTGTAAACAGAGACATTTATACTCATTAACACTTTTAGAATTAAGAACACGGCAAAAGAACGTTTAAAAAAAAAGAACAACGCTAGGACTAATTATGTTTTTCTGTTACGTCTTAAGAGATAGCTACGGTTGTTTTCTTAAATTAAAACCCACTTTTAAACAAAGACATTAATGTAGTTAACCGACTATGTTACAACAAAGTTACTGGTTAGGTGGGGGGAAAAATAAATAGCGTGTGTTGGTGATCTGGGTTGCTATTTTTGGCGACTTTTCACTATGGATGTAAAGATTTTTTTAATAAACACTAATTCAGTGGTTCCCAACCTTTTCTGGACCATCGCCTCTTATTTTAGGTTTAATAACATCAATCGCCCCCTTTTAATTTTCATGTTATGTCTAATCATAATTTGAGTTAAAGTGTAACTATAAAACAGTTTTATAACACTTACTACCGTTTATAAAAACAACCAAAGAGGCTTTATCCGGTCACTTTTAAATAAAATAGAATAAACATAAAACAGATATTTTTAAAGAACAAAAGTGAAATAATTAACTAAGATATTTTTACTGGTTTCTAGAAAATTTAAGAGAGTTTAAAGTAAAAATTGGCTGTTTTGATTATGCTTGTGGAGAATGGTTTTACTGTACAAAGGTACAACATTATTTTAATTTTTCCCCTTTGAATACTCATCGCCCCCTGATCGCCCCTCAAGTATTTTTTGCCCCCCTTGATAACACAAATCGCCCACTTGGGGGCGATCGCTCCCAGGTTGGGAACTAATTAAAAAAAATAGGAAATTTTCAATTTCGTAGACGCAAACGATAAAATCGCCAAAAGTGTACAACCGCCCCCAAACGGAATGTTTGTATGGTAACCTTTAACTGAGCATACTGCGTTTTGTCTAAAAAAAAATTCCGTATGTCGTCAAAGATTCCATTTAACGGAAATTCCGCCAAAGATAAACTAAAACTTATGTATTTTTCCATTTCGGGGGTGCAGACGATAAAGTCGCCAAAAATTTAAAACCACCGCCCAATGAATAATTCTAATGGTAACTTTTAAAACTGAGTGTACTGTGTTTTGTCGCCAAAAATTAAGTTAAGGGAGATTAGCGGTCATGACATGGAAAAGAACCTAAAATCGTCTAAATCTATACCTTTGCCTCCAAGACGCTACCACTAGAAAGCATATTCACTCGGCAGTGATTGGTTCTGTGCACCCACGTGACATTCCAAACCAATACTTTTGGTAAAGCCTTGGAGGATGTGTCCGATATTTGGCGAAGTTTAAAATGTTCTGTTGTATGTCTAGCTTTAGGTGTCGGCCTCGTCACTTGACCGCAGTTCGAAATTTCGAAGCCCCCCCCCCCTTCAAATAATTCAGTGCGACGTTAGTTTAACCAAGTCAAACTATTCTCAGTTGAGGGTTCAAAAACTCGCCAAGTCGTTCCGCCAAATCCACATGACTTGGGGTATGATGTTAGTGCTCTTTTTAGTTTGCCAATGCCTCACTTACTTTCATTGTAAATCTTTGTTTTTAACGCAAATAAAAATGGCTGTTAATGAACTTACTTTAAAAAGAATGGAGATCGCTTGACTTTTAATGAAGCAAAATTCCCAAAGCATACAAATAAAATTCTTACTTTTAGATTTTTTTATTTAACTCTTAAGTTAATTTTTAAAAATAAAAGTTGTGGTTTCAATATCAGTTTTAAAAAAAAAGTTAATAGTAAAGGTTCTTGAATATGTCATACAATCGAGACTTTTTCGATTTTTATTATTCTTATTTTATAGTATTTTATTAATTCGTTCTAATTCGAACTGTTTTATTCTGTTTCGTTTCTACTTCCCTCAAAGAGCTTTATTAAAAATATATCAGAATTTGTTGAATAATTGTTGATACTTTTGTTGGTTTATTTAGTCCGTTTTTTGTAAATTGTTTAGCTGAAGAATTTTTTTTAATCAATTGTCTGAGTTTCTTAAGTTTGCGGTTTTGGAAAAATGGCTTTAGGGGATAAGTGGAAATGAAGTTAATTGGTGATGACTTGATCTCTATGCTAATTTGTTTATTTTATTTTTTACACAAAAATAGTTAACTTTACTTATTATTCTTTTTGCGAATATAATGCCAGTGGGTTACTTGGAAATTTTGAGAAACAATTTCATTTTTTACTTTCAATTGCCTAATTATCAAATATAAGGTAATGAAAGTATTAAGATGGGGTCAGAAATCCGAAACGAAGATTGTTTTCTACACGTTTTGAAGGGTGCTGATTCCGAAAAAAGGGTTTTTGAACATTTGTCCGTTAGTCCGTCTCTCTGAAACCACTATGCAGCTGGAACTAGAGCTACTTCAAACTTGGTACACGAATTCTTAGTGCCTGGTCGGACGCCATAATAAGGTTTTCGACAAAATCACAAATGTGCATATAAGGGTCTATCTGGTATTGATTATGATAACAGATTAAGATCTTTAAACATGTATTCCCTGGAAAATAGGAAAGTTAGGGGTGATTTAATACACTTATTCAAATTCATAAAACAGGGAGACATGGAGGGCTTAGGTTTTATCTTAAATAGCCGGACCAGAGGACATGATCAGAAGTTGAATAAATCGTGCTTTAGAAGGGAGGTATGGAAACATTATTTTTACAATAGAGTTGTCAATGAGTGGAATGCTTTACCAGATTATGTTGTGCATTCGAAGAGAGTGGAAGATTTTAAGAAGAAACTTGACAGTCATTGGAAACTGGCAATGTATTAGATTTATTTTGGATCAACCTTGCTGGGGTTCTGGTCGACAATTGTTGGTCGACAATTTTTGTATTTGTAGCTGCCGTCGTATAGCGTTGAAAAAAATTTCATGTAAAAATGTATTTCAAAAAAGATTTTAAAGAAAACAAATTATTTAAAATATTTCTTAGCAAAAATCAATCTTGTTCAGTTAATCGATCGCATCGAAGCATTTTATAGATATTTTCGTTTTAAGGGGGGAAACTGAGGGAAGCTAAGCCTAACATGACCCTCCAGATAATTTTATTTACACAAGTTGCTATTGTAACCATTGAGGTAGAAGGGAAACTGGAGTGAGGTGTCAGCGAGCCGAAAACCCACTCACACCCTTTTGAGCGAACAGGGCAGAAAAGGACTATTTTCCCTACACTTGTATGCAATGCTTGTATGATGAGACCCCTCTATCATATTGACTTGGGCTCCTAAATGTATTTTAACATTTTTAGTTCGAAAGAAGTCAACTTTCGTTAACTTTAAATTCCAACTTTTTTTAAGAAATGACCATGTGGATCACTCACTAAGAACCAGCGAAGACGAACCCAATAGCGAAATAGGCAAGTATCTAGGTTTTCTGCCAGGGGGGGTCGTTTCTGCTGCAGCGCTGTGTATTCCTCCGCATTTCGTTATTGGACCGGCTCGTTTGCTGCCCTGTTCAGTGAATCACACACCTCACTCCACGTTTCTTCTAGCTCAATGATTGTAACAGCTTGTCGGATCACGTGGTTGGAACAACTCTAAACAGTAACTATTTAGATGTAGTTTAAAGCAAAGGGTTTGTTTCAGATGATATAACTCTCTGTTTTCTTTTACATTTCCTGCAATTTCATGGGTGGTTTAACTTTCACTCACAAAATAAGCTCTTTTTTTCGACTACTATTTTAGACACAACTTTCGTTGTATACACTGCTCACAACAATTAGGGAAATGCATGGTTTAAACCTTTTCACCCCTAATGATTCCATTTCGAATCATCAGCTTGCGATTTTTTTCCTTGCTAAGTTGAGCTCGAACTTATTTATCGTAAGATAGAAGAATCATGTATTTTGATGAATTAAATAATGTTTGTTTTAAATAAATGAAAATATAAAAAACATGGTAAAATAAAATCCACTCCCAAAAAATTTTATGAAATAAATTGACCCTAAATTCTTCACGCTTGCGCATTCTTAGATGTTTAAAAGTTTATTTTACCTTTTTTTTTTACAAATAAAGTTTTGAAAGAATTATAGTTATAATTTATTCAAAAGTTATGATTCCAATTTTTTTCCCTTAAATTTTAGTTTAAAAAATTAAGATCCCCCCCCTCCCCCCTGTTTTTGTACCATTTCATTCTGGATGCATAATGAATCTATTTCACAAATTTTAGACTTTTAGAATAAAAAATAAACAGTTAGAACTGAATTGATAATCAAATAAAATTTAAAAAAAAATTATTGTTTTAATTTATTCAAAAATTACGATTCCAATTTTTTCCCTTAAATTTTAGTTTTAAAAAAAATGATTTTTTCCCTGTTTTTAACCATTTCATTCTGGATGCATAATGAATCTATTTCACAAATTTTATATATTTAAAATAAAAAATAAGAAGTTAGAACTGAATTGGTTAACAAAAGTACGCAAAGTGCTCCCCTTGTTGTTTTGAGCAGTGTATTTTAGACACAACTTTCGTTGCAAGAAAATATGGCATTGTTCAAAACAAATGTAATTCCTCAAGAATCAAAAATGAAAACAATATCACTGAAACTGTTGACACTCACGACGTGCGCATTTAAAGCAATTCTTTACGCATATTCCATCAGGTTAGGTACGTTTGAATAATCGTCGCACTAGAGCTACACGAGGGCTGTTGTTGACGGGCGTCGTAATTTAGAACCACCGTCAAGTGACACTGCGTCGGGAGGCGACACAACTTTTTAAGAACGACATCGTACGCAGCACAGTCAAGTGACGAGCCGACACCTGAGTAGGCACCTAACGTAAAATTAGAAGCGACATCGTACGCAGCATCGGGACTTGGAGCATATTCAACGCGGACTCCCTCTACATTGAGTATTATTCGTCGGACTATTTTAGGCTGAACAGATCATTTACAGGTTGGCATTTATTTTTAGCTTCCACACTACGTTTATAACGTAAAAAGTGGAATATATTATAATCGTTCAGTCCGTCTGGTCTGTCTGACACCCTCTTTCAAAGCCCGAATTACAAATGCTACGGACAAGTGTGATACGTCAAAAAATTCAGCGCATCGAAATTAGAATACATTGAAAATTTCAGAAAAGAATTCGAAGAACGTCAATTATTTAAAAAATTTAATGCTCATTTAAAAATCATAGGAAGCCATTTTTATTAGAATTAAACCACCATTGCCATTCGCAACAATCGCTCCAGAGACTTTAATTCTTTTAGACAATAAATTTATTTTGCGGCATCGATCAGTTTAAAATGACGTCAAATATATTTCACTACGAGATACTTGGGACGTTGATATGAAATGTTTTCATTCTATTTAAAAGCGAGGAATATTACATATTTATTCTTTGAAATATAAATTGCAAACGATAAGTAATGATTATTGAATTTTCGAAATAAAAATAAATGAAACGAGCCAAATTTAGCATGTATATGTTTAATATAGAATACCAATGCTGTGTTTGACGCCTTTGTTACCTGTTAAACACAACTGTTGTGTGGAAGCGGGTTAAGTGACAGATTCTGTTACAAACCTACTTGTTTGTCAACGCCCTGACCAGAACTTAGAACCTATCAAATAAAGGCAAGCGCCTTACCGACTGGGCTCCTCAGCCCTCTGGAACTTAGTAACTATTCAGATGTAATTTAAAGCAATTCCTTACACATATATACCAGAATGTAGCAACCCTGAACGAACCGTGGTAAAGCGTTCCCGTAATCGTTAGAATCCTTTGGAGCATACGAATACAGATGATGCATTGTTATAAGAAAACGAGGTTGATTAGCGAGCGTAACCGCAACCGAATGTGCCAAGGCAGAACCAAGCCATCCATTCTCAATCGCTCGCATGTGATAATTACCGGCAGTGCCGTGGTTTGGTGACAAATCGCCCAGTTTGGCGAAACTAGTTGAATTTAAATTTGATTTTTATTGACGAAAAGGAATTCCTCGTGTAGCTCTAGTACGTCGTTAAAAGTATTAAGTGGACGTTTAACTATACTTAACTGGAGGCATTTTAAAAAATTTTGTTTAGTTTTTAAATTATAAATTTTTAAGTGAACATACATATTTTTGACCTAAAAAAACATGAATAATATTAAAAAGAAAAAAAAAAGTAAGATAGTTATACTGAAATCCCTCCAGCGAATTTTAGAAACCAACTTCTTGAATACGTATAAAAAATTTCAGGTTGATACTTATGGTAGATTCTAAGAAAAAGGTACACGCACATTGAAAAGCCGCAGTTTTTTAAAAAAACTTAAATAACCCAAAAAGGGTTAAAAAACCCCATAAAAAAGCTGCGGGGTTTTATTCCCTTTTTTTTAAAAAACCCCCGATGGTTAATTTAAAAAATTTTAATTGAAAAAAAAATTTTTCGGGTAAATATTTTTAATTTTATTTTTAAAGGGGGTTTTTAAAAAAAAATTTTATTTTTTTAAAAATTTGGATTTTTTTTTCCAAACAAAAAAAAGGAAAAAAAATGTGAATTCCCCCGCCTTTTTAAAAACCACCTTTTTAAACCTTTAAAAATTTTATCCCCATGGAAAAAAAAAACCGTTTAAAAGTAAGGTTTATTCTGACCGGTTTTCCATTAAAAATTTTAAGTTATTTTAAAAAAAAAAACCATTTTTTAAACCTTTTTTTTAAAACCCGGTTTTAAAAAAAAAAAAAATTTTAATTTTACAAAATTTTTGGGGGTTTAAAAAAAATTCAAAATAGGCCTGTGAATTTTTTTTCTTTTAACCCCCTTAAAAAAATTTTAAAAATTTTTAAAAGGATTTTGAAAAAAAAAATTTTTTTCCAGTTTTTTATTTTTAAATTTTAAAAAATTAGGTTTTGATTTCCCCGAAAAAAAAAAATTTTAACTTTTTTCCCTTTCTAACCCCGGGGCGGGGGAAAACCCAATTTTGGTTGGAATTTTCCTTTTTTTCCAAACCCCAGGTTGGGTTTTCCCCCCCCCCCAAAAAAAAAATGCCGGGCCTATAAACCCAACCAGGCGGGGAAAAAATGTCCAAAAAGGAAAAAATACCCGGTGGAAAGGGTGGTGTCATTACTTGGTTTTAAAATGGGGGAAAAAAAAGGGTGTGTATTTTTAAGGGGAAAAATTTTAAAAAAACAATCCCCTTTTTTAAAACGGGCAACCCTCCCTCGGATTTGCGAAAAAACGGGGTAAAAGCTTTTTCTTTTGGGGGTTTTTTTGTCATCCCAGCGGCTTTCTCTGTGAGGGGGGTTTTAGAAAGGAGCAAACCCGGTCCAATAAAAAGGGGATGCAAGCAGTTTTAAAAAGGCCGGGGAAAAAACGGGAAATTGGGGGCCGTTCATTGGGCCTGTGGTCAGGGTTCCTGGGATCTAATTTCCCCTGGATATTAAATAAAAAATCCCATTTTGGGGGGAAAAATTTTTAAAAATCTTTGGGTGAAAGCCCCAAGTCCAATCCCAAATAAAATCCCCGGGGGTTTCAAAAATTTTGGGGGGATATCTTTTGGCCTGTCCTAAAAAAGGGTTTTAGTGGGTGTTTGGCTTGTTGTTCGTTTACTTGCCAAGGGTTTTTTAAAACGGGTCCTGCCCAAAAAGACCAAAACCGGGAATAAATTTAAAAACCCCCAAACCAAAAATTGTATTTTTAAAGGCCCAAATTTTTTGAGTTAATTTTTTTTGGGGGGGTAGTTTTCCCTTTTTAGGGATTTTTCCTTTTTTGGGTACTTTTCCAGGGGGGAAAAATTTGGCGAAAAAAAAAAAGGGAAATTTTCTGGCAACAAAACACAGCATACACAGTTAAAAGGAACACACTATCAAAGTTAAATAACCCCAAGTTTCACAGTTTAAGAAACAAGTATTGGGACAGGGTTTAAAAAGGAAAAAAAATATACGCGTTAACTGATCATTTGTATACACAGTTACAGTTTACCTTTAAAATTCAGTTAAATGTTTTCCCCTGTAAAATTCAGTTTTGGGGGGGATTGTACTTTTTGGCGATTTTACAAACATTTTTATTCAACTTTTTTTCAATTCGAAAGAGTTTTTTTTTTAAAAAAAAATTTTAAAAAATTTTTTTGACTCGAAATTTTTCGCCCGTCCGACCACCCTTCCAAAAACCGTTCTAACCAGCAATTAAAATTTTTTTTTTGTTAGGAAAAAAGGGATGGTTGGTTAGTTTAATTATCGTCGCACAAGGGCTACAAAACGGCTAATGGCGACGGGCGTCGTATTTTAGAACCACAGTCAAGTGACGAGCCGACACCTGAGTAGGCACCCAACGCAACCGTTAAGGGCGACATCGTACGCAGCGTCAGGACTTTGAAGTATTTAACGTGCACCCCCTCCACACGAGGTATTATTCGTCGGACATTTTTGGCTGCACGGGCCGTTTATAGGTCGGCAGTTATTTTGGCGATGCCCGGACCCGAACCTGGGACCTTCCGCATGCTAGGCGAATGCCAAACCGACTGGGCTCCACAGCCCCCTTAGAAAGGTATGACAACATATAATTAATATTCTGCCTTTTATACTTTTTTTTAATCCTACTTTTGGAATCCATTTTGTCTACCCCACTTTCCGTTCTAACCGTTCGATTTAAAACAAAATATCGTATACAAAATATCGTATGAGATAAGCATAACATTATAGGCCTATCTTTTATACTTTTGTCTATCCATAGCATAAGAATTTCATCGAGTTTAAGAGGGACTGTCAGTCCCATAGAGCTAATGCATTAGTTTTGAAATCACAACTTTTGCAAGAGAATTGCTTTGCCGTGTTATCCCATTTTCACCCAGGTATGGGAATCATCATAACATCAAGGTAAAACAAAATTGAAAAGAAAATAACATCCGGTTATTTAACTATCAATTGATAAAGTTTTAAATTAGTATCGCCATCTGCTGGATATTTTTGGCATTTCAAAACTTTAAAAATATATAATTAAATAACTAGATAACATTTTCGTTTCAAATTTGTTTCATTTCGATGTTATGTTGATTCCCATATTTCGGGGAAAAGGGCTAACATGGCAAAGCAATACTTCTGCGGAACTTGTGATCCCAAAACTAATGCATTAGCTCTATAGGACTGACAATCCCTACCTGAAAGTAGGTCATCCTTTACAGAACTTCTTGTTTATACTGAAAAAAAAAATCATCACAAAATAAATTACATTTCTCTGTTCCCTAAAGAGAAAAATTCTACAAAAAATCTGACCTTAGATGAAGATCGGGACCCCCCCTTTTAATTGAATAGTTTAAATCTACCCGCTGGTCAACTTAGGGGTGGCACCTAGCAGCGAGGTCCCGTCGTCCGGATCGCAATAACGCCACCTATACGCGTGCGCCAAAGTCGAGATGGAGCGTAAATATCTCAATCAACGCGCGTATCGCTACGTGCGGGTCCATAGTGTCGTCGTCACTCTGGGTCAAACGACACCCGCCATACCGATCTCATCACATAATCACTATACACTTATCGTTAGAAAAACACACAAAAAAATTATTTCGAAAAAAAAAAAATTAAAAAATTAAAGAGAAAAAAAACTTTTCCTACAAAAAAAAATAGCTTATCTTCGTGTAGTACCTTTTACAGCAAATGAAGCGATTCGGTATTTGTTTGACATCCCCCCCCCCCCTTCCCCTTTCCTTCAAATTGAATCTAAACCCCCTTCCAAATCTTACCGTCCATTGGGTCAAGGGGTAAAAAAGCCAAAAATAATGAAAATATTTCCGAAAAAGGTGGTTTTTCTCTGATTAGATCAAGAGATATCGCCAAAATACAGGATTGAAACTTTCTTTTTCCGAATTGTTTGGCGAATCCTTATTCCCTTAACTTTTCTTTTCCCCTTGTTCTGTACTTTTTTCCCCTTTTACCGCAGAAAGAATAGTAATGATTAGTTATTTTATATCTGTTCTTTTAAAAAGCTTAAAAGGAAGGTACTTTTCGTAATTTTTGGTTATTGTATTTTTAGTAGTAATAGTATATATATTAAATTACTTGTAGAATTTTGTAGAAATATTTTGTAAAAAAAAAACTTTTAAACAAATTGCAATTTTTTTTATTTTGGTAATTCTTTTTCAACTGTAAATTAGATTTTTATTTGAGTAATTTATAATTAAACTATTAAATTATTTAAAAGTTGATAAAGGGAGGGGGGTTACAGATTCAACAAACGGATGGACAGAAAGACAGTCGTACAAACAGACGGACACAAATTGAAAATTATAGTTTCCTGATATTATAATTTTCAAAATATATAAAATCCGGAAGAAATTAAGAGGGGACGGTAAGCCAAAAAGCGTACGGCCAGAAAGTTCAAGAGATAGGTATCTGATGCCCATACCTTTCAAACCAAAAAAAGAATTCTGGAAATCGGGCGTTTAAAGTGGAATTTGAAGAGGTGTATGGACGGACAGACGGACGGAAATCTCGACCATGTCCATAACCATCTTTTATTTTTTTAAAATTCTTTCGAATTAAATGAAAGTTTGTTTTAAAAAAATACTGGTTACCACAGTACATGTCATGATATTGTGTAGATTACACATTACATCTATAGTGGGGCTGGGGAGCACAGTCGGTTAGGCATTCGCCTAGCATGCGGAAGGTCCCAGGTTCGGGTCCGGGCATCGCCAAAATAACTGCCGACCTATAAACGGCCCGTGCAGCCAAAAATGTCCGATGAATGTGGCGGGAGTGCACGTTAAATATCCTTCAAAGTCCTAACGCTGCGTACGATGTCGTCCTTAACGGTTGCGATGGGTGCCTACTCAGGTGTCGGCTCGTCACTTGACTGTGGTTCTAAAATACGACGACCGTCGCCAATAGTCCTCGTGTAGTTCTCATGCAACGATAATTCCAACTTACCTAACGCACCTATAGTTAATACACAGTGTAAGAAAAATGGGAAATGGTTCACATTTTCCACAAAAAAATAATAATCTGCATCGCATGGTACCCTTTTAAGGAAGGTCAAAACAAAAAACATCGTCTCTCTAAATATAACGTAAATTCCAATCCTTTCTATTCTTTCAAGGGTACTTTATTAGTATTAAATCGTATTTTTCCATCTGTTTTTCCATGATTTAATTTCAAAAGTTTGGTTTGTTATCTCGAAAGGCGTTTTTCTTTCCAAGTTCTGCAGTTTGTGTCTTTTTGTAAGCTTTGCGACATTTTTTGAAAGGGGTTTTCTTTTACAATTAAAGTTGTACCTTAGTTTAGTTTGAATTATCGTCGCACTAGAGCTACACAACGGCTATTGGCGACGGGCGTCGTATTTTAGAACCACAGTCAGGTGACGAGCCGACACCTGAGTTGGCACCCAACGCAACCGTTAAGGGCGACATCGTACGCAGCGTTGGGACTTTGGAGCGTATTTCAACGTGCACTCAATCTACACGGGGTATTATTCGTCGGATATTTTTGGCTGCACGGGCCGTTTATAGGTCGGCAGTTATTTTGGCGATGCCCGGACCCGAACCTGGGACCTTTCGCATGCTAGGCAAGCGCATAACCGCCTGGGATCCCGAGCCAAAGTTGTGCCTTAAAATAGCTTCATATTTAGAAATGTACTTCTTAGAATAATATGAGATTTTACGTGCGCTATCACATTGTACAATGAGATTTCGTTTGACAATCAATGATGTATTTGGAATGAGGGAGCAATTTTGATTTTTTTAAATTCACGGGGGAAAAAATTGAAAGACAATCGGATAATATTTCCGCAAAACGCCGTGTTGCCACTTGTTCAAACGTTTCGCATTTCAGATATTGTAAATATAAGTGAATCTGGCATCACAACTAAGTAAATTGGAAATGACTTTTTCCTCTAAAGCTCGCGAAAAATAATGAATAGCTGATGACGTAGTACGGGCCCAGGTTGATTAGATTTTCAGATCACGTGACCTCCAATACTAACGACGGAACGCGCATGGAGGCCAAATAAGGGGGCAAAATGGCCAGTGTTGCTGCCACTTTAAGGAAAAAATACTGCGAAAAATACCATTTAATTCTAAAATTACAAAAAAAAATACTACACAAGGATTTAAAGTCACTAAAGAATCCAAAATGCAGCTAAAATTTTATGGTATTGTTTTGTAATTTCAGAATTAAATGGTATTTTTTCGTAGTATTTTTCTCCTTAAAGTGGCAGCAACACTGGCCATTTTGCCCCCTTATTTGGCCTCCATGCGCGTCCCGTCGTTAGCAATGGAGGTCACGGGATCTGCCAATCTAATACTTTAACTATGATATCTGCTCGCTACGAATTTACAGAGTTTAAAAAGGTTTTTAATTTACTAATTTAGTATTTGTAGAATTACACTCTTAAAACAAAAGAGTGAAATTCACTCCTATAGGAGAAGTGCATTTTCGGCACCGGAAAGGAGTGGAAATTAACTCAGACTGAGTTAAAACCGCTCGTTTGTTTTAAGAGTGTACAGGAATCCAAGCTTAGACATTTTTGACGTTTTAGTTTATACTTTATAACTTACTAAGTTATAAAATAAACAGAAACACGTTTTTGTAATAACGTGCAAAAAAACTAACCTTTTCAAATCAATAATCGTGGCAAAAGTGATGCTTTTAACGGAATAGTGTTTCAAATTTACTTTTACGCACTAGTGCGACAAAGTAAATAAGAGCTTCTGATGGGTTTAAAATTATTTATTTGAGCGTGATATTTTATTCGGCGTTGTGATTGGCGGAAAAGTCTTTATTTGAACGTGATTCTTTATTTGGCGTCTTATTTCCAATGCCAATCTGAGAAATACTCTTTGCGCGTGATTATTAAATAATCATCATATAATTAATCACCTTCAAATCATTTGAACGTGATAATAAAATAATTAATAAGCCAATCAATAAATGCCAATTTAATAAATACTTTTTTTGCACGTTATTATAAACAAGAAGTTCATAAAGAACTAAAATAGGCTACTTTCCTGTTACTTAAATACTTATTAAAGTTCTAATCGGGAAAAAACTAGGTTCTTACAGTAAATATCATCAACAGCCGTTTCTACACTAGATTTATACAGATTAGAAAAAAAAAATCGAAACACAGCATCCAGCTAATAATTTAAACTTCTAAAAGCGAAAATCAACTATTTTCCTTAATATTATTTCGCAAATTAATTAAATATTATTTATCGTCTGCTCGCGATTTATTTGTAGTTCGAAGAATAATTAAATATTTATTAATAACAAAAGTAATGAAACTCCAAACTGCATTAAAAAAATAAGAAATGTAAATTAAAACTAAGCATAATTGTATGCAAAAGTATGCCTTGCCGCTTTCTTGTTAGATAATTAATGAACAATCAAAGAATCAAATTGTGCTACATTTTATGACGTCATTCCAAACTGATTCATGAAAATATTATTTTGCTTCAAATATATTTAAATAAATAAAGTTTCTCATGTCATTGTTGATTTGGCAACAGTGATTTAAATGACTCAAAATTGAATTTCAATGCTAATTCAATGGGAAATTCGCCGACAGATAGTAGATTTATGTCCGTCCGGACGTACAGACAGACGGACAAAAAGTATGAAAGTTGGGTATCTGAGGTCATAGCTTTCTAACAAAAAAAAGAATTTTTAAGATCCGATGATTAGAACCGATTTTGGAAGGGGGGTACGGACAGACAGACAAACGGACAGACAGACGGACAGACATACGAACAGACAGACATACGAACAGACAGACATACGAACAGACAGATGGACAGACAGACAGATGGACATCAACCGCATTTCAATACCTACAGTGATTTAAATGACTCAAAATTGAATTTCAATGCTAATTCAATGGGAAATTCGCCGACAGATAGTAGATTTATGTCCGTCCGGACGTACAGACAGACGGACAAAAAGTATGAAAGTTGGGTATCTGAGGTTATAGCTTTCTAACAAAAAAAGAATTTTTAAGATCCGATGATTAGAACCGATTTTGGAAGGGGGGTACGGACAGACAGACAAACGGACAGACAGGCGGACAGACAGACGGACAGACAGACATACGAAACAGACAGACGGACAGACAGACAGTTGGACATCAACCGCATTTCAATACCTACAGTGATTTAAATGACTCAAAATTGAATTTCAATGCTAATTCAATGGGAAATTCGCGACAGATAGTAGATTTATGTCCGTCCGGACGTACAGACAGACGGACAAAAAGTATGAAAGTTGGGTATCCGAGGTTATAGCTTTCTAACAAAAAAAGAATTTTTAAGATCCGATGATTAGAACCGATTTTGGAAGGGGGGTACGGACGGACAGACAGACGGACATCGACCGCATGTCAATACCTACTTTTTCATTTTTTTAATTCTTTCGAATCAAAAAAAGAAAAGTAGGCTAAAAATAGTGTATGACAACACGTTGAAAAAAGCCTATATTTGTCACACTAGTTGCATAAATAACTATTTTTTTTGTAATTTCGTTTGCTAATTTGATTTTTAGATGAACTTTTTCTTCTAAAATGCAATACAAAAATCAAGACAAAAATGCCTGACTTCCTCCTTCAATAAACCACAGAACTTCCAATAACCGCTCTAGTACAACTTTTCATCCAACCAAAAACCCCAAACTGCCATTGTTAATTTTAGTCCCTTCGATTGCACTTGCGTTTTAGCTTCCACACTACGTTTATAACGTAAAAAGTGGAAGGTATTATAATCGTTCAGTCCGTCTGTCTGTCCGTCACCCACTTTCATAGCCGAAACTACAAATGCTACGAACAAGTGTGATACGTCCGAAAATTCAGCGCATCGAAATTAGAATACATTGAAAATTTCAGAAAAGAATTCGATTTCGAAGTAGATCAATTATTTAAAAAACTGCAAAATTGAATGCTCATTTAAAAAGCATAGGAAGCCATTTTTATTAGAATTGAATCACTATTGCCATTCGCAACAATCGCTCGAGAAACTTTAAATCTTTTAGACAATAAATTAAAATAAATTTCTTTTTGCGACATCGATCTGTTTGAAATGACGTCAAATATATTTCACTACGAGATTCTTTGTACGTTGATATGAAATGTTTTTAATTCTATTTAAAAGCGAGGAATATTACATACTTATTCTTCGAAATATAAATTTTTTTTTGCAAACGATAAGTAATAATTATAGAATTTTCGAAATAAAATAAATGAAACTAGCCAAATTTAGCATGTAAATGTTTAATATTATTAATTAATTAATGCTGTGTTTGTCGCCTTTATACCTGTTAAACACAACTGTTGTGTGGAAGCGGGTTAAGTGACAGATTCTTTTACAAACCTACTTGTTTAAAACCAACTGCATCAAAACCACCAATCCGTAACTCTGTGTATTATGAAAATAAATCTATCCCATATATTGTTTTCGAAACCATAAATATTCTTCAAAACTTCCAAGTCGCCGTGTAGCATGTTACCTCAAAACATGAATTTACTTTTCGCGGGAATACTTTATATCAATCTAACCCTGCTTCGAGCGAAGAATAAGAGCTTTCCATTGATCTTCAAGAAAGGCGCCGTAGAATAGTGTCACGAATAACCATAACGTGGAGAGGAGACAGTATTTCCCCTCTAGGGAGCTCGTATTTGTTGCGGAAGCTTCTTTTTTGGCTGCGCATCAGCCATTGATATCATAGTTAAAGTATTAGATTGGCAGATCACGTGACCTCCAATGCTAACGACGGTTGGTTGGTTGGTAGACATATATATTCAGGTTTGTGTGCTTGGTCAGCGACCCGCTTATAAACCTTCGTCAAGTAAGACAGACACAACAGACAACACACACACATAAGTGGATCCATCTAATTTTTAGAGACAGAGGCCAACTAGAGGATCCCCAGAATTGGCTTGTCACCCCCAGAGGTATTGATTTGGTATGGGAACTTAGAGGACTTTCGGACCCAACAGATTCAACGAGCACGTACTCCGCATATACTCGGTAGGTCTTCAGTGGTACCGGGACTCGATCGCAGGACCTTCCGATCCCGAGACGCTGACCACTAGGCTCACTACGGCCCTCTAACGACGGGACGCGCATGGAGACCAGAATAAGATGGCAATGATGGGGCCAGGGTTGCCACCAGTTTTAGGAGAAAAACACTACGGAAAAATACCATTTAATTCTAAAATTACAAAACAAGACCATAAAAAGTTTAGTTGCATTTTGGAATCTTTTTAGTGACTTTAAAAAAAACGTGATACGCTTTGCTAGTATTTTTATGGTATGTTTTTGTAATTTAGCATTAAATGGTATTTTTCCGTAGTGTTTTTTCTCCTAAAAACTGGTGGCAACCTGGCCCATCATTGCCCTCTTATTCTGGTCTCCATGCGCGTCCCGTCGTTAGCATTGGGGGTCACGTGATCTGCCAATCTAATACTTTAACTATGGTATATATGGCCTCAGCATTGTTGGTTGAGGACATCATTTTCTTAATGCAAACCCCGTTTTGCCACTCGTTCAAATAATTTTACCGTTCCGGTATTGCAGTTATAACTGATTCTGGCAGTCTAACTAAATAAATTGGAATTGGCTTGTTTCAGGTGACGTAATTCCTTCCAGCTTTTACTCCTGCATTTCCTTTCATTGGTGCTTTGTTTCCACGTGACGTTGATTCACCAAACGAGTCTCGAGAAAGAATTTATTTTCATTCCAGCATTTCTGTTGCCACTCAAGACCTGGAACCTGTTCCATAGTATATATGTAGCTGTAAGGAGTCTTTACAATTCAACAAATCCTTAGATGTTACTGAGCAAGTTTAACTGATCATCCAGCATGAAACCAAACTGGCATCGTTAAGTCTTGTCATTCAATTACACTTACACATCGTAAACATCTTTATATCAATCTAGTCTCTTTCTGCGAAGAATAAGAACTTTCTATCGATCTTCAATAAAGGGTCTGTAGAATATTGTCACCAATAACCATAACGTGGAGAGGAGACAGTTTTTCCCCTAAGGAGCTCATATTTGTGAGGACAGGCACGGCCAACTTCAATAACAAGGCCCAGGGAAGCTCTCCTAAACATGAGCGTAGACGGAAATTTAGACGTCACTGTTCCCAGTGCCGAAGATCGAGAAACGATTTCGGACGCATTCGGAACCCTAAAATTGTGGTCAGCCGTGAACGAGTGGTTCCGAACAGGTTTCGAGACAGGTTGTCTTCTGAACAACGTCACTCGGAACTGTGACGTCAAAATTTCCGTCCCCGAGCTTGTTTGGGAAAGCTTCTTCGGCCTTAGTAGTCCTTAGTAGTTGAGTAGGCCGTGGGACAGCTCCTTTTTTGACAACATAGTTAAAAAAAAAAGTTGTTTCTTACAAAAAAAAAAACCTGTTAAGTGGTGTGCCAGAAAAAATACCGTATAATTTACAGTAAAGTCTGTTTATTTTATACGAACAATTTAACGCAAAGGCTTTTTTTTATACAGAAAACAATTGAAGAAAAACTAAATTCTACCTGCATCTAATTCTCTTGTACCGGGACCTACCTTTTATATAGCTTATGCCATATTTCTGCACACATCTATAACAACCTCGACTTTTCTCAAAATCCGTGGGGAAGCCCAGTCGGTAAGGCTTTTGCTTTGTATGCTAAAAATTACAGTTTCGTGCCCGGGCATTGCCAAAAATAACTGCCGACCTATAAACGGTGTGTAGCTATAAATAGTTCGACTTATAATAGATAGTACAGGGTAGTTCTTATATAATAGTACAGTGCATGTTAAATGTGCTCCAAGTCCCAACGCCGCATACGATGGAAGGTACCTACACAGGAGTCGGTTAGTCACTTGACTGTGGTTCTAAATTATGATGCAAATCGCCAATAGCCTCATGTAGCTCTTAACGTGACAGTAGAAATCCGTTCCGTGGTTTTTATGGCCTTTGGTGCTCTTGCGCCATAAAACCTAAACATTCATCCATTTGTCCCGTAGTTTATTTTAGCTTCCACACTACGTTTATAACGTAAAAAGTGGAAGATATTATAATCGTTCAGTCCGTCCGTCTGTCTGTCCGTCACCCACTTTCATAGCCCAAACTACAAATGCTACAGGCAAGTATGATACGTCAAAAAAAATCAGCGCATCGAAATTAGAATACATTGAAAATTTCAGAAAATAATTCGAATTCGAAGTACTTCAATTATTTAAAAAAAAACTGCAAAATTGAATGCTCATTTAAAAAGCATAGGAAGCCATTTTTATTAGAATTTAATCACCATTGCCATTCGCAACAATCGCTCGAGAAACTTTAATTCTTTTAGGCAATAAATTAAAATAAATTTATTTTTGCGACATCGATCAGTTTGAAGTGACGTTCAAATATATTTCAATTTCGAGATTCTTTGTACGTTGATATGAAATGTTTTCATTCTATTTAAAAGCGAGGAATATTACATATTTGTTCTTTGAGATATAAATTAATTTTTTGCAAACGATAAGTAATTATTATTGAATTTTCGAAATAGAATAAATGAAACTAGCCAAATTTAGCATGTAAATGTTTAATATAGAATTAATGCTGTGTTTTTTCTTACTTATTTTCTCGCGATGGAAATCTAGAGAGAAGGATAACTCAACTCAAACCAAACCAATCAACTACCGTAACCATAACCCAACTCGCGGACACTGCCTTACAATCATAGATATGCCGACCCGGCGGCGCAACGGTTAGGGCGCTAGCCTTTGGAGCCTCTGGGTTCGGGTTCGAATCCCGGTAAGGGCTGGACGTTTGTGTTTGTCGAGTATATGCGGAGTACGTGCTCGTTAAATCTGTTGGGTCCGAATGTCCTCCAAGTTCCCATACCAAATCAATACCTCTGGGGGTGACAAGCCAATTCTGGGGATCCTCTAGTTGGCCTCTGTCTCTAAAAATTAGATGGATCCACTTATGTGTGTGTGTTGTCTGTTGTGTCTGTCTTACTTGACGAAGGTTTATAAGCGGGTCTCTGACCAAGCACACAAACCTGAATATATATGTCTACCAACCAACCAACCATCATAGATATCATAGTTAAAGTATTAGATTGGCAGATCACGTGACCTCCAATGCTAACGACGGGACGCGCATGGAGGGCAGATAAGGGGACTCAAATGGCCAGTGTTGCTGCCACTTTAAGGAGAAAAATACTACGAAAAAATACCATTTAATTCAAAAATTAGAAGAAAAAAAAATACTAGAAAACGATTTAAAGTCACTAAAAAGATTCCAAAACTCAGCTAGTATTTTTACGATATTTTTAAGGAGAGGATATTAGTATTTTAGAATAATTCTAAAATTACAAAAAAATATCGTAAAAATACTAGCTGCATTTTGGAATCTTTTTAGTGACTTTAAATCCTTCTCTATGCGCGTCCCGTCGTTAGCATTGGAGGTCACGTGATCTGCCAATATAATACTTTAACTATGATATCTATGCTTACAATCAATCCCAAAACCAAACCTGAAATATTTTGTTTAATATTTCACTGGCCGAGTCAACGAACTGTAAACCCCAACCAAAAAAAAAAAAAAAAAACCAGAGCACCAAATTTGAAAAATGGACTAAAACCAAAGCAGACAACCCTAAAAAAAAATAAGTAAATAAAAACCCTACAACACACCTTAAAAACACTACGCATCGTAAACAAAAAAGAAAACAAAACCTCAAACCAAATAATAAAAAAAAAGAATCGAATGCAGAAGCTCACGAAGAGGAATAAAAAAAAATCGAAAATAAACGTAAAAGAATCGGAAAGTCAGGCGGGACCCGCGCCGAACCACATCCGGGACGAAAGACCATTAATCAGCCGTCGGTTGTCCCCGCGTCCGAAAAAGAATCGATCTTTTTCGGTGGTGCTTGATTCGTGAGTGATTCTTCGGGTACACTCGGACGGACGAACTGGTTACAGCGTAAGAAATGAAGTAGAGGCGTAGCAGCTCTCTATTCCGCTGAGTTTCACAAATATAAATCTTTTCTGGTTGTCCGTCGCGTGATTGTAATTCATTTGGCGACAGAATTTTCGCCAAATGCCTTAAATTAGTCACGCAATTGCATTAATAAATGACGAAATGTACACTCTTAAAACAAATGAGCGGTTTTAACTCAGTCTGAGTTAATTTCCACTCCTTTCCGGTGCCGAAAATGCACTTCCCCTATATGAGTGGATTTCACTCTTTTTGCGGAGTGGGTAAAAGAAATAAAAGAAAACAATCTGCGTCCTACACTCTTAAAACGAGCGGTTTTAACTCAGTCTGAGTTAATTTCCACTCCTTTCCGGTGCCGAAAATGCACTTCCCCTATAGGAGTGGATTTCACTCTTTTTGCCGAGTGGGTAAATGAAATAAAAGAAAACAATCTACGTCCTACACTCTTAAAACGAGCGGTTTTAACTCGGTCTGAGTTAATTTCCACTCCTTTCCGGTGCCGAAAATGCACTTCCCCTATAAGAGTGGATTTCACTCTTTTGTTTTAAAAGTGTAAATTGAAAATACATAACTAGCTTTTTTATGAAAAAAAAAAGAAAGCCTTGTCGCCTTTTAATAAAAAAGAATCACATTAAGAGAGCTACATTTTTTGACGTCATTCCAAACTAATTCATATGACAAAAATAAATTTTCCTACAAATGTCTATTTGAAATAAAGCTTAAAGCTTCTCATGGAATTGTTGATGTGATATTAGCGACTTAAATGACGAAAAATTAAATTCCAATACTTTTTCAATTGGTAGTTCGTCGACCGACATCAACTAAAAAGATGTCCGTCCTGACGTACATACAGACGGACAAATAGCATGAAAGATAGGTCTTTAATATCATACCTTTCTAACAAAAAAAAAGAATATCTTAAATCCGACGAATAGAACAGATTGTGGGAGAGGAGTACGGACCGACAGACGGACATCTTCAGCATGATCATCTCTCGAAACATAAAGAAAAGTTGAAAAAAAATACACAACCTTTAGTTCTGGTGTAGCTCTAGCGTGACGTTGATTGAGCCGAAACCTACAAATGTAACGCATATTTACTGAAGGTTTTAAAAGTTTTCTATTTTAATTTGCCATTTTAATTGGTGCATTATACTTAAGGGGATACGGTACCCAAAAATTGGTCAAAATATCGAATTTTAAGTTTTAGCTTCCACACTACGTTTATAACGTAAAAAGTGGAAGGTTTTATAATCGTTCAGTCCGTCTGTCTGTCTGTCTGTCCGTCCGTCCGTCACCCACTTCCATAGAAAGAACCACAAGTCCCACAGACAAGTGGGATACGTCATTTTGAAGCAAAAAATCAGATTAGGCTACATTCCAAATTTCATTAAAAAAATTTAATTAGAAGTTTATTTAAAATTTAAATAACTTGAAATTTAATCTACATTGAAATAACATGCAAATTCCATTTTTATTCAATATTTTCACTGTTGCCATTTCGCTAAACGTACGAGAAACTTTATTTTTAAAAAAATACAAACTTTTGAAAGAATATTTATTTATGTGATATAATTCAGTTTGGATTGTTGTAATATCACAATAGAGTTCTTTTGATGGTTCATTATATATGTATGAATAAAGATGCAAAGAGAATTCTAACTTGGCATAAAAAATGTGCAAAGTTTCGCTTTTATTTTTAAAGCATCATTTGTACTAATTATATATTTTTCGAACTGTAATTTAATTTAATCTAATTATTAAATCTGAGAAAGAAGATTAATGAAAATAGTTAATTTTAGCGTTTAAAAGTTTGAATTACAAATAGCTAAAGGCCCTGTTTGTTATTAGAATTAAATCACCATTGCCATTCGCAACAATCGCCCGAGAAACTTAATTCTTTTAGACAATAAATTAAAATAAATTTATTTTGCGACATCGATCAGTTTGAAATGACGTCAAATATATTTCACTACGAGATTCTTTGTATGTTTGATATGAAATATTTTCATTCTATTTAAAAGCGAGGAATAGTACATATTTATTCTTTGAAATATAAATTAATTTTTGCAAACGATAAGTAATAATTATTGAATTTTTGAAATAAAATAAATGAAACTAGCCAAATTTAGCATGTAAATGTTTATTATAGAATTAATGCTGTGTTTGGAGACTTTTTACCTGTTTAACACAACTTTTATGTGGAAGCGGGTTAAGTGACAGATTCTGTTACAAACCTACTTGTTTTTCTTATTATTATTCATAATATCTTTCTGAACATTTACTGAAAGTTTCATAATGATATCTTCTGTAGAAAAAAAGTTATTAAATATTTTCTGGAGTCATTCCAGTCAGTTTGAATGCGTGTTTCGTCTGCTTTTAACCTGTTTTCTCTGTTTCGCATTTTTCAATAAATCCCTAAGGCTTTTTTGCTAATTAAGTTAGAATTTTGAAATTTTTAACCTGTGTTCTTATATAAATGGTGCACAAAATTGTGCATGGAATAAGGTCTCAAATGTATAGTTATTTTTTTTTTAATGTTGAATTCAATAATTTGTAATTTTTTTGTGATTTTCAGTACAAATGCATGTTACTTTTTAACAGTAGCTCACATTTTAAAATCCATGCAAAGCTCTTTAACAAATAGTTCTAAAAACAAACTATAAAAGTTTGGTGGAATTATTCTCAAAATTTAAAGAGGGGTATCGTTTTAAAAAAAAGTTTAAAATTTTGACTTTTAAAAAAAAATAATAAAAAAGTACTTGTAAATATTTGTTTTTATTGCTAGAAAATGTTTATTTAGAGTGAACATTCTATAAAACCACTATAATTTACAAGTTTATGTTATTATTTCTAGAAATGTTTTGGGTACCGTTTCCCCTTAAATTAAAATGCTCTTATGTTCAACTTCATCCAATCTCAATTAGTATGCCTCTTCCGCACGAACAAGACACTTCATCCATCTCAAAAAACAAAAACTCCTCAAATTCCACATTAATTCCACATTCCACTATTAATCCCCTGACGTAGTCATTTCATTTCGACCAAAATGAATTTCATCGGAGAGAATGTGCATATTTTCAATTCAATTATACGGCATTGTTTATACCCAACATTTCACAACCCGTAATTTGTTATGATATTTCCCGCCAAGTTAATTTGGAAGCTGTACACAACATTTTAATTTGTGTTATTAGATTGAATTAATAATTTAGATTTGATTCGGTGTTTCTGGTTGTCTGTTGCAGTTGCAATAATGGATAAAGACGTATGAAAATGCAAGTTTCGGTTTGCGCTTTCGTTGTGAAAGCCTGTGTGCTCTTTGGTTGGTTGGTACACATATATATTCCGGTTTGTGTGCTTGATCAGAGACTCGCTTATAAACCTTCGTCAAGTAAGACAGACACAGACAGAATTTTTACTGATATATAGAGAGAAAAATACACCCAGGGCAAAGGCGGGAATCGAACCGGCACCCGTTACAGCGCGCAGACTGCTAGCGTAATGGTCTGCTATCCAAACACACTAGGCCATCCGGGCCCCGTGTTGCTGCTTAGTATGACATGGGAATAGGTTAGGTTGTACGTTTTCCGGCTGTCTACCTCTAGTCTCCATGGAGCTTTGATGTTGCCAAATTACGCCTCGTGTTTTAGAACCCTAGTCAATGGGTGAGGGGGTCGACACTTAAGCAGGCAACCAAAGCAAACCAGTGGCGCCATCGTACGTTTGTTGGGGAATTTCTACTAAACATTACTACTACATACTCTACTACATTTAAAGGGCACGTATATTGTATCAGTGTACTCAGTTCAAATGCAAACGAACAAAAAATTTCTATGCCCAGGAATCGAACCAGGAACCTTCTGACTAAATGAACAGCTCCCTGACCATTCAACCGCCCAATCGGCCTTAGGATTAGAATATTAGAACATGGTTGGCTGGTAGACATATATTTTCAGGCTTGTGTGCTTGGTCACAAAGACCCGTTTACAAACCTTCGTCAAGAAGGACGGACACGACATACACACACATACAAGACAGATGCTGCCATCTATCGCCACCTCCGCAATTTAGACATGTCCCTGAAGGGGAGGGAAATAGTCTCCAGGGACCTGTACCCGTGAGAAACTGCGCAATGACCGCGCACAGGACTTTCGGACCCAACAGATTTAACGAGCACGCACTCCGCATATACTCGGTGGGTCTTCAGTGGTACCGTGACTCGATCGCGGGACCTTCCGGCCGGATCACTACGGCCCGGATTAGAATATTGCATAGTTTTTATTTGTTTATTTAGAACGTGTTTCCGACTGCTTATATTTCTAGCCAAGAGGAGATTTAACACAGCGACGTATACCTCGTAGTTTTATGTGCAGGGGAGGCCAGTCGGTAAACGGGCTTGCCTAGCATGCGAAAGGTTCCAGGTTCGGGTCCGAGCATTGCCAAAATAACTGCCGACCTATAAGTCCCGACACTGTTTACGGTGGCGCCCTTAAAAGTGGCGTTGGGTGCCTTTTCTCGAGTAAGCTCGTCTCTTGACTGTGGTTCTAAATTATACAAATAGCTTTCGTGTAGTTCTAGTGCGACGATAATTCATCTCAACTTCGAACAGAAGTCTATTTACCCTTGTTTAGCGAAAAAAGAAACCAAACATAATAAAATCCTACCCAAAACTATACTCACATCTGATGACATATTAGATGATTGATTACTAACATAAAATATGATTATTTTTATTAATATTTTTTTCTGAGTCACTTAACACTGGACGTCAACAGTTGTGAGAGCCAAAAAAAATTATTATTGTTATAATTAATTGCTTCCGTTGTTTTAAACCCATCTGTGAGTATCGCATTTCAGTTTTCGTGTTATTTCTTAAGTACGTTTGGCAACGGCTTATTTGTTACCCAGACGCCTTTTCGCGAGTATCAGTTGTGTTGCCAACAGACGTGTCATATTTTTTTTTTGTATTTGTCATGTGGTGAAAAAATTATCTTGAAAAATATTAGTTTATCCCAGAGAGGGTTTTTTTCTGTGTGTTTTGATTAATACGTTAATTAGGCAGTGTCAAGTTTTTGTAGTTTTATTAATGTGTTTACGTGTTTTTAATTTGTATTTTCAATTGGTGTAATTTTTTTAACGTAATGCAAAATTAGAAACTACTCATTTTGAGAACCTAATTTATTTGAAAAAAATATTATTTATCTTAAACTAATGTCATAACGTCATGTCAAAATATATTATTGTTGTTTTGTATTGTTTTAGTTAATTGGTTTGTTTCTCTAGAAACTTAATTCCTTCCAGCTTTCATTCCTTTCTTTCCTTCAGTCGAATTAGTCAATAAATATATTGTGCATTTGAAGTGCTTTGTGGAAGAACGTGCTAAGTGACAAAAAGTTAAAAATGAGCTTTTTAGTAAGTTTTTCGTTTGCCCTTTAAACCATTAAAAACGGTACTTGCAAACGGTAAAAAATATACTTTACTTTAAGTTTATGAAAAAGGGGAAACTTGTTATCTCTTTAAATTATGGAATAATATATTCATTAAAACAAAAATCTAAATTTTTTTACAAAAAATGTCACTTAGCACGTTCTTCCACTAAGCTCTTCTTTTGTAAACGTTAAATATTTATATTCTATATTTAATTAAATGCGATAAACTGTTAACCAACGTCTTTCCAACTTCCAGGACTCTTTTATCATTTTACTATCTCTCCCATTCATGACAACCGTTAACCATAACTAGTTAGTATTAGTTACTTCAACTTTATTATCAACTCCGCAATTCGTACAACGGCATTGTATCGGAATATAAATACGACGAACTAATTCATCCTTTCTTCGAACATCTGGCGAGTTTCTTGGCGAAGAAATGACACAGTCAGCTGGCCATCTTCGTATTTATGGAATAGTTACGATTCTCGTCGCTGTTAGGGGGTTTGTTATAACTTCTCGGGATTTGCGCTTACTTGTTTGTATTGTATTTCAGATTTCCTTTTGAAAATATGTTGTTGTTTATCACGATTATAGTTACAGATAGTTACAGAAGCCACGACCACGGGCGGAGCTATAAAACGCGCGGAGCAATCAGACGAAGAGGAAATTTCAGCCGTTTTATTTTGTCTTCATCTGATTGCTCCGCGCGTTTTATAGCTCCGCCCGTGGTCGTGGCTTCTGTGCAAGGAAACTATGAGTTTAACTATACCATCTTCGTATTTATGGAATAGTTTGATTCTCGTCGCTGTTTATCATTAGGGGATTTGCTATAACTTTTCGACATTTGCGCTGAGTTGTTTGGATTGTATTTCAGATTTTCTGGTGCAAAGATTTTGTTTTTTATCACGATTAGTTTATAGGATGAAGCGGCTGAGAGGTATAACGGCCTCATAAGCTTAAGTTTGCGAAGTCGAGCCCCGGCGCTGAGTCGTCAGATTTTCCGGATGAGAAAATCGTAGGCACGCATGTCCATATGATTATGTTGCATGTAAAAGGTCCATTGAGTACCCATTTGGCTTTGGGTTCTCTCGGCAAAATTAAATCTCGACATACTTAAGAATACACAGAGATCTCAGATTCATTGTAATCTGAGAGCCGAATTGGTAGCGAGAATCACCTAGATGGTGACACAAAGAAAAATAGCGCTTAGTTCTGGGGAATATGCCGAGTCTGCAAAGGCTTAGCCGCCAATATTGCAGCCCCATTGTAAAAAAAAAATAAAGTTTATAGGATGACTAAGGCAAGAACAGAGCGGAGGTAGGGTAGGTACATATATATTCCGGCTTGTGTGCTTGATCAGAGACCCGCTTATAAGCCTTCGTCAAGTAAGACAGACACAGAAAGAATTTTTACTGTCACAGAGAAAGGAAGTACACCCAGGGCGAAGGCGCGAATCGAACCCGCACCCGTTACAGCGCGCAGACTGCTAGCGTAATGAGCGGAGGTATCCTCTGCAGTAGCTTGTGGCATTTTCAGAATTACAGCTTTACATTTTTCAGAATTTTACTTAACGTTACAGCTCAGTAACATTTTAGAGAATTTAAAAGTGTTTTAGAAGACATAACTTTTCCAGTTATCATTCTTGCACTTCCGCGATTTCATTGGTTGTTCTTAATGCGCGGTAATATCGTCTGCTGTGTTCTAGTTTAGAGTTCTTTACATGCGACTTGTTTTTATTCCTGATTTTTATTAAACTTTTCGGTTTTAATTCGATTAAATTTCAAGTATGCAAAGCACATAGATATCATAGTTAAAGTATTAGATTGGCGGATCACGTGACCTCCAATGCTAACGACGGGACGCGCATGGAGGCCAAATAAGAGGGCAAAATGGCCAGTGTTGCTGCCACTGTAAGGAGAAAAATACTACGAAAAAATAGCATTTAATTATAAAACTACAAAAAAATATCGTAAAAATACTAGCTGCATTTTGGAATCTTTTTAGTGACTTCAAATCCTTTTCAAGTATTTTTTTTATTTTTTCGTAGTATTTTTCTCCTTAAAGTGGCAGCAACACTGGCCATTTTGCCCTCTTATTTTGACCTCCATGCGCGTCCCGTCGTTAGCATTGGGGGTCACGTGATCTGCCAATCTAATACTTTAACTATGATATCTATGGCAAAGCATTACCAAACATGTCAATGTTGTTTAAAACCTTTGGTCATTTATTTAGTGCGAAGAAATTTAGCGAATTGGGGGGGGGGGGGGGTGTAATTTAACGTGATTCCCGAACAGTGAAAAAGGTTTAGTTCTACTGAAAGGAATGTTTTTACACAACTCACTTTCTAGAATACCAAAACAAATGTAATTCCAGCAGGACTAAGCATGAAAAACAATACCTCTCAATCTGTTGCCACTCAAGCAGTGAAACATGCCCAATGCTTTTTAAACGTGGTTTCCTCTTCTACTCTTACCTTAGTAGCACGAGCTGTACATAAACTACCACATCCGCCCTTGTTCTACTAAGGCATGAAAATCTCAACATTCCTCTTATATATATTATATACATACATAGAAGTCAGCAAAACTATGTCGTCATCTTTTTGTCGACTTGTCAGATCAACAGATTGCAAATGTCCAACCACTTTATTGTGCGTATGGCGCCATACACGGGTTTTTTTTTATCTCTGCGTCCGCCAACCAACCCATGAATACATACCAATAAATAATCATGCCATAAATAAATAAAACTCTCGTCAGCTGAAACTGAGTTTAGTTTAGTTTGAATTATCGTCGCACTAGAGCAACCCGAGGGCTACTGGCGACGGGCGTCGTATTTTAGAACCACAGTCAAGTGACGAGCCGACATATGAGTAGGCAACCAACGCAACCGTTAAGGGCGACGTCGTACGCAGCGTTAGGACTTTGAAGGATATTTAACGTGCACTCCCTCTACACGGGGTATTATTCGTCGGACATTTTCGGCTGCACAGGTCGTTTATAGGTCGGCAGTTATTTTGGCGATGCCCGGACCCGAACCTGAGACCTTTCGCATGCTAGGCGAATGCCTAACCGACTGGGCTCCCCAGCCCTGCTGAAACTGAAAAGAAGTGAATAGGGGGCCAAGAGGACACAAAATACTCACCCCACCCCACCCCCAACAAAAGTTGATGGGTTGATTTGACAAAATCTTAACTGAAGACAAAAAAAAGGAATTTTTATATTTGTATTGATGAGCAACCCTCGTTATATCGCGCTTCGCGGGAGACAAGAAAAAAAACGGGATATAACGGAATGCGCGATATAACGAGCGACTTGATATAAATATTATATTTTTGATGTATTTATGCTCAAAACAAGTTTTTTTTTAAACTAAAGCACAGTATGTATTCGAAAGATAGAACTAAATCATATTAAGGGCCGTAGTGAGCCTAGTGGTCAGCGTCTCGGTCTCGGGATCGGAAGGTCCTGCGATCGAGTCCCGGTACCACCGAAGACCTACCGAGTATATGCGGAGTACGTGCTCGTTAAATCTGTTGGGTCCGAAAGTCCTCTTAAGTTCCCATACCAAATCAATAGCTCTGGGGGTGACAAGCCAATTCTGGGGATCCTCTAGTTGGCCTCTGTCTCTAAAAATTAGATGGATCCACTTGTGTGTGTGTTGTCTGTTGTGTCTGTCTTACTTGACGAAGGTTTATAAGCGGGTCGCTGACCAAGCACACAAACCTGAATATATATGTCTACCAACCAACCAACTATGGTTCTTAATTACGATAGCTCTAGTACTACGATACCGACGGACCGACTTATTATTATTAATTACTATAAAGATTACACATTATTGCACCACTATATACACATGGTCTCTTTTATAATAAGTCGCTTTTGCCAACGCCAAACCAGAGGGCTGGGGAGCCCAGTCGGTTAGGCACTCGCCTAGCATGCGAAAGGTCCCAGGTTCGGGTCCGGGCATCGCCAAAAATACTGCCGACCTATAAACGGCCCGTGCAGCCAAAAATGTCCGACGAATAATACCCGTGTAAGGGAGTGCACGTTAAATATCTTCCAAAGTCCTAACGCTGCGTACGATGTCGCCCTTAACGGTTGCGTTGGGTGCCTATTCAGGTGTCGGCTCGTCACTTGACTGTGGTTCTAAAAATACGACGCCCGTCGCCAATAGCCCTCGTGTAGCTCTAGTGCGACGATAATTCAAACCTAACCTAACCAACGCCAAACCAACCCTCACTAGCTTCAAATTCTACTTCATGATCAGGATGCAGCTTTTTTGCCAAGGTTTTTAGCCTTAACCTTCATGATTGTGCTTGTCAAAGGAACTCCTAAAGCTCGTTGAACGAACTAATGTCGTTGTTCTTAGCACCGTAACACTAGCCCCCTGTCTAACTACTCGTCCTCTGTCAACCATGCTTATTTTCTTAGTCATCCTTCACCTTCGCCTATATTTTCTACAAATTTTCTAAGTTCTGGTTCTTCTTTTTAAGAATGAACACTCTTAAAACAAACGAGCTGTTTTAACTCAGTCTGAGTTAATTTCCACTCCTTTCCGTGCCGAAAATGCACTTCTCCTATAGGAGTGGATTTCACTCTTTTTCGGAGTGGGTAAAAGAAATAAAATAAAACAATATGCGTCCTACACTCTTAAAACGAGCGGTTTTAACTCAGTCTGAGTTAATTTCCACTCCTTTCCGGCGCCGAAAATGCACTCCTCCCATAGGAGTGAATTTCACTCTTTTGTTTTAAGAGTGTACTTTTTGGCAATCTGAAAAAGACTTTCATAGTATCACCCTACTACCGTAACGGTAGTAGTATTTTGTAATTAGGTTGTTTCAGGTGACGTATTTCCTTCTAGCTTTCATCCTTGGCTCCCTTCGATTGATGCTGCGATTGGCATGATTATTTATTGGTATGTATTCATGGGTTGGTTGGCGGACGCAGAGATAAAAAAGAACCGTGTATGGCGCCATACGCACAATAAAGTGGTTGGACATTTGCAATCTGTTGATCTGACAAGTCGACAAAAAGATGACGACATACACTCTTAAAACAAATGAGTGAAATCCATTCCTATAGAGGAAGTGCATTTTCGGCACCGGAAAGGAGTGGAAATTAATTCAGACTGAGTTAAAACCGCTCGTTTTTAGAGTGTAGGACGCAGATTGTATTCTTTTATTTCTTTTATCCACACCGCAAAAAGAGTGAAATCCACTCCTATAGGGGAAGTGCATTTTCGGCACGGAAAGGAGTGGAAATTAACTCAGACTGAGTTAAAAACCGCTCGTTTGTTTTAAGAGTGTAGTTTTGCTGACTTCTATGTATGTATATATAAGAGGAATGTTGAGATTTTCATGCCTTAGTGGAACAAGGGCGGATGTGGTAGTTTATGTATGCGGATGTGGTAGTCGTACTACTAAGGTAAGAGTAGAAGAGGAAACCACGTTTAAGAAGCATTGGGCATGTTTCACTGCTTAAGTGGCAACAGATTGAGAGGTATTGTTTTTCATGCTTAGTCCTGCTGGAATTACATTTGTTTTGGTATTCTTGAAAGTGAGTTGTGTAAAAACATTCCTTTCAGTAGAACTAAACCTTTTCTTGTTTCACGTGGCATTGATTCACTAATATCAGCTAAAGAAAGAATCATTCAGCATTTCTGCTGCCACTCAAGACCTGAAACATGCCCATTAATTTTTTGTGCAGATTCAGTTGTAAGGTTGTGGCTGCGTGCCAGCTTTGGTTTGTGATTAGTTATATCGGACTACTTCGACCACGTCATTGAGTATAAGAGGAATTCTCTAAAGAAGGTGTTTCTCTATTAACTCATCACGACGAAGGTTGCAGGCAAAATATGAGACAGATGAAGACCTTTGTCCTGAACAATTTATGTCGTACAAATTAAGAGGGACTGTCAGTCCCGTAGAGCTAATGTATTAGTTTTGGAGTCACAACTTCCGCAGAAGTATTGCTTTGCCATGTTAGCCCTTTTTCCCCATGTATGGGAATCAACATAACGTCGAAATGAAACAAATTTGAAACTGAAATGTTATCTGGTTATTTAATTATATATTTTTGAAGTTTTGAAATGCCAAAAAATGTACAGCAGATGGCTTCACTATTTTAAAACTTTATCAATTAATAATTAAATAACCGAATGTTATTTTCTTTTCAATTTTGTTTTAAATGGATGTTATGATGATTCCCATACCTGGTGCAGATGGCGACACTATTTTAAAACTTTATCAATTAATAATTAAATAACCGAATGTTATTTTCTTTTCAATTTTGTTTTAAATGGATGTTATGATGATTCCCATACCTGGTGAAAATGGGATAACATGGCAAATCAATTCTTTTGCAAAAATTTGTGATTTCAAAACTAATGCATTAGCTCTATGGGGCTGGGGGGGGGGGGGGCTGACAGTCCCTCTTAAGTTACACGGAAAAAAAAATTCAAAAAACTTAAATGTAATATTTTTATACGGAAATGAAGGCGTTAAAGGGTTAAGTCTAGCCACTTCCATGTTTGTCTAACAGTCTCTCCGTCCAACAGGCGCGTCGTCCTCATGATAAAAGTGTGGTTTTGGACCACTTCCAGAAGCTTATTCTCGTTTGGTCTTTTATAGAAGGAGGGGGTGCATGAAGTGTATAATTTAGTTGTTCGGTGAATAAAAATAAAATATATCGTCTGCTACAAGTGGGGTACGAAAATAATCTGTTTTAGAAAAGGGGTTGGCGGGAATTTTTTTTTCTAGGGTTGTTTTGGGATAGAAAAAAGGCTTGACAGATAACACCTTCTATATGGGTTGTTTGTATTTTCGTTTTGTTTGTTTAAGAAGGGAATGGAAGCGGGTCACCAAACCGAAATCTTCTCTCTGTGGGGGGCCCGGATGGCCGAGTGGTTTGGATAGCAGACCATAACGCTAGCAGTCTGCGCGCTGTAACGGGTGCGGGTTCGATTCCCGCCTTCGCCCTGGGTGTACTTTCCTTTCTCTGTGACAGTAATAGTTCTTTCTGTGTCTGTCTTACTTGACGAAGGCTTATAAGCGGGTCTCTGATCAAGCACACAAGCCGGAATATATATGTACCTACCCTACCCTTCTCTCTGTGTTGATCTATAAAGGAAAATAATAATTTTCTAATCTGAATTACTCCGGCTGTATTGAAGATTTTTACAAAAAGTTTTTTTTTATTTGATAAATGTAGCTGGCATACAGGACTCTATAATATTACTTTTTGAGATGGGTTCGAAATTTCTTTTGACATTCATTGAATATTTTTACAACAAAATCTAAGTAGTATCATATATAACTGTGATACAGCTACATTGCGATATTTATCATAAAAAAACTGTTTGTAAAAATATTCAATGCAGCATGGGAAACGCGGCTGTAATAAAATATAAAATAAAGATTTATATTTGCCTGAATTTTTCAACGTGTAAAGCAACTTTTGTAAAAAAGATTAAGTTAAAGAACTGTTCTTTTTCAAAGAACGGATCAAAGAGCAACTGCTCTTTTAAAAGAACATAAATATATCATCTCAAATCACGCTTCTTTTTTTTCAGCAAGACGATCGTCGCGCCCGTGATGTTAATCCGAAAAGAACCTCGTATTCGTTTTTGGCTGACTTATTTTAATTTTTAATTAAAAAACAAATTGAAAATTTGAAAAAAAGCATCGAGGTATAAGGGAGACACACATTCCAGAAAAAGAATGGAGTTCTAAGATGAATATTTCATGTTGTTATGGCTCCGGACATTTTAAAACAGCTTACTTTTTTTAATATAAAGAGATTTTATTAGTGTTTTATTTTTAAAAATTGGTGGACAATTCGATTCCATTTTTAAAAATGCAGCTGTTTTTAGAACAAACCAGCCCCTAGGAGTTTAATTAAAATCAAAGTTAATATTTGAATAAATACATCAAACGTTGATTTGAATAGTACATAGTTGTTTTTGTTTCTTTACTAATATGAGATTTACCCTTAAAAATTTTAATAAATTAAAAACATTTTTATTGTTTATTTCATTTTATACACACTAAATAATTGAATTACACAACATAAATATCCCGTTTAAAAATTTGCGAACAAATATCCTATTTATAATTTATATTCAAAAATCGAAAGTTTTCCTAATTACCCCAAGGTCTATTCAAAAACAAATTCTTTAAAGAAATAAATCTGATAAGGGAGATTGCGCAAAAAAATACCCTGAAAAAATAAATTACCCATTCGAAGGAATAAAAAAAAAGAAACCTATTTCAATTATTCAATAGCAAATAGAGAAATTAATACAAATCTTTCTGTTATAGACGTAACTATTTTCGCCGGCTAATTTTATATATCGGAAAAAAGAACGTGAGTTTTTTTTAAAAAAGAGAGTAAATTAACGGTTAGGTAACATTTCTTTGTTGTATTTGGGTTTTTTTAGAATTAGATAAAAAGGTTATATTAAAGTTAGAGGTTTTTAATTTCCCTTTTACGGATATTCGGGATTCGAAAAAAATCGCCAAAATTCGCCATTACGCCAATGATTAAATTTTTTGTAAGTCAATATATATATACTATATGAAGAGTACAGGGGAAGAACCGCTTAATTTATTTGGAGTCGTCCCGTAATTGTGTCTGCTTGGCGAACATTGGCGGCAGGAAACCGGTTCCTCTTCTTTCTTCTTCGCTTGGTCCAAGCGTCGGAATCGTGCATCGCGTGAATCTCGGTAGGTAAAAAAGTCGTGGTTTAGGACTTTTCAATTAATTTGCAAATTTCTCTTAATTGTTTTAGAAAAATTCGTGATTTTCAATCAATCGTACTTTATTTTTAAAGCTTAACATGAGGATGAACACAGTCTTTAGAATAAAACGCGGAACTGAATATCAGGGTTGCAGTGAGAGAAGATGCGCAAGAAAGTGAGAAACTGGTTTCCTTTCACCAGTTTAGGCGATTACTCGCTATCATCGCCAAAGTTGCCTGATGAGGAAAGTTTTCTACGAAATTAAGCGGTTTTTCCCCTGTACTCTTCATATAAAATGATTCTTTAGTAAATATTTTGAAGTAATTTTTTTAGATTTGGGCTCGAGTATATGCGGGACTTTATTGATATTAATAAATGAGTGTATATTTTACTGCAAAAAAAGGACCATTGGGTTATAATTTAATATAATTTTTAAATATATATATAAACTCGGTGAATTTCAACTTGTATACTTCATAATATATCCTACACCTGCAATATATACTGTAAAAAACATGGCATTAAAATATAGTAATAAGCCTTTTTAAAAGTTGAGACTTCATTATTAGTTCCTGCAAAACAAATGTAGCTTTTTTTTGTTAGTAATTTATTATAACCATTTTATTCGCTTTTAACTACCAAAAGTTTTTTCATTCAATTACATTTTTTTGTTACTTTTTAATATGTCATTTACATACATAGTGCAAAAAAATATTTAATACTATCAATTTTCCTTACTGTTAATAACAAAAAAAAAATCTAATCACAAAAGAAATTAACTTCCTACGCATTAATATAAATCTTATACAAAAGCGCCAATTCAGCGATAAACTCAGTCACACGGCATCCCTTCTCCATTAGGCTTGGATATTCCCTTTTTTTTCCCCTAAAAAGGGAAATAAAAAAAAAAAGGTAGATCTGCCTTCGTTTCAATTACAAATTAAGAACTGCGCTCGTTTTTAATCCGATTCCATTGGAATTAATAAGAACCTCTTTCAGGAGGATGTTTTCTACTTCTGCGTTCTATTATTATTATTCGAATTGTTATTCTTTTTTTTTTTTCGGTTTGATTCTTCCGAAATCTTTCTTTGATTGCGAATGAGGTATGGAATCGTTTTTGAAGTGGTTTGACATTATTGTGAGTGATTTAGGGGTGGAAATGGTGTCACTTAATGTCGGTTTGGAATGCGTGCGTACACAAGTCGGGACAAGTCCCAATTTTGGCGGGTTTGGCGAATGCATCCCTTCACAGCAGGAGACAATTTAGCGCCCTTTAGGCATTGGGCTAGAAGAAACGTGGAGTGAGGTGTGTGATTCACTGAACGGGACAGCGAACGAGCCGGTTCAATAACGAAACGCGGAGGAATACACGGCACTGCAGCAGAGACGAATCGGGTAGAAAACCTAGAAACTTGCCTATTTCGCTATTGGGTTCGTCTTCGCTGGTTCTTAGTGAGTGATCCACATGGTTATTTCTTTAAAAAAGTTGAAATTTAAAGTTAAAGAAAGTTAATTTCTTTCGAACTAAAAATGTTAAAAATACATTTAGAAGCCCAAGTCAATATGATAGAGGTGTCTCATACAAGTCCTTTTCTGCCCGGTTCGCCCAAAAGGGTGTGAGTGGGTTTTCGGCTCGCTGACACCTCACTCCAGTTTCCCTTCTAGCTCAATGCCTTTAGGTCAATGGTGATCCACCGTGAAAAGTTCCTGGGTTTGTATTTTTCCATGGTTGTCACGAGATCACGACCCTGTCCTCGTTAATAAAGACTGGGGGACGTACATAAATTGCGTCACGCAAGATTTTGACTTTTTTGACCCCTCCCTTCCCCTATGTCACGCTGCGTCACATTTGATCGAACCCCTCCCCCTAAAATTACGTCACGTTGTTACACACACCCCCACACCCCCTCCTTAAAGAAAAAGTTAATTTTAATATTTCCCTTTGTTTCTGAAATTTGAAAAAAAATTCATATTTTTATATTTTTAAAAAAAAATTTACTTGGAAAGAAAAAAAAATGTAAAATTTATCTTGGTTAAATAGTTTATTCATAGGAATATATCTCAACGTTGTATTTACATTTCCGTTGTCGAAGGTCTAACTACACTGTTAAAAATTTTGTGCTTGGTTTCACCATGATATTGGTTCCTAGTAGCTGCAACGGCTGAATGGTGAAACGTTCCACCATATTCGGTTGAACCATTTCTCAGGTTTTTGTTTCCAAATCCAGAAAAATGGTTCAACCAAACTCTGAAAAAAAGGTGAAACATTTCACCTCACAGCCGTTGCAGCTACACTCTTAAAACAAAAGAGTGAAATTCACTCCTATAGGAGAAGTGCATTTTCGGCACCGGAAAGGAGTGGAAATTAACTCAGACTGAGTTAAAACCGCTCGTTTTAAGAGTATAGGACGCAGATTGTTTTCTTTTATTTCTTTTACCCACTCCGCAAAAAGAGTGGAATTCACTCCTATAGGAGAAGTGCATTTTCGGCACCGGAAAGGAGTGGAAATTAACTCAGACTGAGTTAAAACCGCTCGTTTTAAGAGTGTAGGACGCAGATTGTTTTCTTTTATTTCTTTTACCCACTCCGAAAATTTTCGGCACGGAAAGGAGTGGAAATTAACTCAGACTGAGTTAAAACCGCTCGTTTTAAGAGTGTAGGACGCAGATTGTTTTCTTTTATTTCTTTTACCCACTCCGCAAAAAGAGTGGAATTCACTCCTATAGGAGAAGTGCATTTTCGGCACCGGAAAGGAGTGGAAATTAACTCAGACTGAGTTAAAATCGCTCGTTTTAAGAGTGTAGGACGCAGATTGTTTTCTTTTATTTCTTTTACCCACTCCGAAAAAGAGTGAAATTCACTCCTATTGGGGAAGTGCATTTTCGGCACGGAAAGGAGTGGAAATTAACTCAGACTGAGTTAAAACCGCTCGTTTTAAGAGTGTACTTTTTCAGGTGTCGGCTCGTCACTTGACTGTGGCTGGCTTTAAATTTGCGACACCCGCAGCCAAAAGGCCTAGTGTGGCCCTATTTTGACGATAACCCGCAGACAAGTGCCAAAAAATGTTATACTAAAGAAAATGTTAAATATATTATCGACAAATATAAAACTGATTTTAGACCATAGAGTTAGGAAGGAGAGATAGAGGGGTCTATGGAGTTCAAATGGTTTGAAGCAGGGCTGTCAGGTTTTTCGAGCTACTGCGCATACCATACTGGCACTGAGGTATCCCAAGATGCACCGCTCTAGCGGTGTTTTGAGCTACTGCGCATAACATAGTGACCGAACTGGCACTGAGGTATCCCAAGATGCACCGCTCTAGCCTGCTTCATTTGTGCGCTACTGCGCATATACATGGACCTCTCTATTCTCTTTCATACCTCTATGTTTTAGACACACACCAAAAAAAAATCAGGTGCGAAAGGTCCCAGGTTCGGGTCCGGGCGTCGCCAAAATAACTGCCGACCTATAAACGGCCCGTGCAGCCAAAAATGTCCGACGAATAATACCCCGTGTAAGGGAGTGCACGTTAAATATCCTTCAAAGTCCTAACGCTGCGTACGATGTCGCCCTTAACGGTTGCGTTGGGTGCCTATTCAGGTGTCGGCTCGTCACTTGACTGTGGTTCTAAAACTACGACGCCAGTCGCCAATAGCCCTCGTGTAGCTCTAGTGCGACGATAATTCAAACCTAACCTAACCCCCCCCCAAAAAAAAACTTACACTTTTCTCAAACCAAAAGGTAGCATAATGTCTTATTCCGTGTTTCTGATTGGATAATTTATTTGGATTTGTTCTTGATAGTATGAATTAGAGAGAAGCCTAATCATTGTTTTTTTCGTCGTGTATAGTTAATTCGAATTTGATGCAGCATATGATATCCGTATTTGGAATTTATCTTAACTGCCGTGATTGGCAAAAACTGAAATTCTTTTTAGTAATTAGAGGTAAATTTCGGCCATTTGTAAAAAGAATTTTGATTTTTTTCGATTTATGTAGATTTGCGTATAAATAATTATGGAACTATCTGATGAAGTATAACTGTTCAAAAAATATTTATATTCTTTTTGTTGATGCATTGATTGCTCCAAGTTGTATTTCTTGTTGATTATAATTTTTAATCACGGACATTAAATTTCATTGTTCACTTCAAAGTTCGTTTAAGTTCGTTTCATTGTTCTCTTAAGTTTATCGAAAAAAATAGAAGAGAATAGAAGGGGGATATATTCTTGAACAACTTATGTAGGATAAAATCAGTTACATGAAAAACTAATTAAAAAAACTGGTAGAGATTTACTGTCCGGTCCCCCTTGGCGAACTTTCCAAAATCGCGCCAAAAGTCCGTATTTTGGTGACTTTTTTTATAAAAACCACGATTCAAAGAAAAGTTCGTATGGGAATATTTCTTATGACGTCACGCTATCTATACATGCGCGGTCGATAGGGTTGCCGGAAAACGTCATCGGTGCGAAGTCATAGAATTCGAAGCATCAGTCGAAATCAGACAGGTTGGAAGAAAAATATTTATCGCCAAATCCGAAAAAATCGCGCCAAGGGAACCGTACAGTAAATCTGATCCAAAAAAACTTAAAAATTAACGTTTTTATTCGGAAAGTAAGGTGTTAATTGGATACTCAAAGGATCTTTTACATGCCACATAATCTTATGACATGCGTGCCTACGATTTTCCCATTCAGAAAATCTAACGAGTCAGCCGGGGCTCTAACCCGCAAACTTGGGCTTATGAGGCGGACACGTAATATCTATTAGCCACTGAGCTGTTTTTAAATTAAAAAATAAATTTCTCTCTATTATATTTCTATAAGGCATCATATAGGCATATTGTCAAACTCCTGTAAGTATAGGTCCTTGTAATACTCTATTTTCAAACGATAAAAAATAACAAATAAAAATACGGCCGAACATATAAAATAAAGCAGACGATAACATTTAGAGTGTGTCCTAAATCTATACTGCTGCCACCCTAGTGCGCGAGTCGTGAGTTTATTCTCGTAAATTAGACCCTAATATCGCCAAAAAGAACCCGCTTGTCAAACGATAAATTATTTGGCGGGAAAAGAAGAAAAAAATAATTTTCTTGACAGCAGCAGACGACCTATACCGTGGAAGTCGAAGATTTGGAAGTCGAAGTGATTTACGCAGAAATTAGATTTAGGATCGACGGACCTTTGCGACAACTTGAATTATCAAAATAAATAACTAAAAAAGATAAAATAATACAAAAATATAAATAAAAAAAGAATGAAAAAAGTATCGAAAATGGAACGCGGCCGTTCCGGTTACCAGATTCTTCGTGTTCCGGAAGAAATATCGTTTGGGAATATTCCATTGGCGGAATTAGAATTTAGAATGTGTTCTTAATGTTATTTTATGGATGTGTTGGAATTTTTCTTGGATTCGATGGCAATTGTTATTTCCTGTTTATTATTGTAACAAAACCAAATGTCAGTTTGGATTAGGATAAAGTATTTGATAAGGCGAAATAGGTAAACTATTCTAAAGTTTTGTTTTGTTTTGTATTGTTTTTTTATTTTAAATAATTGGAAAAGTTAACAATAGAGCTGGTACACGGTAGGAAATACGTCAACCAAAACAAGCCAGTTCCAAAACACTATCCAGCCAACCATACTTGTTTTAATTGGTAGTAAAAAAACCTCCAATTAACAAGCGCAATTACCATGGCATTTACGATTTACAAACTTAAAAATACTTAACCAATTTTTTAAACTTATAATTATTCTGAGGCATTTTTTTTTTATAATTACATTTACAAAGTAGGATGTAGTAATATTTACTGAAAATAATACGCAGACCTAAAAAAAAAAAAAAATTAAGCTTTTTTGTATCCCTTGTCCCTTTAAAAAAACACTGTGAAGGAAGAACATTAATTAAAATTAAGTTCAGGAATGTACTACAACTTTTATTTCGTTGTTCTTTATTTAATCTAGCTTTTTGAGTCGTAAGGGTGATCTTTGTTGTCCTTAAAAATTAGACGCACACGATTTTTTATTCGTTGCCAGTTTTTTGAAGGTCTTAATTAAAGCAATTCCACCTGCAACATTACGTAAAAAATAACTGTGAATGGGCTTGTTTCACGAGGGATCTGGCAACAGCTCGGCGGTCTTGTTTTCAGTTTTCTCGAATTACTTTTGTTGATATTCGAAATTGAGTTTTCTAGTTATTTTAGTTATTTTTTTTAATTACAACTTCTTTCTGTGCTGTTGGTTGTTTTAATCATTTATCAAGGAAAACTTGCATTAAAAGAAGTTGGAATTTTAAAAAAATAACAACTAAAATATTCTTAGAAAACTCAATTTGGAATACCAAAGCAAAAGTAATTCGAGAAAAATGAAAACAAGACCGCCGAGCTGTTGCCAGATCCCACGTGAAACAAGCCCATTGTAAGGGTTTTTTTTTCTTTTGTGTTTTTGGAAATGATATAGATTTATTTAAATATTCGGTTAAATTCTTGAAATAGTTCTTCTATTCTCTTTAAAAAAAGTAAAATTCTTCTATTTAAATGTACACACGTGAACTTTACAAGACAAGTAATTTAGTAGTTTTTATTGACTTATAAAACTGGTTCAGTGCGGATGACGCGGCGGCTTGTCAAATGGAGAGACTCAATAATGCTATTTCCATGCAGATTAATCTACAACAAAATCCTACGCAAAGACCGTGTTGTTCCAGTGATCGCCTCCTATTCTTTTGTCATGGCTCAATCTCTGCGACCCAAATGGTTTGAGACATAAGCCACGGATGTTACCCACGCAGGTTCTGTCCACACCCCATCAACGATTCGTGATGAGTCACAGCCTACTCAACTACTAAGGCCGAAGAAGCTTTCCCAAACCTGCTCGGGGACGGAAATTTTGACATCATAGTTCCGAGTGGCGTTGTTCCGAAGATGAAGACAACCGGTCTCGAAACCTGTTCGGAACCACTCGTTCACGGCTGACCACAATTTTAGGGTTCCGAATGCGTCCGAAATAGTTTCTCGATCTTCGGCACTGGGAACAGTGACGTCAAATTTCCGTCTACGCTCCTGTTTGGGAGAGCTTCTCTGGCCTTGTTATTGAAGTTGGCCGTGGATGAGTGTGGACTATCAACGGTTCGTGCAGGAGAAAAACAATCTGAACTATGAATAACGCCGTGTATATGCGACAGGGCCACGTTAAGTCTAACATAATCCAAATTTCAATGCCACTGCAGTCACGACAACCGATGATTTTGGGGAATACTTCATCTCACCCACCGAGGCAATTTGGTGTCAATTTACTGCCCTCTAAACCATTCCACCGTGCATATTTACCAAACAAATGACCCTGGTGAACATGGGTTGCGTGTCTAGTGAATCTACTAGAAGTAATAGCTATCACGTCAATTCAACCAAAATAGAACACTTTAATATAAAGACAACCAGTAGAGATTTACTGTACGGTCCCCCTTGGCGAACTTTCCAAAATCGCGCCAAAAGTCCGTATTTTGGCGAGTTTTTTTTTTTTTTTTAAACCACGATTTAAAGAAAAGATCGTATGGGAATATTTCTTAGTCATAGAATTCGAATCATCAGTCGAAGTCAAATAGGTTGGCAGAAAAAATTATTTATCGCCAAATCCGAAAAAATCGCGCCAAAACCGTACAGTAAATCTGATCCAAGACAACCTATCATCAACAACCTATGACAAATCGCCTAGACAATAATTGTTAACGCCAGACACGCAATTGATTGTCTTTCAAAAGGATTCGAAACATCCTGGTTCGCGAGATAAAAAAAAATATCCGAACAAAAATGGGCGTTCCGAAGTCTATTAATTAACCAATCGCTCGCACAAGGACAAAGGCGACGGAGCGTGTTAATATTCGATTGGGCGGCGTGATACATCCGTAGCTGAGAGCGACAGCATAAAATTAGCGCTAAACTGTGGAATATGATTTAAAAAAATTGATAGTCAATGGGTGGTTTTTTACGATATAGTAAAAAATATAATAGCTCAAGTGAGTTTTAAGGATTTTCTTTCCACACAAGCTCTTTATACACACAACCTAAAACATTTAGCAAAACTCACAACAAATTGAGAAACAAAATTATTTCAGTGTACTGACCCAGGGCTTGATTTAGGATAACACGGAGTATCGGCACAGAAAATTTTTTGGGGCCCCTAAAGAAACTGTTATGTACGTGTTACTCGTATAATGGTCAATATCTGGATCAAAATCAAAAGCTAGAGAATTGAAAACAATCATTAATTTAAAACGCTTCCAAAGGTACAAGTAGGTTTGTGACAGAATCTGTCACTTAACCCGCTTCCACACAACAGTTGTGTTTAACAGTTAAAAAGCCGCCAAACACAGCATTAATTCTATATTAAACATTTACATGCTAAATTTGGCTAGTTTCATTTGTTTTATTTCGTAAATTCAATAATTATTACTTATCGTTGGCAAAAATTAATTTATATTTCAAAGAATAAATATGTAATATTCCTCGCTTTTAAATAGAATGTAAACATTTCATATCAACGTACAAAGAATCTCGTAGTGGAATATATTTGACGTCATTTCAAACGGATCGATGTCGCAAAAATAAATTTATTTTAATTTATTGTCTAAAAGAATTAAAGTTTCACGAGCGATTGTTACGATGGCAATGGTGATTTAATTCTAATAAAAATAGCTTCCTATGCTTTTTAAATGAGCATTCAATTTTGCAGTTTTTTAAATAATTGAAGTACTTCGAATTCGAATTCTTTTCTGAAATTTTCATGTATTCTCATTTCGATGCGCCGAATTTTTTGACGTATCACACTTGTCCGTAGCATTTGTAGTTTGGACTATGAAAGTGGGTGACAGACGGACTGAACGATTATAATATCTTCCACTTTCTACGTTATAAACGTAGTGTGGAAGCTAATAAGGGGGCTGGGGAACCCAGTCGGTTAAGGCGTTCGCCTTGCATGCGGAAGGTCTCAGGTTCGGGTCCGGGGCATCGCCAAAATATCTGCCGACCTATAAACGGCCCGTGCAGCCAAAAATGTCCGACGAATAATACCCCGTGTAGAGGGAGTGCACGATAAATATGCTCAAAAGTCCCAACGCTGCGTGCGATATCGCCCTTAACGGTTGCGTTGGGTGCCTACTCAGGTATCGGCTTGTCACTTGACTGTGGAATAGCCCTCGTGTAGCTGTACTGGAACGATAATTCAAACCTACCTACCTAGTTGACTGTGTGACGCCACGGCCAACTTCAATAACAAGGCCAGAGAAGCTCTCCCAAACAGGAGCGTAGACGGAAATTTTGATGTCACTTCCCAGTGCCGAAGATCGAGAAACCATTTCGGACGCATTCGGAACCCTAAAATTGTGGTCAGCCGTGAACGCGTGGTTCCGAACAGGTTTCGAGACAGGTTGTCTTCATCTTCGGAACAACGTCACTCGGAACTATGATGTCAAAATTTCCGTCCCCGAGCAGGTTTGGGAAAGCTTCTCGGTTTAGTAGTTGAGTAGGCTGTGACTCATCACGAATCGTTAATGGGGTTGTGGACAGAACCTGCGTGGGTAACATCCGTGGCTTATGTCTCAAACCATTTGGGTCGCAGAGATTGAGCCATGACAAAAGAATAGGAGGCGATCACTGGAACAACACGGTCTTTGCGTAGGATTTTTGTTGCAGATTAATCTGCATGGAAATAGCATTATTGAGTCTCTCCATTTGACAAGCCGCCGCGTCATCCGCACTGAACCAGTTTTATAAGTCAATAAAAACTACTAAATTACTTGTCTTGTAAAGTTCACGTGTGTACATTTAAATAGAAGAATTTTACTTTTTTTTAAAGAGAATAGAAGAACTATTTCAAGAACTTTAACCGAATATTTAAATAAATCTATATAATTTCCAAAAACACAAAAGAAAAAAAAAAACCTTACAATGGGCTTGTTTCACGTGGGATCTGGCAACAGCTCGGCGGCCTTGTTTTCATTTTTCTCGAATTACTTTTGCTTTGGTATTCCAAATTGAGTTTTCTAAGAATATTTTAGTTGTTATTTTTTTTAAATTCCAACTTCTTTCAATTTAAGTTTTCCTTGATAAATGATTAAAACAACCAACAGCACAGAAAGAAGTTGTAATTAAAAAAAATAACTAAAATAACTTAGAAAACTCAATTTCGAATATCAACAAAAGTAATTCGAGAAAACTGAAAACAAGACCGCCGAGCTGTTGCCAGATCCCTCGTGAAACAAGCCCATTCACAGTTATTTTTTACGTAATGTTGCAGGTGGAATTGCTTTAATTAAGACCTTCAAAAAACTGGCAACGAATAAAAAATCGTGTGCGTCTAATTTTTAAGGACAACAAAGATCCCCCTTACGACTCAAAAAGCTAGATGAAATAAAGAACAACGAAATAAAAGTTGTAGTACATTCCTGAACTTAATTTTAATTAATGTTCTTCCTTCCAAGTGTTTTTTTTAAAGGGACAAGGGATACAAAAAAAGCTTAATTTTTTTTTTTTAGGTCTGCGTATTATTTTCAGTAAGTATTACTGCATCCTACTTTGTTAATGGAATTATAAAAAAAATGCCTCTGAGAATAATTATAAGTTTAAAAAATTGGTTAAGTATTTTTAAGTTTGTAAATGGTAAATGCCATGGTAAATTGCGCTTGTTAATTGGAGTTTTTTTTCTATACCAATTAAAACAAGTATGGTTGGCTGGATAGTGTTTTGGAACTGGCTTGTTTTGGTTGACGTATTTCCTACCGTGTACCAGCTCTATTGTTAACTTTTTCCAATTATTTAAAATAAAAAAACAATACAAAACAAAACAAAAATTTAGAATAGTTTACCTATTTCGCCTTATCAAATACTTTATCCTAATCCAAACTGACATTTGGTTTTGTTACAATAATAAACAGGAAATAACAATTGCCATCGAATCCAAGAAAAATTCCAACACATCCATAAAATAACATTAAGAACACATTCTAAATTCTAATTCCGCCAATGGAATATTCCCAAACGATATTTCTTCCGGAACACGAAGAATCTGGTAACCGGAACGGCCGCGTTCCATTTTCGATACTTTTTTTCATTCTTTTTTTATTTATATTTTTGTATTATTTTATCTTTTTTTAGTTATTTATTTTGATAATTCAAGTTGTCGCAAAGGTCCGTCGATCCTAAATCTAATTTCTGCGTAAATCACTTCGACTTCCAAATCTTCGACTTCCACGGTATAGGTCGTCTGCTGCTGTCAAGAAAATTATTTTTTTTTGCTTCTTTTCCCGCCAAATAATTTATCGTTTGACAAGCGGGTTTTTTTAGCGATATTAGGGTCTAATTTACGAGAATAAACTCACGAATCGCGCACTAGGGTGGCAGCAGTATAGATTTAGGACACACTCTAAATGTTATCGTCTGCTTTATTTTATATGTTCGGCCGTATTTTTATTTGTTATTTTTTATTGTTTGAAAATAGAGTATTACAAGGACCTATACTTACACGAGTTTGACAATATGCCTATATGATGCCTTATAGAAATAGAAATTTATTTTTTAATTTAAAAACAGCTCAGTGGCTAATAGATATTACGTGTCCGCCTCATAAGCCCAAGTTTGCGGGTTAGAGCCCCGGCTGACTCGATAGATTTTCTGAATGGGAAAATCGTTGGCACGCATGTCATAAGATTATGTGGCATGTAAGAGATTCTTTGAGTATCCAATTAACACCTTACTTTCCGAATAAAAACGTTAATTTTTAAGTTTTTTTGGATCAGATTTACTGTACGGTTCCCCTTGGCGCGATTTTTTCGGATTTGGCGATAAATAATTGTCTTCATCTTCGGAACAACGTCACTCGGAACTATGACGTCAAAATTTCCGTCCCCGAGCTTGTTTGGGAAAGCTTCCTCGGCCTTAGTAGTTGAGTAGGCCGTGGTGACTCCCGTCGCCAATAGCCCCCGTGTAGCTCTAGTGCGACGATATTTCAAACTAAACCAGACCCCGCGTACGATGTCGCTCTTGAATATTGTTACGGGTGCCTACTCGTCGCTGGACTGTGGTTCGGGAATTCCCCCAAATCTCAATCCAAGATGGCGTCACCCCGCCAAAAAATAAAAAAATGGCCGAATCGTGGAACAATTCAATCCAGAATAAACAAATATTTAACACCTGCCTTTTCTAAAACTTCTTTCTTTATTCTTTTTAAAAAAAATAAAATAATAATAACCAAAGAGGTCGTCTCCATTAATGTGCCATTTATTTTCGGTTTTTGCCGCCCACCGATACCATTTAGAACGCCAGAATGGAATAGAATATTCCTGATGGAGGCCGGGTTCTTTTTTTTCAAAGAAACACAATGGCGACCGGTGATGAGCACGATTTTGGGGATGTGCGTATGAAATAAATGACCACTTGAAGTAGATTGTGGGGTTTTGGGTGGTTTTTTTTGAGGAAATAGTTTTAGAAGGTTTCTGTTTTAGCTTCCACACTACGTTTATAACGTAAAAAGTGGGAAGGTATTATAATCGTTCAGTCCGTCCGTCTGTCATCCACTTTCACAGAACGGACCGCAAGTCTCACAAACAAGTGGGATATGTCATTTTGAAGCAAAAAAATCAGGCTAGGTTATATCCCAAATTTCTTTTAAAAATTTAAATTAGAAGTATATTTAAATTTAAATAACTAAATATTTAATCGTCATTGAAATAACACGCAAATTCCATTTTCATTCAATATTTTCGCTGTTGCCATTTCGTTAAACGTACGAGAAACTTTATTTAAATAAAAATAAAACTCTTGAAAAAATATTTATTTATGTGATATGATGTTTGGATTGATGCCATATCACAATAGAATTCTTTTGATGGTTCATTATATATGTATGATGAAAGATGCATAGCGAATTCTAACTTTGAATAAAAATATGCAAAAGTTCGCTTTTATTTTTAAAGCATCAATTTTACTAATTATTTATTCTTTTTTCGAAAGAAAGTTAATGAACATGGTAAACTGTGGCGACAAAAATATATTTATTACAAAAAATTGCATCATTATTCTTCGAATTTCAAACAAATTTAGCAAACGACAATGAGTAATTATTAATTTGCGAAAGAAATGAAATAGTTAATTTGGCGTTTAGTTTAAAAGTTTGAATTATAGCCTAAGAGGGCAGAAATAATTTTGAAAACAAATAACATATTGTATTGCTGCATTCTCTTAAAAAACAAGTTTTTAAAAAAAAAATTAATTATATTTCTTTGACATCCCCAGGTCATGTCGGAGAGTGCCCCTTCTTCAAGGTCGATTGTTTAACTCCTCGGTTTCTTATTGTCTCTGCAACCCCCCTCCCCCCCAACTTATCTTAAAAAGAACAACTTCACAAATCGAAAAAAACTATTTTTTTTCATCTCTTCTTTTAAGAGTGTAACATGAGCTACGCAAAGGAACAATGGCATTTGAGTGTGTGACTAATTTTTTTTAAAGGGTTGTATTTAATGGTTTTATGGCTGGGTATTTAGAAAAAAGTAAGTAAGTATTTTTTTAATTTTTTCGGAGGACTGTAATTATTAGTTACACTCTTAAAACAAACGAGCGGTTTTAACTCAGTCTGAGTTAATTTCCACTCCTTTCCGTGCCGAAATGCACTTCTCCTATAGGAGTGAATTTCACTCTTTTTCGGAGTGTGTAAAAGAAATAAAAGAAAACAATCTGCGTCCTACACTCTTAAAACGAGCGGTTTTAACTCAGTCTGAGTTAATTTCCACTCCTTTCCGGTGCCGAAAATGCACTTCTCCTATAGGAGTGAATTTCAATCTTTTGTTTTAAGAGTGTACTTTTATGGTGACAGAAATGAAGCGGATTCGATTAGCAATAAAAACGAAGAAAGATTATCATTTCGATTTAAATAAATTTTTGTTTAGTAAGAAAATACGCAGCGCCATATCGCGCCACCAGATGCGTGGACGAAGTCTGAACTTTACAGGACGTTTAAAGCGTCTGGCAAAAGTTTCGGCCGACAGAAAGTGCATGTCTATCAGATTGATTATTAAATTTTAACAATATTTTCTAAAACATACGTAAAAATCATCCTTGAGAAATGACTTAAGTTAACCTATAATTTACTTACTTTTTTTGCACTCGAAACCTGTAAATTGGCCGTCGGTCCACTCTAGCGGGTATGCATACACTCTTAAACAAAAGAGTGAAATTCACTCCTATAGGAGAAGTGCATTTTCGGCACCGGAAAGGAGTGGAAATTAACTCAGACTGAGTTAAAACCGCTCGTTTTAAGAGTGAAGGACGCAGATTGTTTTCTTTTATTTCTTTTACCCACTCCGAAAAGAGTGAAATTCACTCCTATAGGAGAAGTGCATTTTCGTCACGGAAAGGAGTGGAAATTAACTCAGACTGAGTTAAAACCGCTCGTTTGTTTTAAGAGTGTACACTAAAAGTAAATGAAAAGAGAACCTAATCCGATGAATTTCATTCATGATAAAAAAAAAATAACTTGGGCCCTGGGCTCTTGATCTATAATAAAGTGTCTTTTAGATAAACATAATCCGTTGCAGCCATAGATATCATAGTGCAAGTATTAGATTGGCTGATCACGTGACCTCCAATGCTAACGACGGGACGCGCATGGAGGACAAATAAGGGGGCAAAATGGCCAGTGTTGCTGCCACTTTAAGGAAAAAAATACGACGAAAAAATACCATTTAATTCTAAAATTACAAAAAAATATCGTAAAAATACTAGCTGCGTTTTGGAATCTTTTAAGTGACTTTAAAAAAACGTGAAACGCTTTTTAGTATGTTTATAGTATTTTTTGGTAATTTTAGAATTAAATGGTATTTTTTCGTAGTATTTTTCTCCTTAATGTGGTGGCAACACTGGCCCATTTGCCCTCTTATTCTCGTCTCCATGCGCGTCCCGTCGTTTTGCATTGGAGGTCACGTGATCTGCCAATCTAATACCTTAACTATGATATCTATGGTTTCAGCCCTTCAATATTTGCTTAACTTTCTTTAAAAAAAATAAAAATAAAGGTTCAAGCCCATGAAAGATTTCCTTACAAACTTCTTATTTCACTAAAATATTAAAAGGAAGATGTCTAGGGGGAAATTCCCCAATGAGCTTTGACCCCTTTTTTACGCTATTTTAGGCCCCTATTTTCATTAGGATCGGAGAAGGGTCGTCAATTACCACTTCATTTCGGTAATCGACTGGCGTAATTGCGATTGCTTTTTGGCGCTTAATTGGCGAGAAGAGAAGCGAGAACGATTTTTGGTATCTACTATTTCGTTCTTCTGTCTTTTATCGATTGATCAATAAATGAAGAGTACAGGGGAAAAACCTCTTAATTTCGTAGAAAACTTTCCTCATCGGGCATCTTTGGCGATGAAAGCGAGTAATCGCCTAAACTGGTGTAAGGAAACCAGTTTCTCACTTTGTTTTTCTCTCGAGGCAACCCTGATTCACGCCAGAGATCGGTGGACATGAGTCACACGTTAGTGCCGCGAAAGAAGAACCGAGAGGAAAACCGGTTTCCTGTCGCCAATGTCCGCCAAGCAGGCACAATTACGGGACGACTCCTAATAAATCAAGCGGTTCTTCCCCTGTACTCTTCAAATGAGAGCAACTTTTAGCAACATTTCATACAATGGGAATTGTAAGATGCGGTAACGTTCTTGTTTTCATTTTTCCTTGTACTGCAATTTCATTGGTTGCTTAAGTTTCACTATCAAAATGACAGATATAAATGGGAAAAAAAATTCTTTCTATGCCAAACTTTCTTGTGAATCCTTCAAAACAAATGTTTCGAACATCCAACAGCACATCAAGAAGTTGGCATTTTAAAAATTAGTTAAGTAAAATATTCTAGAAAACTCATTTTCAAATACCAAATCAAAAGTAATTCCAGACAACAAATGACAACAAACCGTTGGAGCTGTTGCCATCGACGACGGGAAACAACCCCATTCAATTGATACTAAAATTAACTGTCTTTCAAAAGTTGATTTAATTTATTAAAAATATAACATATTTAAAAAAAATCCACTTCCCATGGCGTTTAAAAAAGGTATTTTATTAATATTAATATTTTAAAAAATTAATAATTTTTTTCTAAAATTTACATAAAATCTACTTCTATATATCTGTCGACATTCCTAAAGGTATACGGGGTTGCGTAGCCCAGTCGGTTAAGGCGTTCACCTTGCATGCGGAAGGTCACAGGTTCGGGTCCGCGCATCGCCAAAATAACTACCGACCTACAAACGGCCCGTGCAGCCAAAAAATGTCCGACGAATAATACCCCCTATGGAGGGAGTGCACGTTAAATATGCTTCTAAGTCCCAACGCTGCTTAGGATGTCGCCCTTAACGGTTGTGTTGGGGGCCTACTTAGGAGTCGGCTCGTCACTTGACTGGGGTTCTAAATTACGTCGTAATTCAAAACTATAGTTAAACTCATAGTTTCCTTGCACAGAAGCCACGACCATGGGCGGAGCTATAAAACGCGCGGAGCAATCAGATGAAGACAAAATAAAATGGCTGAATATTCCTCTTCATCTGATTGCTCCGCGCATTTTACAGCTCCGTCCATGGTCGTGGCTTCTGTGCAAGGAAACTATGAGTTCAACTATAACCCACTTCTATGTATCTGTTGACATTCCTAAAAGTATACGTAGATTTTATAAACAACCGACCATATGCAACTTCAGAAAGGTGACTCTGATAAGCTCCTCCTCCATTCCAAAATCGAACAACAACCATTAAGACATCCAGGTGCGAAAATTCGTTCTGCCCCCGCCGAAACTACCGTTTAATAACTACCACATGCACAATAAAAAAAAAAGAAACACGCAAAAAAACATCACACTGATAATAGCAACCAAGTACTACCAGCTAAGTAGAAAAATAAACTTAGCGTAGTAATAATAATAAGGGTAATAATAAAACATGCTGGAGTAAAAGGAAAAAAAAAAGTGTTGATCGCTGTTCAATTGACCGAAACGGCATCTTGATGTTCTTTTTTTTTTTTTTTTTTTTGCTCTTCCAAAGGTAACGTTGGCTGCTGTTTCGTAATGTCTTATTTTTTTTTTCATTGGAGCTGCGCTTTGAGATAGTGGCAATTATAGATTTTTGTTTATGTGTTTTATTTTTTTTTCTTTGAAGGGCAAGGGGTAAAAGATACGTGTAACATTTTAAAACGATACAGTGTGGATTATGTTTGTTTAGTTTCGTCGTCTGAATTATCGTCGCACTGGAGCTACACGGGGGCTGTTGGCGACGGGCGTCGTATTTTAGAACCACAGTCCAGTGACGAGCCGATACATGAGTGGGCACCCAACGCAACCGTTACGGGCGACATCGTACGCAGCGTTAGGACTTTGAAGTATATTTAAAGTGCACTCCCTAGACACGCGGTATTATTCATCGGACATTTTTGGCTGCACGGGCCGTTTATAGGTCGGCAGTTATTTTGGCTATGCTCGGACCCGAACCTGGGACATTCCGCATGCTAGGCGAATGCCTAACCGACTGGGCCCCCCAGCCCCTTGATTATGTTTGTAATTTCAAGCCTGCGGTTTACTGCACTTCTTAAAGACAGGCGTTTTGAAATAACTTTTAACTATTTTCTAAATCTTTTAACACATTAACAATAAACTTGTGAACACCTTTAACACCTTGATTTCCGAATAAAAACGTTGGCTTTAGGTTTCTGAGTTCTTTTTTCGTGTAACTCAATTTAACCTACCTAAATTTTTTTTGGTAAATGTGTTTTATTTATTTTTTCTTTGAAGGGCAAGGGGTAAAAAATACGGGCGACTTTTTATAAAGATACAGTGTTGATATGTTTGTTTCTACTCTTCAAACCTGGGCTTCCACAAAGGCATTTTCAAATGTTTTAATTTTGTTTTAACACTGTAATTAATATTATCATTACATATTTAGTATTTTGTAATTAAAAAAATTATACAATTTGTTACCTAGAAGTGCTATCGTATTTTAATACTTTTTAAGAGGGACTGTCAGTCCCATAGAGCCAATGCATTAGTTTTGAAATCACAACTTTTGCAAAAGAATTGATTTGCCATTTTATCCTATTTTTACCAGGTTTAGGAATCATCATAACATCAATTTAAAACCAAATTGAAAAGAAAATAACATCCGGTTATTTAATTGATAAAGTTTTAAAATAGTGTCTCCATCTGCTGGGCATTTGGGGCATTTTACAACTTCAAAAATATATAATTAAATAACTAGATAACATTTTCGTTTCAAATTTGTTTCATTTCGATGTTATGTTGATTCCCATACCTGGGGGGAAAGGACTAACATGCCAAAGCAATACTTCTGCGGAAGTTGTGATTCCAAAACTGATGCATTAGCTCTATGGGACTGACAATCCCTCTTAACTAAAAAGGCGTTGTGATATTCTACCACGAATATGGGGGGGGGGGGGGGGGGGGGGAGCACAGTCGGTAAAGCACTTGCCTTACATGAAAAAGTTCCCAGGTTTGTTCCCGGGCAATGCCAAAATAAATAACGACCCTATATAAAAAAAAAAAGGTCTGTGCAGCCAAAAAGTCCCGTGTAGAGGAAGTGCACGTTAAATGTACTCCAAAGGCCCGACGCTGCGAACGATGTCGTTCTTAAAAATTAGTGTTGGTTGCTTACTCAGGTATCGGCTCGTCACTTGACTGTGGTTCTAATTTGCGACGCCAATCCCCAATAGCCCTCGTGTAGCTCTAGTGCGACGATAACTGAACTGAATTCAACTCTACTGCTTGTGCACTATCTTCCGACGAATAATACCCCGCGGGGCCGTGGATAGCCTAGTGGTTAAGGCCTCGTTCTCGGAATCGGAAGGTCCCGCGATCGAGTCCCGATACCACTGAAGACCCACCGAGTATATGCGGAGTACGTGCTCGTTAAATCTGTGGGTCCGAAAGTCCTGTGGGCGGTCATGGCGCAGTTTCCCACGGGTACAGGCCCCTGGAGACTATTCCCCTCCCCTTCAGGGACATGTCTAAATTGTGGAGGGGGCGATAGATGGCAGCATCTGTCACTTATGTATGTGTCTGTCTTACTTGACGAAGGTTTATAAGCGGGTCTCTGACCAAGTTCACAAACCTGAATATATATCTACCAACCAACCAATCTACTCCGTGAAGAGGGAATGTCACGCTAAATATGCTCCAAAGTCCCAACGCTGCTAACGATGTCACCCTTAACGGTTGCTTTGGGTGCTTACTCAGGTAAGGCTCGTCACTTGACTGTGGTTCTAAATTATGACGCCCGTCACCAATAGCCCTCTTGTGACTGTATAGTGCAACAATAATTAAAACAAACCTTTAACCTACCTTCTATGAAACGAAATTTAAACCTTACGGTCGAAATATACGTCACATTAAGACGTCGGTATTTGATGACTAACACAAAATCTTCATCTGAATATTAGGTTTATAGGAAGTTTCCCTTCACTGATATATCTACCGGGTAGATATATCAGTGATTTGAAACTTCCTATAAAATTAGTTTAAATCAAAATTTGTTTTAATTTTAATAATTTTTGATTGGAATTATTTGTAATTAAAAATATTTTTAATTGAAATTATTTTTAATTGAAATTATTTTTAATTGAAATTATTTTTAATTAAAAATATTTTTAATTGAAATTATTTTTAATTGAAATTATTTTTAATTGAAATTATTTTTTCATTTAATTCTCCATGGTAAATACATATTTTTACTATTTTTTTCATTAATTACTATTTATGAACTTATACATTATTTCTTATTTTATATACTACTGTTTGTTTTGGGCTGGGGAGCTTAGTCGATTAAGGCGTTCGGCCTTGCACGCGAAAGGTCCCAGGTTCGGGTCCGGGCATCGCCAAAATAACTGCCGACCCATAAAACGGCCGTGCAGCCAAAAATGTCCGACGAATAATACCCCGTGTAGAGGGAGTGCACGTTAAGTATCCTTCAAAGTCCTAACGCTGCGTACGATGTCGCCCTTAACGGTTTCGTTGGGTGCCTACTCAGGTGTCAGCTCGTCACTTGATTGTGGTTCTAAATTATACGCCCCCCCCCCCCCCCCCCCGGGCCCCCTGGCTAGATCCGTCGCTGGTGCTGATCTACCCAAAGAAAAACAACCCGTAAAATAAAAATAAAAAATGTACGTCAGCTCATGTTTTTTTTTCTCTTAAATATCTATAGTCTTTCCAACAATTGCTCTAAGTTAAGAGCCATATGAACTATACACACATCACCTAAACAAATTGGTCCGTCGTATCTAATACTCTAGTATAAAACAAACAACAGAGATAGCAGCCCTACAAAAACCATAGCCTCAATTTCCATAAATTCCCCTGTTATAACATTTTTTTCTTAACCCAAGACACTAACTACCTAACATACATAAGCAAGGGCTACCATTCTTGGCTATTTTAAGCCATTTTGGCTAATGTTAAACGCAACAAAAAGTAAAATGATTTGCCAAAACTGTCTGACTAGTGATTTGGCTAATTTTTTTTTTAAAAAAAGTCTTTCAAATTGTTTATTTCTTCTTTAATCTTGTTTTTTGTTCTTGAATGAGCGTTCATTTGCATTTTTAAGACAAAATTCACGTTTGTAGAGGAAGTGACGTACCTGAAGATATAATTGGCAATTTTTAGCCTACTTTTCTTTTTTTTTAATTCGAAAGAATTTTTAAAAAATGAAAAAGTAGGTATTGACATGCGGTAAATAAACAATGGCATGAGAAACTTTATTTATTTAAAAATATTTGAAGCAAAATAATTTTTTCATGAATCAGTTTCGAAAGACGTCATAAAATGTAGCACTATGTAATTCTTTGATTATTCATGCATTGTGTTCACCAAGAAAGCGGCAAGGCATATTTTTTGCAGACAATTATGCTTAGTTTTAATTTACATTTCTTATTTTTTAATGCAGTTTGGAGTAGTTTCATTATTTTTGTTATTAATAAATATGTAATTATTCTTTGAACTACAAATAAATCGCGCAGACGATAAATTATATTAAGTTAATTTGAGAAAGAATATTAAGGAAAATAGTTGATTTTGGCTTTTAGAAGTTCAATTATAGCTGGATGCTGTGTTTAGCATTTTTTTTTCTAATGTGTGTAAATCTAGTGTAGAAACGATCGTTGATGATATTTACTGTTATGAACCTAGTTGTGTCCCCGATTAGAATTTCAGTAAGTATTTCAGTAACAGGAAAGTAGGCTATTTTAGTTCTTTAAGAACTTCTAGTTTTCGTAGAAAATTGGCTACATTTTTGGTAATTCCATTTGGAAACCCTGAGATCAACACTGTGATACAGGATGTTCTAACAGAAACATGGCCAATGTATTCTCCAGACCTTGCATATTTCAATCGTGCCGACTTTAATTTTTCTTATCATACACTTATCTATCCATTAGAGCCTCCCCCCCAAAAAAAGGAACCAGTGGGGGAGAGGGATAAGAAAGTACTATTTCTGTTCAAGAGGGGATTTCTTATCTGTGGGGAAATCTGATTCGTTTCTTCGTTGACTTGATAAACTTGTTATTGTTTTTTAGCTTCCACACTACGTTTACAACGTAAAAAGCGGAAGGTATTATTATCGTTCAGTCTGTCTGTCCGTCACCCACTTTCATATCCCAAACTACAAATGCTACGGACAAGTGTGATACGTCAAAAAATGCAGCGCATCGAAATTAGAATATACATTGAAAATTTCAGAAAAGAATTCGAATTCGAAGTACTCCAAGTATTTTAAAAAAAATGTGTAAAACTTAATGCTCATTTAAAAAGCATAGGAAGTTATTTGTATTAGAATTATAAATCACCATTGCCATTCGCAACAATCGCTCGAGAAACTTTAATTCTTTTGGACAATAAATTAAAATAAATTTATTTTTGCGACATCAATCCGTTTGAAATGACGTCAAATATATTTCACTACGAGATTCTTTGTACGTTGATATGAAATGTTTTAATTCTGTTTAAAAGCGAGGAATATTACATATTTATTCTTTGAAATATAAATTAATTTTTGCAAACGATAAGTAATAGTTATTGAATTTTCGAAATAAAAATAAATGAAACTAGCCAAATTTAGCATAATTTAATATAGAATTAATGCTGTGTTTGTCGCCTTTTTACCTGTTAAACACAACTGTTGTGTGGAAGCGGGTTAAGTGACAGATTCTTCTACAAACCTACTTGTTTTTAAATGTATTTTGTTGTTGCAAAAACTAATATAGGCAATCTCTTTAAGTAATATTATTTGGCCCTACACATCCTGACAAACTTTATTTTAATTCCGAAAATATTTTAACTTTATAACAAACTTTTTTTATGTAGATTTATATTCAGGAAAAAACCTATTTTACAAAAAAAAAAGTTTTTTAATACATGTATTTTACAGTTGAAGTGCTAAAAAATGTAAATTTAAACCTCCTTGGATTAAAAAAAAACTATGCACGAAATCGTAAATTAGTCAAATGTTTCTTACGTTTTTGGCAAACCAACAATATCGCCATGACAATGGCGTTTATAAATGTAGGGGGACGACAGTTAATTTTATGGTGTGTCTTTATTTATTCTTTGAGTCACACGGGGTTCAGGTGACCGCAGTTACAGGTAAAGGAATTAAGCATGTATTGTGCTGCTCTTGAAGAATGACATTTTTTTGGGGGGTGGGGGGGATGACTGGTAGAATTACTGATGGAAAATACCATAAAAATAGTTGGTAGTTTATAAAAAAAAATCCCCTCTGGTTGTGCATTTAGTTATTGTCAACAATGTCTCTCAGGGGGAATGGGAGAGGTATATCCGGGTCTCCAAACTAAAGTCTCCTCTCTGTGTTAATCCCATAGATATAATAGTTTAAAGTATTAGATTGACAGATCACGTGACCTCCAATGCTAACGACGGGACGCACATGGAGGCCAAATAAGAGGGCAAAATGGCCAGGGTTGCTGATACTTTAAGGAGAAAAATACTACGAAAAAATACCATTTAATTCTAAAATTACAAAAAAAAAAATACTAGAAAAGGATTTAAAGTCACTAAAAAGATTCCAAAATGCAGCTAGCATTTTTACGGTATTTTTTTTGTAATTTTAGAATTAGATGGTATTTTTTCGTCGTATTTTTCTCCTTAAAGTGGTAGCAACACTGGCCTCATTGCCCTCTTATTCGGCCTCCATGCGCGTCCCGTCGTTAGCAATGGAGGTCACGTGATCTGGCAATATAATACTTTAACTATGATATCTATGGTTAATCCAATACAAAAAAATTCTGAGCCAAATTACTCCGGCTGTATTGAATATTTTTGCAGACGGTTTTTTTTACTTGATGATAAATGTAGCTGGCTTACACGGACATATAATAGGAATTTGTGAAATGGGTTCGAATATTTTTAAAAAAATCAATTAATAATTTTACAACATCGGTCTGAAACTGCTCTACAGCTCGAAATAAAAGAGCTTTGGACACGAGTTTCCAGTACCTGCACGGCCAACTTCAATAACAAGGCCGGAGAAGCTCTCCCAATCATGAGCGTAGACGGAAACTTTGACGTCACCTGTTCCCAGTGCCGAAGATCGAGAAACCAGTTCGGACGCATTCGGAACCCTAAAATTGTGGTCAGCCGTGAACGAGTGGATCCGAACAGGTTTCGAGACAGGTTGTCTTCGTCTTCGGAACAACGTCACTCGGAACTATGACGTCAAAATTTCCGTCCCCGAGCTTGTTTGTGAAAGCTTCTTCGGCCTTAGTAGTTGAGTAGGCCGTGGTACCTGTCGGTTTTCGAGAAAATCGCATTTGCCCGATTCGTACCTGCCATAGAATATTTTAGTTTATAAAGTCATTAAAATTTCCTTAAAGGGTATATAATTTACCCTTAAATGTATTGAGCGATAAGTGAAAGTCGTGTAGTGTTACACACTCCTAGTTTCCCCACGGGACTAAATTGGAGACAAGAAGTTCTTAAAGAACTAAAATAGCCTACTTTCCTGTTACTTAAATACTTACTGAAATTCTAATCGGGAAACAACTAGGTTCTTAACAATAAATATCATCAACAATCGTTTCTACACTATAGATTTACACGCATTAGAAAAAAAATCGCTAAACACAGCATCCAGCTATAATTTAAACTTCTAAAAGCCAAAATCAACGGTTTTCCTTAATATTCTTTCACAAATAACTTAATATTATTTATCGTCTGTTCGATTTATTTGTAGTTCGAAGAATAATTAAATATTTATTAATAACAGAAATAATGAAACTACTACAAACTGCATTAAAAAAATAAATGTAAATTAAAACTAAGCAGAATTGTATGCAAAAAATATGCCTTGCCGCTTTCTTGGTAAACAATGAACAATCAAAGAATCACATTGTGCTAGATTATGACGTCATTCCAAAATGATTTATGAAAAAATTATTTAGCTTTTCAAATAGTTTTAAATAAAATGTCTCATGCCTTTGTTTATTTGGCAACAGTGATTTAAATGACTCAAAATTGAATTTCAATGCCAATTCAATGGGATATTCGCCGACAGATAGTAGATTTATGTCCGTCCGGACGTAAAGACTGGCGGACAAACAGTATGAAAGTTGGGACTCTGAGGTCATAGATTTCTAACAAAAAAAAAAGAATTTTTAAGATCTGAAAGATAGAACCGATTTTGGAAGAGGGGTACGGACAGACAGACGGACATCGACCGCATGTCAATACCTACACTGTTAAAAATTTGGTGCTAGGTTTCACCATGATATTGGTTCCTAGTAGCTGCAACGGCTGAATGGTGAAATGTTTCACCTTTTTTTCGGTGTTTGGTTGAACCATTTTTCTAGATTTGGAAACAAAAACCTGAGAAATGGTTCAACCGAATACCAAAAATATGGTGAAACGTTTCACCATTCAGCCGTTGCAGCTACTTGGAACCAATATCATGGTGAAACCAAGTACAAAATTTTTAACAGTGTACTTTTTCACTTTTTTTTAATTCTTTCGAATTAAAAAGAGGAAAAGTAGGCTAAAAAATAAAAGCTCAAGAGCATATCAAAACACATCGCATTAGTTCTCCATAAAAAAAAAAACAATGTAACGTACAAGTAAGTCGTAAAAACCCAGGTTTACCGTACACTGCACAATATAAATTATACAAAAGTACCGTAGCAAAGAGCCCTTTCTCACTCAATTGCAATCAAGATCGTGGATGTGCGCCATTACAAAAGATCCCATCAGAAACGCGACTTAGGGATGGGCGTTGTTTGAAAAAAATCGGTTAAATCCGGTTAACCTGGGGGGGGGGGGGGTTAACTTGGTACTGGCATGGCCAACTTCAATAACAAGGCCAGAGAAGCTTTCCCAAACATGAGCGTAGACGGAATTTTTGACGTCACTGTTCCGAGTGCCGAAGATCGAGAAACTAGTTCGGACGCATTCGGAACCCTAAAAATGTGGTCAGCCGTGAACGAGTGGTTCCGAACAGGTTTCGAGACAGGTTATCTTCATCTTCGGAACAACGTCACTCGGAACTATGACGTCGAAATTTCCGTCCCCTAGCGTGTTTCGGAAAGCTTCTTTGGCCTTAGTAGTTGAGTAGACCGTGGTACTGGTTGTTATTTTAAGTATCGGTTTAAATTTTTAAGAGTGTTTTTATGAAGACCATTCAAAAGGGGTTGGAGCGTGGTTTGTTTGTAGGGGAAAAAAAAAGAAACGCGTGATGTTATTGTGCTCTTAATTGTTTTTAGTTTAGACGAATTAGTTGCCGGTTGGTTTGTGGGAAAAAGACAATGGTTAAAGAAACTGTGACGTCACTAGTAGACGTGGTCACTCCAGTCGGCCATTCTCAGGTTTTGTTGAATTAACTTCGCACTTGAGCTTACGAGGGTTGTAGTTAACGGACTACGCCATTTAGAACCTTAGTCAAGTGACGAGGCCGATACCGGAACTTCCAGGTATTTCTGGAAAAGTTCCACGCTATATTCTTGATTAAGCTCCTGTTTTTCCAATTCCTTCTTTTCCAATGCTTATGTTTTTCGCTTATTATTTAACTACGTGTTTTGATCATAATGTCTGTTGGGGGGTTTTGAAAAAAAAAAAGAGTAAAAAAACCCTTTTGGTTTTCGTCTAAAAACCTGTACCACAGTACAGTTACAACTAAACCGGTTTATCAGTCTAACCGCTACCGGTTTTTCCATCCCTAAAACACGGTTTTTTCCCCCTATTATTTTCCCCTAAACTCTAGGACACATTCGGTGCTAAAACTTGATAGACGTACACCCATAACCCCTCCGGTCCCTAATGTGTACAAGGGGGGTGGAGGTGGGGGAGGGGTTAAGGGTAAAAAGGGTTTTAACATCCTCCTAAGTGCTGGTATTGTAGGTCTTTGAGACCGTATTAGCTTTTTCTTCTTGTTTTAGTGGGGTTTTTACTCTGATGGAGGTGTAATAGAAATGTTTTTAAAGATGTGCTGGGAGTGAGAGAACGACTATATTATAGAAACTCGGAGAAGAGTTGCTCCTTTTTATGGTTGTGTTAAGATGTTTTGATGTTGAATTAGTGTTGCACTAGAGCTGTACGAGGGCTATTAGCACAAGGTCCTCGTAATAGGGTACTTGACAGTATCTCTAAAATACCTTAAAATATTAATTAAATTATAGTTTGAACCCAAATATAACAAACGTATATATTTTTTTTTGCAAAATAAATCTTGAAATAATTAAAAAAAAATCCTTTTCAAATGGCTTTTTTTTTCATCGGTACGTCACGTGATCACAAACACGTCGATTGGGCTGACGTCACTAGTATATATAATCAAACCGGTGTGATGTTTTTTTTGCTTGCAATTAAACTGGATTTAATCTAATTTACGATTAAAATAAGAATTATATAGATAATGGAAGAAGGTTTTACAGAAGCGGATAGTTCAAATTTGCCTAAAGTAGATTCCAAAATGGTGTTTTAAAGTTTGTTTATAGTTTCTAGTGACATCATAGATACCACGTGACAGCCACAAAGCGTTTTCGGAAGTGATTTTTCGTCCTAATTTTAAAATTCATTTTTCTCCCTTTTTATGGGGTATTTGAAAAAAAGAAAAAATACGGGTCTAATATTTTTGGCATAAGAATATTTTAAGCCAATAAAATTTTTTTTAGTCAAATACCCTATTCGTTGTTTGAAGCCTCTTTTAAAAGTTCCACCCTATACATTTCCGCGGACACCTTATACGACGTCTATTTCTCCAACAACATTTCATACGAATGCTGCGTACTTTTTATTCGAATTTCTCTCTTGCCACTGGAAAAAAGACATGAAAATCCAGTTTTTGAATTTCCTTCTGCATACTTCATTTTTATCTGGATTTTGTTTTATATTCGGGTATTTTTTCTTAAAGAAGAAAAAAAAGGGGGAGGAACGGAAATAATAAAAAAAGAGCAACCATATTGTTCTTGAAAAGAGAGAGGTTCAGATAGATAAATATTCCAAGAATCTCATAGTTTGAAAATCCTTTTTCGGCAACAGGGGACTGTTCTACTAAAGCTAAAATGCGAATATTTTAATATTTCTTTTAAAATATGGAGACAAAACGCAAAAGAAACGAAAATTTTGTTATACTTGTTGACTTTTCGTTGTATTCAGCTGCAGGCACAACACAACGCTTTAAATATTTTTAAATAAAGTTTCTCATGCCATTGTTGATTTGGCAACAGCGATTTAAAAGCCTTGAAATTAAATTTCAATGTAAATTCAACGGGGAATTCGCTGACAGACAGTAGTCAGATGTCCGTCCGAAAGTACAGACAGACGGACAAAAAGTATGAAAGTTGGGTCACTGAGATCAAATCTTTCTAAAAAAAATTTTTAGATCCGGCGGATAGAACCGATTTTGGAAGGAGGGTTACAAACTGACATTGTCAGTATGTTAATAACTACTTTTTCATTTTTTATCTTTAATTCTTTCGAATTAAAAAAAAAGTAGGGTAGGTTAAAAAATCAGGAAGTGTAAAGGAATTTTTTAATAAAATATAACCATTAAGCCACAAATGACAACAAATTTGGTGAAAATAATTAAAAAAGCGATACCCAAATTAATTAAAAAACCAATTGAAATAAGCTAAGAAAAATGTGCATATTCTGATGCATAACTCTCTTCCATTTACATAGATATCATAGTTAAAGTATTAGATTGGCAGATTACGTGACCTCCAATGCTAACGACGGGACGCGCATGGAGACCAAATAGGAGGGCAAAATGGCCAGTGTTGCTGCCACTTTAAGGAGAAAAATACTACGAAAAAATACCATTTAATTCTAAAATTACAAACAAAAATATTAGAAAAGGATTTAAAGTCACTAAAAAGTTTCCAAAATGCAGCTAGTAATTTTACGATATTTTTTTGTCTCCTTAAAGTGGCAGCAACACTGGCCATTTTGCCCTCTTATTTGGCCTCCCTGCGCGTCCCGTCGTTAGCATTAGAGGTCACGTGATCTACCAATCTAATACTTTAACTATGATATCTATGTTTATTTATCTCTCATTGCGATTACGACTTATTAAGCACTAATCGATAGGTAGGTAAGTTCGAATAATCGCCGCACTAGAGCTACACGAGGGCTATTGGCGACGGGCGTCATAATTTAGAACCACAGTCAAGTGACGAGCCGACACCTGAGTAGGCACCCAACGTAACAGTTAAGGGCGATGTCGTACTCGGCGTTGGTACTTTAGAGCATATTTAACGTGCACTCCTTCTACACGGGGTATTATTCGTCGGATATTTTTTTGGCTGCACGGGCCGTTTATAGGTCGGCAGTTATTTTGGCGATGCCGGGACCCGAACCTGGGACCTTCCGCATGCAAGGCAAGCGCCTTATTCCGCCTGGTATCCCACTCCCCAACGGACAGTCAGATAAATAATGCAATATCATTGAGCTAGAAGAAACGTGGAGTGAGGTGTGTGATTCACTGAACAGGGCAGCAAACGAGTGGTTCAATAACGAAACGCGGAGGAATACACGGCACTGCAGCAGAAACGAACCGGGCAGAAAAACTAGAAACTTGCCGATTTCGCTATTGGGTTCGTCTTCGCTGGTTCTTAGTGAGTGATCCACATGGTTATTTCTTAAAAAAGTTGGAATCTAAAGTTAAAGAAAGTTAATTCTTTCGAACTAAAAACGTTAAAATACATTTAGAAGCATACAAGTCAATATGATAGAGGGGTCTCATACAAGCATTGCATACAAGTGTAGGGAAAATAATCATTTTCAGCCCTGTTCGCTCAAAAGGGTGTGAGTGGGTTTTCTGCTCGCTGACACCTCACTTCAGTTTCCCTTCTAGCTCAATGTGCAATATGCACTCCACCCCCTTTAACTGAACGAGTTAAGGGCACTAGGGGAATCTGCATCTACACTCGCTAAGAAAAATACTGGACACAGCAACTTTCCTCCATTTCAAGACAACAGAGCAAACACTATCTGCGGAAAAAGTAAACAATAGGAATAACAAAGAGTGTCAGGTGCGGGGTGTGGAAGAGAGACGTCTACTCCCTCTCAGAAAATCGTCTGAGATAAAAAAAAAAAAAAAAAAAGGAAAAGATTTTTTTTAAATTCTTTTTATGATAGCCACTTCAGGATTAAATTGTGAAGGGTAATATGTGAGGATATGAGGTTAAAAAAAAGGTCCTTCCCGAGAAGGACTTTTATAATGGACCAATGTATGTGACGCATAAGGGGGGCTTTCATAAATTACATGCGGTATTTTCAATTTTAGTCCAAAAATGTTTCTAGATTTAAATATGGTATAAAATGTACACTCTTAAAACAAACGAGCGGTTTTAACTCAGTCTGAGTTAATTTCCACTCCTTCCGTGCCGAAAATGCACTTCCCTATAGGAGTGGATTTCACTCTTTTCGCTCTAAAACAAACGAGCGGTTTTAACTCAGTCTGAGTAAATTTCCACTCCTTTCCGGTGCCGAAAATGCACTTCCCCTATGGGAGTGGATTTCACTCTTTTGTTTTAAGAGTGTAACACAATAAAATTCATCGTAGCAATCCGTACCATCGAACTGACGAAAGATTAGAACCGAGAAACCTCATTCAAACTTTGCTAGCTGGTAAAATTGCTACAAGAATATACTTAAAATAAATATTGTTTAAGAGGGAGTGTGTCAGTCCCATAGAGATAATGCATTAGTTTTGAAATCACAACTTCTGCAGAAGTATTGGTTTGCCATGTTGTCCCATTTTCACCAGGTAAGGGAATCATCATAACATCAATTTAAGACAAAATTGAAAAGAAAATAACATCCGGTTATTTAATTATTAATTGATAAAGTTTTAAAATAGTGACGCCATCTGCTGTATATTTTGGGACATTTTACAACTTAAAAAATATATAATTAAATAACTAGATAACATTTTCGTTTCGAAATTTGTTTCATTTCGATGTTATGTTGATTCCCCTACCTGGGCAGAAAGGGCTAACATGGCAAAGCAATACTTCTGCGGAAGTTGTGATTCCAAAACTAATGCATTAGCTCTATGGGACTGACAATCCCAAAGTTGTATTAATAGTGAAGTGAAACATTTGTCTACGTATAAATACGAAATTTTGTCCCTAAGTACAATTGTTAACTCATAGGGCAAATTAGAAAAAAAGGGGAAAATGTCCCCACCCCAGGGGCGGTTGGACAGGTTCAAAAAGACTCCTAAATGGTATAAAATCACTTATTGCAGCATCTTTAGTTATTATTAAGTTCAATAATTATAATATTTAATTTATTATTTAATTTAATAGTTATATATAAATTTATATTTATTATTACAAAGTCTTCATATCACAATCAGTCAAAAAAGTTAACAAAACATTTCTAATTATACCTTACGGTAACTGTGTCAAAATGTCGTGCGATGACTGATGGTATGCTGTGACACATGTTCAGACATCAGGTAATCTGCTCCTTTAACAACCCTTACACCCAAAACTGTTTTCCTTATGGTTTCGCTAATATGGCGACTGTCACAACCGTACCCAGGGCCAGATTTAAAGATTTGCCGCCTGTAGGCTGTAGATTTGCCGCCCCTGTCACAATATTCTCCCCCTTCGGGAAAAGATAGCTGGTTAGCTGCAAAATAAGGTGGTATAATGTGCTATTTAAAATTATCACAACTAATATAAAAGAGGGAAAATAGGTTTATTTGAAATACAATATAATTAGATCATTTATAATATCCTCACTTACCCGGGTCTCATAAGGTGTAACTGATGTGAACCACCCAGCGACGACAAGCTCAGCTAGAGGGTGCTATATATACAGTTTACGCATTAATGTAAATTATTTGTTTTCATTCTTAAAAATATTAGTATCTTAATAATATTTTTTTTTCCGAATGCCGCTTTAATTGGTCGTAAAATTTGCGGCCCCCAAAAATTCGCCACTCTAGGCTACAGCCTACTTAGCCTATTTAGAAATCCGGCCCTGACCGTACCCAGTCTTCCTTATTTACTTTTTCAGTATTTTATTGTTCCATTTTATTTCTGGGATTTTAGTCTAGACTACAATCTATGCAGTTTCAAAAACTAATCTTAGATGATCTTCAATAAGAAATAACAAAGCAAACTGGTTTGTTTAAACAAATCCAAAGTATGTTCAGTACACGTACGGATTTTGAAAAATCTCAAGTGAGATTGGTGGAAGGGTTCACCCATAGATATCATAGTTAAAGTATTAGATTGGCAGATCACGTGACCTCCATTGCTAACGACGGGACGCGCATGGAGACCAGAATAATAGTGCAAATGGGCCAGTGTTGCCACAACATTAATGAGAAAAATACTACGAAAAAATACCGTTTGATTCCAAAATTACAAAAAAAATACAATAAAAATACTAGCTGCATTTTGGAATCTTTTTAGTGAATTTTAAAAAAAAAACGTGAAACGCTTTTTTAGTATTTTTATGGTGGTTTTTTTTGTAATTTTAGAATTAAACGGTATTTTTTCGTAGTATTTTTCTCCTTAATGTGGTGGCAACACTGGCTCATTTGCCCTCTTATTCTGGTCTCCATGCGAGTCCCGTCGTTAGCATTGGAGGTCACGTGATCTGCCAATCTAATACTTTAACTATGATATCTAATGGTTCACCAAATATCACCAGGGATTGAAGGGTAAAAAAAATCCTTAAAATTGTCTTACGTAATTTATGAACGCTCCCTAAGTGTACAGTCCTCATAATAAGTACTGCTTTTCAAGTAATATAAAGGAGTCTGTATTTATTTTGAAACGATATAAAAATGAAAAGGTAAATCTTAGGGGAGAATATATTTCATTCCTGTTTGGGATTTCAGTTATTTTCGGGAAATATTCTGGGGAATTGGGGGAAAAGTAAACTGGGCGTAAAATTGAATCGTAACACAAATTAAAGGATTTATTCTGTTTTTGTTCCCGATGGGTAATGCGAGGGATTTAAGTTAGGGGAAGGGTTGCTGGCATTCTGTTAATCGCCAATGAGTAAAAATGGTCGCCAAACTGGCATAAAATGCAGTCCCTGGACAAATTATTAGACGCACTGCAAGAGTTCATGTAAAATATTAATTACCGGGTGATATTGTACCGTTTTATTTTTTTTTTAATTGATTTGTTTGTTTTTATATTATCCAATCAATTATCCATTTATTTGACATAAATAAAACAGCATTCATTTAGAAAAGCATAAGTTTATTAAGTTTTAAAGAAAAGTGACATTAATGTTAGTAAAAGTCAATATTTAGTGGAGCCACCTTTAGCCGCTATCAAAGCTTTCATTCTGCGCGGCATGCTATCTATGCAAGACTGTACTGTCTCCTGCATTTGAGGACGATGATTCCACACACAAATAATCTTATAATAAATAATTCATATAAATTAATCTTAATCATACGTAATCATAATTATCTTAAAATAAATACAAATATGTAGTCTACAACACTTCTTTGAAATAAAAATCAATAATATTGTAGTTTAAACATACCATTATTGCATAAAAACTCTTACGAAACATAAAATTACTTTTAAAAAATTCAGTGCGTCTAATAATTTGTCCGGACTGTAAGATATTAAGATGATCATTGACAGAAATATGGAATGTGTACGAACTAAAAGTTCAAACAGAAGGTTATGAATTCTAAACTTGAAAAAGTACTAGAATCCGAAAAATTCTTATAAGAATTAGTTTAAGTATTTTCGAACAATAATTGGGTAGCCTAGTTAAAAATTACAATAAGAAATTCATCGTATAAAGAGTGCTTCTTAAAACTGTGGAAATCGGTTAAAATTGTATGATTGTATTTGTTGGTTAGCTTTTAAAAGCCGAATCACTTAATTTTAAATAAAAATCGATTGTGAAACGATGAATTCTTTCTTGCAAATTAAAGTATTATTTCAAGTTTGAAATTTTAGTATTTGAAAATACTTATCCCAATATAATGCAATACAACTATTTTTTTTACTGTAATATATTATTATTAATTCCACAGGTAGCATCAAAATAACCATTCGCAAATAATTAAAATTAAATATTTAAATCAATGCATATAAAGGGTTAAAAAAAAATTGCGGTATTGTACACTGCTCAAAACAATTAGGGGAGCACTTTGCGTACTTTTGTTGACCCTTTCAGTTCCAACATTTTATTTTTTATTCTAAAAATCTGAAATTTGTGAAATATATTCATTATGCATGCAGAATGAAATGGTAAAAAAACAGGGAGGAAAATCTAAATTTTTTTTGACTAAAATTTAAGGGGAAAAAAAATTGGGATCATAACTTTTTAATAAATTATAACGATAATTTTTTTCAAAATTTTATTTGTAAAAAAAAAAAGGTAAAATCAATTTTTAAACATCTGACAATGCAACCGTGAAGAATTTAGTGTCAATTTATTTCATGAAATTTGTTGGGAGTGAATTTTATTTTACCATGTTTTTCATATTTTCATTTAATTGAAACAAACATTATTTAGTTCCTCAAAAGACATGATTATTCCATCTAAAGATAAATAAGTGGGAGATCAACTTAGTGAGAAAAAAAATCGCAAGCTGATAATTCCAAATGGAATCGTGGGGTGAAGGGTTAAAGCATGCGAATCCCATGGTTCGGGCAGTGTATTCGCCGATATAATTTGGGCGCTTTAGGCCCCGTGCAGCCACTAATGTCGACGTATTACCCTGTAGGGGTATTTCATAATTAAATATCCTTCAAAGCGTCTTAACTCAGCGGTTACATTTCCCCTTCGGTGCGAATTTGCCTACTAAGGTAGTGGTTCTCACTTGCGATGGGTCAAAAATAAGAACGCCCTGTCCCAAAGCCCTCGTCTAGCTCTAGTGCGACTGGTAATTCCAACCTACCTAACCTAACCAAAGTGGAATCTAGTTTCGGGTTAAAAAAGATAACATCATGCCTCTCCTAATTGTTGTGAGCAGTGTATTTGCGGTTTTATTTTGGTGCTTTATTTGCCTGTGTTTTTTCTTAGCACCACTGTAATTGGATTCTTTTATCTGTAGTGTGTGTATTTTTCTAAATAAATAAATTTAAAAAAAAAGTATACACTCTTAAAACAAACGAGCGGTTTTAACTCAGTCTGAGTTAATTTCCACTCCTTTCCGTGCCGAATTTGCACTCCAACTAGAGGAGTGGATTTCACTCTTTTTGCGGAGTGGGTAAAAGAAATAAAAGAAACACATCTACGTCCTACACTCTTAAAACGAGCGGTTTTAACTTAGTCTGAGTTAATTTCCACTCCTTTCCGGTGCCGAAAATGCACTTCCCCTATAGGAGTGGATTTCACTCTTTTTGCGGAGTGGGTAAAAGAACTAAAAGAAAATCTATGTCCTACACTCTTAAAACGAGCGGTTTTAACTTAGTCCGAGTTAATTCCCACTCCTTTCCGGTGCCGAAAATGCACTTCCCCTATAGGAGTGGATTTCACTCTTTTGTTTTAAGAGTGTAGCTGAAGATCCTCATTCCATCTATTCGTATACTTATTCGAAATTTTACGAAAAAGCAAACACCAAAGCAACGCAATCCGCAACAAAAATAATAAAAACCCATCATTTAAAACCTCTCCCAGAAGAAGACTCGGAACAGAAAAATAAATTAAAACACGAGACCATTTAAAAAGCACTCTTTTACTCATATCCCCCATAACGGCCCGCCATCTTTTCGAAATTTGCATAGGTAATAACTCTTCAAAAAGTGCTTGTAGCGTTCCAAAGAATAACCGCAAACTGTTGAGGGTATAAAACACTGTTTGTGCGCCTGTTCTTGTCCTAAAACATGTATGCGAAATTCGTATTTTATGCAGATTAAGGTTGTGTTGCTGAGGGATTGCATGCATGGCGAGATATCGCCAAGTTGGCGAGAAGTCCTGGAGATTTTGATCAGTTTTTTGACTAAAGAACCTGCATTGACATACACTCTTAAAACAAAAGAGTGAAATCCACTCCTATAGGGGAAGTGCATTTTCGGCACGGAAAGGAGTGGAAATTAACTCAGACTGAGTTCAAACCGCTCGTTTGTTTTAAGAGTGTAAGAGGCGGCTATGCAACTGCAATGCGCTTTCTAAATATAGTAACTGCAGCGACCCGCAGCACACGCAACCTCAAAATAACATCTACGGTAGATGGCGCTGAATTACTACTATTACATAAGTCTAAGCAACTTTTCTTCACCTTTGGTGGATTTGGTTTGTGTTATATCTTCACTTTCGTTGCATATAACGCCTATTTAACAACCCATAATTACACACATAGAGGTCCGGTGGCTTAGTGGTAGTGTTTCGTATTGCCACGCCACAGGTCCGGGGATCGAATCCCGGATTGGGCGAGGTTGACCCATCCTTTCATCCCTTGAGTGGGTTGATAAATGGTACCAGCATGCTTGGAACTAAAACTGGGGGGGTCCGCGTGAGGCTGACCACCTTCCGGACATATGCCAAGCACCCCAGAGCCCTAGGTCACGAAAGCTGAAATGGGCACGGCTGGCCTTGACCCAGTAATGGGCTGTTTGCGCCGAGGAGTAATTACACACATACAACTTTCATGCATATTTAATACTTTTTTTACTGAATACTTTTGGTGTCGCGCAACATCTCATAGAAATATTACTGTCGAGTGCTTGGCTGATTACGACTTCAAGCAATATCAATTGATCAGCAGCAACTGTGTTAAGCCCATTTTTAAAACGGGGCTGGGGAGCCCAGTCGGTTAGGCGTCCGCCTAACATGCGAAAGGTCCCAGGTTCGGGTCCGGGCATCGCCAAAATACTGCCGACCTATTAACGGCCCCCGTGCAGTCAAAAATGTCCGACGAATAATACCCCGTGTCGAGGGAGTGCACGTTAAATATCCTTCAAAGTCCCAACGCTGCGTACGATGTCGCCCTTAACGGTTGCGTTGGGTGCCTACTCAGGTGTCGGCTCGTCACTTGACTGTGGTTCTAAAATACGACGCCCGTTCGCCAATAGCTCTCGTGTAGCTCTAGTGCGACGATAATTCAAACTAAACCTATTTTTAAAACAGATATGACGTTTTTCCATGCCAATATGAAAAAAATATCATAAACCCTCTCCCAGATTACTTTTCCAAAGTGTTTCGAATATCAGCAACCCTACATGATAAGTCCGTACACCGCAAGCCTTTCAGTCATTTCAAAAAACCATTTAAAATCACACGCCAGCTATAAAAAAAAGTTGGGGGGGGGGGGGGGGGGGGACACGGGAACCCAGAATCGGTCATAAAAATCCTGGACTAAATTATGACTTTCATTACATGCTTGAATCGCTGTGACCCGGTGTGGTTTGAGACTCATACTATCATTGAGCTAGAAGGGAAACTGGAGTGAGGTGTCAGCGAGCCGAAAACCCACTCACGCCCTTTCGAGCGAACAGGGCAGAAAAGGACTATTTTCCCTACACTTGTATGCAATGCTTGTACGAGACCAGGGCCTGATTATCGCATGGGCAAATCGGGACTTTGCCCAGGGCCCCCTGATTCTAGGGGGCCCCTAAACTGTCCTCTTAACGTGCAAAATGCAATATATATATTTATAAAAAAATCCTGAAACCCATTGGGTTGGATTTTTTTTTTAAAAACCCAGGTTTTTGCACGCCCGGAGAATAAGTAAACAAAGCGGTCATCTATAATCTAAGAAATTTCATAATCTGCAAAAACCTCTGTCAGAATCCTTGTGGATTTCATACAGTTGACTGTATTGTATATACAAATTACTAATATAATATATATAAGTATGTGTGTCTAGGTATCTAAATTGGAATATAAGAGGGGGGGATGTAAAGTGGGTATGTGTGCATGTATACGTTGGTATGCGTTTTGATTCAAAATGGATTATAAGAGGGGGCCCCCAGAAAAGTTTGTGCCCAGGGCCCCGAATTGTCATGATCGGGCCCTGTATGAGACCCCTCTATCATATTGACTTGGGCTCCTAAATGTATTTTAACATTTTTAGTTCGAAAGAAACGGTTGTTGATGATATTTACTGTTATGAACCTAGTTGTTTCCCGATTAGAATTTCAGTAAGTATTTAAGTAACAGGAAAGTAGGCTATTTTAGTTCTTTAAGAACTTCTTGTTTGTCGACAAATCACAGTATACATAGTAAAGGACCTTAGTATACAACAGTTAGAGGCTATCATTGTTAATATTCTGTTTAGCTGCGATATTTGGCGACTTTACCGCTTGCGCCATCGAAATGAAAATTAAGTACCCTTATTTAATATTAATAAAGTTAAGAGGTTGCCGAACTTAAAAAAACAAATTACTGATTTTACTCATTCAATTCAATTAAATAACTTTATTTGTCTTCATTTAAGAACAACCCGTAGACAAACACGAACGTTTCATAATTTTACATAAAAATAAAAACTACCTAAAGACTGAACTTTTTTTTAAAAATCTTCCTATGCATATAAAGTTCTGTAAAATTAACGAAACTAATGTATTTAAGCCCTGCAGTTTGTTTAAAAAGCAAACAGAAATATCTACGTTCCTGTAGCGAACAAACATTTAAAGGGGTTTAAAATAGTTTTGTCGAAACATTTATCGATAAAAGTATGAATTAATAAATCCCCTTTATAAAATTAGTAATTAAAAAAAGTTGCTGTCTTTTAAAATTAGTTTGGAATTTGTATTGTCGAGAGTTTTTCTTTTTATGTTCGTTTCAATTGGTTTTATTAATTGTTTAAAAGTATTAAAAGTAATGTAATTAAAAAGTTTTCATGTTTGTTCTGATAAAACTCTTTTTGTTTTCAGGGAGCTTGCTAGATCTAATGGTACACATATAGCTTAAAGGGGTAAGTTTAAATTAAATTTTATGTTCGTAATAAATTTATTAAATTATTTTCTAAATACATTTAATGAGTTTTCTTTTTTTTATTTTAACTTTTTGTTATTAATAGTTAGTCCCAAAACGATCTTAACCGGTATAATAAACGTCATTTGTATTTTCGATAAGGAGGGAAAAAAAGAACGATTTCAAATAAAACAAGAAGTTCTTAAAGAACTAAAATAGCCTACTTTCCTGTTACTTAAATACTTACTGAAATTCTAATCGTGAAACAACTAGGTTCATAACATTAAATATCATCAACAATCGGTTCTACCCTAGATTTACACACATTAGGAAAAAATCGCTAAACACAGCATCCAGCTATAATTTAAACTTCTAAAAGCCAAAATCAACTATTTCCCTTAATATTCTTTTATAAATAACTTCTTGACCGCATAACTTCTGAATCACACTTGTCCGTAGCATTTGTAGTTTGGGCTACGAAAGTGGGTGACGGACAGCGGACTGAACGATTATAAAACCTTCCACTTTTTACGTTATAAACGTAGTGTGGGAGCTAAAATTGTCGGCCAGCAACAAGCCCACCAAGGTTGATCTAAGAGTTTACTAATCTTTTATCTGGTCTCCATTAAGAGGGACTGTCAGTCCCATAGAGCTAATGCATTAGTTTGTAATCATAACTTCCGCAGAAGTATTGTTTTGCCATGTTAGCCCTTTTCCCCAGGTATGGGAATCATCATAAAATCCATTTAAACAAAATTGAAAGAAATAACATCCGGTTATTTAATTATTAATTAATATAAATTATTATTAATAAGTTTTAAAGTAGTGTCGCCATCTGCTGTAATTTTTGGCATTTTATAACTTCAAAAATATATAATTAAATAGCTAGATAACATTTTCGTTTAAAATTTGTTTCATTTTGATGCTATGTTGATTCCCATACCTGGGGAAAAAGGGCTAACATGGCAAAGCAATACTTCTGCGGAAGTTATGATTACAAAACTAATGCATTAGCTCAATGGGACTGACAATCCCTCTTAACTATCGAGATTCTTCTTGAATTATTCTATAGTTCCCGCCATCCTTATTTGTTACACTTTAGGGATGGAAAATCGAAAACCGGTTTTTTGCCCTCGGTTTTTACTGAAAAACTGGTTTTATAGAACCGGTTTTTAAGGTTCGATAATACCGGGTCGGTTTTTACCGGCGTTGTAAAAAACCGGTTTTTTGAAACACCAGGTTTTTTCTTTCTGAAAAGCCGCCATCCCTAACGTGTTCTGATTTGGTTGGCGGCGAGTATACTCTCTTCGAATAAACAACAGAATCTGCTAGAACATTCTATTTATTGATAACTCTATTGTAAAAATATTTTCTTGCCTACTTTTTGAAGCAATTTTTTTAAATTTCTGAATTAACTAAATCCATTCGATATAAAAAATACTATTTCCCCCCCAAACCCTTGAACCACATTTAAAATAAAAAAATAACCGATTCATCCATACAAATAAAAAAGAGCATAACCCCAGGGCAACTTTACAAAGTGTATTTCTCTAAGTGGCATCATTCTTAAAAAGAGGGGGCTAAAAACATTCCCGCCAAAACACCACCGCGGTAAATTCTCCTCCCAAAACGAATCAGAAAAAGATATAAAAAGCAGACGATAGGAAAAGAAACACCGAATGAAATCGGTCGTCTGAAAAAAATAAAAGGGCATGAAAAAGAAACTGACCCGCGAGCTATTCTTGAGGAATCTGTTTTATAATAGAAAATGGGCAGTTGTGAGAGGTTATAGTGTGAGATAAAGGCCCTTTTTTGGACTGAAGTGAAGCGATGCTTCTTTTAAAAAAAACCCGTAGCTAAGTTGTGGAGTGTTGGGGTAAAGGATACCGGTCGGTTGATTTTTACTTGTTATTTAGTCAATTAAACTTTTTTTCAATATTCCCAAGAAGGGTTTTCAACTACAAGAGAGACGCTAGGCCCAGTGGCTTAGTGGTAGTGCTTCGCATTGCCACGACACAGGTCCGGGGATCGAATCCCGGATTGGGCGAGGTTGACCCATCCTTTCATCCTTTAAGTGGGTCGATAAAAGGGGGACCAAGCATGCTTGGGAACTAAACACTGGGGGCTCCGCGTGAAGCTGACCGCCTTACTAGGATGGGCCAAGTATGCCTAGCACCCCAGAGCCCTAGGTCACGTTAGCTGAAATAATTCTAAGATGAATATTTCATGTTGTAATGGCTCCGGACATTTTAAAAGCCTATACTTTAACATAGATAGAGACTAATTTTAATTTTTAATTAAAAAAACTAATTGGAAATTTAAAAAAAAAAGGCATTGAGGTATAAGGGAGACACACATTCCTGAAAAAGAATGGAGTTCTAAGATGAATATTTCATGCTGTTATAGCTCCGGACATTTTAAAAGAGCTTACTTTTTTTTAATATAGAGAGAAATTATCTTCTTTTTCAAACTTTGTTTTTATCTATTAATTAAGAATGTAGTTTTCTACCATGTAACTATGGGTAACTTCAAATACCGGTAAATGCTACACATGACACGGTCAATTCGGAAACTAGTTAAAATTCCGCTATTGCCGGTTATTTCCTAAAAGTTGGCATGTCTGTAAAAATAACTGTTTTTGTTAAAAATCCCAAACAATCCAACTCATAGTAAAAAAAAATGCGCGATTTTAGGAAAGATCGCTAATAATTCGAAATCGTCATTACTTATGTATGTTGTCGACTTCTTTTTCAATTTTTTTTTAATTTAAAAGGAACCTTGTTTCTTCAATTTTGATGAAAGCAAAGCATTAAGAGAATCGAATCTTTTTAAGTTAGTTTTTTACGATTTTTTTTTTCTTACCCTCCAGGCAACTTATGTTCTAGAATCCACTGGGACTGTACGGTTTTCTTGGGATCGTATTCGTCGAATAAGTTTTAGAAAATTTATAAGGAAGGCTTTTTTTTTTTAATTTGAAATATCTTTTATAAAGTGTTTAAAAAATCATGAAGGGGGTATTGAAAATTTGAGTAGATTTGCGAGCATGTATAGAACTAAGATAATAGTACACGCATTTTATTAATTTAAATTAATTTTTGAATTCAATTTCTGTCCGATGGCGCCACTGGTTTGCTTTGGGTGCCCGCTCAGGTGTTGACCTTGAACTTCACCAGGGTTCTAAATTACGAAGCGTAATTTGGCTGTGTTAAAGCTCCATTGGAAATAGACATCCGGAAATGTACAACCTAACGTTGCATCTATGTAACGTTGAATAAAAAGTCAATGAAGTCAGGCGTTGTCCTTGTCAATCATAACACAGTCAGAAAATACGTCATAAAACGAACAATCGCAGCGAACTCGTTAATACATAAAAAAAAAACCTGGGATAATACCACATCATAATTTAGACCAAGGTTCTAAATTATGATTTGTGTATTGGATGCATTGAGCTAGAAGAAACGTGGAGTGAGGTGTGTGATTCACTGAACAGGACAGCAAACGAGCCGGTTCAATAACGAAACGCGGAGGAATACACAGCACTGCAGCAGAAACGAACCGGGCAGAAAACCTAGAAACTGGCCGATTTCGCTATTGGGTTCGTCTTCGCTGGTTCTTAGTGAGTGATCCACATGGTTATTTCTTAAAAAAGTTGGAATTTTACGTTAGAGCAAGTTAATTCTTTCGAACTAAAAATGTTAAAATACATTTAGGAGCCCAAGTCAATATGATAGAGGGGTCTCATACAAGCATTGCATACAAGTGTAGGGAAAATAGTCCTTTTCTGCCCTGTTCGCTCAAAAGGGTGTGACTGGGTTTTCGGCTCGCTGACACCTCACTACAGTTTCGCTTCTAGCTCAATGATTGGCTGTGGTTAAAGCTCCATGGAGGCTTGAAATATACTGCCGGGAAACGCCCAACCCTAATCTAACCTAAGTCTATGAAATACGGTGTTGTCCTTGTACCTATCAAACATAACACAGTCAGAAAATACGTCACAAAACGAACACCCGCAGCGAACGCGTTAATACATAAAAAAAACATAGCCTAAATAAGAAAACTGGCCGACCCGGCGGCGCAACGGATAGGGAGCTAGCCTTTGGAGCCTCTGGGTTCGGGTTCAAATCCCGGTAAGGCATGGATGTTTGTGTTTGTCGAGTATATGCGGAGTACGTGCTCGTTAAATCTGTTGGGTCCGAAAGTCCTGTGGGCGTTCATTGCGCAGTTTCCCACGGGTACAGGTCCCTGAAGACTATTTCCCTCCCCTTCAGGGACATGTCTAAATTGTGGAGGTGGCGATAGGTGGCAGCATCTGTCTTATATATGTGTGTATGTCATGTCCGTCCTTCTTGACGATGGTTTATAAGCGTGTATTTGTGACCAAGCACACAAGCCTGAAAATATAAGTCTACCAACAAACCAACCAACTATGAAATAAGGTGTTGTCCTTGTACCTATCAAACATAACACAGTCGGAAAATACGTCACAAAACGAACCCCCGCAGCGAACGCGTTAATACATTAAAAAAAACATCGCCTAAATAAGAAAACTTAAACATTCATTGTCCCTCTTACTCATTGATTTTATCGTCTGCAAATCTAATCATTCCACAAGGCCTCCCTCCTTAGGGAAATTCCACTAATATCATGCACTCATTAAGTGGCAACAGCTGTGAGTGACAGATACCCCGCAGATATTGCTCGTTTGGGGGAAAAAATGGAATAATAGAATTCCGAAACTTCCGTTCATTGTTTGTAGTTTTCGGCTGCTGCGATTCGTATCATTGTTTTTTGATGTGACCTATTTTTTGTCTATGATTATTTATTATTTTCTATTTATTGTTTTTTTTTAAAATAAGAATAATTGTTTTGAAGAAGGGGATACATTTCGTATGAATATGAATGACCTTGAGAATATGGAAATTAACCTTGAATAACGCTGGTTTTAGTAACATCCGATATGATTTTATATACGAGGGCTGTTTTTTTTTTCAACCTCCGATGGGCTGTAACAAAAAGACGAGTCAAAATACAAAAAAGATTTTTTTTGCCAAAAGTAATGTACAATACTGCTTATTTCTCCACATAATTAACATGACGATTAAAGCATTTGTCATACACTGTTAAAAATTTTGTGCTTGGTTTCACCATGTATTGGTTCCTAGTAGCTGCAACGGCTGAATGGTGAAAACGTTCCACCATATTTTTGGTATTCGGTTGAACCATTTCTCAGGTTTTTGTTTCCAAATCCATAAAAATGGTTCAACCAAACACCGAAAAAAAGGTGAAACATTTCACCACACAGCCGTTGCAGCTACTAGGAACCAATATCATGGTGAAACCAACCAATATCATGGTGAAACCTAGCACCAAATTTTTAACAGTGTATCTCTAAACAAACTTTGAAATACCCTCTTCAGAAAATGGTGCCGCCAATGATTGGGAGGGAGTTGTGCGTTTTCGAGCTGGTTTTCGTTTCTTGCAGGCAGAAGGGAACAGTGCTATGGAAATTCATCGAAGAATGAGTCGAGTGTATGGATATTTATGAGTGGTGTTGGTGTTCCTGAATGCTGTTGAATATTTAAAGTTGGCCGAACTGATGTTCATGAAGACGGGGACCATGGAAGCAAGTCTGTCGCTACATACGACATTGTTCAGCGAGTTGACCAAGTGTTTAGGGAAATTCGAAGGTGTACCACACATAAGTGAATTATCGATTAGCATAGTGGCTTGGATTTTAGCGCTTCCAAGTTGACGTGGAGCTCAAAGAAACCGTCACAACTCCCTTCAAATCATTGGCGGCAACATTTTCTGAAGAGGGTATTTCAAAGCTTGTTTACAGATATGACAAATGCTTCAATCGGCAAGGTAAATTGGATTGTGGAGAAATAAGCATTATTGTACATTACTTTTGGCAAAAGATCTTTTTTTGTATTTTGATCCGTCTTTTTGTTACTGCCATCGGAGGTTGAAAAAAAACAGCCCTCGTACTTTAAATGGACGTGTTTCGGGCGTCATAAGTGGCAACAGTTCCAATCCAGAGGTATTGTTTTTATTTTTGGTTCTTCTGGGATTCTATTCGTTTCAGTGATAATTTAGTCATATTTCAATTTAATATAAATATTATTGGAATTGCAAAATAATTCAGTGTATATTCACGTAACGATTTCTTTGGATTTTATTTTCTCTTATTGTTCTTGTCATTGTTTTCACTATTCTTTTTACGTTGTGTAAGTTATTGTAATGTAATCTGTGGAACAAATTTATCTGAATAATATAAAATTACTTAATATAAAATATCCTAAATTTTAAAATTCTGCGGTTTTTACCGCACATTGAGGGTGAAACCGAAAGAACCAATGAAAAACTCAGAATATCAAGAATAATGACTGGAAGCTTTACGTCATCACAAACCACCCAATTACCATTTAAAATTTTCCTTTTCCTAAATTTATTTTTAAAAAGTTAACGATAACCACATACCTGGGTTATTATTTTTTTTTATTTAATTTCAACCATTTTAATTAAAATTTCAAACTGCGTTCAAGATTCTGTTTAAAAATAGAAAGCTTTTTTTTAAAGACTGTTCGCAAGTCTACACGAAGTCTAACTACGAAAACAAGAAACGAGAGTAATCACGGCCAACTTCACTAACAAGGCCAGAGAAGCTCTCCCAAACATGAGCGTAGACGGAAATTTTGACGTCACTTTTCCCAGTTCCGAAGATCGAGAAACTAGTTCGGACGCATTCGGAACCCTAAAATTGTGGTCAGTCGTGAACGAGTGGTTCCGAACAGGTTTCGAGACAGGTTGTATTCATCTTCGGAAAAACGTCACTTGGAACTATGACGTCGAAATTTCCGTCCCCGAGCTTGTTTAGGAAAGCTTCTTCGGCCTCAGTAGTTGAGTAGGCCGTGGAGTAATACGTATAATTGTATTTTAGAACTAGAATGCAATGAATTCCACATTTTATTTTAAATTTGGGACACCAAGTAATTCCATAAGCAACGAAATTTTCTCCACTGCAATCCCAGTATTTTTTACAGCCTATTTTAAAAGTAATTTTATCTTAAGTTGTAATAAATGATTCAAGCATGTGTCTTGAATGCCCTTTTCTATTCAATTCTAATGGTTTATATTAATTGTTTTTCAATTATTTTTTACGGGTTTTTTGCGATTCTAGAATGAATTATTTCGCCATTTAGGGTCGAGCTTTCGATAAAGCCCAGCTGCCGTTTCGATTCCGATTAAAGAAACAGAATACGATAATCGATATGCAGCTGTCGATATGGTGTTGCCATCCGCCATTCAGTAATTCTGATGGGTGCTTTTTTTAATGAGGGAGGCATTGGTTTTTTGCTGGTGGCAAACAAAATATCCTAGGGAAACTGCAATTGCAAACCCACATTCTCCGAAGTAGTACTAAGGTATAGAGTCCGGTCCGTTCATTGGCGACTTTTGGCTATCGTAAATTCAAATGGACGAAATCGTCAATGAACGGGCCGGACCCTATCTTAGTTATACTTTAGAGAAAGAGAGTTTTGCGACTAGACGCTTTAATTGCTGAATAGTTTTTGTAAGGAATGGTTTACCAAATAAAATTTTAATTTTAGATTTAATTAATGGTACTTCTTAACCATTAATTAAATTATGTGTATTCGTATATGTGTGTTTCGATTTCTTAATAAATTGGGCTTCTCCTCAAGATTAGAAAAATTCTACTTTTTCAATTTCGAGGGCGCAAACGATTAAGTCACCAAAAATGTACAACCGTCGCCAAACTGAATATTTCTAATGATAACTTACAGAGTGATGAACTTTTACTGTTTATACTGTAGTCCTTTTACTGTGTATACTGTGGTCCTTTAACTGTGTATACTGTGTTTTGTCGCCAGACTATTCCGTTTGTTGAGATCGCAAGATAAACAAAGTTAATTTTTTTCAAAAAAAATTAGGTTGGTTTGCAATAGAAATGTCCCTAAAGCTCATTTCGCTTTTGTCTTTTTCTTCGTTCGTCTAGTCAACAATTTTATTGCGTAGATGCGTCAAAGCATCAATAACTTAGGTTTTGATCATGCTATTCCTGTGACATGTTACGCGTAAACAAAAAAAATCTTACTCTGCGAAAGTGTTAAACGTCTATCGCAATTCTCCTTTCAAACTATCTTTTAAAGCGTCAAATAAAAATCTCACACCAAAACAACAACAAAAAAAAGCTTTTAACTTTTAACCCACGTCAAAAATCGTCTGCAAAAATGAAGAGCGACGCATCTCAACTCGCCCACCAACAGACGATTCGGGAGGATGTCACTCACCCCTTTTCTCTTTCATAAAATAAAAAAACGTTCTTTTCATTCAGACGATTTGCGGGTGTCTTCTTCACCCCCCCCCCCCCCCCTTTAAACTGGTTTCTTTGTTCCAACGGCAGAAGATATTCTCTATTATAAAAGTGTGGCTTTGTTCGCTCCTGGTATTCAACCCTACTTTGTACGACCTGTAACACATTCATTTCCAAATAAAAACGTCTTTTATAGATTTTTCGTGTAACTTAATTTATCCTACCTAAATTATTCAGGGCTGCAGTCTTCAATAGCCTTACAGTCCCTGGACAAATTATTGGACGCACTGTATTTTTTTTAAAAGTAATTTTATGTTTCTTAAGAGTTTTTATGCAATAATGGTATATTTAAACTACAATATTATTGATTTTTATTTAAAAGAATTGTTGTAGACTACATATTTGTATTTATTTTTAACATATGGCAACACTGTGTTGACAAAGTGATACATGAACGTGATACACATAACGTCCCGTTCATGTGTGGAATCATCCTCCTCAAATGCAGGAGACAGTACAGTCTTGCATTGATAGCATGCCGCGCAGAATTAAAGCTTTGATAGCGGCTAAAGGTGGCTCCACTAAATATTGACTTTTACTAACATTCATTTCACTTTTCTTTAAAACTTAATAAACTTATGCTTTTCTAAATGAATGCTGTTTTATTGATGTCAAATAAATCGGTAATTGATTGGATAATATAAAAATAAAAAACAAATCAATTTAAAATAATAAAACGGTACAATATCACCCGGTAATTAATATTTTACATGAAATCTTGCAGTGCGTCTAATAATTTGTCCAGGGACTGTATATATATTATGTTTGTTTGGGTAATCTTAAGAGAAGAAGAAGAAGTGCGATTCTAAATTTGCGTTAGACTATTAACGCTTTCACTGAGTAAGATTTTTATACTATTTAGGTAATCTAAAGCAAAAAGCGGGGCTTGGGGAGCCTAGTTGGTTAAGTCGTTCGCCTTGTATGCGGAAGGTCCCAGGTACGACTACGGTCATCGCCAAAGTAACTGCCGATCTATAAACGGCCCATGCAGCCAAAAGTGTCCGACAAATAATACCCCGTACAGAGAGAGATAAAAAAAAATTGGGACTGAAAGGGTTAACAAAAGTACGAGAAGTGCTCCCGTAATTGTTTTGAGCAGTGTATTAGGTAATTGTCTTTAACAGATGTTTGAGTATTACACATAAACTATGAAGAAACACACTTATCAATCATTCCATTTTGAAAGCAAGGGAAACGAACAAATACCGGTAAATATTGCTTTGAATTCTTTTATTCATTCCACGAGGTATGTAATTATTAGATCCAAGAATAAATATAAAAAAGCTTGAATACGAAGGGTTTTTTTTCCATCCTGTACTTCTGCATTTCTCTTTCACCGATGAAATCTCCGAATGATTATTGGTTAATGGGTTGGCGATCAATCATCCTTTTGGCGTTTAATTCCGTTTATTTGATTGGTCAAGATTGGCGTAAGAGCCGAAGTTATCAATAATTTGGTCGCCGTGATGGATTTTTTTTTATGAGTGATTGTGTTGAATTGGGTATTTCTTCATACTTGTTGATTTAATATGTGTATAATCGAAAGGTTATGTGACGTCATTTCGTACTGATAAAAAAACACAAGAATAAATTTCTTTTAAATCTCCATTTTAAAAAAAGTTTCTCTTTCGATTGTTGCGAGTGGCAATGATGATTCAATACTAATAAACAAGTAGGTTTGTAACCATAGATATCATAGTTAAAGTATTAGATTGGCAGATCACGTGACCTCCAATGCTAACGACGGGACGCGCATGGAGACCAAGTAAGAGAGCAAAATGGCCAGTGTTGCTGCCACTTTAAGGAGAAAAATGCTACGGCATCATCGGAAAAATACCATTTAATTCTAAAATTACAAAAAAATGCTAGAAAAGCATTTCAAGTCACTAAAAAGATTTCAAAATGCAGCTAGTATGTTTACGATATTTTTTTGTAATATTTTAGAATTATTCTAAAATTACCAAAAAAATATCGTACTCTTATTCTGGTCCCGTCGTTAGCATTGGAGGTCACGTGATCTGCCAATCTAATACTTTAACTATGATATCTATGCCGTGTTCACACAACATCTGTGTTCAACAGGAAAAAATGAGCCACAGTATTAATTCTATACTAAACATAGACACGCTAAATTTATCTAGTTTCATTTGTTTTCTTTCGAAAATTCAATAACTATTTCTTATCGTTTGCTTAATTAATTTATATTAAAAGAATAAATATATCATATTCCCTGCTTATATATAAATGAAAGCGAAACAGTTGCGATATATATTTGACGTCATTTCAAACTGAATTATGTCGCAAAAATAAATTTATTTTATTTTAGTTTTTCAAAGAAATGAAGTTTCTCGAGCGATTGTTGTGAGTGGCAATGGTGATTTAATTCTAATATAAATGTACTTCTTATGCTTTTTAAAGGACTATTAAATTTTGTAGGGTTTTTTTTATTAATTAAAGTACTTCGAATTCAATTATTTTGTGTGATATTTTCAATGGCTTCTCATTTCGATGCTCTGAATATTTTGATGCTATTCGTGCTTGTCTGTAAAATTTTTAGTTTGAGTAATGAAAGCGTTTGATGGACAGACAGACGAGCAAACAGGCGGACGGACATAGCCTTTATAAAACCTACCACGTTTTACTTTATTAACATAGTGTAGAATCTAAAATTAAAAACACTGACAAATGTTATGCCAACTGAAGCGAGCTTTTATACAGATGTTTTTTTTTATTAGAACTGTGTTGTAAATAAAAAAGTTAATTGCTTTGTTTTTTATTAGAATTAAATCACCATTGCCATACGCAACAATCGCTCAAGAAACTTTAATTCTTTTAGACAATAAATTAAAATAAATTTATTTTTGCGACATCGATCCGTTTGAAATGACGTCAAATATATTTCACTACGAGATTCTTTGTATGTTGATATGAAATGTTTTCATTCTATTTAAAAGCGAGGAATATTACATATTTATTCTTTGAAATATAAATTATTTTTTGCAAACGATAAGTAATAAATATTGAATTTTCGAAATAAAATAAATGAAACTAGCCAAATTTAGCATGTAAATGTTTAATATAGAATTAATGCTGTGTTTGGCGTCTTTTTACATGTTAAACATAACTGTTGTGTGGAAGCGGGTTAAGTGACAGAGTCTGTTACAAACCTACTTGTTAATTTAACTAAGTAATCTATGTACAAATGACAAAGAAAAGTGTGATACACCACAATTTAGCTAAGAAGTCTTCATTCTGAATAATTTCGAAAATTTATAATGAAAGTTCTATTAAATATTAGAAGAAATTATTTATCGCTATAGTATCTGATTTATTGTTTATTCATGTAAATTTACAAACGAAAGATTTATACCACGGTTTTTATGACTTCCTTTAAAATTAAACAACAATATAAAGTTGATCTTTTTATTCAAAATACAGAAATAATGATAGAATAATCTAAAAATTATTCAAAAAATATCTTTAAAAACTTTCTAAATAAAAGGAACACCAGGATCGAATATATAAACTCCATGATTAATTTATTAATTCAAAGGCAGAAAGTGTAGCCTGTTCATTATTTTTACACGATACTTACGAACTTCAGAAATTGAAGATCTTTTCAGAGTAAGAAAATATGGATTTCTTTAAAAATTTAAATAATTACATCTCAAACCAGTCTTTTCGATCATTAAGTTGCCCAAGCTACGTCGTTATGTAATCCAGTTAACTTTACTTTCCCCTTTTTTTCAATTTTATTTGCGAGTTTTATAATTTAAAAAAAAAAGTTTTTTTTTCAATTTATGGGTTGTTTTACTCATACAAACACCGGTACATAAAAAAAATTATGTCTAGGAATGCATTATTTAAAAAGGGCATTGGTGCAATATGTTTTAACATAGAACTTGGGCCTTTTTTTCTATAAAGATATACTTAAATGAATGCAAATTGAAGGTGAACCGAGAAAAATTGCATTAGCATTTAGTTTGAGGGGTATAAAATTCAGTTTTTTTTTTATCTCTTTGTGCCGATATTGTGTTATAAGTAATGATTTTTGTTGTGCGATATATTCTAAGAAGTTCACCTAAGGGTTTAGCATGTTTTTTTCTTTGCATTGTTTAAAGAAATATTAATAATTTGTCGATTTTTTTCTTTGGGTGTATTTTGCCGAAAAACTGAATTTTTTAAGGTAAAAAAATAATCGGGGGAGCAATAACGCATTATGTAGGAGCCTTCATAGAAGCCGTGCATTCTAAGTCATATTTTCGAAACAAGCTTTGTTATATTTCTTCGACAAAAATGGTTCGATTTTGTCGTGTATTATAAATTGCAGTAAAAAAGGCAAATACGGTTAAGGAACATTGTTTCCTTTTTATTTGGATTTAATAAATCAAAAGGCCTGCAGAAAATAACATCCGGTTATTTAATTATTAATTGATAAAGTTTTAAAATAGTGTCGCCACCTGCTGGGCATTTGGGAGAATTTAAAATTTCAAAAATATATAATTAAATAACTAGATAACATTTTCGTTGCAAATTTGTTTCATTTCGATGTTCTGTTGATTCCCATACCTGGGGGGAAAGGGCTCTAACATGCCAAAGCAATACTTCTGGCGGAAGTTGTGATTCCAAAATTAATGCATTAGCTCTACGGGACTCACAATCCCTCTTAAACCACCCACGCTTTTTGTGCTAAAGAGCCAAACTCCAGCATATAAAAAGCATTATTAAGCTACACTTTTCCCGGGTTTTTCCTTAATAACATCTCACGAAACACTAATAAGAGTCCTTTTCATTCAACAAAACACCCACGGTATATTTAAATTTGAAAAGAAAGCCCCCTTTTTTAGAACACAATAAAAAAACATTCATGGAACTCGATTGGCTGGATTTTAAAACTTTCCATAATCTCGGGATGTCAAAGAATATACCATAATGTTGGTTTAAAACTGTTTTAATTTAAATGATTAAAATCGTCGATAAAATTTTTTAAGACAAAAAATCTGGTCTTAAATTTTCGCTTTGTGAACATTAACAAGTTTAACTATTCTGAAATCTCGGATATTCTCCTTATTGTTCAAGCAGTTTTGATAACACTCTCTTCTTCAAAATACTTACGGGGATACGGTACCAAAAAATTGGTCAAAATATCGATTTTTCAGTTTTTACTTATTATTTACAATATCTTTCTGAAAATTTACCGAAAGTTTTATAATGATATCTTCTGTAGAAAAAAAGTTATTAAATATTTTCTGGAGTCATTCCTATAAGTTTGAATGCGTATTTCGTAGCTGCTTTCAACCTTTTTCTCTGTTTCGCGTTTTCAATTCTTGTGTTTAATAAATCCCTAAAGTTTTTTTTTTTTTTGTTAATTAAGTTGGAATTTTGAAATTTTTAACCTGTGTTCGTATATATATATGGTGCACAAAATTGTGCATGGAATAAGGTCTATGTATAGTTTTTTTTTAAATGTTGAATTTAATAACTTGTATTTTTTGTGATTTTCAGTATAAATGCATGTTACTTTTTAACTGTAGCTCACATTTTAAAATCAATGCACAGTTCTTAAACAAATAGTACTAACAACAAACTATAAAAGTTTGGTGGAGTTATTCTCAAAATTGAAAGAGGAGTAGCGTTTCAAAAAGTTCAAAATATTGATTTTTTTTTTAAATAAATGAAAAACTTCTTGTAAATATTTGTTTTTGTTGCTAGAAAATGTTTATTTAGAATGAACATTATATAAAACCACTATAATTTACAAGTTTATGTTATTATTTCTAGAAATAATGTTTTGGGTACCGTATCCCCTTAACTTTATTTTAAAAAAATTAAATTTGTAAAAATCTATAAATTTTAGTTCAAGGAACAATTAATTTTATTTAACCCTTTTATTTATAGTTTTTTAGTATATTTTAAATTTTTAAAGTGTTTTTACACTATTTTGAAAACGAAAATTTTAAGTACTGCAAACTATATTCCTTTAAGCTAAAAACACAAACGGCAACAAAAAAATTACGCCTATAGTTTAGAGTATAGAAAAAAGTTTGTTGGGGAGGAATTACGTCGTACTAGAACTGTTGTACTATAGTGGATCTCGAAGAATTATAGTTACATCATCAGTGCTATAGAGAATAAGTTCAAAAAAAGACTAATAAATTCATTGTAAAGATACATTATTTGTGATTACCAAAGATGATGATGATGATGTCGTGTCCATGGATGAAGATTATATGGGACCAAAGGTCTCATAGACTGCTTCAGCGATCTGCAGACAGTGGTCCTCATAAAGGTCTTCGTAGGGCGAGTTGGTAATTTGCTGCAATTTTGCCAGGATGGCTGGACAAGAGAAAAGATGTTTTGGATACAGTTCCGAGTCGGGGCAGTTTCTGCCAGCTGGAGCATTTCCTAGTTCCATCTTTTTGGATTTCCATCCCTTTGAAGTGGCCCGTCCTTAATCTAGAGTTAGGGTGGTCGCAGTTACCCTATTGGTGTTTAACTCACAAATTGGAGAAAAGTCCGACGAATAATAGCCGTGATCCGACGTAATCCGATGCAAATACATGTAGCTCTAGAGCAGCGATAATTCAACTCGCCTCCCGCTCAGGTGTTGACCGTTATCCATAATTTCGAAGCCATTTTTCAATACGATATACATGGTGGTTATAAAATAACGCTCGCTATTCGGAGTGGTCTGTAGTTTGAATGAATAATCCGAATGCAACAAGCATTGAGACACTTACTGATCAAGAAGTGGGAAAGAGAATGGAATCATAAAAAAGAAACTCGTCTCTTGACCAGGGTTCTAAATTACGTTACGCAGTTGATTCGGTGTTTAATTTTAACACTTCCGCTGTTACATTTTGCTCTGGCCACTGAGTTGATGTCATTAAGAGTGGTTTGGGGGAGAACGTCATTGTTGAGTTTTCTTGCTTCTTTCGCCAGAATATCAGCAGACTCGTACCAAACATCCGAGCAGCTTAAATTGAAAAAACAACAAAATATAACAACTATTTAAAAAAATAACCAGTTACTATATATTTCTTATCTCCGTAAGAAAACATGCGGGCGTCTTAGAAAAATACCCCCCTCCCCCCTCCTGACACCAAAACTACTTCCTTCTTCTAAGAAAATATTCGAACACCTATAGAATTGGCTCTTTTGTAGGTATAAAGAAATATCTTCACCGGGTACTTAGGCAAAATAGGTAAAAGAGCAAGCGATTTCGGGGTAATTTGGAGGTTAAAGGGCAAAGAGCTTTAAGCTTTTTATATGAATTAAACATGGTTTGAGATCTCAGACAATGTCCAAAAGGTAAGTTTAATTTTGACCGTGTGTCTAATGTTTTCATCAAAAACGAGGTAATAAGCAATAAAAATGCAGGTTTTTGTTTTTATTTGAATATTTTTCGACACTCACTTGCAAATTGTGTTGTAAACCAAAGAGAATTTACTACGATCATATGAGAAATAGTATCCTATTATTTAACGCATTTTAAAGGTGATAAATTCCGTAAGAATTTGAATTTCCACTTACCACAGGTTACTTACAGTTACTTACGTTTTATAGTTTTACTTAAACGGGTTCTGCAAGGTAAAATTTTTAATTTTACATAAACTAAACCAGATATTTAGAGATAAATACTTTTATTTTCTTTTAACAGTTTATTACGTAAAAAAAATTAAGTAACCGCTTAAAGAGTAATAGACTGCAACTGAACAAGCATTTTAACAATTTGTGGAAACTGTGCAGAAACAGCTCAGTTGGGAGAGCGGTGGACTGAAGATTTAAAGGTCCGTGATTCGAGCCCGGGATCGGAAATTTATTATTCATTGGGTAGTACTATTTTCAGTATCCCCGACTGTCACTGGGGTGACCGGGGATTGGATTTCCTGCCAGGGGAGGAAAACTTTCGTTTTTCTTCACAATTTGTCACTTAAAACATTTTTTGCGTTAAAATTACAAATTATTCGTATAAAATAAAAATAAAAAAAAATATCCCTGTAAATTATACAGTATTTTTCTGGCACGCCAGCTGATAGGTTTTTTTTTCTGAAAAAACCAAGATTTTTTTTTTGCTATTAAGACTAAAGGACTTTACGTGCAGGCCTAGATATCATAGTTAAAGTATTAGATTGGCAGATCACGTGACCCCTAATGCTAACGACGGGACGCGGATGGAGACCAGAATAAGAGGGCAAATGGGCCAGTGTTGCCACCACGTTAAGGAGAAAAATACTACGAAAAAATACACTCTTAAAACAAACGAGCGGTTTTAACTCAGTCTGAGTTAATTTCCACTCCTTTCCGGTGCCGAAAATGCACTTCTCCTATGGGAGTGAATTTCACTCTTTTGTTTTAAGAGTGTACCGTTTAATTCTAAAATTACAAAAAAATACCATAAAAATACTAGCTGCATTTTGGAATCTTTTTAGTGACTTTAAAAAAAAACGTGAAACGCTTTTTTTAGTATTTTTATGGTATTTTTTCGTAGTTGTTTTCTCCTTCATGTGGTGGCAACACTGGCCCATTTGCCCTCTTATTCTGGTCTCCATGCGCGTCCCGTCGTTAGCATTGGAGGTCACGTGATCTGCCAATCTAATACTTTAACTATGATATCTATGCGTGCAGGCTATGTACAACGAGTTAACCTAATCGCTTGACCAAATGTAAAATATTTCGCCTAATATTGTGGATGTTAAGCCTTTTAGTCCCATCATTTTTCTGATCATAATTAAAAAAAAATAATAATAAGGCTGACATCTATTGGGATTAATAAAAAATATTTTCTAATAGAAAAAAGTTTTAAGAATCGAATGATGTGCTTTTTGATATCATAAATGGCTATAAGACGATCAGAAAAAAATTTCTAAAATGATGCCAAATTGTCATTGGGACTGAAAGGGTTAAACACATTTATAATTTGGCACATCAAGCCCAAAAGGATATGCGCACCGCCTCTGATGTTCGTACACTCTTAAAACAAACGAGCCGTTTCAAACTCAGTCTGAGTTTAATTTTCACTCCTTCCGGTGCCGAAAATGCACTTCTCTATAGGAGTGAATTTCACTCTTTTCGGAGTGGGTAAAAGAAAATAAAAGAAAAACAATCTGCGTCCTACACTCTTAAACGAGCGGTTTTAACTCAGTCTGAGTTAATTTCCACTCCTTTCCGGTGCCGAAAATGCACTTCTCCTATAGGAGTGAATTTCACTCTTTTGTTTTAAGAGTGTAGTCTTTGGTGAATTGGTGAACGAGCTTCTTTCACCATCCGATCCAATTTAGTTCCCTCAATGCCAAGAGGACCCGCCACTTATTCACCAAGCCCGTCGAGAAGCTACAACGAAACAGTAATTAAATCACCTAACCAAAACCCTTCCCTGATAATTAAAGGGAAAAAACGTGATTGCGTAAAAAGAACCCAACAATAAATAGCAAAAAAAAAATTAAAACTAATTACTATGGTTGTTCTTCGTAAACATTCTGAACTGGCAAGCAAGTAATTAATCTCTTGACATAAAATTCGATTCGCGCTACTAATCGAACACAAAAAAAAATGTTCTGGTCACGTTTCGGAAATCGCTTTTTGGAAGTGTTCGGAACTGTGGGAGGCTGGAATGAAAACAGTTGTTTGGCGAAAAATTCAAGCGAGGTCGCCAAATCTAGGGGATAGGAGCAAACAAACTAACCGCACTCTTAGACTGGGGTGCGCAGTCGGAAAGATGCTTGGCTTGCTAGCGAGAAGTCCCAGGTTCGTGTCCGTGCATTGCCAAACTAACTACCAACCTACAGTCCCTGGACAAATTATTAGACGCACTGTATTTTTTTAGTAATTTTATGTTTCTTAAGAGTTTTTATGCAATAATGGTATATTTAAACTACAATATTATTGCTTTTTATCTAAAATAATTGTTGTAGACTACATATTTGTATTTATTTTAAGATAATTATGATTAATTATGATTAAGGGATTAATTCATGTTAATTATATATTATAAGAATATTTATGTGTGGAATCATCATCCTCAAATGCAGGAGACAGTACAGTCTTGCATTGATAGCATGCCGCACATAATTAAAGCTTTGAGAGCGGCTAAAGGTGGCTCCACTAAATATTGACTTTTACTAACATTCATTTCACTTTTCTTTAAAACTTAATAAACTTTAAATGAATGCTGTTTTATTTATGTCCAATAAATCGGTAATTGATTGGATAATATAAAAAACAAATCACTTTAAAATAATAAAACGGTACAATATCACCCGGTAATTAATATTTTACATGAAATCTTGCAGTGCGTCTAATAATTTAGTTAGGTTAGGTTTTGAATTATCGTCACACTAGAGCTACACGAGGGCTATTGGCGACGGGCGTCGTATTTTAGAACCACAGTCAAGTGACGAGCCGACACCTGAATAGGCACCCAACGCAACCGTTAAGGGCGACATCTCACGCAGCGTTAGGACTTTGAAGGATATTTAACGTGCACTCCCTTACACGGGGTATTATTCGTCGGACATTTTGGCTGCACGGGCCGTTTATAGGTCGGCAGTTATTTTGGCGATGCCCGGACCCGAACCTGGGACCTTTCGCATGCTAGGCGAGTGCCTATCCGACTGGGCTCCCCAGCCCCCCCTCTAATAATTTGAACTGTATAAACGGTGAATGCAGCTAAACGGCGAAAGAACACACTAGCACACAGTTAAAGGTTACCATTGAAAACATTTCGTTTGGGGGACGTTTGTACATTTTCAACGACTTTATCGCCCCCGAAATGGAAAAGCTTTAGTTTATGAACTCTAGCTTGAAGTATGAGCCGCGCGCCCACGGATGATAATTTGCAGGTTCTGGTCTTCATCTTTGGCTTCCTGATCGTACTGGGTAATAAATATTTAAATAAATTAAAAATCCACATCAATAAATGACTTCGTATACATGATATGCGTGCACGTTGTATTTGCCCTATAGTCCAAAATCTCAAACCGCGTACACTCTTAAAAAAAAAGAGGGAAATCAACTCCTATAGGAGAAGTGCATTTTCGGCACGGAAAGGAGTGGAAATAACTCAGACTGAGTTAAAACCGCTCGTTTTAAGAGTGCAGGACGTAGATTGTTTTCTTTTATTTCTTTTACCCACTCCGAAAAAGAGTGAAATCCACTCCTATAGGAGAAGTGCATTTTCGGCACCGGAAAGGAGTGAAAATTAACTCAGACTGAGTTAAAACCGCTCGTTTTAAGAGTATAGGACGCAGATTGTTTCTTTTATTTCTTTTACCCACTCCGAAAAAGAGTGAAATTCACTCCTATAAGAGAAGTGCATTTCGGCACCGGAAAGGAGTGAAAATTAACTCAGACTGAGTTAAAACCGCTCGTTTTAAGAGTGTAGGACGCAGATTGTTTCTTTATTTCTTTTACCCACTCCGAAAAGAGTGAAATTCACTCCTATAAGAGAAGTGCATTTTCGGCACCGGAAGGAGTGGAAATTAACTCAGACTGAGTTTAAAACCGCTCGTTTTAAGAGTGTAGGACGCAGATTGTTTTCTTTTATTTCTTTTACCCACTCCGAAAAAGAGTGAAATTCACTCCTATAAGAGAAGTGCATTTAATTTCCACTCCTTTCCGGTGCCGAAAATGCACTTCTGTTATAGGAGTGAATTTCACTCTTTTGTTTTAAGAGTGTATACATGATATGCGTGCACGTTGTATTTGCCCTATAGTCCAAAATCTCGAAACGCGTATACGATGCCACCAACGTTGCGTCGGATGTCAGCTCAGCGTCGGCAACGTCATTTGACCACGGCTCAAACTTAGTCATTTTAGCTTCATATGGCTATGTCCTCACTACGACATCAAATGTCACAAAGGCAACAAATACAACGGAACTTGGCGACCGCCAAGGGCGCCAAGCGATGCAATAGATTGGGGGCTGACTCTGCCAAGTCGCCAAGTTTTGTTGCATTTGTTGCCTTTGTAGCGTAGTCAGGACATAGCCTAATGCGATGTTAGCGCGTAAAAATTATTCGCCAAACGCTTGTTTTAACCAGTTATGGCTATGGCTTCACTTATTGATCACAGTTCAAAATGTACATATGAAGTTACTTCAACCAACTTAAACCAAACCAGCTTGGCGCATATCCCTGCTTAGTTACGCGCAAAAAACAGTGCCAAATCATTCGCCAAACGCTTGTTTTGACCAATTAGCTGGCTTCACTTGGCGAACCGGCTTTGGCATTGGTTTCAAACCCACGTGACTCTGTCCTCCAATACCATCGGACCTTCCGAGAACTGTCATTGTTCTAGGCATGCGCACGATTTCCCTCACTGTTGCCACTTTCCCATTTATTAATTTCTCGTGGTTGATTTAATTACAACCCAGGGCGATTACTCCTTCGATATTTGGCACTGCGCATTCTATTATTTTTTTGTTCGAATTCTTTTGTTATCGTTTGGTGTTTTTTTTTTCTTCGTTTAGAATAACTCCGTGACGGTTTTTAATAACTCAGTAATTAGCTAGAGTGACTCTGTTCTTTGATTATACCGTAGCTAAATGAGAGTCAGAAGAGTTTTTCTAGATAATGTTGAACTAGCGTGTTTATAATATATTTTTTTTTTGAGATTATTTCGATTTTTATAAGTATAGTTGTAAAAAATTAAAGATTTGGTTTGTGGAATTTTTGTGGTACTTTTTTAAGGCGAATGTTTACAAAAAAAAGCGAGAAGAACAATTAAAAATAATGTTCTGTTTAATTGGAAAGAATTAACGAAAAACATTATGTGTAGTAGTTTTGAATTCCATATTACCATTTTTTTTTACAAAATATTTAATTAAATGTTTTTAGTTTTAATGAAAATCTTCATAGGTCCTGGAAAAAATTAATTAGCATAAAAATTAAATTGTGTAAAACATAAATATTTATACGCAATTTTTTTTTACTCTCTTACTTTACACTAGTAAAAAAAATTGAAAAAAAAAACCAATTTCTTAATAAAAACATCGAAAATCCCCAGGGGAAAAAAACCGAGAAAGTATTTAAACAATTTTAAGAAAATGTCCAACCTAAAAATAAATGTGTAATAGTGTAAAGTGGACAGACAGACGGACACAAAGTTTAAAAGATAGTCCTCAACGGACAGACATACGGACATCTTCAGCATGTCAATTTGTACTATTCCATTTTTAAAAAATTCTTTCGAATTAAAAAAAAGTGGGCTACTTAAAAAACGAATGGTTACGTAACGCTATACGACTTTCTATTTTATACCATTCAATAGATCAATACACATTCTAAGGTAATTATATGCACTATAAGGTGATTAAAAAGTTTAATTTTGGCGTCCGACGGGTACTTGGAACTCGAGTACTAAATTTGAAGTCCTTAGCTAGTTTACTGAGCAATATACACAGAAAAAAATGTTTTGTTGGGAGAACCAAATTTTTTTTGTTGACGTGTTTTGTTGACTAATTTTGTTGACTTAACAATATTTTACTTGTCCCAACAAAGCGAGTATTTTCACCACAACAAAACCCGTTTGGTTGAGGTAAGCTCGGCCTGCTATTGGCTGTTTCTAACTGTGACGTCATGGCGCCTGTCATCAACGGCAAATCGAAGAAAATTAAGGGCGCCATTCGGCCATTATTCTCGCAGAAGGATTTGATTGCTATTTTCAAAAGTAACTTGCTGCCGTAGTGAGCCTAGTGGTCAGCGTCTCGGTCTCGAGATCGGAAGGTCCCGCGATCGAGTCCCGGTACCACTGAAGACCTACGGAGTACGTGCTCGTTAAATCTGTTGGGTCCGAAAGTCCTGTGGTCGGTCATTGTGCATTTTCGGTTTGGCACATTTTTGGTTGAATCAACAAAACCATTTGGTTGAATCAACAAAATAATTTTAACAAAATAATTTGGTACTGACAACAAAATTTTTGTTGGCGCTATATTGACCAAAAAATTTTGTTGAAACAACAGAATTTTTGTTCTTTCAACAAAATATTTTTTTTCTGTGTATACTCGAATCGAAGACGTTTTCCCTGAAGGTTTTATTCGCGAAATGGCGTACCCCCTATCTAACGAGGGATAGTGGTTGCAGCCCTAATGATCGTCCTGCTAATTAGAAGGTATAAGAAAGGGTCTTTTCTCTTTTCAACCACGTCCTTGCGGTTACCGCTAAGGAGGTGGTTGAAAGAAGAATGGGATTTTATGTAGGGTGGAAGCTTAGGAGTTGAAATTAAGATGACAATTTGATAGTATAACTGAAGTTAAATTGCAGAATTTAAAATACTTTGTATGTATTTTGGAAACTTAAAGGTGTATCTTCTTGGTGCACCGGAATCCTGGAACTTTCTAGCTGCTACCACTATTTTGAACTTGAATTCACCATTTTTTGTGGTAAAACCGTAACTTTTATACGCCGCAAAAATGTTGAATCAACGCTCCAAGAAGCTAGGAAGTTTCAGAATTCGGGTACAAACCTACACCAAACTTTTTAACAGTGTAATTCCAGAAGGACCAAGAAAGAAAACAATACACCTCAAACTGTTGCCACTCACGACGTGAAACATGCCCATTGACAGTAGAATCAACATTAAAGAACTACGATTTTTTTTTTTGGAAAATTGAATTTTTATTTCACGCATTCATTTTAACACGAATTCACGCATCGAGAGTCTATAATTTTCATTGTAAAGTCAACACTTATTATTTTTTAAAAACATTTTTTGAACTTTTCATAATTTGAACGCATCCTTACTTATAAACAAGTCCAAACTTAAGTTATCAACTTGTTGTTGTACGACAAAAAATCGTCATTAAATCAACATTAAAAAATCTACGATTTTTTCTTAAATTCGAATCTTTTTATACACTAATTCACTCGTCGAGAGTCTATAATTTTCATTGTAAAGTCAACACTTATTATTTTTTAAAAACATCTTTTGAACTTTTCATAATTTGAACGCATCCTTACTTATAAACAAGTCCAAACTTAAGTTATCAACTTGTTGTTGTACGACAAAAAATCGTCATTAAATCAACATTAAAAAATCTACGATTTTTTTCTTAAATTCGAATCTTTTTATACACTAATTCACTCGTCGAGAGTCTATAATTTTCATTGTAAAGTCAACACTTATTATTTTTTAAAAACATCTTTTGAACTTTTCATAATTTGAACGCATCCTTACTTATAAACAAGTCCAAACTTAAGTTATCAACTGTTGCTGTACGACAAAAAATCGTCATTAAATCAACATTAAAAAATCTACGATTTTTTTCTTAAATTCGAATCTTTTTATACACTAATTCACTCGTCGAGAGTCTATAATTTTCATTGTAAAGTCAACACTTATTATTTTTTAAAAACATTTTTTGAACTTTTCATAATTTGAACGCATCCTTACTTATAAACAAGTCCAAACTTAAGTTATCAACTTGTTGTTGTACGACAAAAAATCGTCATTAAATCAACATTAAAAAATCTACGATTTTTTTCTTAAATTCGAATCTTTTTATACACTAATTCACTCGTCGAGAGTCTATAATTTTCATTGTAAAGTCAACACTTATTATTTTTTAAAAACATCTTTTGAACTTTTCATAATTTGAACGCATCCTTACTTATAAACAAGTCCAAACTTAAGTTATCAACTGTTGTTGTACGACAAAAAATCGTCATTAAATCAACATAAAAAATCCACGATTTTTTTTAATTCGAATCTTTTTATACACTAATTCACTCGTCAAGAGTCTATAATTTTCATTGTAAAGTCAACACTTATTTTTTTTTTCAAAAAAACTTTTCATAATTCGAACGCACCCTCGCCTATAAACAATTCCAAAATTAAGTTTTTGTTTTAAAAAAAAATCTAATTTATTTTTTAGTTCTAATATTTTTTTTCTCGCACAATATCTCACTCGTCGAGAGTCTATAATTTCCATTGTAAAGTCAACACATTTTCTTCCTTTTTTCAAAAAACAAACTTTCGAACTTTTCATAATCCGAACGCACCCTCCATTCATCATCACATCATCATCCATCAGGGATCGGACAGATTGTCGTTTGGGCGATGGAGACGTCACGCGTCGTTTGCTAAAATCGTCTGCCTTGTCGTCGAGAAGGTGTGTGACACGAACACCCCCCCCCCCCCCCCCCCCCCCCCGACTTGGCAGTGTTCCAATTAGAAGAGATTTCGAACACCTTTTTTGAGACAGTAAAAATTAAAGGAAATTAGTACTATGATAATATAATAACTTTTGTTGTTGTTATCGTCTGCTTGTGAATTTCGCTTTAGAATATCGAAATAGAATAGCAGTCGAGTATAATGGCGTTAAAACTTTAAATTGACACCTACTTTTAGCTTCCTCATTACGTTTATAACGTAAAAAATGGAAGGTATTATAATCGTTCAGTACGTCCGTCTGTCTGTCTGCAAGTCGTTCGTCGTTAATTATTAATTTGCGAAAGAAGGTTAATGAAAATAGTTAATTTTGGCTTTTAAAAGTTTGAATTAGAAATAAATTATTAGCTAAAGGCCTTGTTCGGCAAATATCTTTCTGAGGTGTATAAATAGTGCGTTTTTTTTGTTGATTGTGTGGAAGCGGTTTAAGTGACAGATTCTGTAACAAACCTACTTGTTTACTTTCAATTTCCAATGAAATGTAAGATAATGGAAGTATTGAGATGTAGTCAATAATTGGAAAATCGCGTTTTCGATGCTTAAAAATAAAACGGTTTTCGAACAATAAGTCCGCCCGTCTGTCTCTATCTGAAACCATTCTACAGCTCAAACTAAAAGAACAACGGACTTCAAATTTAGTACATGAGTTCTTAGGGAGCCTGTCGGACGCCATAATCACTTAATCAGGTTTTCGAGATAAACCACGGCCAACTTCAATAACAAGGCCAGAGAAGCACTCCCAAACATGAGCGATAGACGGAAATTTTGACGGCACTGTTCCCAGTGCCGAAGATCGAGAAACCAGTTCGGACGCATTCGGAACCCTAAAATTGGGGTCAGCCATGAACGAGTGGTTCCGAACAGGTTTCGAGACAGGTTGTATTCATCTTCGGAACAACGTCACTCGGAACTATGACGTCAAAATTTCCGACCACGAGCTTGTTTGGGAAAGCTTCTTCGGCCTTAGTAGTTGAGTAGGCCGTGGATAAACGCGCTTGCGCATACACTCTTAAAACAAAAGAGTGAAATCCACTCCTATAGGGGAAGTGCATTTTCGGCACCGGACAGGAGCGGAAATTAACTTAGACTGAGTTAAAACCACTCGTTTTAAGAGTGTAGGACGTAGATTGTTTCTTTTTTCTTTTACCACTCCGCAAAAAGGTATTCCATTCCTATAGGAAGTGCATTTCGCACGGAAAGGTGGAAATTAGTCGACTGATTAAAACCCCTCGTTTTAAAGAGTGTAGACGCAGATCTTCTTTATTCTTTACCACTCCGAAAAGAGGAAATTCATCCTATAGGAGAAGTGCATTTTCGGCACGGAAAGGAGTGGAAATTAAGTCAGACTGAGTTAAAACCGCTCGTTTGTTTTAAGAGTGTAGGGTAACTGAATACCACTTTTTTGGGTTTAAAGGTATTGCTGAAAAACCAACAGAGATACAAGCTTCAAATTTTATAGACGAGATCCCGGTACTTATCGGACGTCATGACAAGGTTTACGAGAAAGGTATCTGCCATGGAACTTTTTATATTCTGCAGTAATTGAAGTGACCTTATGACCTAATAGGTCATATAATTTCCTGTAAATGTGAATTGATTTATTGACTGTTGGAAGTCTTGTAGTTTTACACACCTCTAGTTTTATTATTGTCTACTAGCATTTGAGCAATGTCGTTAGGCTGTGTCCTGACTACGACATCAAAAGCAACAAATGCAACAAAACTTGGCAGAGTCAGCCACATGCTATTGCTGTGGTTCCCAACCTTTTCTGAACCATCGCCTCGTATTTTAGGTTGATTAACATCCATCGCCCCCTTTTAATTTTAATGTTATGTCTAATCATAAATTCAGTTAAAGTGTAACTATAAAACAGTTTTATAACACTTACTACCGTTTATAAAAACAACCAAAGAAGCTTTATCTGGTCACTTTTAAATAAAATAGAAAAACATGACACATATTTTTAAAGAACAAAAGTGAAATAATTAACTAAGATATTTATACTGATTTCTAGAAAATTTAAGAGAGTTTAATGTAAAAATTGGCTGGTTTGGTTATGGTTGGAGAATGGTTTTACTGTACAAAGGTACAACATAATTTAAATTTCCCCCCTTTGAATACTCATCGCCCCCTGATCGCCCCTAAAGTTTTTTTTGCCCCCTTGATAACACAAATCGCCCACTTGGGGGCGATCGCCCCCAGGTTGGGAACCGCTGTGCTATTGCATCGCTTGGCGCCTTTGGCGGTCACCAAGTGTTGTTGCATTTGTGGCATTTGATGTCGTAGTCAGGAGACATGCTTAAAACATCAAATTGTAATCTATTTTTTTTTCCTATATATTAAATAGAATTGTACCAGTTGTTTAAGTTTTTAAAACAAATCCCAGGGAACTTACAAAAAACTATACTAGATATTGAATAAAACTTAGCTTGGTTCTTTTAGAAAAAAACTAAATATGACTCAAATATTAAAAAAAAAATGACAAAAACTTAAGAAGAATACTTTATTTTTCTTTTCAATTTAAAATAAATTCCTTTGGTATTGTCGTTTTTTCACTTCAGCTAGTTCTTGATTTTGTTTATTATTAACTTTAATAAAAAAAAACTTTCTCTTTTAAACAACTATTTGAAGATCATGGCTCGACGATAGTTAGTGTTTAAAAAAAAATAGTTTTTGTCCAGTAAATAAATTTTTTGTTTAAATTTTGTTCATTTTAAGTATTTTAATTGCCTGATGTACAGTAAACATTTTTTCCAAGTCTCTGAGCTGATACTTTTTTTTTTTTATTTTACTTTGTATGTGAATATATATTTTAAAGAAGAACATATTTTTTATTGTACAAAGTGAATAAATTCCTAGATTTTTTTCCGTTTTGTTAACATTAAATTTTGAAATATTTTTTGGAAATATATTTCGACTTGCAAGATGTCAAATCTATAATAATAAAATGAGTTTTGTGTGAATCTCTTATAGACTAAAAACTAGACATTTTATGCTCGTACTGCACAATGTTAGTTCTACTTAGTTACAGATTTTGAACTTTCAGAGCTCAAATGTTCTATTTTAGAGAAAATTCGAATATTCTGAAAAAAAATACAAAACTTCGCTCAAATCCGATAATTTTTTCCCCTTTCTGATGCCATTCGCGAGAAATTAAAAAAACTTTTAGGAAAATAATTAAAATAAGTGGCACGCCCCCTGCTCGCTATCGCTTCGCCAACCCAATTTTTTTTGCCAAATCTGGTAACCCCGAAATATCAATTTTATGGCAACCCTTGGCGACAAATTTTAGACGCAATCGCCAACTATCGCATTTTGGGCGAAGTTGTGAAAAGTATGACAACGCTTCGCCGCTACTTGTAAAATTTCAATCCTTTGCAATCTACTAATTTCGTAGTGTTTTTAGTAAAAAAAAAGTATTTTCTATTTTACTGCCATATCGAACAACGTTTTGCACATAATATTTATGGTTATTTTTCATTTTTGGACTTTTTACAGCTATTCCTGAAATTGCCAATTCTTCGTAATCCACTAATTTCGTAGTGCTTTAAAAAAATGTATTCAATGTTTTTCTGCTGTATCGAGCTATGTTTTGGGCATAATATTTAAAGTTATTTTTTCCTTTTTCGCCTTTTTAAAACCATTCCTGAAAGTATACTTTTTTGTTGTTTTCAGTCGGCCATTTTGAAAATGGGTAATATTTTTGGTCACTTCAGTCGACCGTTTTGAAGGAAAGTCGCCAAATCCAGACAGGGTCCTTTAGATTAATCAATTATAATTTAAATTTTTATACATTAAACGCCCCTAATATTATGCATGTTTAAAGTAAAACTTACTGATTATATCCTAAAGTTGTTGTTCTTTTGGCCTTATTGCAGTCATTCCCGAAATTGTCAATCCTTGTGTTATTTCGTGGTGCTTTTCTCAAAAAAATATACATTCAATGTTTTTCTGCCGTATCGAACTATGGTTTTGTGCATAATATTTATAGTTATTTTTCCCTTTTTCAAGCCATTCCTGAAGAAACACTTTTTTGTTGTTTTCCGTCGACCATTTTGAAATTAGTAGTATTTTGGTTCATTTCGATTGTTGCCATTCCAGAGTTAGAAATATAAGGAAATTTGGGTGCCGTATAAGAGTATTATATATATAGATTAAAAATGTTTATTTTATTCTGCTGCATATTAGGGTTTAACGTTTCCATTACTTCGCCAAATACGTTGCCGAACTCGCCAAATGCTTACCTAAACGCGCCAAATGAGTTTTTTTTTTTAAATTTATAATGTTGGTTGTTCGAAGGTCGTCGTGCTAGAGCTGTATAATAAGTGTGTTTGTAGCTATATCTCTTTTCTCGCCAAATTCTTACCAAAAAGGCGCCAAATGAGCTAAAAGGTTTTATATGTTTATGAGGGAAATTACGATAACTGTCATATATGAAAGACTTTGAAATTATTTATGATTTTACTTTCGCTTTTAATTTACATATACTAACATCACAACTAATGTTTCTAAAATAATTCGAACACTCGAACAAACTACTGTAAATTTTTGTGACAGTGCAGTTCTTAATATTAGTCTTTTCAATACCCTTGTTCATCCTATTTTAGAATACAACTGTCTTATTTGGAACCCTTCAAATTTGTATATTGGCAATCGAAAAATTCCAGAAGAAATTTATCAAATATTCATCTTTTAAATCAAACAAGTCTCTGGACTATATTACGTCACCACTTTTTTTTTTAACTTTGGAAGACAAATAAATTTATTTCTTTTCCAATTTAGTTCTTTTCCAATGTTTAAAATAATAACTTGGATTGTCTGTATATTTTTCCAAGAACTCTATTTTTGCGTTTCTTGTTATTCTACTCGTAATAAAATTATATTTAAAGAACCTTTTCTAACAAAAAAATGTTTAAAAAGTCCAACTATCAATCAACTTATAGCAACTTAGAAAATAATGACACGTTCCACCTAAACAATGCTATTTTTATTGATAAAATTTTGTAATTACGCAATAGTTATTTATGCAACAAGTGTGAAAAGTAACACTTTTTAAAACTAGTGGATTTTATTTCACGGGCGAGGTACGAGCGAGTGAAATAATGACACGTGTTTTAAAAAGTGTTACTTTTCACACGTGTTTCATACACTATTTTTTATAATTACGTGAAAAAATCAAATCTCATTGGTCCAAAAATAATTCACGCGCTAATTTTTTTTACGTAAAGAAGATCGGCATCGATAAATCTCTGGCACTACAAAAGGCAAACTTATTTTTTAGTTTAAAGTCAAACATTTGAACATGGATACTGATTCAGAAAAATAATAACATTCACGCGCATAATATTTATAAATAAAGCAGATCAATAAATTTCTGGATTTTATGAATATTATGAAATAGAATTTTTACTTGAAATGGTTGGCATCTTATAAAAAGAGTGAAAAAAAAGTAGCTTTTTTCACTGCTTTTGGGTGAAAAAAAGTAATTTTTTTATCACTGTTTCTAAAAAGTATAACTTTTCGCACGCGTCTGATATTAAAATTATAGTGTAAAAATCGGATTTTTTTTCACGCAATTATAAAAAAAAATATATTTGAATTTATTATAATAAATATGATTAAACATTGTAAATAATGTATGCTAAATATGTTTAAATTGTCTGCCATTGTACTTTTTTGTAATCTGTGTATTATTTGTCCTATCATGCAAACAGAATTGCCTTTTCTCTAGACTATAACAGTGTAGGTAAATATATAAATAAAATTTATATAAATAATATATAAATAAATAATTAAATATTAAAATAAAATAACAGCTTTTTCTCTATAAATATATAAATTATATTTTTAGATAGTTGAAAATGCATTCTTAAAAATACGATTAAAAAAATTTCATTTGTTTATCGTTGTTCTTCATTTTCATATAATTTGTTTTAAAAGGGTAAATGTAAAAATAAAAACAACGTTAAATACTTGCTTTCGAACTTGTATATAATTTTTCTAAGTTATATCTTTATTTTATCCACGCTTTTCATTCACAAGCTCGAATCAGCTTAAAGCAGTGGGTCCTGGCTTTATAAGCTCCCTTATAGCAAAACGGGAAAAATTGTTCTTAAATAAAACAAACCCTTCTCTAAAAAAAAAGTTCATGTTGAAAATAAATATCATAAAAAAATCTCTAGCAGCTAAATTGAAAGCAGAAAAAAAGCAAACATTAAAAAACGCGTGTGAAATTTTATTCTTAGAAAAAGGTGTTCTAAAATAAAAGAATAAATAAAGCATACTATACTAAGTTACGGTTTTTTTATGCATGGTTTTAAGAGCTAAACTCGCTTAAGTCTAGTTTTTTTTAAAATCCAGGTCAAAAAGACTGCGAATAAATTTTCGAAAAACCTCACTGTCTGTGCATATATAAAAACTAAACTTTACTAAACCTAACCGATATTTAGTTTGTGTCGTTAAAAAAAGAGGTTTTGTGGCTTTAAGAGGGATTGTCAGTCCCATAGAGCTAATGAATTAGTTTTCTAATCACAACTTCCGCAGAAGTATTGCTTTGCCATGTTAGCCCTTTTTTTCCCAGGTATGAGAATCAACATAACATTGAAATGAAACAAATTTTGAAACGAAAATGTTATCTAGTTATTTAATAATATATTTTTGAAGTTTTATAATGCCAAAAATTACAGCAGATGGCGACACTATTTTAAAACTTTATCAATTAATAATTAAGTAACCGGATGTTATTTTCTTTTCAATTTTGTTTTAAATTAATATTATGATGACTCCTATACCTGGTGAAAATGGAATACTGTGGCAAAGCAATTCTTTTGCCAAAGTTGTGATTACAAAACTAATGCATTATCTCTGGTCGGTGTGAAATATGAAAGGTATTGAATAAATTTTTGAAGATTTTTTTTGTGACTAATTTTTCTTAATCACCAGTAAAACTGTAGTTAAAAAGTTTAACGATAGGTACACTGTTAAAAATTCATGGTTTCACCATGATATTGGTTGGTTTCACCATGATATTGGTTCCCAGTAGCTGCAACGGCTGTGTGGTGAAATGTTTCACCTTTTTTTCGGTGTTTGGTTGAACCATTTTTCTGGATTTGGAAACAAAAACCTGAGAAATGGTTCAACCGAATACCAAAAATATGGTTTAACGTTTCACCGCACAGCCGTTGCAGCTACTAGGAACCATATTTTTGGTGAAACAGAGTGCTTAATTTTTAACTGTGTAGTGCTTCAATAATCACCATTGAGCAATGCAGACTTGTAATATAAAGCAAATATTAAAAAAAATAACATTAAATTCACTTTATTTAAAAAGTTATTACACAATTGAGTTGATCAGGTGACGTAGGTTTCCAGTTTTCCTTCTCGCATTTCCGCGGTTTTATTGGTTGTTTCGGTTTCACTCTCTATTTGCGGATGTACGCAAGTAAAAATCGTGGATATTTAAGTTAGTTTAGTTTGAATAATTGTCGCACTAGAGCTACGAGGGCTATTGGCGACGGGCGTCGAATTTTAGAACCACAGTCAAGTGACGAGCCGACACCTGAGTAGGCACCCAACGCAACCGTTAAGGGCGACATCGTACGCAGCGTCGGGACTTTGGAGGATATTTAACGTGCACTCCCTCTACACGGGGTATTAATCGTCGGACATTTTTGGCTGCACGGGCCGTTTATAGGTCGGTAGTTATTTTGGCGATGCCCGAACCTGGGACCTTTCGCATGCTAGGCGGACGCCTGACCAACTGGGCTCCCCAGCCCCGTGGATATTTAGTATTTAGGATATGTTATATTTAGCAGATATTTTATATTTAGTATTTAGATAAAACTATTCTACAGATAAAAGTACAATAAATTATACAACGTATAAAAACAATAAGAGACAAAAAAAAATAGCTATGAAAACATACTGTCCAAAATTATTTATCAGTTTTATTGTCTTAATATTATATTGCAATAATTTAAACAAAACAAATGCAATTTCAGAAGGACAAAAAATGAAAATAATACCGATAGAACTGTTGCCACTCAAGACGTGAAACATGCCCAATTGATTTTTGTAATCTAACAATAATAAATTCAATATTTCTCACTCTTCCCTTGTAAATTAAATGAATAAAAAGTGTCATTCCGTTCTTTCCTTTGTATAAATTTCCGTACTTTAAGTCAAAATTTAATAAATCATAAAACAAATCTGTCATTTTCTGACTTAGTTTATTTTTGCTCTAAGAATTTTTGCTTCACTTTACAAATTTCTGCGAAGCGTTTCACTCTTATTTTCACTCAATTTACCTTTTCAATAAAAATAAATTTACATCACTTTTATTATTCTTTTTTCCATGTTAATATATTATTACATTTTTGCAGCTTTTTGACGAAGGATAATCTCCAACCAGGGCGTTCTTGTTATTTTTATTCCTTGTTTTTTACTTCCTATGTTTGGCAACAGTAACGACATTTACCGATTTCTGATGAATATAAAAACAAATTCAGTGGAATAAGAATTTTAAAAAAAAAATCGTGAAGTGTCGAAAAATCGTTTGCTTTGCAAAGATGGCGGACGAAATAAGAATAATGGGTTTATTCTCGATATATTTCACTGGGAAAATCTTCCACGTTTCACAAATGTCATTTTCTGCCGAGGATTCTTTTTTTTATAAATTTTAAATTTATTTTCTATCTTTTTCCGGTTCTCTCAACTTCATTTGAAGTATAAACTATTTTCCAGTGACGTTTTTTTTTCTTTCGAATGTGACAGTTTCTGAAAAAAGCGGGAGTTTTTATTTGACGATCCATCATTTCGATTGGACGATTGCGTTCAAATTTTTTTTGAAGTCCGAGTTCAATGGGCATAAGTCACATAACATATATTCGTTTATATGAAGTAAGATAGCACCCCTACCAAATTTACAAAATTAGAAATACTAGTAAATACTTCATGGAAACACATAACCCTTCAACTAAGGCGGCCGTACAACTAAGGATTCGATAATGATATTCCTATCACATATTACGCGGAAACAAAAATTATGCGTAGCGAAAGTGTTAATGTACATCCAATATTTTAGAAAATTTGCAGAAACTTTAATGAAACCATACTATTAAGGCATACTATAGTCCTTTCAATTGCAGCGCAAGCTTCGAAAGCACTTTTTCCCCCTTCCTCCTCATTTGGTTTTCCAAGAAACGGCGTGACCTTTGTAATTTATCCTTTCAATCTAAAATGTTACGAAGTCGCCAGTCATACTATAATTGGGCATCTTTCAGGTCTTGAGTGACAACAGAAATGCTGAATGAAAATAAATTATTTCTCTTACCGCGATTAGTGAGCGAATGCCACGTGGTAACAGAGTACCAATCGGAGCCGATAGACCTCGTGTAGTTCTAGTGCGACTATATTTCCACCAAATCCTAAAAAAAAAAATGTCCGACGAATAATACCCCTTGTAAAGGAGAGTGCACGTTAAATATCCTCCGAAGTCCCAACGCTGCGTACGATGTCGCCCTTAACGGTTGCGTTGGGTGCCTACTCAGGTGTCGGCTCGTCACTTGACTGTGGTTCTAAAATACGACGCCCGTCGCCAATAGCCCTCGTGTAGCTCTAGTGCGACGATAATTCAAACTAAAACTTTAAAAAACTCCACCAAATCCTAACCGATCGAAGGAAATACAGGAATTAAAGCTTGAAGGAAACGCGTCACCTGAAACAAGCCAATTATTCTACGGTTTATTATTATTTTTTTATAATTTTAAAAGCCACCAATATTACTTCGTAAGCCAGCTTTGTAACCTTGACTTAAGTTGGTCTTGTTCAGAGGTTTGTATCGAAAGAAAATATTGAAAAAAAGTCAAAACGACTTTCGATATGAAAAAATGGCAATAATTCTTTATGCAAATGTATACTATTTTTAGACAGGAATATGGTAACGGGAACAATTTGTTCTTTGGCCTCCCGTTCTTAAACAAGAATGCGAAATAGTTACTGTGATATTATATACATTGTTAAATTGAATTGAACAATGTTTTTATAAATCAGAAGAACTAAAATCCTATAAATTATTCTAAGTAAGATATATAAGATTTGAAGATCGCCAATGAAGGGGCCCTTTGGAGAATGTAAGTTTTGCAGACCCTTCAATTCTTGTGTTTCAAAAGTAAATTTCGATTTTTTAAAAAAAACTTTAAAGCCAACTGGTTTGTTTTACGTGGCGTAGATAATTCCTAATTTCATTGGTGGTCTCCGTGATTGGTGGTATGCATAGATATCATAGTTAAAGTATTAGATTGGCAGATCACGTGACCCCAAATGCTAACGACGGGACGCGCAAGGACACCAGAATAAGAGGGCAATGGGGACCAGTGTTGCCACCAGTTTTAGGAGAAAAACACTACGAAAAAAAACCCATTTAATTCTAAAAATACAAAAACGTACCATAAAAATACTAGCAAAGCGTATCGCGTTTTTTTTTCAAAGTCACTAAAAAGATTCCAAAATGCAGCTAAAAATTTTATGGTCTTGTTATGTAATTGTAGAATTAAAGGTATTTTTTCGTAGGTTTTTCTCCTAAAACTGGGGGCAACACTGGCCCCCATTGCCCTCTTATTCTGATCCCCATGCGCGTCCCGTCGTTAGCATTTGGAGGTCACGTGATCTGCAAATCTAATACTTTAACTATGATATCTATGGTGGTATGACACTGCGCTCACTATATTGACTAACCAATCGAGACTATTTTCCTTTGAAAAACCACTGGACAAACCTTGTGGTCCACATCATTTACAACTCTTAAACAAACGACGGTTTTAATGGAAATCCCATCTCGCAATCTTTTGAAATATTTTATTAAAAAATAAAATACAATTGCATCCAATCTTGGCATTTAACCACGAAAATAGTGCCGAAAATGCACTTCTCCTATAGGAGTGAATTTCCTCTTTCGGAGTGGGTACAGAAGATAAAGAAAACAATCTGCGTCCTACACTCTTAAAACGAGCTGTTTTAACCAGTCCTGAGTTAATTCCACTCTTTCCCGGTGCCGAAAATGCAATTCTCCTATAGTGAGTGAATTTACTCTTTTGTTTTAAGAGTGTAACAACCATGAAATGGCGAATAACGTCTATTAATGGAAAATCTCCAATCGTCAGCAATCTATTGAAAATATAAAATAATAAGAAATAATTCAAACATCCAATTTGGTCAATTTAACCAACATAATATCATCAAACCGAAGTTTTCCCAACAGCGTTACATTTGGTTTGCTTGACACACATTTTAATAATGCTTCTTTGCATAGTTGGAATTTAATCGAATTAAAACCTTTTAAAGTTTTACAAATAGCAGGAAGATAAACAAGTTGCACGAATATAAATGTAAAAAAGAACACACCAGATGAAAAAATGCGCATTGAGAATGAAACCGAAACAACCAATGAAATCGCAGAAAGTCAAGAATGCTATCTGGAGAGGGGCTGGGGAGCCCAGTCGGTTAGGCACTCGCCTAGTCGCCTAGCATGCGAAAGGTCCCAGGTTCGGGTCCGAGCACCGCCAAAATAACTAACTACCGACCTATAAACGGCCCGTGCAGCCAAAAATGTCCGACGAATAATACCCCGTGTAGAGGGAGTGCACGTTAAAATACGCTCCAAAGTCCCAACGCTGGGTACGATGTCGCCCTTAACGGTTGTGTTGGGTGCCAACTCAGGTGTCGGCTCGTCACTTGACTGTGGTTCTAAAATACGACGCCCGTCTCTAATAGCCCTCGTGTTGCTCTAGTGCGACGATAATTCAAACTAAACTAAACTAACTGGAGATTTGCGTCATCTGAAACAATCCCATTCCTTGTGTATATATAGATACACTCTATCGCAGGATTCATTAACAACTGCTCTATAAAAAAGCGCAAGAACGTTATCATTCTTAGCCTTCCAGCTCAAGGATGTCATTTTGATGTTCTCGTTTGGAATGTTTATTTTATCGAGTGACATTTTTTTTTACTCTTCTTTTTTTTACCTTGAAAAAGTGAATTATGCGTTCGTTCAAAAAGAATTAAACCTTATTGGAAATTCCACTTTTCTCGCTTAAAATCGAGGCTTCTTTTGATTTTTTTTCTTACTAGGGCGCATGCGCTGTAAAGACGTTCTTTTTATACTCATAATTCGTTTGAAAATTATTTTTTTTCTTCTGAAATTCAAATAAAATTTACTTCTATGTGTCTGCTAACGTTCCTAAAAGTTTTGTTAATTTCAAAACACATACGTTAATTTTATGAGCATAAAATGCAATTTTTCAGCATAACCTTTTTTACAAATTAGCTCATATATCTTGTCTTCGGGGAAATCCAGCAGCAATTTAAAAAATAAAATGTCACCATGTATAGCTCTTGTTTAAAGTCTGCATAATCAACCCCTGGACATATTTAAATTGAAATATTAATTAAAAAGGGATTTTCTCACCGTTTCAAATTCCGAAAGAGCTTCAAGTTTAATTAAAGAACAAATTTTAATTAAAACTTCCGATTGATAAAAAAAACCGAACCTGATTATTAAGGTTATTATTTTTTTTAATAAAAAATCAGAAATACGGCATTACGGTTAATGCCTGAGTATTAAATAATTTAATAGAAAACCATTTATTTTTGGTAGTTATTTCGAACTAATCAATCTTGCACTAATCTGAGGGGCTTACACTAATCTATCAGTTAGGAATTGAGGTATTAATAAAATGTCCGCTGTGGAAAATAAATTATCAACGTGCGAATGATATTTTAATTAAAGTAATCGTGAAACAGACGTGTCGCTTAAGTAAGTAAAATAATTAAATTTGTCTGTGAAAAAAATTGAAGTCTGTGTTTTTTTTTAAATAAGTAAATCAAATTAAGTCTTTATACTAAGCGCGAATGAGACTCAAAAACATAGAATTGTCTTATTAAAACCTTTATTTTATAATTAATTTCTTGTTCTTCGGACTAGAATAATTAACAGAATATCCCATTTAAATTAATATAGATTTACTCACCAAACGATAATATTATATTTTCTTTTGGAATATTCAGTTTTATAATCTCTTAGAATTATTTTATTAAGCTAAAAAAAATTGTTTTCGTTAATAAAGCCGTGAAAACTTTAGAAAATATTCGCGTATTTGCTCTTTTCATTCAAGATTTTGGGATTAATTTTAATGAAAAAATAATTTTCACGATTGAAGTTGTTCTATTTCTTCTTCGTTATTTGAATAGGGTTAAGGATGCAGTTATCAACCTTTAGCAGACGATAGTTGGGATTAATTAATTTTTCTCGGTTAAATACGTAATTGGATGATAGATCGTGCGTGAATTAAATTAATTTAATTACTATGATTTATTATTTTCTTGGCTTGAAGAACAATGGAATCGTTATCGTTATAAATTCTTTTCAAGTTTTTAGAATATGAGAATAAAAATAGGTTGGTTGGTTGGTTGGTAGACATATATATTCAGGTTTGTGTGCTTGGTCAGCGACCCGCTTATAAACCTTCGTCAAGTAAGACAGACACAACAGACAACACACACATAAGTGGATCCATCTAATTTTTAGAGACAGAGGCCAACTAGAGGACCCCCAGAATTGGCTTGTCACCCCAGAGGTATTGATTTGGTATGGGAACTTAGAGGACTTTCGGACCCAACAGATTTAACGAGCACGTACTCCGCATATACTCGGTAGGTCTTCAGTGGTACCGAGACTCGATCGCAGGACCTTCCGATCCCGAGACCGAGACGCTGACCACTAGGCTCACTACGGCCCATAAAAATAGGTTTGAGACAAAACTGTCACTTAGAACTGCTTCCACACAAAATTCATGCGTCTAAAAAAAATCTCCAAACACAGCATTTAGTTCGATACTAAACTTTGAAGCATCAAAATGAAATAAATTAATTTTCATCAAAAATTAAATAATTATTATTTATCGTTTGCATTATTTATTGGTATTTTAAAGAAAAAATACGTAAAAGGCCCGACGCTGTGTATAATATCGCCCTTAAAAGTTGCGTTGGGTGCCTACTCATCAGGTGTCGGCTCGTCACTTGACTGTGGTTCTAAATTACAACTCCCGTTGTAATTCCCCGCCCTCGTGTAGTTCTAGTGTGACGTTAATTCATCTCGACTGTCTTTTATACTTTTTTGCGTATGCCTGTATTTATCTATAGTAAAGGTGGCAATTTTTTTAAAAAGTTTCATAGCAAAAAATATATAAAATGGCCTACCCGGCAGCGCAACGGTTGGTTGGTTGGTTGGTAGACATATATATTCAGGTTTGTGTGCTTGGTCAGCGACCCGCTTATAAACCTTCGTCAAGTAAGACAGACACAACAGACAACACACACACATAAGTGGATCCATCTAATTTTTAGAGACAGAGGCCAACTAGAGGATCCCCAGAATTAGCTTGTCACCCCCAGAGGTATTGATTTGGTATGGGAACTTAGAGGACTTTCGGACCCAACAGATTTAACGAGCACGTACTCCGCATATACTCGGTAGGTCTTCAGTGGTACCGGGACTCGATCGCAGGACCTTCCGATCCCGAGACCGAGCCGCTGACCACTAGGCTCACTACGGCCCCAGCGCAACGGTTAGGGAACTAGCCTTTGGAGCCTCTGGGTTCGGGTTCGAATCCCGGTAAGGCATGGGTGTTTGTCGAGTATATGCGGAGTACGTGCTCGTTAAATCTGTTGGGTCCGAAAGTTCTGTGGTCGGTCATTGCACAGTTTACTACGGGTACCGGTCCCTGGAGACTATTTCCCTCCCCTTCAGGGACATCTCTAAATTGTGGAGGTGGCGATAGATGGCAGCATCTGTCTTGTATGTGTATGTCGTGTCCGTCCTTCTTGACGATGGTTTATAAGCGGGTCTTTGTGACCAAGCACACAAGCCTGAAAATATATGTCCACCAACCAACCAAAATAAAAAATGTATTTTGATTGGATTGGTATTTCTTTTTCAAAATTGCCTTTCTGTATAAGAATATTAGTAAGTATTAAGAAAAAATAGGCTATTCTAACTTCTTGCTTTTATTTAATTTATCCTTAGAGATCATAGTAAAAGTATACTTTTACTAAGATCTCTATGAATTTATCAAATTTTTTCAAAATAGTCAAGTTTTTATATTTTACAGATCCACAACTGAACTGAAGCCAACCTCGTCACACGCCTTCCAATGACGTCACAACAGTTCCGCAACTCCTTCAAGAACCAGACGAAACACTAAAAGGCGAAAAGAAATAAATCATCACAAAAATAAAACAAGAACCACACTCTTCAAAAAAAAATACGAACAACAACAGAATAAAAGATCAAGAGCAGTGAAACCTCCCGCCTGGAAAAGTGGACTTTTGAGAACTGGAATTTTGATCCTCCGCGCATCGCTACTGCGCACAGCGAAGAACGGAAAATTTTTCAGTCAGGCAGTTCGCTGTTGAACTGTCAACATCACGGCCGAGTGCTCTCTCAACAATTCGGCGTGTTTACGAACTACAGCATTTATTGTGCGACTTGTAATTTAAAAAATAAACTTTACAGTGTCATTCACGTTAGAATGTTGGCTGTTTTAGATGTCACAGAATAGAATCGGCGTCTTGTAGAATAATTCTAGTGCTGTGCTTTCGGAAGAAACTTGTTTTGGTGTGGTGGTCAGAAGCGTGTGTGCACCTGGATTTGCTCAAAGTAGTTACTTCTTTTCGTCCAAGACGACTTGTGGTGTTTGTGTGTCTGCCATTATGTTGGCCCGGCGTGGATTTTTGACTACCCTTGTCGGTTTGGTGTTGTTCTACGCTTGCTGTCGACCGATATCGTCCATCAACCCTCTCCACAACCGAATCATCAGTAAAGGTAAGGAATTTCATGTTTATCTGACACAGGGCCGGATTTAAAGATTTGCCGCTTGTAGGTTGTAGATTTGCCGCCCCTGTCACAATATTCTCCCCTTTCGGGAAAAGATAGCTGGTTAGCTGCAAAATAGGGTGGTATAATGTGCTATTTAAAATTATCACAACGAATATAAAAGAGGGAAAATAGGTTTATTTGAAATGCAATATAATTAGATCATTTATAATATCTTCACTTACCCGGGTCTAATAAGGTGTAACTGATGTGAACCACACAGCGACGACAAGCTCAGCTAGCGGGTGCTATATATACGGTTAACGCATTAATTTAAATTATTTGTTTTCATTCTTAAAAATATTAGTATCTTAATAATATATTTTTTTTGCCGAATGCCGCTTTAATTGGTCGTAAAATTTGCCGCCCCCAAAAATTCCCGGCTCTAGGCTACAGCATACTTTGCCTATTTAGAAATCCGGCCCTGATCTGACATCTACTGAGAACACTGCCGCTGCAAGAAAGAAGACAGTATATCTGCAATTTCGGCGTTTTTGAGTCGCTAACATCAATGCACATAAAAATATAATCTATCTTATTATAATCCAAAAAACTTCTAGTTCATAGTTAATCCGCATATTCAAGCAAACTTATGAGTGTATGTAAAACTTGTCTTCATTTTCTCAAAACTGTTTTTGCAGATACGGTGTTTTTTTCTTATAAGCGGCAGAACTGTCATGGTTTCGTACGTAATTTTAAACCTAAACGTAGACTAAATTTGACGCGATTTTTCCATGACCATCACTTTCCACGAAAATAGACAGAAAGGGTTCAACCATATTCAGTTTATTTCTTATTGATGCGTAAATGATAGGCATGGGATATTTTGTTAGTTAAATAGCACAGATATGGGTAGAGATTTACTGTACGGTCCCCCTAGGTGAACTTTCCAAAATCGCGCCAAAAGTCCGTATTTTGGCGACTTTTAAAAAAAAACTACGATTCAAAGAAAAGATCGTATGGGAATATTTCGTAGTCATAGAATTCGAATCATCAGTCGAAGTCAAACAGGTTGCCAGAAAAAATTATTTATCGCCAAATCCGAAAAAATCACGCCAAGTTGGGACCGTACAGTAAATCTGATCCCAGATATGTTTTAATTAGGCCTTGCTGACATAAGAATATCGCGCTATCGATAATGATAATGATAATATTCTACTTGTATAAGAAACGTTACGTGTCCTAAAACAGCGTCCCTTTGTAAGCTTTAAAGTTTTCTAGAGGTTTTTTTTTATTTCGCTGCTTTGATAATTAAAGAATATAGTCGTAGGATTAAATTTAATCTATCTGAAAAAATAGAAATTCGGGTGTTTTTGGACAATTCATCTCAGGTAGTTATTTGCACGTGGTGACTGTTCGGAACGTCAAGAAAAAATCAAACCAAACTTTCTTCCTCATTTAGATAATCAGTTAGATAAATCAATGGATTATGGCGTCATAAAATATATCATAATGGATTTGTATGATATGGGTTCATTATTTATTAGCACCCTCGCTGCGGATAATGCCCTAAGGCTCCAAGAAATATGCTACTGGCAATGCTATTCCTATGACACATTACGCAGCAACAAACATCTTCATACCTACCATATTTCAAACCTAACCTAAATAGACAGCCGGAGTCGTTCAACCAACCAAGCAACTGGAACCGGTTTTTCAAAGGAACGGTTTTTAGTTACTTTTAACTGGTCCCGGTTAAAATCGGAGGAAAAAAGAACCGATTAAACTGAGAAGCGGTTTTATTTTTCAAAAACAGCAATTCACTATAATCTGCACATTAGTGGTTTGTCATTTGACCGACGATATGTTCAACAGTTTTACTCTACTTTGATCTACATTCAAACGCGCGAATTCGAAACATGTTATTGTCGATAGATACTAATTCAAAGCAATAAATACATCACTGAGCATTTTTCAGTCCGAACTTCAAGTTACACTAAACAATGTTTCCTCAGCGTTTTCCCCCAACAAGATAAAGTAATCTGTCACCAAAAGCCAAGTGTCCAACCCAAAAAGACGATAAGTCATTCAATAAAATCTAGCTCTCCAATGAGTTCAGATAGTTTGACAGAATTGGACCCGGGTATTTTGATAAAAAAAGTTCAAATTTAAAAAATTGGTAATCAAAGCGCATTATTATCGAAAGCGTATTATAGAGAAATCGGGAAAAATGACAAAGGGTTTGTTTCAACAGGTGACATAATATATTCCAGCTTTTATTCCTTTATTTCCTTCGATTGGTGCTCGATTCCCATGTGACATAGATTCACCAATCGAGGCATTTATTTTCATTCCGTATTTATGTTGCCACTCAAGATTCAGGTATTGAGGGGCAAATATCTTTATGCCCGTTTACATAGTATTTTTTTTAAATACTCGAAATATACTACGTATTTTTTTATTTAACTTGAGCAGCGCCTAGTATTTCCAATAGATATAGAATCTCTTATGGTATTTCCTTATGTTACATTCAGGGTCTGATCTAGGAAAACTATAGATAGATCTAGGGCTATAGACGCAACCAACTTAAGGGGGCTTTACAGGCCACATAATCATGACATGCGTGCCGACGGTTTTCCCATCCTGAAAATCTTCCGATTCAGCTGGGGTTTGAAACCGCGATCTTAAGCTTATTATGTGTTAGAAGCTCAAGTCCAGATTACCTTTAAACTGGAGGATCTGAGCCTTACCGTAGACCCATTTGATGAATTTCAACTTACACTTCTGTCAAATTTGGCTGAAATGGCTGTCCAGAAATCGCAGAGTGTCAGATTTTTCAGCCAAAGCTATTTGTTAAAACCCTGGGCTTATCTTATCTGCGGAAAGTTTGACAGTTGCACGCCAAAACTTTTGTTGGGTTTACGCCGCCGTTTCAGATACCAAATCCGTCTTTCGATACTTCCAGGATCTTAGATATTAGAGATATTTTGTAAGAGGATTGTTTTATATAAGCTGGGGACTCTCTTTGTACAATTAGTTGCGAAATTGCGTTGCTTAACCACCTTAAGACCCGAGCAAAATCCTACAGGGATATTCTTAATCTAAACATACTTTTTATACGAATTTATGCTACACTGTTAAAAATTTTGTGCTTGGTTTCACCATGATATTGGTTCTTTTCGTTTCACCATGATATTTGGGTTCCTGAGTAACGCTCGGCAAAACTGCGCTGGATGGTGAAATGTTTCACCTTTTTTTCGGTGTTTGGTTGAACCGTTTTTCTGGATTTGGAAACAAAAACCTGAGAAATGGTTCAACCGAATACCAAAAATATGGTGGAACGTTTCACCATTCAGCCGTTGCAGCTACTAGGAACCAATATCATGGTGAAACCAAGCACAAAATTTTTAACAGTGTAAAAAGTATTTTTGCAAAGTAATTTTTTAAAAAAATTATGTTTAATGGTTACCGAGAGACACGCCTTAAGCTCCAAAAATACAAATTTTTTGTGCTATAAATGCAAAAAGAAAGGCTGTATCACTTATTTGTAGTTTAAAAAAAATGTTAAAATAAACTGTTAATGCAAAATGCCTTTAAAATTAATTACTAAAAGAACTCTTTGAAAAAAAAGTTTAAATTATTTTTTTTGAGAACTCTAATATCGTATTGAACCTCGTTCAACTTCATTTTTTATGGAAATAAATGACTGACAGGTCAAAGACCAGCATCGATCGAAGGAAAGGAAGGAATGAAAGTAGGAAAGAATACGCTACCTGAAACAAGCAAATTGTCTAATTTCTAAAGTCCTAACTAATTCTTGTCGAGTTTCCATGATAGTGATTTTCTTAAAAGTTCATTCTCTTAAAAAGAAACAGTAATTTTAAACGTTTGCAATATGTATTTTAGACCGATAATTTAAATTTCTGAAATTTTAAAACTGCATTTAATAACTATTGCCTCATAATTTATCTCTATACATCAACATTTTCAACTCGACCCAAAACTTGAATCGCGAAGTTGAGGTGGTTCAACTTTACTCTATTCTGGGAAACTTGAATATTTTTTTTTAGTTCTAAAAATATTTTCTGTGTCGATTTTATTATTTTGTTATTCCGACCGGCAGAACATTGAATATTTCTAAAAAACATTTCTTTTAATCACTAAGGTTGCGATTTGTGTTGTGATCTTTTCAATAACCATTCTAGTAATTATTGTTTATAGTAATTATAATGGAATACTTTTTTTGTAAGATGCGACTTCGATTTGGTGTGATAATAAGATATAGCTTTAAACAGATTTTACTAGATTTTAATACAATTTAGTGTTTTAAATTGAATATATGGATGGCATGCACGTTTAAACTTAGCAAATGTTCGAAGCTAGATTTTTGTTGTTGTTGTAGAAAAACATTTTTGTTATTCACTTCGACATCTTCCTTTTAGATATAGTAAACTTTCAAATTACAAAAAAAATATATTTTTGCTGATAAATATTTACGAAATGTTTCTTCGAAGATATTTTTGCACAAATAATTTAAACTGTTTTGTTTCTTATGAAGATTTTAGATTTAGTTGCAAAGAGGAGTGTTTAAAATTGCATGACATTTCATAAATCAATACATTGAAAGTTAATTATATACCCCTGTATGGTAATTTCAACAGCTTTAAAAACTAAAAAAATCTATGACAGCTACCCTTTCCGCATTTACGATTTTCCAAAAATCTTAAGAAGTCCGACAGAAACTTGTACCAAATTCGTAGCTCTTAGTTCGAGCTGTGTAGATTGTTTTCAGACAGACGAACCTACATATAATATTAAAAAAAACAAGAAGTTCATAATGTACTAAAATAGCCTACTTTCATGTTACTTTAAATACTTACTGAAGTTCTAATCGGGAAAAAACTAGGTTCCTAACAGTAAATATCATCAACAACCGTTTCTACACTAGATTTATACACATTAGAAAAAAAATCGACACACAGCATCCAGCTATAATTTAAACTTCTAAAAGCCAAAATCAACTATTTTCCTTAATATTCTGCAAATTAACTTAATATTATTTATCGTCTGCTCACGATTTATTTGTAGTTCGAAGAATAATTAAATATTTATTAATAACAAAAGTATGAAACTACTCCAAACTGCATGAAAATATTATTTTGCTTCAAATATGTTTTAAATAAAGTTTCTCATGCCATTGTTGATTTGGGAACAGTGATTTAAATGACTCAAAATTGAATTTCAATGCTAATTCAATGGGAAATTCGCCGACAGATAGATTTATGTCCGTCCGGACAGACAGACGGACAAAAAGTATAAAATTTGGGTCTCTGAGGTCATAGCTTTCTAACAAAAAAAGAATTTTTAAGATCCGATGGATAGAACCGATTTTGGAAGGGGGGTACGGACAGACAGACGGACATCGACCGCATGTCAATACCTACTTTTTCATTTTTTAAATCTTTCGAATTAAAAAAAAGAAAAGTAGGTTAAAAGTTTTTGAAATCAGCACCCTCCAAAACGAGAAAGCACAATCTCCATTTCGGATTTTCGACCCCCCCCCCCCCCATTGCATTAGTACTTTGTACTATCATTACCTTGCATTTCATATTAGGTTAATTGAAAGTAAAAAAAAATCGAAATAACATCCATCATCTAACGAACATTACTCGTGTCCAACAAGAGAACGCAGTTATGCCATTAGTCCCTAACTACTTGTAACTAATAGTTGTAATAGTAAAAACTGCTTCCAGGCAACTAATCATCAACTACTTTTTCCCGCCTAACGTTGGTAGTCCCCATAGACAAAACAATTTATACTCGGCTGGCGCTGTAAGTACAGGGAAAGTTAGCCACTGGTGTTGTATCGCAATTTGAATAGTTGCTCCTGTTTGTGGAAAAAGCACATAATTGGAGCCAATGGTGTGGAGAAAAGCGCTTGTTTTGGCGGGATTATATTATGTTTGCTCTTTTTACCTATGTTGGTGTTTTAAGTTTAATAGTCCATTTTGTTGTAAGGAACGTTAAACGCTTAAATTGATGTTTACGCTGTTAGTGTAAAATATACCCCTAAGGCGCATTCTCCAAGTATTGTAGTCTCAACAGGTCTAGAATATAATGTGGTGATAAGAGAATTGCAAATCTAAAACAAGAAGTTCATAAAGAACTAAAATAGCCTACTTTCCTGTTACTTAAATACTTACTGAAGTTCTAATCGGGAAAAAAACTAGGTTCCTAAAGTAAATATCATCAACAGCCGTTTCTACACTAGATTTATACACATTAGAAAAAACAATCGAAACACAGCACCCAGCTATAATTTAAACTTCTAAAAGCCAAAATCAACTATTTTCCTTAATATTCGTTCGCAAATTAATTAAATATTATTTATCATCTGCTCGTGATTTATTTGTAGTTCGAAGAATAAATATTTATTAATAACAAAAGTAATGAAACTACTCCGAACTGCATTAAAAAACAAGAAATGTAAATTAAAACTAAGCATAATTGCATGCAAAAGTATGCCTTGCCGCTTTCTTGGTAGATAATTAATGAATAATCAAAGAATCAAATTGTTCTACATTTTATGACGTAATTCCAAACTGATTCATGAAAATATTATTTTGCTTCAAATATGTTTAAATAAAGTTTCTCATGCCATTGTTGATTTGGCAACAGTGATTTAAATGACTCAAAATTGAATTTCAATGCTAATTCAATGGGAAATTCGCCGACAGATAGTAGATTTATGTCCGTCCGGACGTACAGACAGACGGACAAAAAGTATGAAAGTTGGGTATCTGAGGTCATAGCTTTCTAACAAAAAAAAGAATTTTTAAGATCCGATGATTAGAACCGATTTTGGAAGGGGGGTACAGACAGACAGACGGACATCGACCGCATGTCAATACCTACTTTTTCATTTTTAGCCTACTTTTCTTTTTTTAATTCGAAAGAATTAAAAAAATGAAAAAGTAGGTATTGACATGCGGTCGATGTCTGTCTGTCTGTCCGTCCGTACCCCCCTTCCAAAATCGGTTCTAATCATCGGATCTTAAAAATTCTTTTTTTGTTAGAAAGCTATAACCTCAGATACCCAACTTTCATACTTTTTGTCCGTCTGTCTGTACGTCCGGACGGACATAAATCTACTATCTGTCGGCGAATTTCCCATTGAATTAGCATTGAAATTCAATTTTGAGTCATTTAAATCACTGTTGCCAAATCAACAATGGCATGAGAAACTTTATTTAAACATATTTGAAGCAAAATAATAATTTCATGAATCAGTTTGGAATGACGTCATAAAATGTAGAACAATTTGATTCTTTGATTATTCATTAATTATCTACCAAGAAAGCGGCAAGGCATACTTTTGCATGCAATTATGCTTAGTTTTAATTTACATTTCTTGTTTTTTAATGCAGTTCGGAGTAGTTTCATTACTTTTGTTATTAATAAATACTTATTCTTCGAACTACAAATAAATCACGAGCAGATGATAAATAATATTTAATTAATTTGCGAACGAATATTAAGGAAAATAGTTGATTTTGGCTTTTAGAAGTTTAAATGATAGCTGGGTGCTGTGTTTCGATTTTTTTTTTCTAATGTGTATAAATCTAGTGTAGAAACGGCTGTTGATGATATTTACTTTAGGAACCTAGTTTTTTTCCCGATTAGAACTTCAGTAAGTATTTAAGTAACAGGAAAGTAGGCTATTTTAGTTCTTTATGAACTTCTTGTTTTAATTCTTTCGAATTAAAAAAAGAAAAGTAGGCTAATAAGGGGACGTACATAAATTACGTCACGCTCAGAGGGGGGAGGGAGGGAGGGGTATGCGCCAACGTGACGGATCGTGACATGGAGGAGGGGGTAATTGCTTACGTGACGTAACGATTGTGAAATTTTCACTTTTGCAAGGAAAATCTGTTTTACATAAAATAGTTTTTGAGAAAAAATCTTAAATCTTTTTTTTTATCAAAAGAAACGCTTAATTTCAGAAAGAAGAGATTATTGTATGCCCCAACACTGGCATTATTAGTCTCCTGTATCTTGCAGACCTTTTCGTAACGGTTCTTCGTAACAAGCTAAATAGCGACTCTAGCTGGACCAATTAGAGGGTACAAGTAGTTAGGGACTAATGACATAACTGCATTCTCTTGTTGGACACGAGTAATATTCGTTAGATGATGGATGTTATTTCGATTTTTTTTACTTTAATTAACCTAATATGACCCAAAACTACACAGATCCGATTACTTCCAGACCCCCTTTGTAGAAGACATTAACATGCGAATGGCTACACTCTTAAAACAAAAGAGTGAAATTCACTCCTGTAGGAGAAGTGCATTTTCGGCACGGAAAGGAGTGGAAATGAACTCAGACTGAGTTAAAACCGCTCGTTTTAAGAGTGTAGGACGCAGATTGTTTTCTTTTATTTCTTTTACCCACTCCGAAAAAGAGTGAAATTCACTCCTATAGGAGAAGTGCATTTTCGGCACCGGAAAGGAGTGTAAATTAACTCAGACTGAGTTAAAACCGCTCGTTTGTTTTAAGAGTGTAGTTAGTCGTCTTTTGGACAACAGAAGTGTAAATACAATGTTGGTATGTTCCTATGAATACATTATTTAAAACCAAGATAAATATGTTACTTTTTCTTCTTTCCGATTTAATTTTTTTAAAAAACATATAAATATGCATTTTTTTTTTCAAATTTCAGAAACGAACGGAAATATTAAAATTAACTTTTTCTTTAAGGCGGAAAAGAATAATTATTTTTCTAAACCACACACCACACCATTAAAACTACGTCTCCACGTCTTCAGTATCTCTTACCGTGGTCTAATTTCCGCAAATGGGTACACGATCGCGAGTGCACATGAAACGCACCCGCCCAATTTATGTGGTCGGTTTTCTTTCAGCGGACCCCCTCTATACCCCCCCTCCTCCCCCGTTAATGTTTTGCAGACGCTCATCCCCTTCTTTTTACCCTCTTGAAAAAATACATGAAAGAAATATTCACTTGTTGTATTTGACACCAGTTCTTCAGGTATTTTTTTTGACAGTATGTTTTACGAAATATACTCGTTGCTCTATGATGGCAAAGGTGAGGAACCAATTGGTAAGAGGTTTGAATTGTATGCGAAAGGTCCTAGGCTCGGGTTCGGAGATTGCCAAAATGACTTCCGACCTATAAACGGGTGCAGCTAAAATGTTCGACGAATAATTCCCCGTGTAGAGGGATGCATGTTAAAGATGCTCAGACGCCGCGTTCGTTGTCGCTCTTAAAAGTTGCGTTGGGGTGCTTATTCGGGTATCTGCTCGTCACTTGACTGTGGTTCTGAATTATGACGCCTGTCGCCCCTAGCCCTCGTGTAGCTATAGGGCGACGAGAATTCAACCTAACCCAGCGTGTTGTTAGTGACGGACGCTGCAATAGCAATGGCCCCCCCCCGGTGGCCGAGCGGTGTAAGCGCTCACCGAGAAGGTTCTTGGTTCTGTTCCCAGCCATACTATAGACGTATTCGTGCTGGTGGAAAAAAAATCCTCTAAAATTCACCGGGGTGCCCGAGTACACTGCGATATACGTGCTCTTTAAATCTGTGGAGTCAAAAGTCCCGACGGCGTTAGCGTATGATGTCGCTCGAAGTTCCTTTGGGTGCCCGCTCAGGTACCTGACCAGGGGTTCGAAATTACGAGGCGTAATTTGGCTGTGTTAAAGCTCCTAAAGGAGGCTGGAAATAGACAGCCGAAAGCGATTCCATTACAATAGCAACGCTAGGAAACTCAGGACTTTAGTTGTTGTCGTCGTGTCCATGATGTGTGCAAGAATTAGATAGGTCCGAAGCTGTCGTAGACTCATCAAAATTAATTTTAAATTTTATCCCTACTCTACAATAGGACTGGTGTTGGTTGGTCACATTTTAAATTTGTCGATGATCCATTGTTTTCTGAAGACTGCGACACTGACACAAACCTCTAACATAACGAGAACAGAACTACACAGTTCTCGAATAAAAGCCCAAACGACACAAAGATACTGTCTCTTTTAGAACATTTTTGTGTTCTTTCGTTCCCTGTATCGCCCCTCGGTGTGTGGTCCCTCCAGAGGGAGGGGGATATCAGCCCCCCCTTGCTGTGAACCAATCAGAGGTCACCAAGCGATTTTGAGCGAGAGATAAGCACAACTCCTGGCTTTGTCCCGCGGTTACCGTCTTGTTACCTTGGATTTGGAGGAACGTTTTGGTATTTGAGATTTGGCAGATATTTTGTTTAGGGGGGGTATATTTTTATCGGGGTTGTTTGTGTTTTTTAGCTCAGTTGTTGCACCTGTCAAGGTAATTGAAAAGGATGGAGAGGTTCCCAAGCTTATTCTGTTCGCCACGTACTGTCGTATACTTGGTCCTAAACGAACCCAAAATTGTCTTAGCCATTAAAATTACCGAGAAATATTATTAAAAATTAAAATCTATCCTTATACAAATACAAATACAAAAATTGTCGACCAACAACAGGCCAGGGGCCCAGCAAGGTTGGTCCAAAATAAATCTTAATACATTACCAGTTTCCAATGACTGTCAAGTTTCTTCTTAAAATCTTCTACTCTCTTCGAATGCACAACATAATCTGGTAAAGCATTCCACTCATTGACAACTCTATTGTAAAAATGTCTTCTTACCTCCCTTCTAAAGCTCAATTTACTCAATTTCTGATCATGTCCTCTGGTCCGGCTATTTAAGGTAAAACCTAAGCCCACCATTTCAAAAGTTCTGCCTTGATGCTACAGTTTATGGTTGAGGGGAAAAGACGGGTGTTACGGGTTGACAGGACAGATTTTTTTTTAAAATAAGTTTTTGAAGTGTGGAACTCTATAGCTTTGCATCATATCGGAGGCTGGAGTGCTTGCCTAGCATTCGAAGGGTCCCACACTCTTAAAACAAAGAGCGGTTTTAACTCAGTCTGAGTTAATTTCCACTCCTCTCCGTGCCGAAAATGCACTTCCCCTATAGGAGTGGATTTCACTCTTTTGTTTTAAGAGTGCAGGCTCGGGCATTGCCAAAATAACTGCCGATCTATAGACGATTAAGCCAAAAAATCCGACAGATAATACCCCGTGTAGAGGGGAGTGCACGTTAAATATGCTTTAGAGTCCCGACGCCGCGAACGATGTCGCCTTTAAAAAAGTTGCGTTGGGTGTCAGCTCGTCGCTTGTCTGTTGTTCCAAATCCCTACTCCCGTCGCCAATAGCTCTTGTAGCTCAAGCGCGACGATAATTCCACTTTTTCCCCGCTACATTTCAAACTCCCTTATACCCATAGATATCATTTTTAAAGTATTAGATTGGCAGATCACGTGACCTCCAATGCATTAACACAGAAAAGCTGCATGAGGCTAAAGAGATTCAAGTATAAACGATTAAAAATGAGCAGTTATTCTATCTTACAAAAAAGAGTGAAATTCACTCCTAGGAGAAAGTGCATTTCGGCACGGAAGGAGTGAAATAACTCAGACTGAGTTAAAACAACTCGTTTGTTTTAAGAGTGTATTTTTACGATGTTTTTTTGAAATTTTAGAATTAAATGATATTTTTTCGTAGTATTTTTCTCCTTAAAGTGGCAGCAACACTGGCCATTTTGCCCTCTTATTTGGCCTCCATGCACGTCCCGTCGTTAGCATTGGAGGTCGCGTGATCTGCCAATCTAATATTTTAACTATGATATCTATGCTTATACCTAATTCCAAGTTCGCAGTGCTTCATTTAGAACCATTTACCAACCAAACAGTAGCCGTCCGTGTTTAGGTCCTATTTAGCCAAACATTTACAGAACCGCAATCTTTTGTAACACTACCTCCTTTTGACTGTGGGGTTGGACAAAATACAGATTCACCGTTCGCACGACACTATTGTCTTGTCGCAGGCGTTTCGCGATACGTTTTTTTTTTTTTTTTATGCCCCCATCGCGTGATCGTTGCCAATTTGTAATTGAAAACTTGTTTTTGGACAGTTGTTGAGTTGTACGTCTGCTGTATGTTATGAGTGTGTTTCGATGAGTGGGACACCGGCTCGGGTGTTGGGGGTAGTAGTTGTGATGACATTTTTCACAATGGAAGTTTTTTAATGTTTTTTTTTTTACAGTAAAACCCCGATTTTACGTTTCTCAAGGGACTGGGTAAAAAAAAACGTAAAATACGGGAAAAACGTAAAATACGGGAAATAGTACATAGAATGCAAAAATCTCTTTTCCCTTAGTATCGTGCCATTTATAGGTACATTCGCGGCACGAGCTTCTTTAAACCACTTTACTAAGATATTTTCCAGCTCATCGTACGGCGATTTTTTTTAAACTTTTCGTTTCTTGGAATTTTTTTCACCCACTTTCTCAAAGCCAAACCATGATCCAGGAGAAGAAACCGGGTTTCAGAAAACAGGAGCCTGTGGAATGGGAAAAATATTTCTTATTTTAGAACAATTTTTTTTTTTTTACTTTCCAGGGAAAACGTAAAATGCGGGAAATTCCATAAATAACAAACTTACAATCCGGGTTAAATTAACATTACAATATACGGAAAAAACTGGGACCTGATGAAAAAAACGTGAAATGCGGGAAAAACGTAGATTCGGGGGACGTAAAATCGGGTTTCACTGTATTTGCAATAACCCTGATATGAAATGTAAGGTAATGAAAGTATGGCGGTGGGGTTGGAAATTCCGAAATGGGGATTTTGTGTTTTCTATACGTTTTGGAGTGGCTTAGTGGTAGCCCAGTGGCTTAGTGGTAGTGCTTCGCATTTCCACGCCGCAGGTCCGGGGATCGAATCGTGGATTGGGCGAGGTTGATCCATCCTTTCATCCCTTAAGTGGGTCGATAAAATGGGTACCAAGCATGCTTGGGAACTAAACACTGGACTTTCCGCCTGAGGCTGACCACCTTACCGGGACGTATGCCTTGCACCCCAGAGCCCTAGGTCCCGATAAGCTGAAATGGGCACGGCAGGCCTTGGCCCACTAATGGGCTGTTGCGCAGAGGAGTTTAGTTTATACGTTTTAGAGGGTGTTGATTATAAAAAAAAAAGTTTTTCGAATTATCGGTCTGCCTGACCCCACTTTACAGCTCGAACTAATAAAAGAGCTACGGACTCCAAATGTAATTTCCAGTACCTGTCAGGCGGTCGAAAGTTTTTGAAAAATCGCACGTGCGCAAACGGTGGCAGTATAATAAACGAAGGTTTTTTTAAAAGAATTTTTTAGCTTCCACACTACGTTTATAACGTAAAAAGTGGAAGGTATTATAATCGTTCAATCTGTCTGTCCGTCACCCACTTTCATAGCCCAAACTACAAATGCTACGGACAAGTGTAATACGTCAAAAAATTCAGCGCAGCGAAATTGGAATACATTGAAAATTTCAGAAAAGAATTCGAATTCGAAGTACTTCAATTAATAAAAAACCCTGCAAAATTGAATGCTCATTTAAAAAGCATAGGAAACCATTTTTATTAGAATTTAATCACCATTGCCATTCGCAACAATCGCTCGAGAAACTTTAATTCTTTTAGACAACAAATTAAAATAATTTTTTGCGACATCGATCCGTTTGAAATGACGTCAAATATATTTCACTACGAGATTCTTTGTATGTTGATATGGAATGTTTTGGTTCGATTTAAAAAAGTGGCATATTACATATTTATTCTTTGAAATATAAATTAATTTTTGCAAACGATAATAATTGTTGAAGAAATAATTATTGAATTTTGGAAATAAAATAAATAAAACTAGCCAAATTTAGCTTGTAAATGTTTATTTTTTCCTGTTGAACACGAATGATGTGTGGAAGCGGGCCGAGTGACAGATTCTGTTACAAACCTACTTGTCTAATATGACCAGCTGTAGGTATTAAATCCTATAGTCTCTATGCAGAAAAGTAAAACGGCAAATGTTACTGGCTGACGGGATTTTTTTTGGCAGTTTAGCTTTCTCAACTTACAGTATAATATTCTCGCGTAAAACTATCCCATTCAGTAATTTCAAACCTAGTCACACGACTATAAATCTAACCCTTTCCTGTTAGTTTAAGATGTTAATTTCTTTTCCATGGCTTCTTCCCATGCGCGTGTATAACTTAACATACAAGCGATATTTTTTTCTCGTATTTTTTTCGTAACTTGGTGAAACCTTACTTTAATTAAATCGTAAAGGATATCGTTAGATGCGTTAAGCGATATTATATAGCGAAGCCCCTTAAATGCAATTTACTTCATGCTTCAATTAATTGTATACTACACGCTTCGTTTGATGGGGCTAGTAGTTTTTGTTAGTTTTTTTTAAAAAGTGATTTGATTGTAATTATTAGTTTTTTTCAGTGATTTTAATTTGTTTGATAGTTACTCTTAAAACAAGAGTGAAATCCACTCCTATAGGGGAAGTGCATTTTCGGTACCGGAAAGGAGTGGAAATTAACTCAGACTGAGTTAAAACCGCTCGTTTGGTTCTACAGAGTGGTGAATCACTCTTAGAGAACATAACGAGTGGTATTAACTCAGTCTGAGTTAATTTTCCATCCTTTCCGGTGCCGAAATGCATTCTCCTAAAGGAGTGAATTTCACTCTTTTGTTTTAAGAGTGTATACACGCTTCGTTTGATGGGGCTAGTAGTTTTTGTTAGTTTTTTTAAAAAAGTGATTTGATTGTAATTATTAGTTTATTTTTAGTGATTATAATTTTTTTGATAGTGACGCATATTAAATAACTCAACTTTGATCCTCACATGAAGCCTTATTAGTGCTTCGTATATTGGTATGATTTGTACTTGGTAGTCAAGACAGTGCATTCGGAATGCATGTTGAAAGTAAAAAATATTTTTTAGATTCATGCATATTACCCTATTGTAATTTGCGTTTGTGTTAAGTTTGAAAATTACGTATGTACTAAAATATAGTGCATATAGTATAGTAGTTGACTCTTAGCCAGGTTGGAATTTAAGTTGTAAGTCCCCATTTGTTTTTATTTTACATTTTTATTTCTTTTTTAATGTCTAAATTTTCTGAACTTTTCTTTCTACACTCTTAAAACAAAAGAGTGAAATTCACTCCTATAGGAGAAGTGCATTTTCGGCACCGGAAAGGAGTGGAAATTAACTCAGGCTGAGTTAAAACCGCTCGTTTTAAGAGTGTAGGACGCAGATTGTTTTCTTTTCTTTCTTTTACCCACTCCGAAAAAGAGTGAAATTCACTCCTATAGGAGAAGTGCATTTTCGGCACGGAAAGGAGTGGAAATTAACTCAGACTGAGTTAAAACCGCTCGTTTGTTTCAAGAGTGTATAGAAATTAATTGTTACTTTTTTTTGTATTAACTTATTATGGTATCCAGCTTACTTCACATTTAAATTCTTCAGTCCCTTTCTTAATAAAATTTAAAAAAAAATATTTCTCAATCATAAAATATATTTCCGATAACTGGCGGCTATTAAAAAAAATTGGCGAAATCTAAGAGGCTCCCCTTCTATAATACTTTCTTTAAATATATAAAAAATCGTCTGCATTTTAAAAACGTTCTATTCCCACCCCTCGACTTAATGGAAGAGATGAAAATTGGATTCCGTAGAATTAATGATCCGCCTTTATTATCGGCAATCGGGAAATATGAACTTTTTTCGATAATTTTTCGATGGCTTTTTTTTACTGCTGGTAATATTATAGTGAATAAAAATTGAGTGCACTCTTAAAACAAACGAGCGGTTTTAACTCAGTCTGAGTTAATTTCCACTCCTTCCCGGTGCCGTAAATGCATTTCTCCTATAGGAGTGAATTTCACTCTTTAGTTTTAAGAGTGTGGGTTTTGTGATAAAGGTTATAGCCGTTAAAAATACGTTTTTTGTTTAGATTATTATACAAAAAGGGTTACCATGTAATAGCGGAAGGCTAAAACTAAAAACTGAACTCCTCAGCGTAACAGCCCATTACTGGGCCAAGGCCTGCCGTGCCCATTTCAGCTTTCGTGACCTAGGGCTCTGGGGTGCTAGGCATATGTCCCGGTAAGGTGGTCAGCCTCACGCGGACCCCCAGTGTTTAGTTCCCAAGCATGCTTGGTACCCATTTTATCGACCCACTCAAGGGATGAAAGGATGGGTCAACCTCGCCCAATCCGGTATTCGATCCCCGGACCTGTGACGTGGCAAGGCGAAGTACTACCATTAAGCCGCTGGGCCAATAGTGGAAGGCGCTTTGCCCATTTGTCGCACAATTTTCATCATAAATAAAATATGTATTCTATTTCATTTGATGATTCGAACTAAAAAATTTTAAAACAAGACTCCACGAAATGAAATACAGATTAAAAAATAATTCTAATATATATTTTTTTAATTAATAGGTGACACAAACATAATGTAATTTACGATTAAACATAATGCAATTTACGAAGTACGATACCTTAAAATACCAATTTGGAGTGGTAAATTTTATATTAAAGGTTTGACGAATTTCGTTGGCAGCAAGATGTATTAATTATTATGGTGCCTAGACGTATTACATTTCGCAAAACAGTTTAGTTTGTTATTCAACTATCTAGCTATAAAAATTGTCCAAATATAGTCTGTTTTTTTATAGTTTTTCTAACAAAACAAATTAAATGTAATTTATAAAAAAATAATATGAGAAAAGCTAATCACTGAAAAAAACTGGCCAGGCTAATCATTGTAATTTAGCGGGTCCACGTCACTGTAACTGTGGCATCCAAGTTTTTCAATACATTCCTCTTTTTTTTTCTATCATTGTGCATAATTTACGTTGTTACAACTTAAACACCTTTTAACCCACCCAACATAACACTTTGTTTTACACTTCTATAAATACCAGCAATCCGAATCGCAAAGCACCGAATACAAAAATAACTTTGGATAAAACACTGCTGCTGGGAAAGAGAACTTTTCAACAGTTTAATTTGTTCTCTCAAGCGCGTCCAAACTAGGCCAAGGCGTGATTCCGAGAAAAACAAGTATGAATCTGTCACTTAACCCGCTCCACACAATAGTTATATTTAACAGGCAAAAAGGCTCCAAACACAGCATTAATTCTATATTAAACATTTACATTACATGCTGAATTTGGTTAGTTTCATTTATTTTATTTCGAAAATTCAATAATTATTACTTATCGTTTGCAAAAAATAATTTATATTTCAAAGAATAAATATGTTATGTAATATTCCTTGCTTTTAAATAGAATGAAAATATTTCATATCAACATACAAAGAATCTCGTAATGAACTATATTTGACGTCGTTTCAAGCTGATCGATGTCGCAAAAATAAATTTATTTTAATTTTTTGTCTAAAAAAATTAGTTTCTCGAGCGATTGTTGCGAATGGCAATGGTGATTAAATTCTAATAAAAATGGCTTCCTATGCTTTTTAAATGAGCATTAAATGTTGCAGTTTTTTTAAATAATTGAAGTATATTTCGAACTCGAATTCTTTTCTGAAATTTTCAATGTATTCTAATTTCGATGCGCTGACTTTTTTGACGTATCACACTTGTCCGTAGTATTTGTAGTTTGGTCTATGAAAGTGGTTGACAGACATACGGACTGAACGATTATAATACCTTCCACTTTTTACGTTATAAACGTAGTGTGGAAGCTAAAGAACTAGTTCAATTTCACTCGTGTGTAATTTAGCACTCTAAAGATACTTCTTGTACTGCGGTACAGCGTTATATGATAGACGCGATAGTTTGTGATGGGAACTGTCAATTAGAACCGCTTCAACTTTTAATATCAGCTTCTTAATTAAATTTGGCAATTCAGAACAGGATATAAGAGTAACATACAATATTGTGTTGTTTCAGTACAAGAATTGTGTTGATGACCTACGGACACATTTGAAGATTACAGGGGAAGAACCACTTCATTGCATAGTAATCAATCAGCCATTGCCTGTGGTGTTCCAACACGATTGACGATCACGAAAGGAGACGATTATTATATCCATACGCGATATACCAAAAAAATGTAAACTATATTTTCTAAAACATGCATAACCAAATTATAGCATTCATTTTTTTAAAGTTCCTTAATATTTTTTTTAAGCTTTAGTATAGATATTTATCCGAAATATCAGACTAAACTACATTTCGGAAAGATACATGCGTGCTGCGTCTTCAACACAATTTTTGTGTTAAGAGGGATTGTCACTCTCATAGAGCTAATGTATTAGTTTTGGAATCACAACTTCCGCAGAAGTATTGCTTTGCCATGTTAGCCCTTTTTACCTAGGTATGGGAATCAATATAACATCTAAATGAAACAAATTTGAAATGAAAATGTTATCTAGTTATTTAATTATATATATTTGAAGTTTCAAAATGCCAAAAATTTTCAGCAGATGGCGACACTATTTTAAAACTTTATCAATTGATAATTAAATAACCGGATGTTATTTTCTTTTCAATTTTATTTTAAATTGATGTTATGATGATTCCCACACCTGGGGGGTGAAAATGGGATAACATGGCACAGCAATTCTTTTACAAAAGTTGTGATTTCAAAACCAATGCATTAGCTCTATGGGACTGACAGTCCCTCTTAACCATCCCTTATTTAATAGCAATACAATTTTTGTATCATTTCAACACAACTTGTAAATGGAATTGGGAAAAACATTTTTTTTTTGTATTGAAAGTTAATACAAGTTTATTTCTGAGTGTACAATGCATTATTAGTGTAATGGTAAATATTTATTGCAAATACATGTCGTCTACTTGTTTTCCCAGAACCAAAATGCATTGTTTTCAAATTCTTAAAAGTTTCAAAAATCCTTGATGGAAAACGTGGAATTTTGTGTGCCCGCAAATGTGTATTTCAAATTTATAAAGCAACAACATCAGTCGCCAAGCCGGTTCTTCGCGAATGTGGCTTTTTACTCTATTTTATATTTATTCAAAATCTCCATTTGTGAAAGCCTTTTCTTGAGTATGGAAACTCTTTCTGGATTATTATTTTATATCGGACACTCGCTGGCTGTTTATACAATAGATGGGGCTGGCTAGGTTGCCAGGATTTGGCGATGGTTCGTCGATTTGGTGGTAGATGAAAAGTATTCTTGTATTTATTCTGAAAATCGTGTAAGATTAGTTTTACGTATTAAATAGTATTCGATTGATGACGTATTTTTCGTATCTAAAGTCTGTTTAAAGTCTCAAATGAAAATAAAAAAAGAAAATCCAACAAAATATTTTTAAAAATAAAAAAAAGTTTTAAGTAGTTCAAAATGTTTGAAAGGTCACACAAAAATTATGCTATTATATACAGTGTATTTTACTGCAGAGAAGAAAAATAATTTCAAGTTTCTAAATCCCCACAAACTACAAAAGAATTCTTTTTTAAATTTTCAAGATTCATAACCCTTGCTAGAGTCAGGATTTGTGCAACGCATAGATATCATAGTTAAAGTATTAGATTGGCAGATCACGTGGCCTCCAATGCTAACGACGGGCCGCGCATGGAGGCCAAAATAAGAGGGCAAAATGGCCAGTGTTGCTGCCACTTTAAGGAGAAAAATACTACGAAAAAATACCATTTAATTCTAAAATTACCAAAAAAATACTAGAAATGGATTTAAAGTCACTAAAAAGATTCCAAAATGGTATTTTTTCGTACTATTTTTCTCCTTAAAGTGATGGCAACACTGGCCATTTTGGCCTCCATGCGCGTCCCGTCCTTAGCATTGGAGGTCATGTGATCTGCCAATCTAATACTTTAACTATGATATCTATGGTGCAACGTTATCAAACCACAACCCTTTGGCTACTTGGCGACAGTTGGCTTCAATTTTATTTTTGGGCGTCTTGCTTTTGAAGCGATGCTTTTTCCCCCACTTTTAAAAGTTGAATGCTCGCGGCAACCGACTGGAGAAAAAAAATTCGAGCACGCTCTCTCAATAAATTATTGTTTTATTTGGAAGGTGTGTGCCGGATTTTATTGTTTGGAAGAGTCTTATTATTCTGCGAAGGAATTTTTGGGGGATTTTTTTTTTAAAGCTAGAAGTAGGGATGAGTGTTTGTGTTGGCTATCATATTGAAATAGTATGGTACCGATGTTTCACAGTGTAGATTTTTTACTTAGAATTACCCAATATGAAATATAAGGTAATGAAAGTATTGCGATGGGGTCGAAATTACGGAATGGCGATTTTTGTGTTTTCTAACGGTTTTGGAGGGTGCTGATTCTAAAAAAGTGGTTTTCGAACATTGGTCTGTCTGTCTATCTATCCGTAATAAATTACGACGCCCGTCGCCAATAGCCCTCAGGTAGGTCTAGCGCGACGATATTCAAAATATCTATCCGTGTTTTTGTCTGAAACCACTCTACAGACCGAGCGAAAAAAGATAGGGACTTTAAATTCGGTACACCTGTTCCTGATACCTGTTTGAGATATAGTGCTCAGCCAGTTCATTGTCTACTTCGTCCAATTGAATAGGGTACTTGACTAAAAAAAATTATTGGCTTAAAATATTCTTATGCCAAAAATATTAGACCCGTATTTTTTCTTTTTTTCAAATACCCCATAAAAAGGGAGAAAAATGAATTTTAAAATTAGGCCGAAAAATAACTCCCGAAAACGCTTTGTGGCTGTCACGTGGTATTTATGATGTCACTAGTAACTATAAACAAACTTTGAAACACCATTTTGGAATCTACTTTAAGCAAATTTGAACTATCCGCTTCTGTAAAACCTCCACCCATTATCTATATAATTCTTATTTTAATAGTAAGTTAGATTAAAACCAGTTTAATTACAAAAAAAACCACCATACCGGTTTGTTTATACATACTAGTGACGTCAGCCAAATCGACGTGTTTTTGATCACGTGACGTACCGAAGAAACAAAAAGCCATTTTAAAATGATTATTATTAATAATTTAAAGATTTATTTTGCAAAAAAATATATACGTGTGTTATATTTGGGTTCAAACTATAATTTAATTAATATTGGAAGGTATTTTAGCGATACTGTCAAATACCCTATTTAAGATCGTCCAAAGTTGCCAATGAACGGACCAGACCCTATATCTTAGTCATACTTTGAAGACTGCGAGTTTTTGCAACTAGACCCTTCAAATATGACAGTTCATTACCCAAAATTACGAAGATCGTCGCCAATAGTATTTTTTAAAAAAAATAGTTAGCTCTATTGCGACGTAAATTCTATGAAACTGAGAGTGTTGTGGTTCTTAAGCCTTATACAGACCTACTAAGCTATTTCCTAGTTTTACACCTCAATATATAATCAAGAAAAATAGTTAAGAATGCTTTGTTGTGATTTCTATGATGAAATATAGTGTTCGAAAACCATTTACCCCGCAAAATAGTTTTGTGTAAATGAAAACGCCCAAATAAACGTAGAACACCAAATAGGAACACAAGTAATATACCATCATTATCCCGTTATTGTATTGGTTCAATTAATCTTAAAAGACCACCTGCTGCCGATTATGGCAACCCATTTTTCTTCACCCACATCGCAACAACAAAAAATCATCAAGAGAACAAACAAAATGGACGCCCTTTGTTCGTTGATTCACACAAAAAAAAATTATTATCTTCAAAAACAGTCAATGTAAAAACCCTTTTCTCGGCAAAAAAACTTTGTCTGAAAAATAAGTACATCATCATCAGGCCCAGACCACACTCCATTTTCAGCCATTTTTTTATTGTTCCATAGAACGGATATTTAATTTTTTTTTTCTCGTTCTTGGCCGCCATTACTTTTCTTCTCACTTTTAATCTCTTACCCAGAATGCTTCCGCATTTAATCACGCTTTTTAAGGAATAATGGAAGCAACCGGTTCGAGGCTTTTGATCCATTTTTAATTAATGTTTGATATACCCACCCCGATGGAATTTTTGTTCTATTTATTTATTTTTGGTCGTTTTTTTATTATTATCTTGAACGCTGGGGGGATATGAACGTGTTAGTTTTCCCGCCTTCCGTTCTGGAGCAGGTAGAAGTTGTAGTGTTTTTTTTCTCTTGTTTCGTATTAGGTTTCTAACAGTATTTTTTTAAAACTCTGCCGTGTTTAGTTATTTTAATTTATATTTTTCTTTAATCACTGTTCTTTTTTTTAAAGTTTTCGTTGTTAAGGCTTTCATTATTTTGTAAATTCGTTTTGGTTAAAATTTGTTCGTTGTCAGACGAGCTATTGGTTTTCATTGACTAGTTCTTAGATAAATTTTCTTTTGGGTTTTTTTTTCGATTAGGGAAAGGAATGTTTAATTAGAAATTGTGATAGGGTTCCGGATACCAAATATTTAACTCTTTAGCGCTTCAGTAGATTAATGATATATAAACCTACTTCAAATGTTTTTAAAAATTTGTATTTTAATATTTTAATGACAAAAGATCTTGATTATTTAAAATTCAATTCTGAAGATTGTAGCAACATTCAAATACTGTATTGTACTGAGGGTTATCCCAAACTAATACTGCATAGTATTAAAGGTGTATCATTATTTTGGATCACCTTGTACAACGATTTTGTCGCCTATTGTGATATTTTTCAAAATTAATGTTTATATTGAAATTTTAAATCGTAGTTAGGAACCTTCAGTATACAACGATCACTTGTTTATTAACCAATCAGGTACTCTTATTATGGCGGATCTACTGTTATGGAGTAACCGCATTAACGACGAATTTGGGAATACCATTAACACTTTCAAGTTTAAAACTTTTAACGCGTTTTTTAAATTCTTTTTTCGCGTAGCTTAATTTTTCCATATATAAATTGTTCAGGGCTGAGAACTTAATTTGTCTTAGATTTTGTTTAAATATATAAACTACAGAATACAGCTCATTTTCGCGCGGCAATTTTTTTTTTTTACCATTTTACCGTCTTTAGTGGGTTAACTTGAAACATTAAAGTCTCAGCAAATTTATGTTAGAGTTTACATTACAGTTACAAGAAAACTCAGCCGTTTGCCATTAGTGTCAACTGCGAAACGGCAATTTTCTCGTTCCTAAATGCGGAAGTGGGGATTTGCTTCTAAAAGAATGTGCTCACATGTGTTCCAAAGATGATGATATGCCGCGTTCTAAAGTTCTAAAAGGAACACCGAGTAGAGAATGTGCCACACTCTCCACATTTTTTTTTTTAAGTTTAGCATTTTCTGTACTCTTAGGTGCTGATGGTTCGCTTGGTTACATTTTTAAAAACTTCCCAAGCTGATGATAAAATTCATTAGTAGGTTTTTTAGTGTGCGTAATTTTCTTGATATGAAGTTCCCAGGGAGGTGGAGGGTGGTGTGTGTATCTGTTATTTTGGAAGAGCAGTTTCTATTACTTTTCTTTCCAAAACTTTACCTTTTCAACAATCTTAAAACGGCGAAATCTTCTTTTCAAATGGCTTTTGGTCTGTGTTGTGTTCTGCGAAGTCTAGTTTTACCGGGACCTACAATTTTTAGCAGATTCAGAATGGCTATAATAACACTCATGTGAAGCGAGATTCGAATTCCTCATACTTTGCTACCGAGAAGGAGCTTGGAGCCAATACCTCCTGGATAAAATGTCCAACTGACAGTAAAATTCATATCACGTCATTAAAATCTCTCTGGGGCCCATGTTGTTAGAAATAACGCAAATTATATTTAAAAGGCAGAAAATGTGCTGAGGAAATGGAAAGCTATATTATAAACGGCTACTTATTCGATTATACTAAAATGCTTTTAGAAGTGAAGAACCTAAAGTAACAGGTTAAACTAAATTTCCCCACTTCTTACCGTAAATTAAACCGGGACTTTTTTTTTCTCTCCCTCTTGACGGTAGAAACTACAAATGAAGTGTTAAAATACCGTCAAGATCAGGCTTCTCTTCGCCAAAAAAAAGTTTTGTATATGATTCACACATAAGAAATGAACTAAAACTAGACTTATAGAAGTAAAGAACCTAAAAGTAACAGGTGAAGGTAGACCAACTTATTTTTCGCCACTTCCTACTGTAAATTAAACCGGGACTCTTTTTTTTCCCTCTCTCTTGGCGGTAGAAACTGCAAATGAAGTGTTATAAAAAATACCGCCAAGCTCAAAACTTCTGTTCGCCAAAAAAAAAGTTTTGTATATGATTCACACATAAGAAATGAACTAAAACTAGACTTATAGAAGTAAAGAACCTAAACGTAACAGGTGAAGGTAGACCAACTTATTTTTCGCCACTTCCTACTGTAAATTAAACCGGGACTTTTTTTTTTCTCTCTCTTGGCGGTAGAAACTGCAAATGAAGTGTTATAAAAAAATACCGCCAAGCCCAGGCTTCTGTTCGCCAAAAAAAAAAAAGTTGTATATGATTCGCACATAAGAAACTAAATAAAAATGTGAATATACCTTTCCCAAGGCTCACCCGACAGTTCTTTTAATCTTTATCAAAACCAATCTTACTGCTATTTGAAGCAGGGGCTGGGGAGCCCAGTCGGTTAGGCATTCGCCTAGCATGCGAAAGGTCCCAGGTTCGGGTCCGGGCATCGCCAAAATAACTGCCGACCTAGAAACGGCCCGTGCAGTCGAAAATGTCCGACAAATAATACCCCGTGTAGAGGGAGTGCACGTTAAATACCCTCCAAAGTCCTGACGCTGCGTACGATGTCGTCCTTAACAGTTGCGTTGGGTGCCTATTCAGGTGTCGGCTCGTCACTTGACTGTGGTTCTAAAATACGACGCCCGTCGCCAATAGCCCTCGTGTAGCTCTAGTGCGACGATAATTCAAACTAAACCTAAACCTATTTGAAGCAGTACAGTATTAAGCATTGATTTTAGTAGTGTTTTATTTGAGAATCAGTTTTTAGTTATTTGTGAATAAGTTATTTATTTAGATGCTCAGTAGGTAAAGCGTTTGCCTTGCATGCGGAAGGTCGCAGGTTCGGCTCCGGGCATTGCTAAAATATTCGTCGACCTATAAGTGGTCTGTGGAGCCAAAACGTTCGACGAATAACAAATCGCGTAGAGGGGGTGTACGTTGAATATGCTGTGAAGTCCCTACGCTGCGTACGATAACACCCTCAAAAGTTGCGTTGGGTGGCTACTCGGGTTTCGGCTCGTCGCTTGATTGTGGTGGTTCTAAATTACGACGCCCATCGCCATTAGAACTCGTTGTAGTTCTAGTACGACGATAATTCGACCCAACCTTCCCTTCTCGTTATTTGCTTTCAATAACACATTTCCAACCACACTACAAACGCGTTCGCATTTCACTTTGAGGTAAAAACTTGAACCAAGAACTCTTTTACTTCAGAAACCTGCCTAACAATCTCTTTTGGAGCATCTCTTTATATAGAATTGAATCACAAAGAGGGCGTACGTCATGAAGTAAACATCTCCACAACTTCTACGCGCCGAGTTAGATAAAATTGTAATCAACAATAGGCTTATGATCAAAATGTATTTAAAAAATAACAAAATTGAAGCATACGAAAAAGGAACTATGACACGAAGTTATAGATTTAGAAAACTTTCGATCATAAATAGAAGTTTGTTTGGCTTTGAATTACCCTGTCTTTTTTTTATTTATTTATTTTATCTTGCAGTGATTATACGCGCGCTTCAAGTGTATATTTTTCCTATACTAGGACTATTTATTTCAAAGTACGTCTTGCAAATTTAATTTTATGTAATTTTTGAAGAAACCTACACTCTTAAAACAAACGAGCGGTTTTTAACTCAGTCTGAGTTAATTTTCACTCCTTTCCCGTGCCGAAACTGCACTTCCCCTATAGGAGTGGATTTCACTCTTTTCTTTTAAGAGTGTATTAATTAGAATGGCCTAGTAATGAAGAAACCTAGTAGTAAGAATGGTCAGCAGCGACCAGAGTTGGGTGCATTCGTATTCGCAAACACGAATATCACCCAAGCAACCCCCAGCCCATAAATACGAATATTCGAATTTGCGTATACGAATACGAACAAAAAAAAAGTATTCGCCAGGAAAATTTGCAAATATTCGCGTATAATCGGAGCTGAAATACACTGCTTTTGGGTGAAAATCGTATTCGTGAATACGCCCAACTCTGGTTACAACTCAGTCAAACTATGCCCAGCGATCCCCCGCCTCAGAAGTAAATAATCCTCGTCCATAAGAGAGGTCTTGGCGAAGATATACTCGAGATATCATCATCAAGGACCGCATTTCAATGTCGTTATGCAAATGGACCCCATGTAAATCGGGCCGACTTTATCTTATTGGACTCTCTCTCAGAAGAAGAGGGTTTTTATTTTTTCAAAGGCTTGTTCTGTATATAGAATGGATGCTGCTAGGTCATTAACCTGCTTTTGTTGTCTTTGAGGCATAGGAAGTGAAGTTGAAGTTGAAAAAGGAGTTTTTAAAAATCAATTTTTGGGACTTTTTGGTGTGTCTGGTGTTTGATGTTTGGAGAAGGTATATGTGACTTGTGCATAGATATCATAGTTAAAGTATTAGATTGGCAGATCACGTGACCTCCTATGCTAAACGACGGGACGCGCATGGAGGCCAAGTAAGAGAGCAAAATGGCCAGTGTTGCTGCCACTTTAAGGAGAAAAATACTATGAAAAAATATCATTTAATTCTAAAATTACAAACAAAAATACTAGAAAAGGATTTAAAGTCACTAAAAAGATTCCAAAATGCAGCTAGTATTTTTAAGATATTTTTTTGTAATTTTAGAATTAGATGGTATTTTTTCCGTAGCATTTTTCTCCTTAAAGTGGCAGCAACACTGGCCATTTTGCGCTCTTATTTGGCCTCCATGCGCGTCCCGTCGTTAGCATTGGAGGTCACGTGATCTGCCAATCTAATACTTTAACTATGATATCTATGAATGATACATTATTATTTACTACCCCAAATAAGCCCCATAAATGCATCATAAACCATTCCTCCAATCACCGCGTCGCACTCAAAGAGTGATTAAGGGATACCAAAACAACAATGTGGGAAAAGGCAATAAAATTGGATATAAAATCGTAATAGTCTTTCCTCGAAAAGAAAGATGAAGTTCATTCGAACTTTTTTAACCTATTGTTATAAAGCAGGATGTGGGAAAAACTCATTACTGTTTGATTTTGTGTGCGGTTTTAGTATCAATTCGACGAACGTAAGAGAATCTGTTGCACATTAAGACCAATCTAAACTAAACTTCTCGGCGCAACAGCCCATTACTGGGCCAAGGCCTGCCGTGCCCATTTCAGCTTATCGTAACCTGCCTCTGAGGTGCTAGGCATATGTCCCGGTAAGGTGGTCAGCCTCACGCGGAACCCACAGTGTTTAGTTCCCAAGCATGTTTGGTACCCATTTTATCGACCCACTCAAGGGATGAAAGGATGAGTCAACCCATTACCTCCTACTAGATTAAAGCCGTACAACAGGAACGGTTTCCCTTCGTGACGTCATGACGTGAAGGCCAAATTTTTCTAAACTTTTCTCCTTTAAAAATGACTCGATAAATTTCAAAAAGTTAAAATTACCCGAAAACAAGTAAATTATTTTTACCACACACATTCCACAATTCACTCGTTGATTCACTTTACAGTAGGAGAAAAGTTGAGTAAAACTTGGCCTCCGCATCATGACGTTACGAAGGAAAAACGTTCCTGTTGTACGGCTTTAATCTAGTAGGAGGTAATGGTCAACCTCGCCCAATCCGGGATTCGATCCCCGGACCTGTGGCGTGGCAATGCGAAGCACTACCACTGCGCCACTGGGTCTTATTCCTTCTAGTATAATGATATTGGGAAACTTCAATATAACGGATGTAAAAGCCAACCCCTCTGTTAAAATAACCATCAAAAACCAACACATAACCACTTGAAAAATGGTTCGTATATACAACGACGTCAACAGCGAAAACAACATCAAGGGATCGAAGCAGTGCCGTGTTATTAGAGATGGTCCCTAGAGAGGGTTGTGTGTTTGCTGCGAGCTCCGAATTCAGTCCATTATTGGGAGGAGGGGGGTTTACGAAAGGTGGCACGTCCTGATTTCATGGCAGACGATAATGTAGAGGGGGGAGGGGGGGGGGGATCGTGGGAGGTTTGAGATGTCCAGTTTTGAATTTATGGTGTTATGGGTAGTCATGGACCAGATCCACCACATAAGACTATACAAAGTTTAGGGGGCCCCTAAATTATAGTTCCTAGTATGCTAAATGTGGTAAACCCCTAAAATTTCCGCACATTTTAAAAGTTTCTGAGACATTTAATTGAAATTGTATGCGGGGCTGGTGAGCCTAGTCGGTTAGGCGCTCGTCTAGCATGCGACAGGTCCCAGGTTCGGGTCCGAGCATCACCAAAATAACTGCCGACTAATAAACGGCCCGTGCAGCCAAAAATGTCCGACGAATAATACCCCGTGTAGAGGGAGTGCACGTTAAATACGCATCAAAGTCCCAACGCTGTGTACGATGTCGCCCTTAACGGTTGCGTTGGGTGCCTACTCAGGTGTCGGCAAGTCACTTGACTGTGGTTCTAAAATATGCCGCCCGCCGCCAATAGCCCTCGTGTAGCTCTAGGGCGACGATAATTCAAACTAAACTAAAGCAGGCCGAGATTTAATTTTGCAGAGAGAACCCAAGCCAAATGGGTACTCAAGGGATCTTTTAAGTACCACATATTATCTTATGACAAACGGGATTCGAACAGTATTCTTTTATTCTAATCTCCTACAAACACAACACCACTTTAAACTGGTCGCTTAATCTACGCAATTTTACAAATCCCAACAACAATAATCATTTGCCAAAACAGATAACTCGGTATCAGAAATCCGGATATTTTAACGCGATTTCTAATCGCCGTCCACTGCTAGCAGTTACAGTGAAACACGCACTCCGGTTAAGAGAGATCCATTAAACTTAATTAGGCCTAAGCGGCATTCCTTTGTGGGGATTCTTCCCTTCCGCTGCGTCACTGCCGGTTTCCGATTCTAGGCTGACCAATGGGAGGGGTTTTGAGGAAGAACGATACGAGTCTAGGTTTGTCATTGAGCTAGAAAGGGAAACTGGAGTGAGGTGTTAGCGAGCCGAAAACCCACTCACACCCTTCTGAGCGAACAGCGCAGAAAAGGACTATTTTCCCTACACTTGTATGCAATGCTTGTATGAGACCCCTCTATCATATTGACTTGGGCTAATAAATGTATTTTAACAATTTTAGTTGGAAAGAAATTAACTTTCTTTCACTTTAGATTCCAACTTTTTAAAGAAATAACCAGTGGATCCCTAACTAAGAACCAGTGAAGACGAACCCAATAGCGAAATAGGCAAGTTTCTAGGTTTTCTGACCGGGTTCGTTTCTGCTGCAGTGCCGTGTATTCCTCCGCGTTTCGTTATTGGACCGGCTCGTTTGCTGCCCTGTTCAGTGAATCACCCACACCTCACTAAAGTTATCCTCTTCTTGCTCAAAGCAGCCAAAACGTGCGACGAATAATACCCCGTATAAAGAAGTGTATGTTAAATATGCTTCAAACTCCCAACGCTACGTACTATGTCGCCCTTAACGGTTGCGTTGGGTGGCTTGGCTACTCAGGTGTCGGCTCTTCACTTGACCGTGGTTCTAAAATCGACGCCCGTCGCCAATAGCCCTCGTGTACCTCTAGTGCGACGATAATTCAAACTAAACTAAACTTTGTTCGTGGATCACGTTGAATCGCTGTCCTACAATTTCGCTTCATTCCTCCGCAAGATATCATCATCGAAACAGAAGTCTGTGTCTGGATGTTTTGAATTTCCATTTATTGAACAAGGGTGAAATATTTGTCAAATATCTTGTTGTTCAGTGCGTCGAAAAGCATTAACTATATTCGTGCTCGTGTTTATTAAGTGTCTATATTTCAGATTTTATTCTTTGTTAGTTATTTTTCACTAAATTTAGTTCTAGAGCTCAGAAAAGATTGCGTAGGTTGTACGTTATTTACAACATTTTGTTTACAACAAATATTTAAATTTTCAAACAGTGCAAAAAGTAGCTCAAATAATTTTTCTAACATCTTAAATATTCTATCAATATTAATAAAAAAAATCGTATTTTTCAAGATTATTTTAACATAAGGGGATTAATCGAAATATATTCTACAAGAATTTTCGTCTAAAGTCAACAAAATTCCTTTTTTTAACAACTACTCCCAGTTGCAAGTATTAATATCGAAAACGCTTCAAAAATGGAAGTTACAAAGTCAACGAACACTAAAATGCTAAAATAAAAGCAAAGATATTTTCACGAAAACATTTTTAATTCCACTTTTAACGACGCTTTTGTCACCCTAATTGTTGCTGTTTTTTCCCCGCCTAATTAACGAGGGTTGATAGTTCGTTTTTATTTTAGTTAAAAGTTAGCTTTAAAAGGGTGGCAACCATCGGAACTGTTCATTTTTAATGGCGTTTGCTTCTGCTTCTATTTAGAATATTTTTTATAAAATATTTTTGTTTAATCTACTATTTTATAAGACGCTTTCCATTTAAATAAGTAATTTATTGCCAGTTATTATGTTTATCGCTTATTAGTTTTAATGCTTTAAAAGGCTTTTTAGTTTTTTCGTTGATTATTTTTGTCAACGATAAACGTCGATTTTTTTTTTCAGGACCTTTCGTGAAACTTAAATGTTTAGTATCTGCTTAAATTGAGCCATTAAATCATAATTTATTTTGAGTCTACGATCTAGTTGTTTACGATAGATATTAACTTTTTTTTTGTGATGATAGTTTTATAACGTCATAGCTAATTTATCACCTTCAGGGCTTATGAAGTCCGACATTCAATGTAAGTTTGCTCGTTCCATAATTTTATACAGATTACTTTTGAATATTTAAGTTAATTTAAATTTAGTTTAGTTTTCATTGATTATATAAAATTATTATTCATTTACAGACTTGTTTGAAATTTTATACTTTAAAATAAGAAGTAATGAATTTCTAAAACAATAAGTTTGAGCAACATTAAAAAAAATTGAATAATCTTGTAAATGTCTTAGTGCTGTAAACTTCGGGTTACATTTTGTGCCAGGTTGCCAGCCCAGTCGGTTAGGCGTCTGCGTAGCATGCGGAAGGTCCTAGGTTCGGGTCCGGGCATCGCCAAAATAACTGCCGACCTATAAACGGCCCGTGCAGCCAAAAATGTCCGACGAATAATACCCCGTGTAGAGGGAGTGCACGTTAAATATCCTTCAAAGTCCAAACTCTGCGTACGATGTCGCCCTTAACGGTTGCGTTGGGTGCCTACTCAGGTGCCGGCTTGTCACTTGACTGTGGTTCTAAAAATACGACGCCCGTCGCCAATAGCCCTCGTGTAGCTCTAGTGCGACGATAATTCAAACTAAACTAAACCCAGGTTTTAAGAGGTTAGTATTTGCTATGCATTCTTTACAAACCATCTTCATGTTTGAAGGGTCTAGTTGCAAAACTAGCTTTCTCCAAAGTATGACTTAGATATAGGGTCCGGCGCGTTCATTGGCGACATTTGACGATCGCAAATTCAATTGGACGAAGTTGCCAATGGACGGACTGGACCCTATATCTTTGTCATACTTTGAAGTATGCAGGGCCGGATTAAAAGATTTGCCGCCTGTAGGCTACGATTTTCCGCCCCAGTCACAATATTCTCCCACTTCGGGAAAAAGTAGCTAGTTAGCTGCAAAATCGGGTGGTATGTGCTGTTTAAAATAGATACACATATTAGAATTATCTATGTACTTTTACACACTAAATCGAAAGCGAAATAAGCGATTTTTTAAAACTGGTCTACTATTTTTCTTTCAACTTCGAAATCCGGGAGGAGGGGGTGCACTTGCTTTCGCAGCTACCATGTTTGCTACGAAATATTTGTACTATATATACGTTTACGGTTTACGCATTAATGTCAATTATTTGTTTTCTTTCTTAAAAATATTCGTATCTTTATAATAATTTTTTATGCCGAATGCCGCTTTAATTGATCGTAAAATTTGCCGCCCCCAAAAATTCGCCGTTCTAGGCTACAGCCTACTTAGCCTATTTAGAAATCCGGCCCTGGAAGTATGTGAGTTTTGCAACCCTTCATTTCGGACACTCCTTACAAAATCCCTCGCACCAAACCATCACCAACCAAACCCGGCCATCTGTGCGAATAAAAACCAACACAAGAAACCCCCAAGTAGAGTCCTTGAAGAAAACGAAAAAATAAACCACACGTAAAAACCACCCCTCCAATAAACCACTGGGGGTGGTAGCAACACAATAAGGGGGGGGGGAAGGGGACAGACACAAGTCTCCAACAAGTATGCCTGGTATGTCCCCCCCCCCTCTTTTTTATAAATTGCCCTCTTTACCCCGGTTTCCTCACACCCATTTGGACAAAAAGGCGCGAAAGTTGGGGTCTCTGGCATAGCCCCCTGATTTTAGTAGTGATCCCACGTTGGTATTTAATGGAGGCGTTTTGCGGAAGTGATAGGTTTGTTACAGTTGTTGATTTTAATATTTTTTTTTTATAAAACCTTATTTGTGAATAGATGGTGGTATGGTTATTCATAAAAGAACTAGTTAAAACAAACAAACTTGTAGAGAATTAAATTCAACATATTTTTTTTTTAAAGCTGTAACTGGGCTTATCTTACTTGTACTATTTGAAGTTAATATTTTGCCACATTGAAAACACAATAATACAAAATAAACGTGATGCTGAATAAATATCTTTTTTGTTGCTTTTATCACTCTACTGCATTGATTTTGAAAATGTCTGGTCTGTTGAGCTAGAAGAAACGTGGAGTGAGGTGTGTGATTCACTGAACAGGGCAGCAAAACGAGCCGGTCCAATAACGAAACGCGGAGGAATACACGGCACTGCAGCAGAAACGAACCGGGCAGAAAACCTAGAAACTTGCCTATTTCGCTATTGGGTTCGTCTTCGCTGGTTCTTAGTGAGTGATCCACATGGTTATTTTTTTTTTTAAAAGTTGGAATTTAAAGTGAAAGAAAGTTAATTTCTTTCGAACTAAAAATGTTAAAATACATTTAGGAACCCAAGTCAATATGATAGAGGGGTCTCAAAAAAAAAAACTTAAAGGGACGACCCTGATCCGTTATGTCGTTTCACGATTTTGATTCCATAGTCAAATTGGCATTTAAATTCCTGACCGGGTGGGAGTGTGGTCACTGCCGGTGCAGCGCCATCTGTGTTTGAAAACTGTCACTTGCCCCTTGTTTGTTTAGCGGGGATTATGTCGGCATGGAAGGGATTTGTGAAGATTTAGGGTTTATTTTTTCACAAACAGCTGTGGGGTTTTGTAATTATATGGCTGCCACACAGCAAGCCGTTATGAAAAAAAAAGGATTAATTTTGGTTATAGGTTTTATTTCAATTTAATTTTGAAATAACTGTCCGTGCTTAAAAATGAGTGGTTGACTGTCTACTTATAAGAATAACTGCATATTAATTTTTATCATTACTTAAAGCCAAGTTATCTATTTTGTGATTTTATAAGTACTGTACTAGTCAGTGAAAAAAAACGTCAAAAGTTGCTAACTAAACAATGGTTAAAATCACTTTTTGTTTGTTCTCAGTCTTGAACTGTCTGTTTAAAGAAGAAAAAAAATTGTTCTAAACTGTTTATAAACAAATATTTTTTGTGGCTAACAAAAAAAACTTAAAAGCTAAATTTCCAAAGGAGTATCCATCCTACATGGATTTCATTGGCAATCTGACACTCCGCCCACTACATTAATTAACCAATAAAGACCTTATTTTCATTCCTATGGAACTGTTGCCACTCGAGACGTGAAACGTGCCCATTTTGTAAATCGAAAAAATATTTTGTTATAGTTAAACTCATAGTTTCCTTGCACAGAAGCCACGACCACGGGCGGAGCTATAAAACACGCGGAGCAATCAGATGAAGACAAAATAAAACGGCTGAAATTTCCTCTTCATCTGATTGCTCCGCGCGTTTTATAGCTCCGCCCATGGTCGTGGCTTCTGTGCAAGGAAACTATGAGTTTAACTATAACATTAATTTTTTTTTGTGATAGACCATGTTTTGTAACTTAACAATCGTTTAAGCGCAATGTATTGGAGAAACTTTGTAGGATTTTGGTTGTCGTTCTTAACTTTATCAAACGATTTCTCGACCATGCTCTTGCTTCCTTTTCGAACATACCTTATCCTAGAATATTCTTTTATGTTCCGAATTCTATTCTATTTCTGCCTTGTTTCCCTAATCGCTAATAACGATATTCGAATCGTGTTCAATAGCTCCCCAACCTCAGCTCAAACGAACATAAAAATGATTCTTCACTCTCCTTTCTCTAAACCTTTCAGAGGCACTTCAACAAAGACTGTCATATACTTGAAAAGCTCTCCTGGGTTCCGTGAAGGAATGGTCGCCAACTTTTATTTGTTATGGCGCCAAGCAATTTGAAAATCATGCCAAATGCTGTTTTTAAATTGCAAAAATATAAGTATAGTTAAACGCAAAGTTTCCTGGCACGGAAGCCACGGGCGGAGCTATAAAACGCGCGGAGCAATCAGATGAAGAGAAAATTTCATTATTTTGTTTTTTTCTCTTTTGGCTTTTTTTAGAAAATAAAAAGTCCAAAACGGCATCAATTTTTTTTTATAAAAAAATACTTTCAATTGGTTTTTCCCCCTTTTGCTTCTTTTTGCGGAACTGTTTTTCTTAAGAATCTGAAAAACAAGGGCCCTTCTGCAGCTCTAACGCGACGTTAAGGGGCTGGTGGGTAAGCCCAGTGGGTAAGGCGCTTGCCATGCATGCGTGAAGTTCCAGGTTCGGACCCGGGAATTGCCAAAATAACTGTTGATCTATAAACGGTCTGTGCAGCCAACAAAAGTTTGTCGTCTCGAGTAGAGGGAGTGGATGTTAAATACGCTCACGACGCCGCGTACGATGTCGTCCTTAAAAGTTGCGTTGGGTGCCTACTCGGGTGTCGCTTCGTCAAGCCCTTATCACACGGTACGAACATCGCTCGTCGAACAACTTTTGGGACAGCAAAAACGTCAACGAGAGAACGGCTACGTCATGCGTGACATCACAAGTTTAACAGAGTTACGAGGAAGCTCGACCGTGACGTCACGACTGAAATTCGTTCTGATTGGAGCAGCCGTTCGAACAGCAAAAATGAGCCGGATTTTTTCGAGTCGACTCGAAAATGCTCATCGAGCAAAAACAGCTCCAAAAACCAGTTTTTGACATGGCGTACGGACGTCGCTGAACGAACGAAGCTCTCGTGTGAGAAGCCTTAAGGCCTTCACTTGACCGTGTTGTTTTGCATTATTACGCCCGACGCCAATAGTCTTCGTATAGTAATTTAGCTCTACTTAATGTTGCTACTTAATGCTTATACTTAATGTTGATGGAGCCCATTCGGTTAGGCCTTCGCCTAGCGTGCGCGAAAGGTCCTAGGTTCGGGTCCAGGCATCGCCAAAATAACTGCCGACCTATAAACGGCCCGTGCAGCCTAAAATGTCCGACGAATAATACCCCGTGTGGCAGGAGTGCACGTTAAAATACGCTCCAAAGTCCCAACGCTGCGTACGATGCACAGTGGTCTGGGAGCGGCCAAAATGCCAAATTTCGAAGTGTTCGCAAAATGCAAAATGAATAGATATTTAAATTAATAGATAATTGAATAGTAAGATTACCAATATAAATCATTACAAATAATTTTTTGATGTATTTATAGTTACGAAAAGTCAACAAATGAAAAATAGCCCGTTTTGAGGCGATACAATTGAATTCAAAATACACGATTTATAATTTTATTACAAAATTTTTTTGCATGCTTTTGAGTTTTATAAAAGGTTTTATTTTATTTTAGATGATTAAAAAATACAAAATAATTTTTAAATTAGTTTTTGATTTTAGTTTCAAAAATACTATGTTTTTAAATATTTGAAAGAGTGCAACTTTCTTGCTCCACTGTGCTCCAAAGTCTCATTAAAATTAACTAGTTTTCCAAATCTTATATAAAAGATAAATCTCAATTTCAGCTGCGGAAACGTACGGAAACCATAATTACAAACAGAAGTGTCAAAATCTAGCTGTTCAAAAATCGTCGAAAAGCACAACGCTGCCGCGAGTTGCTCCACGGCAGCTGTTAATCTAGAAACAAAGTAACAAAACCGACAGGTGTTTCGACCACTTTACTTACAAAGTGTTTGATTATAAATATATAACTTAAATACTTGTATTATCTTTGTAGGAGAGAAAAGGTTTGACTTGTTTACAATAAGAATGTTTTCAAAAGATGCCCATTGGCTCTTGGGAAGAGGGGGTTGAGTTACATGCCAAACTCTGTTCACAAGGTATTGTTTCATGGGGGGAAAGTGATTTCATCATATATGTTACCCATAGGAAGTTTGACCAACGAAGCCCAAGAGGCCAAAAACAAAGACTTTCGGTGGTACAGACGAGAACACTCAAGAAAAAGTACAAATGAAGATGTGTTTAACTTTCTTACTATTTCATCGGACCCTTACTACTTTTGCGCAAAGCTAAAACCAACAAAAAATTAGAGCTACACGAAGACTAAAGAAAACTATTATATTAATATTGTAATCTTAAAGGATGTTAAACAAATTTATTATATGTTTTCAAAGCAAATTTTTTAGTGCTTCAAAACAATTTTAAGATTAAAATCCTTTTTATGAATCTGTTCTATCAAAGTGACTTTTATTTAGTTCCTAAAATACGTGTAGTTTTTGTATTTCAGATTTGTTAATATACTTTTAACTCTAAGATCATTATATAGTACTTTTAAATCAAATACGATATTATTAATAAATTATTTATTTCCTAAGCCGTATTAAAATTAAACGAAATTTCATTAAAAAGTCTTTAGATGAATATTAATACCATATTTGGCCTTAACATCTTCAATAATAAAATGCTGTTAATTAATATGGTCTTAAAAAACTGTTGACGGTTAATTTGAAAGTATATGTTCTGTGTATTCATACTTTTGTACGATATTTTGATATTAAATTTGATATTGTTCCACAACCTTTAAAAGTTTAATATTAAATAATTATTCCACAAACTTCAATGTTAAATATTTTATAATTATTGCACAAACTTCAATGTTTAATATTATATAATTCATGCGTTCAAAAATTAGTAAAAAAATATTCACATTAAAAAAACTTTGGTTTCAATTAATTTTATAAGCTAAATTGAGAGCAGAAAATATTGAAAATAGTGTACATATTTTTAGCTTGACGTTTCATTTTTTAAAAGATTTTGTTAGTGTTTTGGCTTTTTGTGACTGATTACGTATTACCCTGACCCAAGCTTACGCATATGCACTTGCCCAATACATGTTGATTAAAACGTTATTCTTTATGCGCAATTTTCACATTACATCTTCACATACTATTTTTTGCATTGTCTGTAACTTAAAATACATAGGTTTTACAAACTTGATTGTGTCCTATATCGACTCAGATGGGTCAAAAACCTACAAAACCGAATTTTTATACATTTTTGTCAAACCACAAAAAAATAAATGAATTTTGACCGTTTTTCAGCCTTTTCCGACCACTGTGCGATGTCGCCCTTAACGGTTGCGTTGGGTGCCTACTCAGGTGTCGGCTCGTCACTTGACTGTGGTTCTAAAATACGACGCCTGTCTCCAATAGCCCTCGTGTAGCTCTAGTGCGACGATAATCTAAACTAAACTTAATGTTGATAGGTGCAAAATATGAAGATATCTATAACGGAATTTATTTAGCATTAATTTTTTTATCGCCTAATCAGCGTATCCTCGCCAAATCTGAAACCTTTTTCTTCCCGACACCACTATCCAGTTATTATTCCCCTTTTCTCCCCCCACATTTCGTCTATAATTAACTTTCCCCTTTACAAAACACAAAGAAGAGAAAGCGGTTCATATAAAAGCGTCTCGATTTCTAATCAATATCTTCAATTTTTTTGTTTGTTTTCCCTCTTATTTTCCCCACAATTTTTCCTTGTGAAAATGTCCCCTATACGTGGCCGGAATTTAAACCCCAATGTTCATTACATGGAAGTTCTGGTAAGGGAAAAGTATTTTCTTACGGTATTTATTATTTATGGGGAGTTTTTTGTTTGGTTATAAGGGGGTTTTGGTTGAGACTTGGTTTAGTGAGTGGTTGGGGCAAAGTTATCGATTTGAGCAATTTTCATTTTGTGGGGTATTCTCGGATGTATTTTTGATTTTATTTTTGGTGAGCTAATGAATTCCTATTGCCCATCATGTATAGTTTCTACATAATAAATACAAGGTTCGAAGTTTTCCTTTGTAATATTGTTTTTTTTCAGTACCAGCCTAAGGCAAGGAAAAACCTTTACGCCCGACGACGCAATGAGTATTTTTTTCTTTAAAGTTGCAATAACCATTTCTGAAATGTTATTTTCCATAACACTTCAGACATGGGTAAATTAAAAAAAAGAAAAACATATATATATTTGATCAAGTTAACAAAAATTTACTTAATAATTTTAGTTTCAGTGGAAAATGACAAATTTTTACGTCCGTTACTGTGAAATTTATAAAACATTTTACATAATTGAATCAACTAGTATGCTGTGTGTGTTAGAAATTTACAAATCAAATCAGTAAGGAAACTGCAACTCTCCAGTAAGGCGCTACTATGCGACATCTTTACCCAATCGTGGAATTGCCCGTTTGTTTATTAATATTCCAGCACACTTCTATTCTCAGACTCACTGTATACTACTTTAGTTTCAGTTGCACACGGTATTTTACATATATTCCGGTGTAAATAAGATATCATTCTGACATTGTGAGATATCGGTTCGTTATCCATAGGGATAATGTCTACAACAATTCCTAAGTCGAGTCACAACAATGCCCCTGTGAGCGATGCCAATTCGCCGGGGCGAGGCCCAAAATTAACCTTCCGGGGCCCATTGCGACAGTTTCCAGAGAAACTAATGTGTCTGACACTCTTTTGTGCACGTCCTGGAAGGCTCTTGTCGCTCGTCAAGAAAGATGCTGCTTCTTCACACTTAGAATGGGGGATGCTTTTGATTGGCACCGAGTAGCTGTTTTGGCGCGGTTGGTAATTAAAATTTAGCTTCCACACTACGTTTATAACGTAAAAAGTGGAAGGTATTATAATCGTTCAGTCTGTCCGTTCGTCCCCCACTTTGATAGCCCAAACTACAAATACTACGGACAAGTATGATACGTCAATAAATTCAGCGCATCGAAATTAGAATACATTGAAAATTTCAGAAAAGAATTCGAATTCGAAGTACTTCAATTATTTAAAAAAAACTGCAAAATTGAATGCTCTTGTAAAAAGCATAGGAAGCCATTTTTATTAGAATTAAATCACCATTCCCATTCGCAACAATCGCTCGAGAAACTTTAATTGTTTTAGACAATAAATTAAAATAAATTTATTTTTGAGGCATCGATCCGTTTGAAATGACGTCAAATATATTTCACTTATAGATTCTTTGTATGTTGATATGAAATATTTTCATTCTATTTAAAAGCGAGGAATATTACATATTCTTTGAAATAAATTAATTTTTGCAAACGATAAGTATAATTATTGAATTTTCGAAATAAAACAAATGAAACTAGCCAAATTTGTCATGTAATGCCGCTGAAGTGTCACTTGACTGTTTCTAAATTTCGTCACCCGTCGGCAACGGCCCACTCGCTTATCTCTAGTGCAACGATAATTCAGCCGCACCTACAGTCGACGCCTTGACAGCCCCCTGCTCCATACTGTAGTTTTAAAAAAAATATTTTCATTTTACCTATTCAATGCTGTATAAATAAATTTTGATTATTTTTAAATTAAATATTACAAACATCTTGTACCATTCATAAATATTTTTAGCTCTATTGCATTTGGCGATCTACAACACTTCAAACTTGGCGACAATTTCCTGTTGTTGTAGGGGGTGGAAGGTATACATTAACCCCCCCATTTCATTTTCTCCCTGTGACAAACGTCGTCTCCGGGCGGTGATGGCCAATTTGTTACAACATCTTGGGTTTCGGAGGGGGCGTTCGAATAGTCTGTTCTTTGGGAACATTGGAACGCTTTTGGAACGTCCTTTGTGGACCGGCTGTTTGAGTTCGCAGAAGAGTTGAAGAGCTTAGTGGAAGAACGTGCTAAGTGACATTTTTGAAAAAAATTGAGATTTTCGTGTTGATGAACAGATTGTTCCATCCTTCAAAGGGAACAAGATTCTCTTCTTTCATAAATTTTAATTTAAGTATACTTTTTGTATACTCTGTAAGTGCCGTTTTTAACGTATCTAAAGGCAAGAGAAAAACTTTAAAGCTCATTTTCTCAGTTTCACCTTTTTGTCACTTAGCACGTTCTTCCACTAAGCTCTTCAGTTGTTAGCGAGGGTTTGTTCTGCTGCGGTAATGAATGGTGTTGGCGGGTGTTTCTTTTTTTTTTTGGAAAGGTGGTAAGTGGAAGAGGGAAAAAAGTAAAAAGTGGAAGTGTAGACGTAAAAAAAGTGAGTTTTTTTTTTTTAAATAAAGGATAGGTCCGTCACCCACTTTCATACAAGCTACAAGTGATACAGACAAGTGTAATACGTCGAAAAATTCGGCGCACCGAAAATAGAAGCCATTGAAAATGCCAGAATAAAAATTGGAATTCTTTATTTAAAAAAATTATTGAGATAAACTGCAGAATTTAATTCAGTTAAAAAAAACATGTTATTTTTAATGGAATTAAATCATCGCTGCCGCTGACAAGAAATGCACGAGACACTTTATTTAAACTAATTTAAAGGAAATTTTTATGATTTAAATCAGTTTGGAATGATTTCATAATGCCATGTCACAATAGATTCTTCGTTCGTATTATTTGTTTAGAAAGAGGCGCATTCTATTTTTATTTCAATAAGCAGACGTAATTTTTCATTTACATTGTAGCATTTATTAATGATAAATGATATTTTATACTTTAATCAATCCTTTTGGCAAAGTTCTTTCATTGTGTCTTGATTTTCAAATGGCAATTAAAAATCAATTTGTTTACATTTTTGAAGCTGCTAGTTTCAATGTTGTATATTGATATGAAATGTGAACAATATTACATATTTATTCTTCGAAATACAAATAAATTTAGCAAACAATAAGTAATTATTGAATTTTCGATGAAAAATATTTTGTGTTATTGACGTTTAAGAAGGACTGTCAGTCCCATAGAGCTAATGCATTAGTTTTGAAATCGCAACTTTTACAAAAGAATTGCTTTACCATGTTATCCCATTTTCGCCAGGTATGGGTATCATCATAACATCCATTTAAAACAAAATTTAAAAGAAAATAACATCCGGTTTGTTAATTATTAATTGATAAAGTTTTTAAATAGTGTCGCCATCTGCTGTATATTTTTGGCATTTTGATACTTCAAAAATATATAATTGAATAGCTAGATAACATTTTCGTTTCAAAAAAATTTGTTTCATTTCGATGTTATATTTATTTCCATACCTGGGGAAAAAGGGCTAACATGGTGAAGCAATACTTCTGCTGAAGTTGTGATTCCAAAACTAATGCATTAGCTCTATGGAACTGACAATCCCTCTTAAGAGTTTAATATAGAACTAAATGTTGTGTTTAGCGCTATTTTCAGATGTAAGAATTTTGTTTGAAAGTTATTATTCTAAGTGACTGTTTCTAATGCAAACCTACTTTTTTTTTCTAGGTAAGAAAATTTATACTTGTTCTTCCGTCCCCATGTCCTGGTGAGTTACCAAATTACACATTAAAGCGACCTTAACTATATAAACTTTCGCACTCATCATTTTATTTTATACTTTATCATTTCAGCCATGTTTGTTACAACTCGACTCTACACTGTTAAAAATTATGCACTTGGTTCCACCAAAAATATGGTTCCTATAGTAGCTGCAACGGCTGTGCGGTGAAACGTTAAACCATATTTTTAGTATTCGGTTGAACCATTTCTCAGGTTTTTGTTTCCAAATCCGGAAAAATGGTTCAACCAGACACCGAAAAAAAGGTGAAACATTTCACCACACAGCCGTTGCAGCTACTATGAACCAATATCATGGTGGAACCAAGCACAAAATTTTTAACAGTGTATCCCTTCACAGAACAAATTTCGATCAACGAAATGGACTCTTCCCCTCCGTACTCAACATTAATACCCTTGTCCGCAAAAATCCAATAACTCCCCACCCTCCCCCCTCCAGTTGGTGGTCATTCCTAGAAATTTAATTTAATCTCTTGGTTTTGGGTGGAATTTAATGTGTAATTGAGTTAAACTCTCTGTACGTCCGCGTTTGAAGATGGAATTGTATGTTTCTGTATGTCATGATATAGAGCTGAAATAGATTAGGTCTAGTTTTGATATCAGTTCAGGTAGGTTTTAATAAATATGCAAAACGGTCATATTATTACTGATCAACTAAAGCAAGTGCAAGTTTTTTGTGCAAACAGATTGTATTTGCCTGCATACACTCTTAAAACAAAAGAGTGAAATTCACTCCTATAGGAGAAGTGCATTTTCGGCACTGGAAAGGAGTGGAAATTAACTCAGACTGAGTTAAAACCGCTCGTTTTAAGAGTGTAGGACCCAGATTGTTTTTATTTCTTTTACCCACTCCGAAAAAGAGTGAAATTCACTCCTATAGGAGAAGTGCATTTTCGGCACGGAAAGGAGTGGAAATTAACTCAGACTGAGTTAAAACCGCTCGTTAGTTTTACGAGTGTATACTGTAACCTGTGACGAACTAGAGCTTTTAATGTTGAAACACTTGGAACCGTGTTTTTGAGTAAAAGCATAAGTTTTTAAAAACGGTTTGACATTTTTATTCACTCTATTTAAAATCGCATATAAAGCTTGTATTTTTTAGAAATTGTATTAAAACAAACCGAGGTATTTAAGTCATTATTAATGCAATTCTTAACTTAAAAATGTATCTCTCCGTTTCACTAAGTATCTATATATCTAGCAGCTGCAACGTGTGGTGAAACCTTTAGGTTCGATTGAACCATTTCTCAGGTTTTTTATTTCCAAAACATGAAAAACGGTTCGACCGTGTACCAAAAATATGGTGAAACATTTCACCACATAGCCATTGCAACTGCCACGAACCATTTTTGATGAAACCAAGCGCCAAATTTTTAACGGTATTGACACCAATAAAAACTTTTCTTTGGAAGTGGTTGCAGTAGATGTCATAAATCGGCTTGTTATAGACTATAGGTTATTTTATATATATTTATAGGTTATATTTTAAGAGGGATTTTCAGTCCCATACAGCTAATGCATTAGTTTTGAAATAGCAACTTTTGCAAAAAAAATTTATTTGCCATGTTAGCCCTTTTTCCCCAGGTATGGAAATCAACATAAAATCGAAATGAAAGAAATTTGAAACGAAAATGTTATCTAGTTATTTAATTATATATTTCGGAAGTTTTAAAATGCCAAAAATATACAGCAGATGGCGACACTATTTTAAAACTTTATCAATTAATAATTAAATAGCCGGATGTTATATTCTTTTTAAATTGATGCTATGATCATATTTCCTTACCTGGTGAAAACGGGATAACATGGCAAAGCAATTTTTTTTGCAAAAGTTGTGATTTCAAAACTAATGCATTAGCTGTATGGTAGTGACAGTCCCCCTTAAGAAAATAATTGCTATTATGCTTATTATTTGAAATAAGTTTACGTAGCTCATTTCGGTGCATTCTGCCAATTTATTCCACCTATTTCTCCTTTAAAAAATTGTTAGATTCATAGTTGGATAATTTACATAACCGATTTTCAACCAGTTTGGTTAATTTCGTCTACGTACCCGCCTTTTGTAATTTGTAGATTAGCGCCACTCTTAAATACAGGTTTATATCTTAATTTTCATTCATGTACAGGGAGAACATGCATTCGCGGAAGTACGGATTTTATATTTTGTTAAATTCAGTGCGCGTTAAACTATCGGGAGATAGTTTCGGATTTAGTAACCCGCATGTAATTTGTGAGGCGTATTTCGGTTTATATTTGGGCATGGACAAGGAAGATGACTCCAGGAGATGAAAATGATTTTATTAAATTCATGTTGCGTAGAATATGATAGTAATGCGATAAAAGTTATCAGTATTTTAGGGATTACGACGTCGTTTGACACGCAGCCAACTGATTGTGATGCGATGTGCTTTTAGGCCTCGTAGGAGATCAACTTCTTGGGATAACGTATTTGGCCTTTCTCTGACGAATGCTGTCCCTGCTGCTTGGAGCGGCCCGTCGTGGGCGTGTAGCGGCAAAAGGTCCGCAGTGCCGATCAAATAACCCACAATATTAAATATCTTTTGTGTACGAAATACTTAACTAATCTAGTGTATTCAAATTTTTAGGTTTTGTATAGGATGAATTTCTTGATTACTTTATTGTCCCTTTGTTTGAATATGCTGTCCCTGTCCTGCGTTTGGGGGCTGGGGACCCATCGTTAGGCTCGCCTTAGTGCGAAAGGTCCCAGGTTCGGGTCCGGGTCGCCAAAATAACTGCGACATATGCCTAGCACCCCAGAGCCCTTGGCCACGCAAGCTGAAATGGGCACGGCAGGCTTTGGCCCGCTAACGGGCTGTTGCGCCGAGGAGTTTAGTTTTTTTTAATTATCCATAAAAGGTACTAGTTAATTACGGTTGAAAAGAAACAACGTTTTGAGTTTTTTCTCGGCACTATTCATCTTCTAGGACCGAACCAAACCCCGAACTCTCAAGAGTGATTCATCTATAGGAGTCATTCGGCACGGAAGGTGAAATTAACTAGACTGAGAACGCTCGTTGTAGAGTAGTAAACTACGCTGCATCAGGGTTATGAATAAATCACCCTGTACACTAAATAATGATGGCAGGGGTTGAGGAGGGGGGGGGGGGGCAGATACTAATTACTCTATTATCCTTCATTCGCGTTCAACCACGACTAATAACTCACTCGCCCTGGTACATTTTAATCATAAACCCGCCTCGCTCTTATTTCACGTGCATTTGCATGTTTATTAGTATACATATACCGACCGTTTTCCCCTTTTTCCCTACGAAAACTGGGCCTAATGGTTATGATGCGTGTTAGGCTTAAACAATACTTTGAGTTGCATCGCTAGATGGCAAAAAGGGTAGGAAGTTTATAGGAGGATTTCCCTACAGGCCTCTTATGACAGTAAGCTGTCGAAATATAAAGTTTGAAGGGAAATTTTCCTATGAACTTTGATCCTTTTTGTATGAATTAACGATTCAGTTATGCTCTTATTTTGTAAAAGGAGGTGGGTTGGTTGTAATAGAGGGGATGCGTTTAAAAATTAAAAAGAAATCCTCGAAATTAATTTAAGAGAATTGTTTGTTAGGAATATCGTGACCAAAGACTGGGGTACTTTGGATGCTATTACGTTTTAGGATAATTAATCGAACATGCGATAATCGCATTAGTTTTCTCCCTCATGCGATATAATCGATTGTTGTTGAATCGATTTTTGATTTGTATGAGCCCGCGTCAGGTAAATGTTTTTTAGGGCTATTTGGTTGCTCCTCTGATTTTCGAAAGTATTTGTTAATAATAGAGGAATATTGGCATTTGGTTTCTAGGTATCGATTTAAGGGGAGTTTCGTTTTTATTGAAGATTCTTTTATAATTTCGTGCTATCAGACGTTTTTGGGTCGATTGAAAGTTTTGTATACAAGAGAAACAAAATATCCGATATTAGGGGCATTAAAGTTATACTAAAAGGCGCAATTCACTAATATGTATAGTGATTTTTTTATAGCTGAATTTTGTATATAACTGCTCCCACCGGATCTAAAAACTCTTACTTACAGCTAGACAGCATATCCGATTTTGAAGGAACTATATAATATTAATGTCGTTAAAAATCGAAAGAAATTTCGTTAAAATATTATTTAAAAAATATATTTTAAAAAAATGTTCACAATCGTTTAAAAGTTTCGTACCGTCAAACTTTGACCGTAAGCATAAAACCCTAGTACTGAGTTTCTTTTTAAATATCTTTACTCACACATAGGTTAACGTCATAGATATCATAGTTAAAGTATTAGATTGGCAGATCACGTGACCCCCAATGCTAACGACGGGACGCGCATGGAGACCGGAATAAGAGGGCAATTCGGCCAGTGTTGCCACCAGTTAATTCTAAAATTACAAAAAAAATAGCATAAAAATTTTAACTGCATTTTGGATTCTTTTTAGTGACTTAAAAATAACGTGAAACGCTTTGCTAATATTTTTATGGTATGCTTTTGTAATTTTAAAATTAAACGGTAATTTTTCGTAGTGTTTTTCTCCTAAAACTGGTGGCAACACTGGCCAAATTGCCCTCTTATTCTGGTCTCCATGCGCGTCCCGTCGTTAGCATTGGGGGTCACGTGATCTGCCAAACTAATACTTTAACTATGATATCTATGGTTAACGCAGAGTTCTAATTAAAATAAGGAAGTACATGTTTTAAGAGTATTTTCTGAGAAGTTATTAGCTTGAAAAGCTTCGGCCTAAGTTATGGTTATAGTTCGACGATAGTCTTTTAGGGACTCTTCGCCACAGTTAACAACCCTGCAATGGAACATACATTTAATTCCTAAATTCTTGTACCACAACCGAATACCCCCTACCCATCTCTCTGTATATGACATATTATAACTTAACCCCCCTCAAAATCTTATATTTTTAACCCCGTTAAACTTTTAAATTACCTTTTTCATATATCCTTATTATATCTTAGTACTTTAACATCCCAACGACAAACAGTCGCCTGGATTAATCGTTCCCACAGAAACTGTTTAGTCATCACATTTTCAAGTTGAACTTTCAAACTTTCCCATACCTCTGATTAGTCAGTGCAGCAGAGCTGGAGATTTTTCACCATTTGTGTGAGCATTCGATCACACTCTCTCGTCGGCTGTAGTCGACAAATCAACCTTCTCCTGAGGATAGCTCTTTAATAAAAAGATCTTTAATTACTCCGATGTTTCCCGGTCGACTTATTTGACATATATACTACACCATTTTATTCACTAAAATACTTGCTAAATGACTCTACAAATTCCAGTTTTTGTGGTATTCAATCCCAATTACTACATTACAGAAGTCATCTTTGTACGAAAACTAAGTACCGAAACAATTCCACCACAAACCAAACTACTTTTTTTTCATACATATATACCTAAGCTCTGGTTTCGCGCCAACTGCAGTAGCGCCAAAAAAAGACAATGGGGCGCATTGATCCATTCCCCAGGGGGGGGGGGGGGGGTATGAGGGAAGGGGGGTGGTATGAGGGAAGGGGGGGGGGCGTTGACAGGACCAATGATAATTGGGGTATAATAAGGAACGCCAGGTGCGGAAAAGACATAGGGTTGTGATAGTAATAATGATAGTAATGAAAAAAAAAAGGTTGAAAAAGGCATTCTTTTTTTTTTTCGTAATTGGGGAAGATAGTCTTTTCTTTTGGTGTCGTTGGCGGTTTTTTTGTTTGCTTTGGCGGGAATGAAGTGCTGACTTTGAAATATTCGGGAGTTCAGGGGGGGAATGGGAGCGGGGTACTGAAGTGTCTCTGTTAATCCAACGGGAAAAAATATTTTTTTAAGACAGAGTTCTTCCGAATGTATTGGCTCGTAGTGCGTTCAAAATCTAGTCTAATTCACACTAACCTGACCGGCTGTATTGAATATTTTTAAAAACGGATTTTTATCTGATAAAATGTAGCTGGTTTACTGGGCTCTTCTAATTCCACATTTTGAAATGGGTTCGAATAATTTGTAGTAAAATTATTTATTGAAAAAATATATTCAATCAATTTCGAAAAATGGCATTATAGAGCCTTGTAACCCAGCTACATATATCATATAACAAGAAGTTCATAAAGAACTAAAATAGCCTACTTTCCTGTTACTTAAATACTTACTGAAGTTCTAATCGGGAAAAAAAACTAGGTTCCTAGAGTAAATATCATCCACAGCCGTTTCTACACTAGATTTATACACATTAGAAAAAAAAATCGAAACACAGCACCCAGCTATAATTTAAACTTCTAAAAGCCAAATCAACTATTTTCCTTAATATTCTTTCGCAAATTAATTAAATATTATTTATCATCTGCTCGTGATTTATTTGTAGTTCGAAGAATAATTAAATATTTATTAATAACAAAAGTAATGAAACTACTCCGAACTGCATTAAAAAATAAGAAATGTAAATTAAAACTAAGCATAATTGCATGCAAAAGTATGCCTTGCCGCTTTCTTGGTAGATCATTAATGAATAATCAAAGAATCAAATTGTGCTACATTTTATGACGTCATTCCAAACTGATTCATGAAAATATTATTGTGCTTCAACCGCGTTGACAAGACCGATGATAATTGGGGTATAATAAGAACGCCAGGTGCGGAAATGACATAGGGATGCGATAGTTATAAAAATAGTAAAGAAAAAAAAAGGTTGAAAGCTATTCTTTTCGTAATTGGGGAAGATAGTCTTTTGGTGTAGTTGGCGGGTTTTTTTTTGTTTGCTTTGGCTGGGAATGAAGTGCTGACTTTGAAATATTTGGGAGTAAACCCAAAGTGTCTTTGTTTTAATCTAATGGAAAGAAGAAAAAAAATTCTAAATTAAATTACTTCGGCTGTATTGAGTATTTTTTTTATAAACGTTTTTTTTATATAATGTAGATCGGCTTACAGGGCTCTATATAATACCACTTTTTGAAATTGGTTCGAATATTTTGTTGTAAAATTATTTGTTTAAAATTAAAAAAAATATTAGAACCAACTTCGAATAGGGAGATTAATAGAGCCCTGCCTACGATGATATGAAGCTGCGTACGCGATGTCGCCTTTAAAAGTTCCGTTGGGTGCCTATTCATATGTTGGCTCGTTACTTGACTGTGGCTCGGAATTACGGCGCCCGTCTCTAATAGTTCTTGTGTAGCTTTAGTACGCCGATGTTTCAACCTTCCTAGATGTACTTATGTTCATTACTAATGTACTTGTAACTTGTATGTACAACACATTGACATTTTTAAGTTACCTCCCGTCACTTGACTGTTGTTCTAAATTACGACGCCCGTCGCCAATAGCCCTCGTGTAGCTCTAGTGCGACGATAATTCAAACTAAACTAAACTCTAAGCAACCTCCCACCTGAACCACCTCCCCCCCCCCCCTTCTATCTTTATCTTTATTCTAAACATTAACTTTTAAAATTCAAAAGACCGGGCGTGCTAGAGATGGGTAATCTTCAAAAAGGATTTACCCCCCCCCCACCCCACCCCCCCACCAAAACTATACACCCAAATTACACCCCCTTTTCAATTCATTTTTCAAAACCGGAGGATTAAATTATTTTTAAAAAGAGGGGAAAACCTTTTCATTCATTCATCCACACTAAGGCACGCAGTAGTAGTATACCTAGGCTCACGGGGTACTTTTGGCGGAATTAAAAAGAGAAAATAATTTATTAAAATAAAAAGATGACGGGAGTAGAGGAGTTATAATATAGGGAAAAGGGCCGCATTTATAATTCTTTTTGGCGTGATTACATTTTGGCTGCTTTTCTGTACCGAAGTCGACGACTTAATTGAAAAGTAATACCGAGGTTTGGGGAGGGAGGAGGGAAGATTATCAAGTTGCAATGTGTTATTTTGTATCTGTTCTTTTGAAATTTGATAAACTTCTATTAGTTTGTACATGTTCTTTGATCTAGCTACTGGGTTCACAATCATTTCTGTAGCCACTCAAGACCTGAAGCAGCCCTGACAAAGATCCCTTGTTAGTCCACTTCTTTTTTTAATTCGAAAGAATTTTGAAAAAATGAAAAAGTAGGTATCGACATGCGGTCGATGTCCGTCTGTCTGTCCGTACCCCCCTTCCAAAATCGGTTCTATCATTCGGATCTTAAATTCTTTTTTTTTGTTAGAAAGCTATGACCTGAGAGACCCAACTTACTTTTTGTCCGCCTGTCTGTACGTCCGGACGGACATAAATCTATTTGTGAAAGAATATTAAGGTAAATAGTTGATTTTGGCTTTTAGAAGTTTAAATTTTAGCTGGATGCTGGGTTTATCGATTTTTTTTCTAATGTGGGTGTAAATCTTGTGTATAGAAACGATTGTTGATGATATTTACTGTTATGAACCTAGTTGTTTCCCGATTAGAATTTAAGTAACAGGAAAGTAGACTATTTTAGTTCTTTAAGAACTTCTTGTTTAAAGTAGGGACCTATAACACTACACGACTTTCAATAATTAAACCAATACATTTAAAAGTTATTATATTATACCATATCGGGAAATTGTAATAACTTAACCAAGAAAGTTTGGTGGCAGCGCTACCCTTGTTGCGTTGGGTGCCTACTCAGGTGTCGGCTTGTCACTTGACTGCAGTTCTAAAATACGACGCCCGTCGCCAATAGCCCTCGTGTAGCTCTAGTGCGACGATCATTCAAACTAAACTAAACTTATTATGGCGTCCGACACGTACTGGAAACACGTGTACCAAGTTCGAAGTCAGTAGTTCTTTTAAGTTCAAGCTGTAGAGTAGTTTCAGACGGACCAATGCTCAAAACCCCCTTTTCGGAATCAGCACCCCCCCGAAACGTGCAGAAAACTCAAATTCTCCATTTCGAATGTTCGATCCAATCCACGGCCTACTTCAATAACAAGGCCAGAGAAGCTCTTCCAAACATGAGCGTAGACGGAAAATTTGACGTCACTGTTCCCAGTGCCGAAGATCGAGAAACTAGTTTGGACGCATTCGGAACCCTTAAATTGTGGTCACCCGGGAACGAGTGGTTCCGAACAGGTTCGAGACAGGTTATCTTCATCTTCGGTACAACGTCACACTCGGAACTATGACGTCAAAATTTCCGTCCCCGAGCGTGTTTGGGCACTGCCTTCTCTATGATAACTGCCTGTCCGTTCTTAAAAAAAGCCGTATTTGCGTAGGGACAAGATTCGCCAGTAGGGAGCGCTGCTAGCGTATAGTAGTTGTTTGTTTACATTCCTTTGATTACAACGCAATAGAATTTTCAACGTACGATTTAAACTTATTTTTACGACTTTAAAACCAACTGAAATTGTTTATAAGGGCATATTGTTGCGTTCCAAAGTGTAATTCGAAGTTTGTGAAGGGTTGCAGCATTTCATTCCACGAAATTCCAGCGAACGAAGAGCTAAGAAGTAAGTGGCTGAAAGTCATTTCGAGGAAGAACTGGACACTGAACTTTACTTCTAACTACTCTCGTATCTGCAGTAAACACTTCTTGGATTCTGATTTCAGTCACACTACGAAGTTTAAACGACTTTTAAAAAATGCCGTACCAAGTGTTTTTCCGGAATATCCAAACTATTTACAGCCTCCATCTAAAAAGTTGCGATCAACAGCTGTGTTGGAAAAACGAAACTGTATTGAAAGTGAACAACTTCCGAAATTAAGGGCGCAATCAAACGAACAGAACTGTGAGTTTTCATTGATAGAAGAAAAAACTAAAGATGCAGAAGCTCAAGTTGATTTTATAGCCAAGGAAAGAAAAAAAAAACTAAATGCTTCTAAAGTTCAAACTAAAAAATATTTGAAAAAGCTGCAACAGTTGCAAGTATGCAAAGAATGTTACTGAACAACAGCAAAAAATAAACAAACTTAAGGAAAAGCCACTCTCCCGAAAAATTCTTACAGTTAATACGTGAAATTATTTTGTGTTTATATTTTAAATTTTGATGAATTTTTTTTTTCACAAATTGGATTTTAAATTGTCTCATTATTTTGAATAGGGTTTGTTATTTGTGAAAGAGTAATGAGAGTTCAGCAAATCTTTGTAATGTATACAATGTGAAAGAATTTGATGAATATTTCATTCCAACATGATATTTCTCTATGCAATGCGGCATGATACATCAACCAGTCGGTTATGAGTTCTAATAATCCTTCTAAATTTTAAGGAAATTAATGTTGCTGCCACAATTGTTATGATATATTTAACTTTTTAAAATATTTCCATGCTGTAAAATCTAGAAAAGTGTAGGGGAGCACATTGGAACAGATTTTATATTTTATCCCAATTTGCTAATATAGCCATTTTTTTTAAATAGTACGTAATGTGGTTAGTTGTAGGTAGTACATGTTTTTCCCTCATCATAATTTTAAGCTTAAAATGTGTTTGTTTTTAGCTTTTTAAATTCCATTATATGTTATTCTTGTTTTATTACAAAATAAGAAAAACACAAATTACATTTCGCTGTGAAAAATGATTTTTGTCTATTTTCTTCTCTTTTTCAGAGATCTTTCATAATATTAGTACAAATAGGGTATTGCATTACCAACTTTTTCATTTTTCTAACTATTTTACTGTACCTTTTTTATCTTATTTATGGAACTTCTCATATGATTTTTTTTTAATTATTTCTTATAAATTTTCTTGTTGAATTCTTAATAATTGTATCTTTCTAATAAATTGTTAATTGTAAACTGTCTCTTTAACTTCAAACAACACCTTTGAAATATTTATCTTATCAAAATAAAACTTGAGAACTAGTTAAGGAAATACAGTTGCAACTCCAACACATTTCCAATTTTTCTTTCTTTTAATTTTTAAAGAAATATATTAAAAATATTATTGCAAATTCAAGGTACTTCTTACAAAATTACTGGTGTTGAGCAGAATGATTGAATAAAATATTTTTATAATCTTAAATCTATGCAAAATAACTATTACCATCCTTTTACAGATATAGAGATATATAACTAAAACTTTTATATTTTGCACTTAAAACTCCTACAAAATATAAAATTATGATTTTTTGGGGGATCATAAGCATATAATTTTTAAGTGATTAATCTATTGCCACACTAATTCGAATAATTTAAACGCGAAAAGATTGAATTTCCTCACAGTTGTACTATAGCGAGAGAGCGAGATTGATTATACGTTGCGAGCGCTCGTAGTGGCGGATTGGTGTACTATCGTCATCTTGTCGTAGCAGGGGAAGAGCGAAAGTCGGACAGGCAGTGTCAATAGAGAAGGCAGTGGTTTGGGAGAGCTTCTTTGGCCTTAGTAGTTGAGTAGGCCGTGCCCAATCGCAATACTTTCATGACATTACATTTTTATATTAGATAATTGAAAGTAATAACATAAACGTACCAACTATTTCCCAACAATAACCCCAATACTCCCGTCCCTAATCCAGGGTGGTGAAGTTTTGAGGCCTTATTTTTAAAAGGGGGGGGATAAATACAACTCCCTTTCTAAATCGTTAAGGGGCAGGTGGATTCTATTTAATTGGGGGGTGGTTGCAAGGGAAAAACATTTTCTTTGATATTCCAATTTATATTTTTTCTTTTGGTTTTGCTTTCTAAATGAGGGTTTTTATTTTTATTGAAATATTCATTTATGCAAGAGGTCCCGGTGATTATTTTTCCACGAGTCACATTTATGTGCATTGTTATTGGAGTAATTTGATTGCATTAATGTTTTTTTTTTGGGGGGGGGTTGTGGTATTGTTTGCTGCTGTCTCAAGTGGTTTTTAAAGCTGGTTTGATGAATTTAAACCAACGTGATTATTTAAATTCAATTCGTTTAACTAAAACTTCGTTTTATGTGTTTTTTCTCTTTTCAAATGCTATACGGTTTTATTTCTTGATTTAAGATGACTTTTTCCAACTTAAACCGCCTTTAATCGTTGTATATTTCAAATGGCCTCTTTTTGATATTTAAAGAAGTGTACGATCACTTTTTGATCTTATTGCTTGTACCCGGTGTTTTTTTTGTTTGTTTTTTTAAATCCATCTTATAAAGTTTTGCTCCAAGGTCTGTTAATTGGTGTATAAAAAGACATGAAAGACCAAACATTTAATTTTCATTTAAAAGTGATTCGTTGATAAAGACATTTGCCTGTACAGAGGTTAATGTGCGAATGTAAAGTTGACCCCCTCTCCCTTGAGTTAATAAATTATACATTTGTTTTAATACTTAATGTTTTAGCCTCAATTATTAAGTGTCTAGTTGCAAATACTATTTTGATGTGTTCTTATCATAACTTCCATAATTTCGAATGAACTCACCCGAAATAACATTTTAACAAAATAATAAATAGAATGTTTTTCTCTTTTTAAATTGCTAATCTAATTCTCTTAAGCCAGGTTCACTTATTTTGTGTAATTTATGAATCCCTCCTTCCCTTCAACCAAACATTCCAATCTAAAAACCGTGTTCGTTTTCAATCAAGTGTAATCCAACATTTAAACAAAAACATTCTCCTTGTCTCTCCTCCCCCCCCCTATTTAGAACAACAACAAAAATCAGAAATAACAAGAATCGTTCCTTAATTGCCATTTAGGTACCCCGGGACACCCCCCTCGCACTAATGGCCGTTTAAGTACATAATTCATTTAGCTCCAAACCAGATGCCGCCTTTACTCAATGCATACACCCCTCGATTTGATTGTGCTGAGGAATGGTAAAATCTGTATGGTTTCTGACTAACCCCCCCCATGTCAGGTGGGTTGGGTTTGGCGTAATTGCTTGGCGCGTTTTTTGAGAGATGATGAAAATAATTAGTGTGATTGAATGAGTGTCGTAATTATGTTACACACGGGCTATTGGTGATGGGTTTAGTGACATTAAACTGCAGCGGGGCACTCAATTTTAACCTCAAAGCGACATTGTGATGCACAACCATAGATATCATAGTTAAAGTATTAGATTGGCAGCGCCGCAAGGAGTCATAACCAGGACCCCACAGATGGGAGGGGGTCCTACCTCTGACTCCTTGTGACGCGACCGATCGTCATTTACGAGCATGAGACACGACTGCTACAATCTCAAGCAGCCGAGCGGGATACAGTTTCTGTCCATCCATTTTTCGACGCCGGATCATACATTAGCCCCCTTCCCCTCTCTCATCTTTCACTCATTTCCTATTAAGACCGGATCATCCTTAAACAAAAGCCTTCTTAGGAATCTGGTTCTGGGTTCATTTCGTTTCTTTTTATTTTTTTTTTACTCTGCAAAAAAAAAACAAGTCAAAATTACGTAATTTTAAGAAATTGTATGGAAACATAGAAAATAATATTTATTTTTACATAGAAAATCATATTTATTATAATATAGAAATTTATATTTATTATTTTTGTTTTTTTAAAAATTCATCTTATTTGGACTTACATACACTGTTAAAAATTTTGTGCTTGGTTTCACCATGATATTGGTTCCTAGTAGCTGCAACGGCTGAATGGTGAAACGTTCCACCATATTTTTGGTATTCGGTTGAACCATTTCTCAGGTTTTTGTTTCCAAATCCAGAAAAATGGTTCAACCAAACACCGGAAAAAAGGGGAAATATTTCACCACACAGCCGTTGCAGCTACTAGGAACCAATATCATGGTGAAACCAACCAATATCATGGTGAAACCGAGCACCAAATTTTTAACAGTGTATATAAAATAAAATACAGTATAACCCGGTTATAGCTTCATTCAAGGGTGAGCGATGCTTAGGACGTTAAAAACGAGTAATGTTATAAACAAGATTGAATATTAATTAAGGGTCTTGTACGGTAACAGATCTATACAATTCCAATGGGGAAACTTTTGACCCTGTTTTTAAATAAAGTATACGACATGTACTCACGGAAACTTGCCAAAAAAATACAGAAAAAAGTTATTTTGCCATTACAATAATTAATAAGCATAATTTTAAAGATATTAATTAGCTATAATTGAAACAAAAAAATTGTTTAGATATTTACATGCCGTTAGTGCTGCCATCTGTAGTTTGTGAATAATTACTAAATTTTTGTTTTAATTATAACTAATTAATATCTTATAATAGTATTAATAGTAGTATCTTATAATATCTAATTAATTGTAAAAAAAGTTCTAAAATGGCATCTATTTCAACAATTTTAACCCTATGTGCTGTTTGTAGTAGATTAATTTATCCTTTTCTGCTCCGTAATTTGTGAAGGCTGGAAATAAATTTTAAATTTGGCGACTTTTCGTATCATATGGGTAATAAAATAAAATTTTAATAGTGAAAACGGAATTAAAAAAAAACCTTGACGAAGGTATTTTGGATATCATGTAAATATATATTTCCAACGTTATAACCGAATAATTAATAAATTTTTTTCGTTATAAGCATTAAGGCCATAATGGGTAACTAAATTGACCGAAAGTTTATGGCTTTAAAAACGTGTTGTCGTTGAAAAAAAGGTAAAACAAAAACAATTTTTTATTCGCATTTACATGCATGAAATAAAATATAGAAAAATATATGTATGGATAAAACAAAATTAAAAAAACAACAACTTTTTTTGTTATCTCCAAATATCAGCGACTCCATAATATATTACGCTATAAATGGTTTGGAATATACCTAAGTTAGTTAAATTTACCTATATTTTTTACACAATAGTCAAAGTTCGTTTGAATAATAAAATTATAGCATTGAAATTATTTTTTAATTCTCCTCTTTAAAAATTTAAATGAAAGTTTTTCACTTATGTGCAAAACATTTATTTTATTTAGTCAGAAGAATGTGTTTGTTTCATTTGATATCTCTATCTTATGCAATGTAGGGTTTCTAAGTTGAATTTGAACTCCGAATAATTTAATAAACTAATTAAAAGAACTTACTTTTTAGGGCTTCTAAAGAATTTGTTATTGAAGAAAGACATAATTTTTTTTATCTATATTTGATTGAATTGAATTGAATTTGAACTTAGATTTAAAATTTGAAATTATCTAACTGAGCTGTTGAATCTACAAAATCTGAATGAGTTGTGACAAATACTATTGCAGTATTCGTATTTTGTTAAAATCATTGTTAAAAAATACATTGTTTTAATAAAATTAAATTATGTTGCTTTTATAACAAAGCTTTTGTTATATGAAGGTTTCAGTTTTTCTCCAATTGGAAATTTCATTGTTAACCAATTGTGTTTGAAAAAAGTATTATTTACAATTCTATTAAAACATAATTATTGAAGCACTGTTCATGGGAGTACATTGATGATATATATGTATATATATTTTGTGCCCATAAAGCAGAAATGTCAAAATTTTTTTATTTCTTTTAAATAATGTCGGCATTATTTGAAGAAAAAAACCCAGCATAACCATTTAATGTAGTATTTTTTTAATGCAATTAAAAAATAAAATAAAAAATAGAAACTAGTAATGAGATGCCTCAAAGCCTGAAATTGATTGCCTGAAATTGAGGCAATCTAATACACATGGGGAAGTGGAAAAATACCGCTGCATTTTTTTTAGTTGGGAACGGAATTATAGTATTCCTTTATTATATGCATGTAAAGATATTCCAATTATACACATCAGGCCGGATTTAAAGATTTGCCGCTTGTAGGGGCTACGATTTGCCGCCCCAGTCACAATATTCTCCCACTTCGGGGAAAGGTAGCTGGTTAGATGCAAAATAGGGTGGTATGTGCTGTTTAAAATAGATACACATATTGGAATCATCTATGTATCTCTACACACCATCCTATTTCGCTTTCGATTTATTAAAAAAAAAAACTGTTATACTATTTTTTTCAACTTCGAAATCCGGGAGGAGGGGGTGCACTTGCCCCGCAGCGACCATGTTTGCTACGAAATATTAGTACTATATATATACGTTTACGGTTTACGCATTAATGTAAATTATTTGTTTTCTTTCTTAAAAAATATTCGTATCTTAATAATTTTTTTATGCCGAATGAGGCTTTAATTGGTCGTTAAGACTTATGTCGCCAAAAATAGGACTACTTCACGCCAACTCATCTTGGATTCATTCGGCCATTTCTTTCTACTTTTATGCTCGGTTTCTTTCACTAAATGCCGTTGTTTAGATTTAGTTTCAAATCTTCATTCGAAAAAACTCTCTGGACGTACTTGTTTGTGTCCTGTTTAATTGGTTGTGACTATGATTATCTAGACCTTGATGATGCATAGTGTTTTTTTTTCTTTATCTGTTTTTATTGTGGGTTTCAATTTCCTTGTTTATTTTGTGTGTGGTATTATATCTGGGTTTGTTGTTGGTAATTATATCTAGATGTATGGTTTGTTTTGTGGGGTGGTCTTAAAGTTGGACGGGTTTTGATAACTGATGTATGCAATAATTTATTTTGTGCAGGAGCTATTTTTAGATTTAGGAGAAATTGATATAGAGTTTTGAATGGGTGCAAGACCTTGACTGATTGTTATTTATAAATTTAACCCAACTTTTTTTACGATAATAAGTGTGTTAATTTTTTAAATATTTTTTTATTTACTTACTTATACCTCTTTCCCTCCAACATGGAGCATAGGGCCTCCGTCATGGTCCGCCACCTCGCCCTGTTGGCAGCAATGGTCTTAATCTCTCCCCATGGCTTGCTAAGTTCTTTTACTTCCTTGTTGATTGTTCTACGCCACGTTGTTTTTGGCTTCCCTCTTTTTCTTTTGCCTTGCGGATTCCATCACTAAAGCTTCCTTTACTTTGAATGTTTACTTTTTTTTTGTTGTTTGGGATTACGTATTACATTTCAACAGAACCTATAATAAGCGATTGTGATATTGAAACATTTAGATAGGGCTTCTGGTCAAACCGAAGAAGTGAAAGTAATGTTTTAGATGTTCATTTGATTGAACATTTCTACATTGGTGGTATTTGTCGAAAAATAATGCGTCATTTTATTCAATGTTATAAGTTTTAAACTATTTTTTACACTTTAAGAATAAAAACATTCGTCCAGTTTCGGCGCGATCCGATTAACCCGCAAGAAAATTTGCCCCACGAAAATGAGAAATTTAAGGAGGAATGGGCGCGCTGGACCGGGGGTCTTCAAAGCAAAGTGCATCAGTGTTAATCCTATGGAGAATTTTTTTTTTCTCTGCCACTTTTCTCCGGCTGTATTGAATATTTTTGCAAGCGGATTTTTTTGTGTGATAAATGTAGCTGACTTGCAGGTCCCGACCTTCCCAGTTTTTGGAATGGGTTCGAATATTTTTTTTTAATTTTCAATAAATAATTTTACCCTATCTTCCCAATTCAAAAATTGGGAAGATAGACACCTGTAAGTTATCTACATTTATTATTTAAAAAAAAACCGTTTGTAAAAATATTCAATACAGCCGGAGAAATGTGGCAGAGAAAATAGTTTTTCCTTCCCATTGGATTAACACTGAGGCACTTGAGTTTGGAGACCCGCAATACAGCGCGCCCATTCCCCCTTAACAGAAAGTTCAATTAATCAAAATATAAGACACATGACGACTATGGTTCTGAACAATTTATATACCGCAAATTGAATTGCACATTTTTCGCGTCTGTAAAATGCTAAACCAACAGAGTCCGTCACATCGAAACCCTTTTTATGTTTCCGCAAAAACATTAACATTTGTCGTATAAGTGGAAACGACACTCTCTTAGTCATTTGAGGTACTGCCTAATATTTTCATAGGGGTTAACACACGAACCTTTTTTTCTTGTCAGTTACATCCTGTAGTTTTTTTTTTTTGACAGCGACCTTAAATATCAGTATCTTTAGTAGAAAAGGGGCCAATGTTGTTATGCCCGTTTCACATGCAAAGGGTCCGTTACAATGTTTCTCGTTAAACTGTCAGTAAGGTTTTTGCAGGGATTGGAGTAACGCGTTACTTGTAACGCCGTTACTTGTAACAGTTACTTTTTTTAGGTAACGTCGGGTAACGCCGTTACATTTTTCAGAAGTTAACTTAGTTACTTTTAGCGGTAACGAAGTAACGAAAAATTGCGTTACTTTTCCGTTACTTTCCGAAGGCTGTTTGATGCTTATTTATAAATTCCACTCCTAAGAGAGAAGGGAACATTTCGCATTCCCGAAATCTGAGCTTTTCTTGGGAGGGAAAAAGCAAACTAGCATTGTCCACTTTGGCTGCTAACGGCAGCCAGAGTTGTGAAATTGTTTCGTTAATAATGATTTTCTTTGAAAAATGGTAAGATGGCTAAATTACAATTTTTCTCATAACTTGAAATTTCAAAAAGTAACTGTGAATCGTTACTTTTCGTACTAAGTAACTGTAACGTGTTACTTTTCATATTAAGTAACTGTAACGGTAACAGTTACTTTATTAAGTAACTGTAACTGTAACAGAGTTACTTTTTTAAAGTAACTTTCCAATCCCTGGGTTTTTGAGTCCATCGCATGTGAAAGATTCAATTGATTTAACATTGACACTACGATCATCCGGGAACGTACGAATATTATCGCCGGAACCCGCTGTGTGGGTAGTCGGGGTCTCCAAACCAAAGTGCCCTCTGTGTTAATCCATAAGAAAAAAAATAAAAATCTTTGTGTAATAAAGAAAAAAAACTTTGTAAAATTATTCAAAACAGTCGTACTAATGTGGCTTAGAAGAATATTTTCCCCCATTGGATTAACACTGACACTTCGGTTTGGAGACCCACTCCCATTTTACCGGAGCATTAGTGTGTGAAACGGACTTAAACTTTCCATTTGAATCCCACCTTTCATGTGTTAAATGTTAATGTTACTATATGTACTTTGAATGTGCTGTTTTTAATTGGAAACAAATGTAAAAGTGTTTTTTTTTTTTAGTTTTTAAGTGGTGGTAATAGACTATAAAAAAAAATAGAGAGAGGTTCTTAAACTGTGCGCTAATGCTCTCTGATATTGAGTTTTTACAAGGATACATACGCGTGCACTAAAAATATTAAATGTTATTTTTTTGTAAAATTTTTTTTGCATAGGCCGTCGGTCGCAGAAAAATTTGATTAAACTAGATCGTCATCGTTAGAGAACTTCTAAGTAAATGAAATATATTTCTTGAAATATATATATATATATATAATTTTTATATTGTGAAATATATATATATATATTTTTATATATATATTATAATATATATTATTTGAAATGTATATATATTTTTTATAATTGGTTTTACGATATAATTTTTTATTATTTGAATAATATTCTGTTTCCCTAACATGCTATTTCTCTTTTCTAGGTAAGTTGACAATTTTTCTACTTACCTGAAGCGTTTCTAATGGTCACCAGGTAATTATTTTTTTCCTGGGCATTTTTTTAAATGACGATTTCACATTTAAAAACTTTCAAAATTGTGAAATCATCCCCTGTTACGGTTACATTGATTTTATGGGCCTGAGTTTGCTATCATTACTTGGAAACTGCCATTACTTCAAATAGGTAAACTTAAACACTTCTATGAAATGGAAGTAACATCAAATTTTCGAGAAAATAAATGCAGCGGTAAAAAGCAAAGAAAACAGCATCACTCTAAATTTCCGCCATTTTTTATTTCGGTGATATTTCGTCGCCAATTGGCAAGATTTTTTTAAGCAAGTACTTTTTGTCTAAACCTTTAAAATTAGTTACAATTTTTGTTTTTGCTCCTAATTTTAATTAATTTTTTTTCTTATTATATTGTTGTATTTTTTGTACTGTAACGATTCCTTTGTTGGCGACAAGGAAATTAGGCCGTCGCCAATTTGGCGAAATATTTCATTTGTTTCACAAAACCACAAAATAAAAAAAAACATTTCGAAGCAGTTATGTAGATGACCGTTAATGACTCGAGGGACATTTTGTCTGTCGTCAGCTGCTACCCCTCCCCCATAACATTACAAATAAATGGCCACCTTTCATTTTTCGCCAAACCGGCCAGGTAAATATGGCGAGCAGCAATAAAATGGAATAGGGGTAATGTGGAATGGAACTGTTATTTTCTTTTAGATGGGGATAGATTTTCCGCATACTCGTATTTCGGAAATGGTATGGGGAAGTTTGGATTCAGGAAATTTTATATTATTTCTTATGGGGCTATTAGGGGGGAAAGTTTTATGAGTGCTTGTCTCTTGAACAGGTGTATTAGAGTTGACGGGTGGTTTACCTTCGGCATGTTTTTGTTGAATGTCTTAGTTTTGTTCTGTTCATCATGGCTGTAAGAAGGGAAAGCATAGCGAAATGGAAGATATAGACGAGCTGAAGACGGACAGCTATCGTTAAAAATGATTTGTGTTAGGTTTTTTTTATTGCTGTCTTCAAGTACGTTTTCTTTGAAATGTAGATCTTCAGAACTATTGGTTGTTGGCTTTAGTCATAATACATGCCCAGACCTACCAACTCTCTACCAATCATATCTACCAATGGACGGATTTTCGAAAAAGGCAAAAATCTCTCCTGGCGCCCGGAATCCGGAAAATTGTTATTACCGAGTGTAGAAACTGGTGCGTCGTGACTATATATAAACGTTGTAATCTGGAATAGTGGTGGGTACGTAACTGGAAATCTGCGCCACCTAGTTGATTGCATATTGAGGTTGCGTGTGTGGTGAACCGCCACACCACTCCCCTCCTAGAAACAACGAGGTAAGGAACCGTGCGCGGGATGCTTCGCTGTGCGTTGAGCTGCGGTTGAGTTGCGTGCCAGCCGTTGAGTTGTGTGCAGCGTTGAGTGCATTAGCAGCGAATAGCGACCGTGGTTGAGCGCATCGTAGCAGGAGCATCGTTAGTGGGTGACGATCACGTCCGGGTCACCACTGTAGTGGCCTCAGTAACCCGCAGTCTTACCAAAAGGATCCTCAAGGTGGAGATGAGTTACCTCGGCTAAAAAACTACTATTAACGTTGTAATCTGGAATTGTGGTAGCAACGTGGCTGGAAATCAGCGCCACCTAGCTGTTGATTGCATATTGAGGTTGCGTGTGTGGTGAACCGCCACACCGAGTCCAAAATCCTTAGAGTTGACGTGTTGAATTAACGTCGCATAAGAGACACAGTTGGCTGGACTGCATGCCTACCTAGTTAACACCTTAAAATACCGTAAAATTACTAAGGGGTTGGTTCATAGCAAGTCTGAACAAAATCATAACACTGCATAATTTACCACCATTTTTTCGTCTTGGTTCTTCCATTGCGAAATGATTTTACAAAAAATAAAATTTACACTTCGCCTATAGAAACATTTCCAAAATAAAATGCGCAATCTTTAAATATTAAAGCAAATCTAAATTTTCCCTTTTTTCCCACCTTAAAAAAAAACCCTATTTTGAGTGATAGGATTTTATCTTATTCATAAAAGCACATTATTGAATCTATCGCTTTGGGACTCTCATTTCCTTGTGTATATAAACGTCTATATAATCCGGATGTTCTTATTTTATATGAAATTTTCTCCCATTTTAAATCCCAAATCGTTATTTTCTGCTACATCCAAGTGAAAAACGGGAAATCAAAAATCCAGGAAATCTTAAACCTATCGCGCTTATGTAAAAGATTTTTTTTTTATTGCGCTGATGCCTTAAAAGGGTTTTATTTCTTTTTGTCTCTATTTGATGGAAATGTTTATTGATACTTTTTTAAAGGTGTAAATTTATAAATGTAGGGAATGGATTGATTTTGTTTTGTTGTGTTGTACGTGGGGAAGGATGGCTTAGGTACCGATACCACTACAGTAGGTTTCGTCTACCACTTTAACTTGGGAGGATGAAGATTTTTCAAGTTGTAAATTTTGGTGATGTATAGTAGTTCTCTTCGTAATTCATATAAACTATCAGACATAGGAATATAAACTATCAGGCCAGCGAGCGCCACGATTGGTATCCTGCGCTTTTTATAACTTATTACTTATTTGTAGTCTATATTTATGCTACGATTACTCAAATATCTGTTTCAATAGTTAAATTTTTCGGCCGCAATTTCTCTAGTTTACACTGTTAAAAATTTGGTGCTAGGTTTCACCATGATATTGGTTGGTTTCACCATGATATTGGTTCCTAGTAGCTGCAACGGCTGAATGGTGAAATGTTTCACCTTTTTTTCGGTGATTGGTTGAACCATTTTTCTGGATTTGGAAACAAAAACCTGAGAAATGGTTCAACCGAATACCAAAAATCTGGTGGAACATTTCACCATTCAGCCGTTGCAGCTACTAGGAACCAATATCATGGTGAAACCAAGCACAAAATTTTTAACAGTGTATGCTTCAAGAGCTGCTCCAAAATTTGCTCCAAATCGGCGCTAATATATAGTTCCCTCCACTGGAATTGGTTTTGCCCTAGCTTTATTATCTGTAGCTCGAGTAGTTTTTGGGACACAAGTACACAGGGTGTCCGTAAAAGAATGTCCGAGTTTCAAATTGTGACCTGACATCACGCCTTGTGATTAATTCCTTTGGGGCTTCGTAAAAGATCGGGTCTACGTTCCACCCCTACCCCACTATTCACCAACCTTGAAAGGTAGAATTGCCAAGGCTTCTATTACTCCGGACTTGCTGCTGCAGACAGTATGGGAAGAATTGCATTTTCGTTTGGATGTGTGCCGTATCACTAAAGGCGCACACATTGAGCACTTATAGGAGAAACTAGGTTAGTTTTCCTTCAATGTCGTGTATGATTTGTTATATTTTGTATAAAATAAACTCCTGTAATATACCATTAAAACTAGGACATTCTTTTACGGACACCCTGTATATTAGCCCATTGACGACTATTGACAAGACGGATTGCTATGCAAAAATGAGCTTCCAGTTTGTCCAAATAAGCAAAATCTAAGACTAAGACCATAGTCCTGAATAATTTACGAGACTTTTTTTTATTCGGAAATAAAAGTGGTAATGGTATTCACAAAGTCGTTGTTAATTGGCTAACTTTGACTTTTGATAAGTGCAGACTAACCTTTGGTAAACTTAGATGGGGGATGTACAGCTAATTACTTTTGGCGTTTTCTAGACCAAACACTAAAACTAATTGTATAGTTTTGGTTTATTCTTACAGAATCGGTAATTTTTGTGTTACTGTATTTATATAAAGAAATAAATGTATATCGGTGCTATAATAACTGTAAAAATTAATTATTTAATAGGTGTTTTACAAGACTGGTTTCGCCATACCGACATTTTCGTTGGAAGTTGATAACATGGAGGCCCAGTGGCTTAGTGGTAGTGCTTCGCATTGCCACGCCACAGGTCCGGGGATCGAATCCCGGATTGGGCGAGGTTGACCCATCCTTTCATCCCTTGAGTGGGTCGATAAAATGGGTACCAAGCATGCTTGGGAACTAAACACTGGGGGTTCCGCGTGAGGCTGACCACCTAACCGGGACATATGCCTAGCACCCCAGAGCCCTAGGGCACGAAAGCTGAAATGGGCACGGCAGGCCTTGGCCCAGTAATGGGCTGTTGCGCCGAGGAGTAGAGTAGTAGTAGTAGAGTAGAGTTGATAACATGACACCATTGGTGAATAACTCTTAATTTTTTTCCCCCCTTATATCACACAACTGAATGAGGTTGAAGTTTCTTTTCATCTATATATCGGCCATTTTGAGAGTGAAACCGAAGCAACCAATGAAATCACAATGCGGAGAAAAATGAAAACAAGAGCGTTACGTCATCTGAAACATTTCCATTGGTTTCTTGCTGAACCAACTCTCCTAATTTTCCAAAATATGTTTTCGAGACTAAGAACGCATTTTTCACTTCCGGTGAATTCTGTAGTGGTATCGAAACTACATATCACCAACCCTCCTTCGTCTTTCGAAATATTGAAATGCGTAAAAATCCAGGAGATGCGCTTCACAGCTTTTCTTATGTTTTTATTCCTTCGTCCAAATTCGATAATTTCGTTTGTACCAATGTTTCGACATGCCCCGGATCGGGAATTCTATATGTATCCCGGATGTGCAAAATTTATTGCGTCGTTAAAAGTGGCAACAAGGTGTAAGGGATAAGCACGGCAACTTGTCGCGTAATAAAAGAACATCGCAAGCCCCCCTCTTTATTATTTTTTTTATTCTCGGATATTTGTTTTTGTGTCGCTAAGAATGCGTCGTATTTTGAAATAGATATCTTAAAGCCTGTTTTTTTTTGGAGTTGGGCTTGCATCTGTTGGGCTTTTATCTTAAATGTCAATATGTTTTCTAAGAATATTTTTCTTATTAAATTTTTTAAATGCCAACTTCTTGCTATGCTGTTGGTTTTTCAAAAGATTTGTGAAAGAAAGCTTGCATAAAAAGAACAGCATTTCTTCTATATCGGTCATTTTAACAGTGAAACCGAAGCAACCAATGAAATTACAGTGCGTAAATCGAAGCAATCGATGCAATCCAGTACGAATACAAATGAAAACAAGAGCGTTACATCATCTAAAACTTTCCCATAGCCCACGTGTAACTCCAGTGTGACGATAATTCAACCTAATCCTCTAGTGAAACAATAGGATATAGCCCTCTAGTGTTTTAATCCAATCCAACCATACTTTAAAAGATTTTTTATAATATCGTACAAAAAAAACTAACTTTTTCAAATCAATAATCGTGGCCAAAGTGATGATTTTAACGAAATCGTGTTTCAAAGTTACGTTTACGCACTAGTGCGACAAAGTAAATAAGAGCATCTGATTGGTGGGAAATTCTTTATTTGAGTGTGATATTTTATTCGGCGGCTTTGTGATAGGTGGGAAATTCTTAATTTGAACGTGATTCTTTATTTGGCCTCTTATTTCCAATGCCAATCTAAGAAACTTTTTGCACGTGATTTAAAAAAAAAATCATTAATATAAATAATCACGTTCTAATCATTCGGTTTTTTTTCTTCAAAAGAGGATTTACTTTTTGCCTGGTTAATTTTCAATGCCAATTTAATAAATACTTTTTTTGCACGTTATTATAAAAAATAGTGTATGACAACACGTTGAAAATAGCCTTTTTTTAAACTCGTGAATTTATTTCACAAGCTCGTACCTCGCTCGTGAAATAATTTATTCAACTCGTTTAAAAAAAGCCTTACTTTTCACACTAGTTGCATAAATAACTATTCAGCTACCTTTGTTATGAAAGACACGCACACAAAAGAAAGTTTCTTCGATTCAAAGTTGCTCTATGTATCAAACTAAAACAAATGTTTTATAACATTCCGCGGAATTTTCAATCCTCAAACCGACCTTACTATTCAAACGTAATCTTAAACAACCAGAATAGATTTTCAAATCAATCACCGAATCACAGAAAACCATTCGAAAAATGGTTTTAACATTCCTTTAGTTTCCCAAAACCAAACTATATAGAAACTGGGGTAAATACTTCCCCATACACAACATTTAAATCGGGGGCTTAAAAATCCCTCTCCCTTTTTTTTTTCCTTTTCTTCCCCGGGCAAATCCAGATTATCTCCTGTTTCTGCGTTCCTTTTTTTTTCTTTCCTCGTAAATTCGGGAGTAGGTATATCTATTTTTCCCGGAGAAGCGTCGGGATTACACGAGTATTTATGGCGGTGTATATTCGATTTTTCCTATGGAGAGAGGAGAGCTGTTGTGTTGGTCTGTTGTAGTGTGGAGAGTGAGAATCTGGGGGTAAACTATGCTTCGGGGATTAGAGGGGGGGGGGGGTGAAGTGAATTGTAGGGCGGAATTACGTATTTCAGGTTGTATTTGTTTATGGGGGGGGGGGGGGGTTGTGATGTGGTCTTTTTGTTGAAAATATAATAGGTGGGCTTATGGAAGTAGTATAGTTTATTTTTTTTAAGGGGTGATTCAGCCAAACCCTAAGATATATATTCACTAAGGGGAGAGGGTAAAAAAAATCCTAAAAACCGCTTAAAGTAATTTATGGAGGCACCCCTTTAACTAATTTTTGGAGGAGCTTATATCTACACTCTTGAAACAAAAGAGTGAAATCCACTCCTATAGGGGAAGTGCATTTTCGGCACCGGAAAGGAGTGGAAATTAACTCAGGCTGAGTTAAAACCGCTCGTTTGTTTTAGGAGTGTATACTTTGGTCATCTGTGTGTAATCGCTCCCATACTTAAATTACTTAAAATGGTTGCGAGCCTAAAGCCAAAAATGTTAAAACTTACACGGGCAACGGAAACTATATTGAATTTGTCGCTTCTATTAACTATTCTAACAATAACCAGTTCTAACAATAACTAATAACTCTATTCTAACAATAACTTGTTAATGGTCAAATAGTAACCTAGTCTTCGAAGATAGCTTGCAAAGTATAGGAATGAATAGTTTCATTAGTATATTTTTTAAAGACATAGTGCCCAAACTGTTATTTTATAGAGAATTTTGTGTTACGTAATGTAATTGCTTGTGAATATTGATGTAATGTTTTATGTTTGTATCTTAACATTTTTCCCTAATATTTCTTATCGTTCTTTATCTCGTAGCCTTTTCAATAGAAGAATATAAAAACTTACTGTAAAAAGGTGGAGCTCTGATATTTTTTGTTCTTCATTGACAAATATAAATGAATAAAACTCGATTGGAAAGATGCACACTGTTTAGTTCCATTACGGTAAAACTTTTAAAGTCGAAAAATTAAAAAAAACTATTGAAGTTTTTCTGTATTTTTAAACATAAATCTTTATAAAATTTTTAGCTTACCTTTTTTTAATTAAAAAGGATTTTTAAAAAAATAAAGTAGGTGTTGACATGCTGAACATGTCTGTATTCTCCTTCCGAAATCGGTTCTATACGTCACCAGTAACTCGCGTATAGCTTTAGTACAACATAAATGTAACCTAAAACCCTAAATCCCAGTCCCCATTCTCTAGAAGTACCGTTCGCGTGTGTACCGCGAATTTCGGTGCGCCGAATGATAAATGAACCCTCTCAACTTTTCTCGTACCCCCCAAGAAATAGTTTGCATAGTATAATAACGATTCTGATTCACAGAATGGCAACACTCCTCACGCGATCGCAGAGAGAGAGAGAGACCAGAACTGTAATCTCGGCTGGGGTTGGCTGGTTTCATTGTGGTATGTGTGAAGTAGCCAATCAAAAGTAGGATAAGTTTTGGTAATATCTACACTCTTAAAACAAACGAGCGGTTTTAACTCAGTCTGAGTTAATTTTCACTCCTTTCCGGTGCCGAAAATGCACTTCTCCTATAGGAATGAATTTCACTCTTTTTCGGAGTGGGTAAAAGAAATAAAAGAAAACAATCTGCGTCCTACACTCTTAAAACGAGCGGTTTTAACTCAGTCTGAGTTCATTTCCACTCCTTTCCGTGCCGAAAATGCACTTCTCCTATAGGAATGAATTTCACTCTTTTTCGGAGTGGGTAAAAGAAATAAAAGAAAACAATCTGCGTCCTACACTCTTAAAACGAGCGGTTTTAACTCAGTCTGAGTTCATTTCCACTCCTTTCCGTGCCGAAAATGCACTTCTCCTATAGGAGTGAATTTCACTCTTTTTCGGAGTGGGTAAAAGAAATAAAAGAAAACAATCTGCGTCTACACTCTTAAAAACGAGCGGTTTTAACTCAGTCTGAGTTAATTTTCACTCCTTTCCGGTGCCGAAAATGTACTTCTCTTACAGGAGTGAATTTCACTCTTTTTCGGAGTGGGTAAAAGAAAACAATCTGCGTCCTACACTCTTAAAACGAGCGGTTTTAACTCAGTCTGAGTTAATTTCCACTCCTTTCCGGTGCCGAAAATGCACTTCTCCTATAGGAGTGAATTTCACTCTTTTTCGGAGTGGGTAAAAGAAATAAAAGAAAACAATCTGCGTCCTACACTCTTAAAACGAGCGGTTTTAACTCAGTCTGAGTTAATTTTCACTCCTTTCCGGTGACGAAAATGCACTTCTCCTATAGGAGTGAATTTCACTCTTTTGTTTTAAGAGTGTATATTGTTAGTCCTTTTGTTAACATACCTCAACAAATGTCCCGTTGAAGATTTTTTTTGTATTTATAATTAGAGAGGGATTAATGACTTTGTTATGTACTAGCAAATAAATACTCTTTCTTCGCACGGACTAAAAAAAATACCATATATATTCAAGTATACGTACATGTTTTGTTCTCCTTTGCCGTCTTAATATTTAGGCAGAGGCTACGCGCACGGGCACCGTTCACGCATTATGTGTACGGGTGTTAACGCGCATGCTAACGGCTTCTGGAACCGTTGCTTACGCTGCACGGACATGATATACTTGAAAGTTGAGATTACTCTTTTTTGGGCTCCGGGCAATTTTGTTTTCTCTAAAAACAAATCATCGCAGTATGCCTAACCTACATGTTGGCCCGGGATATGTTCTTAAAAAACATGCAATTGGCCATTTGCAATGAAAGTTAAAAAATTAGAAATTTAAATACTTCATGAAAACGTAAAAAATGCAAGTAAACTTTTCCAGAACAATTTGAAACGATGATCTTTCAGGGTGAAAAAAATCTTATAAAAAAAAAATTGTAATTCAGCCGAGAGCGTGTTTTAAACCCGAGACCTATTGAATACTAACCTCTTATGCTACCACTAAGCTACGGTGGTCAAGGATGAATCGAACTAAAACTCTTAATGAGCCTCGGTGTTAACTAGCCTCGGTCCTGCGCAGCTACTACCCGTACGCGCAACGCGTGTACGGTGCCCGTGCACGTAGACACTCCGTAATATTGATCTTAATCAGGGGTTCCCAACCGGTGGTGCGCGGGAAAATTTCAGGTGGTACGCTTGAGTGATGTGAGCAACATGATGCTATTATAATAGCTTCTGTACGCATGAGCAGTGAGCACACAAACATTGTACTCATTATTTTAAACATTAACATTATATTAAAGAGAAATTTTTAATCAACATCTGGATAGGATGTAAAACCTAGTACCAGCTCTGATCTTCCGGAAAGCTCTGCTAGTTTTGATGCCATTTGTTACAAGTTATACTTGTGGTGGTGAGAGTTGATTTTCTGAACTCTTGTAAAATTAACATAGGGGCAGAATAAGTGTTGAAGAGGACTTAAGAGTGAAGAAAAGTTCCAATACTCCTAATGTTGATATTTTAATCACAGGCAAACAACAACAAGTTTCACACTCTAAAGACTATAAAAGTATATTATATGATGATTAATTTTTTGCTGAGTTTGTACTATTTTTTATTTGCATGTTTTTAGACCTGTAGGTAATAAATAAAACTGTAAATTAATACCATTTTAATCTTTATTTTTCTTCTTTATTATAAGCATGTATGTTATATATAAATAAATATCTAATTATTAAATATGAAATTTTCTCAAGAATTTAATTCAAAAAAGCCTTTGATCACTTTTAGAAGAGTAAATATTATACGTTTATTAAAAAAAATATATAGGTCTGGTGGTACGCCAAAATTTTTTATAAAGTCAAGTGGTACGCAGATGCAAAAAGGTTGGGAACCCCTGATCTAAATGTTTGTTGTTTAAATGCTATATTTTATACCTTTTAGGAACACACATACATAAACATTTCTTTCAACTAAAAACTTTATCCTAAATTAAACTGTGTTAGTTTTTAACACTTGTTTGTATAATCAATATGTATCTTAATTATTTTGATTTAACTTTTATCGTAAATTTTGTCATTTTACTTCTACTGAATAGTGTAAAAATAGCTTAAGAGGGATTGTCAATAGCTTAGAGCTAATGCATTAGTTTTGAAATCACAACTTTTGCAAAAGAATTGCTTTACCAACCATGTTATCCCATTTTCACCAGGTATTGGAATCAACATAACATCGAAATGAAACAAATTTGAAACGATAATATTATCTAGTTATTTAATTATATATTTTTGAAGTGTTAAAATGCCAAAAATATCCAGCAGATGACGACACTGTTTTAAAACTTTATCAATTAATAATTAAATAACCGGATGTTAATTTCTTTTCAATTTTGTTTTAAATTGATGTTATGATGATTACCATACCTGGTGAAAATGGGATAACATGGCAAAGCAATTCTTTTGCAAAAGTTGTGATTTCAAAACTAATGCATTAGCTCTATGGGACTAACAGTCCCTCTTAAACCAAGTCTAAGGAGAAAAACTGTTGTCTACGTTGTTACATCGATAATATACATGACGATATTCTCTTGTTGATTTTTACATATTTTCCTATCGTATTGAAGTATATATTTTTATCCATTGCACGCCGTTACAAATCTAATCGTTTAGAAAATCCCTTTTTGAAAAATAATTTTTTATTATCTCTAAAACTGCAAAAAAAATATACGTTCTTTTTTTTACACAGCATACATATTCTACAAAATCAGAACGGAATTCTTGCCAAATCTGCTTTCCGTATTCGAACAATTGAAGAAATCAGATTCTGCTTTTTTTCCCCTTTTCCTACGAATGAAGCATGCAAAAGGGAAACTTTGTATCCTAAATGGGGAAAACGGATGCGGGGTAAGCATTTGCACGTAACTAGGGGGTGTAAGAAAAATAAAAAACGCCACGAAAATCAGTTTTGGATCGGAATACAAACTAAATAACAAAGTTTATGCAAAAAGAAAAAAAATAGGAAAATTTTCTCCTAGCTTCAAAACCCAAACAATATTATATCCTAGTTTCCCTATGTCGATATTTTTTTCGTTTCTTCTCTGTATTGGTTTGGCGCAACTCTAACTCGTACAACTCATTTTGTGCGTTCCGATTAGAAAAATGGTGTGTTTAAATTTATATTAATTTGGATATTCAAGTAATAATACATACTATTTGTCATTCATAAAATGAATCTTTCCAAGACATTTTTTTCTTCCAACCCAGCGAGCCAAAAATTGGTATTCCGTCTGTCAGTCTGAAACTCTACAACTTAAACTAAAATAGCCACGGACTTCAAATTTGGTGAACTAGTTTCTAGTACCTGTCGAACGTCATTCATTAGGTTTCCGGGGAAAATCGCAAAGGTCCAAAGGGTAGCGGCCCATTGAGCTAGAAGAGAAACTGGAGTGAGGTGTCAGCGAGCCGAAAACCCACTCACACCCTTTTGAGCGAACCGGGCAGAAAAGGACAATTTTCCTACACTTGTACGCAATGCTTGTATCAGACCCCTCTATCATATTGACTTCGGCTCCTAAATGTATTTTAACATTTTTAGTTCGAAAGAATTGACTTTCTTTAACTTTAAATTCCAACTTTTTTAAGAAATGACCATGTGGATCACTCACTAAGAACCAGCGAAGACGAACCCAATAGCGAAATCGGCAAGTTTCTAGGTTTTCTGCCCGGTTCGTTTCTGCTGCAGTGCCGTGTATTCCTCCGCGTTTCATTATTGAACCGGCTCGTTAGCTGACCTGTTCAGTGAATCACACACCTCACTCCACGTTTCTTCTAGCTCAATGCCAAGCTGCCATACAACTTTTGAAGTTGCAAAGTTCTTGCTGAAAAATGAAGAGAGCTACAGACTATAAATTTGGTTTACGAATTTTTAGTACCAGTCGACGTCATAATGTTTTCGTAATTATCACGAAACTACTTAGGTTTTAAGTAATTTGAGATTACATAATCGGGTGCATAATGTCCTTTACATTTATTGGTTGGCAATTGGAAGTTGTGTGTTGTACACACTACTAGTTTTTGTTTTTGACCACATAAAAATTGCAACAAGTTACTGGTTATTGAAATTATTCTTACTTTGCGACTGAAATTTCACTTAACGCCTCCCCTGTCAAGAATACTTTCCACTCTTTAAGTGATACACAAATCCACTCGCGTTAAAAAAAAAACAAGTAATAGGTTTGTAACAGAATCTGTCACTTAACCCGCTTCCATACAACATGTTGTGCAGTAATTAATTACTTATATATAGTTTGTAAAGGGGGAGATAGAATTTAGGTTAAAGCTATAGTGGATAGAATAAATGAAATAAATAATTGTTATTGTTTCAAATTGCGTTGTGAAATCAAAATTCCTTAAATTCAATAGTTACAATAATTACAATAACCCCTGGAATAATGCAGCATGAGACATGGTTATTCACAAAATTTAACCCTTTATTTGGCACTACGATATAACATTCAAATGCATTTAGATTCATAAATTGATCTCTCAGAATTATTAGGTCTAAGAATTTGAACACCTGATCCGGGAATTTGACATTGCCGTGACCCTCCAAACTCAGAGTGTGGTTTTGACTAATTAAGTGGTAATGATTGTTGGACGATTAAATCGTGCCAACAAACAGTTGTGTTTAACAGGAAAAAGGCGACAAACAAAACATTGATATTCTATATTAAACATTTACATGCTAAATTTGGCTAGTTTCATTTATTTTATTTCGAAATTTCAATAATTATTACTTATCGTTTTCAAAAATTAATTTATATTTCAAAGAATAAATATGTAATATTCCTCGCTTTACAATAGAATGAAAACATTTCATATCAATGTACAAAGAATCTCGTAGTGAAATATATTTGACGTCATTTCAAACTGATCGATGGCGCAAAAATAAATTTATTTTCATTTATTGCCTAAAAGAATAAAAGTTTCTCGAGCGATTGTTGTGAATGGCAATGGTGATTTAATTCTAATAAAAATGGCTTCCTATGCTTTTTAAATGAGCATTACATTTTGCAGTTTTTTTTAAATAATTGAAGTAACTTCGAATTCTTTTCTGAAATTTTCAATGTATTCTAATTTCGATGCGCTGAATTTTTTGACGTATCACACTTGTCCGTAGCATTTGTAGTTTGGGCTATGAAAGTGGGTGACGGACAGACAGACGGACTGAACGATTATAATACCTTCCGCTTTTTACGTTATAAACGTAGTGTGGAAGCTAAAATTATATAACTTTTTCAAACTAAGTTAGCGGCCTGTTAACGAAGTGAGCAAAAGAGCGTAACGCTGTGTGTGGTGTTTCTTTGTGTCTGGAAAGTTTTCCACCGGTAACGAAGCCCTAGAAGTGAAAAGTTGGTGAGGAAAAATTCCCCGGAGATTCCCTGAGAAACGAAGGGGTTGAGGGGGCCGGGTAGTTGGTGCATTTGTGCTGTTTTTCGGTTGCGTTGAGGCAGGATGGGAAGCCCAGTCGGTAAGGCGTATGAAAGATCCGAGGTTCGACCTACTGCTTTGCCAAAATAACTGCAGACCTATAAACGGTGTGTGCAGCCAAAACGTCTGATGGATAATACTACGTGTAAAGGGAGTGCACGTTCCTGACGCTGCGAGCGATGTCGCTCCTAAAAGTTGTGTTTGTGTCCACCCAGGTGTCGGCTCGTCACTTGTCTGTGGTTCTAAACTACGACAACCGTCGCCCATAGCCGTTGTATGGCTCTAGTGCGACGATAATTCAACTCCATTAAAACTTCTCTGTGTAGAGATTTTTTTTTACGTTTTAAATAAGTTTAATACCCTTTTATTAATTGAAAAAGTTATCGGGAAAAATTTAGTCATTAAAAATATTTGCTTTATTGGTTCTTTTTGCCAATGGGTTATTTGAGTAATGCTTTTGTATAATATAATAAGTTGTGAAAGAGTTGGAATAGCTTACTTTCCTGTTATTTTAATACACTTGGAAATTCTTGAGTACGGGAATGGCAGACCGACCAAAAGAATTATAAAATATAGTAAAGTATCTGATACCCTTCCCTCTCGAACAAAAAATATTGCTTTTAAACTTGTTCGTAAGAAAAGAACGTCATGTGACAGACAGACGGACGGATGTGAAAATTCAAAAAACGGACGCAAAGTATTTAGATAGGTGGTACGGACAGACGGAACTTTCTACGATGTTAATAATTACTTTCCATTTTTTTAAAAAATTCATTCGAATTATGAAGAAAAATATGCAAAGAGGAACGAGGTTTCCTGTACAAAAAAAATTAGTCATGCAATTCCCCACCATAATTTGAAAACAATCCCTTTACCCAAAAAAAAAAAGTGTTACAAAACAATCCAATCCGGAGAGAATGAAGAAAAAACTCTTACATCCGGGTCCGTTTTATCTGTCTCATCCCGGAAGTGACGAGTGTAGGGATAATACGACGAGGGAAAGAGGGAAAATATCAGGGAAAAAGGGGTGAAGAACTTCCGGTACGTGCTGTGTAATATGGATATATTTTTTTTATAGTATGGGTTTAATGATAGGCGGATGCCTTGTTTTCTAGAAGGTGTTAGGTTTTTTTTTGTTCATAATCGCTTTATCTCGTAACTAGGGATGGTGTGTATAGGGACTGATAAAGGGGTAGTCCAGTTATCGGGGTTTTTGATCGCCAAGGGATATGATTCGTCGCCAAAAGAATTGGCTGGGGAGCCCAGTCGGTATGGAGCTTCCTTTCGTGCGAAAGGTCATAGGTTCGGGTCCGGGCGTTGACTAAATAACTGCTGACCTATAAACGTGCCCGTGCAAAAATGTCCGACGTATCTCACTTGTCCGTAGCATTTGTAGTTCGGGCTATGAGTGGGTGACGGACGGACAGACGGACGGACTGAACGATTATAATACCTTCCACTTTTTACGTTATAAACGTAGTGTGGAAGCCAATAAGGAAAATTGAGAAATTTAGTCACTTAAACGTGCATTAAGTTAATTTTCTCTAAACTATTTTTTGTGTTAGGTATCTGTGTCCTACCCTGCAATTTCTTTTTGTCCATCTACAAAAATAGCTACAAAACCGGCTCGCCTGTCGTACGACTCTGACATTAACTGCACGTGCCAGTCATTTATTCCTTGACGAGCGGTCATTACCGAATGGAAAATGGTAGAGACATTGGGTTCAATTGGTGTCTTGAAACGTTTTCGACACACTTCCGGTCACGTGTTTTTTCGTCCCTGGCGGATGAAATTTAATGGGAATATTTCTTATGATGTCATGTGCTCTCGATACTGCGATTCCATTGGTTGTTTTGTTTTCTTTGACAAAGTGTTTAAACAAGCTCATTGGTTTTTCTTATAACGTCACGCGCTCCGAACTGCGATTTCATTGGTTATTTTGTTTTCTTTGACATGATGTTGAAACAAGCTCATTGGTTTTTTTATAATGTCACGCGCTCCGAACTGCGATTCCATTGGTTGTTTTGTTTTCTTTGATAAAGTGTTTAAACAAGCTCATTGGTTTTTCTTATAACGTCACGCGCTCCAAACTGCGATTTCATGCGGGTTATTTTGTTTTCTTTGACATGATGTTGAAACAAGCTCATTGGTTTTTTATAACGTCACGCGCTCCGAACTGCGATTTCATTGGTTATTTTGTTTTCTTTGACAAAGTGTTGAAACAAGCCCATTTGGTTTAGGTTGGACTAATATGAGTCGTACGGGGGTTACATTTGGGCTGTTGGTGATGGACCTTGGCAAGTGACGATACCGGTGTCGGCTCGTCACTTGGGTGTGGTTCTAAATTACGACGCCCGTCGCCAATAGCCCTCGTGTAGCTCTAGTGCGACGATAATTCAAACTGTTGATAAACGTAAACGATACCGCATCTGAGTTAATGCTATAAGGTGGCGTTGGATGATACCGTTTGAATGTCGATAAATTAAACGAGCACCAGTCCCATATACGATATAATTAATTGACGGGATTGTTTTCATTGTCTTGCACGATCCATTTGTGTAGTATCGATGTGACGAAAAACGGAGCCTGCGAAGTTACTTACCGTGGCAAGACGCCTGAACATTCGAAGTTACGATGGCGTGGTTACAGTCCACTCAGCCGAATGAAACTCAACCGAACGCCCTAATCCGCAAAATCTCGCCAAATTTCATGGCAACATATTCACCATTATATGGCGATAATGTTTTTGACATAGATTTTTCTTTCGTTATCCTGCACTTCAAGATGGCTAACGATTTGACTGGTTTATCGCTCTAAAATAGCAATTGTGCTTAAGAAAACAAACCGCATACATATATAAGCACCCAACATATACGGCCCCTCCGAAGATAGCTGACAGCTTTTCACTAAGGGGCTGAGAATTTTACTGAAGAGAGCGGCTGTCATAATGATGTCTTCGCCAAGCACAACCACACTTTATCACCAAGTTGGCTACTTTTTGCGGTTTCGGCTGAGTCTCATTCGGCTGAGTGGACTGCCACGGATGGGTTGGTTCCCTGCCCCCCCTTTTTGTATATTACAGACCTGGCAACTGGGGCTCTAGGGCGTTAAGGAGATACGGTACCCAAAAATTGGTCAAAATATCGATTTTTCAGTTTTTATTTCTTATTATGTACAATATTTTTCTGAACATTTACTGAAAGTTTCATAATGATATCTTTTGTAGATAAAAAGTTATTAAATATTTTCTGGAGTCATTCCTATAAGTTTGAATACGCATTTCGTCTGCTTTCAACCTTTTTCTCTGTTTCGCATTTTTCAATTCTTGTGTTTAATAAAATCCCTAAGGATTTTTTGCTAATTAAGTTAGAATTGTGAAATTTTTAACCTGTGTTTTTATATAAATGGTGCACAAAATTGTGCATGGAATAAGGTGTACTATATACAGTTTTTTAAAAAAATGTTGAGTTCAATAATTTGTAATTTTTTTGTGATTTTTCAGTATAAATGCATGTTACTTTTTAACTGTAGCTCACATTTTAAAATCCATACACAGTTCTTGAACAAATAGTACTAAAAATAAACTATAAAAGTTTGGTGGAGTTATTCTCAAAATTAAATGAGGAGTAGCGTTTCAAAAAAAGTTCAAAATTTTGACTATTTTTTAAATAAATGAAAAACTACTTGTAAATATTTGTTTTTATTGCTAGAAAATGTTTATTTAGAGTGAGCATTATATAAAACCACTATAATTTACAAGTTTATGTTATTATTTCTAGAAATAATATTAGTGTTTAATGTTAATTAGTTAAAGTATTAGATTGGCAGATCACGTGATCTCCAATGCTAACGACGGGACGCGCATGGAGGCCAAATAAGGGGGCCAATGGACCAGTGTTACCACCACATTAAGGAGAAAAATACTACGAAAAAATACCTTTTAATTATAAAATTACTTAAAAGAATACTATAAAAGCATTTCACGTCACTAAAAAGATTACAAAATGCAGCTAGTATTTTTATGGTATTTTTTTGTAATTTTAGAATTAAGCTGTATTTTTTCGTAGTATTTTTCCCCTTAATGTGGTGGTAACACTGGCCCATTTGCCCTCTTATTCTGGTCTCCGTGCGCGTCCCGCCGTTAGCATTGGAGGTCACGTGATCTGCCAATTTAATACTTTAACTATGATACCTATGGTAATAACCATTTTTATAGATTCCGGGAGCCTAGGGTTTTCCCCCCTTTTGAAAATCCGGCAATTAAAAAAAATCCGGTACATATGGCACGGAAATTCAGAAAATAGTTAAAAATCCGGTATTTGCAGGGTTAAATTCGGAGTGTTGGCACGTCTCATTAAAAAGTTACACTATTGTTACATTGTAACAGTTCTCGGTGAACCTTATACTTCAACCAACCCACCCAGAACACAGGAAAGACTTCAGAGGAGAGAAAGAGGAAATTGCCGAAAATGGTGACAAGTTTCGCCGCACGCAACGCACCCTAAAGACGCCGCGTAATCCATCAAATCTCAACCGAATGGTGGAGATTACGTGTATAAAAGAGAAAAGAAAAATGAACGTATATGGCGTGTGAGCTCTTGATAGGATCCCATTTGAAATGGGGAAAAACTAAATAACATTAATTTCTACGCTTGAGAAATTGCGGTGAAACTGTTGACAAGCAACTTAATGTGAGGAATCGTCTTGTTGATAAATAACTTGATGAAAGAAATAGATGAAGATGGTGTTGATAAATTTTGGTGTAAGTGGAATCGGTTTGTTAGTTGACGCCGATGGTTGTACGGCTTCTGAAATTTGATTTTTTAGCCTACTTTTCTTTTTTTTTAATTCGAAAGAATAACAAAAACACAACTTAAATAACATTTAGAAATTAATTATTGTTTCAATATTTGAGTTTTTCCCAGGTGGGAAAAACATAATTTTTCCCAGGACGGTAAATACCGGTTTTTACTTTTAACCATAGTATTTACTGGGGGTGGTAAAAACCATGCCAACCCTGAATGTAACCTTGGGGTATAAAACAATCCACTGCGCGTTCTGCTCTGCTGGGTTACTCAAGAAAAAAATAAAGTTCATTCCAAATTTCATTGAACGCAAATTCCAATAACCAAAATAACTCATCGAAAATTAATAACCCGACCGACAACACAAACAAAAAATGGAACCCCCTTCTAAAAAACTTTAACCCCCCCCCCCCCCCTCCCCTTTGACAACCCACCTAAACGACCACCCAGGAACGAAACTAAAAAAAAATATATTTAAAAAATACAAGTCACACGATAAGATATTTCTTAAACATCTGTTTTGGCGACAACAAAAAAAATCGCTATCCGGTTCTCGGTATGACTTAAAAGGGCGTGTAAACTTGTAATGGCGTTCTAAGAGAAGAGATGTATCACGTTTGGCTTCGTCTTTGAGTTGCATTTACATAAGTTGCTTTGGTTGGTTTTGTTGTTGTATGTTTGCTGTAATTGCTGATTGCCTATTTCTCGCGAGCCGCCTACTTTGAATGTCGCCAAGTGGGGTCCTATTTATCGCCAATATATTATATAATAAACTCAACTGGTAACTCGTTAAACTTTGATTTCGATGGACGATCAATTGGAAACCGAATCAAAACGAAACCACATGATATTTGGCGAGATTGTTTTCGAGACCGCTAAAAAAGTAGCCAATTACACAATGTTGTCGCCGGTGTTTCTTTGGTTGTGGTTAAATCATTCGTACTAGAGCAACACCTGGGCGTAATGACAAAGATGTGTGGTCCTTTTGGTTTGTTTGCTTGAATTAAAATCTCCCTTGAGTTAATCAAGGGCTGTTGGAGATACGATTCGTAATTTTTGACTTTTTTTTAAAATAAATTATACGAATTAACTAAAATATTGGTATTCAGTCAAACAATAACAATAATTAAATTTGGTAGATTTAGAGCATATTTATAATTTTGGAAAATTTAGAAAAGTTAATTGTCAAAATCGCCAAGTTGGCGACTTCCAGCCAAGTTTGGCGTCATAGGTTTATAAATACAAAAAAAAATCAGTTAATAAAGTTTTGAAAACGATGAAGAGCTTTGACATTTTACACGCCACGCCTTGTTTTAATAGGCCATGGCGACGAATAAAAGACAGAAACATAGAGATGTACATGGAGATAATGAATGGAAAATTATCTGTCAATTTTCATTTATTGAAATTGGTGACTTAGTTAATACGCTTTTTTTCGGCATTAAAAGTAATCGGGAAATATACCGGTTTTATTAAATGGTTTGCGAAAGTATAGTCATTTGTTAGCTCGATAAATAAATGAGTAATGTGTTTTCGTAATCCTTTTATTTTTGTGATAATGAAGTTGAGTGTTAATTTCTCCGACTTATTGAATATTTTAGTGGATAGTTTGTCACAAGTTCAGACTAGTCAACTGAGTACGATGTTAATTTAACCAACCAGCTCTTGTCAACTCTCCGGATTTAACTTTTTAATTATTCCCCCGCTTTAACGTTATTATTAAAAAGTCCCGATGCTGCATACGATGTCGCTCCTAAAAGTTGCGTTGGGTGCCTACTCAGGGCTTCGTCATTTAGAACTACAGTCGCCAATAGCCTTCGTGTAGCTCTAGTGTGACGATAATTCAACTCCTACTCGAAACGTCTAATAACATCCTATTTTATTTTTAATCTACCATATGTAGCTCTTACAACAAGATATTTTTTAGTACCAAATCTACATCCAAACACAGCTCGAGTAACCTAAAACCGACCACAAACTCGTAACAAATTGCCGTGTTAATAACAGTAATTGATATGACTTTTCAGTTGCCACATTTCCTTCTCCCATGGTCAATATTTCCAACCCTAAATAAATTCCTTCCTAATTATGGTCGTATTTTATTGTGCTATCTTTTCTCAAGACGTTCGTTGGCGAAAGATGTATTTCTACGTTTCTTTTTTTTTTTGCTGGTGACTGATTTATAGAGCGTTATAATTCATACAGGCTTAGTAAAAGATGGTATTATAGTGTGTGACGATATAGCTATTTTTATAGAAGACAGCGTGTCTAAATATGGAAATGAAACTGAATTTGTTTTCAATTACCTTATTAGGGCTGGGGAGCCCAGTCGGTTAGGCACTCGCCTAGCATGCGAAAGGTCCCAGGTTCGGGTCCGGGCATCGCCAAAATAACTGCCGACCTATAAACGGCCCGTGCAGCCAAAAAAATGTCCGACGAATAATACCCCGTGTAAGGGAGTGCACGTTAAATATCCTTCAAAGTCCTAACGCTGCGTACGATGTCGCCCTTAACGGTTGCGTTGGGTGCCTATTCAGGTGTCGGCTCGTCATTTGACTGTGGTTCTAAAATACGACGCCCGTCGCCAATAGCCCTCGTGTAGCTCTAGTGCGACGATAATTCAAACCTAACCTAACCAATTACCTTATTTGAAATAAAAGGCAATGAAAGTATTGCGATGGGGGGCGAAAATCCGAAATGTCTTCTACGCGTTTTCGAGAGGGTGCTGATTCCGAAAAACGTGGTTTATGAATATAGGTCCGTCTCTGTCTGTCTGATGTATATCTCCGTTTCTTTTTTCTTGCTGGTGACTGATTTATGGAGCATTTTCATTTATTTATACAGGCCTGGCAAAGGAAAGTGTGTAGCTAAATATGGAAATGACACTGAATTAGTTTTGTTTGAATTTATGTAAATTGAAGGCGTGTCTTGTTTTTGCTCTTGAACTTGTGGCTAATTAGGATATTTTGATATCTCTAATATCGTGCGATCACCATCCGACATTAGACCCATGTTATTAGGATATTCTTGTCATGATATTGTTGCGGGTTGGAGATCCCAGTCGGTTAGGCGTTCGCCTAGCATGCGAAAGGTCCCAGGTTCGGATCCGGGCATCGCCAAAATAACTGCCGACCTATAAACGGCCCGTGCAGCCAAAAGTGTCCGACGAATAATACCCCGTGTAGAGGGAGTGCACGTTAAAATACGCTCCAAAGTCCCAACGCTGCGTACGATGTCGCTCTTAACGGTTGCGTTGGGTGCCAACTCAGGTGTCGGCTCGTCACTTGACCGTGGTTCTGAAATACGACGCCCGTCGCCAATAGCCCTCATGTAGCTCTAGTGCGATGATAAACCAAACTAAACATGATATTGTTGCGCTATCAGGTTGTTAGGTTTGGTCATGACTGGTTTGTTAGTCTCTAATTTTTTTTTTAAACTAGGGGTGTGTAACACTTCACGACTTTCTATTACCGCTCAATAAATCAATGCATTTATTTTAATTATGTACCGCATTAAGTAATTTCAATAATTAAACTTTCAAACCTAAACATTTCTATGGCAGCTTCCATTTGGGCATGCCCGATTTTCTCAAAAACCTCATTACGGCGGACGCCAGGTAATGGAAACTCGTGTACCGTATTTGAAGTCTGTAAATTTTTTAGTTCGAGCTGTAAAGTGTACACTCTTAAAACAAACGAGTGGTTTTAACTCATTCTGAGTTAATTTTCACTCCTTTCCGTGCCGAAAATGCACTTCTCCTATAGGAGTGAATTTCACTCTTTTTCGGAGCGGGTAAAAGAAATAAAAAAAAACAATCTGCGTCCTACACTCTTAAAACGAGCGGTTTTAACTCAGTCTGAGTTAATTTCCACTCCTTTCCGGTGCCGAAAATGCACTTCTCCTATAGGAGTGAATTTCACTCTTTTTCGGAGTAGGTAAAAGAAATAAAAGAGAACAATCTACGTCCTACACTCTTAAAACGAGCGGTTTTAACACGGTCTGAGTTAATTCCCACTCCTTTCCGTGCCGAAAATGCACTTCTCCTATAGGAGTGAATTTCACTCTTTTTCGGAGTAGGTAAAAGAAATAAAAGAGAACAATCTACGTCCTACACTCTTAAAACGAGCGGTTTTAACTCAGTCTGAGTTAATTTTCACTCCTTTCCGGTGCCGAAAATGCACTTCTCCTATAGGAGTGAATTTCACTCTTTTGTTTTAAGAGTGTATTCAGACAGACGGACCAGTATTCGAAAACCACTTATCTATGAACCAGCACCCTCCAAAACGTGTAAAAACAACACAATCTCCATTTCCGATCCCATCGCTATACTTCCATTACCTTATATCGCACATTAGGTAAAATTCTACTCTGCCCACAACTATAGGGTGGACCCCGGCCAAAAAAACTCAATTCCCGATAATTACAACAACAATAACTCATACAGAAAGCAAAAACTCGCGTGAGTGTCTCGCGGCAGTACGTGAACGGACGACAAAAATGACGTCGTCTCCCCCCTTAATTGAGTTGTCCGAATATGAAATATATCTCTAATGACCGCACGCGCTTACTTCCTAAGCTGTGTCCGCCTAATAGTATTAATGAATGACTTTTTCCTTGGTAGGCAAAATCCAGTTATTTTGTGTTTTTTTGGCGAAAATTGTTTTGGACACGCCTCTTTTGTATTAATAGTGTTGTGGGGTTGTCGGAGTTGGCGGGTTATCGGTGGGTTTGGCGATGGAAAGGGCAATTTGAAAGTAATTTAAAGTTTAAAATTGAAGCACTTCAAATAATACAATTTGTCCCTAGATTTTATATTTAATTCCTTATTAAATTCACTTTATTATGTGTCCGACGAATAATACCCCATATAGAGGGAGTGCACGTTAAATATCCTCCAAAGTCCCAACGCTGCGTACGATGTCGCCCTTAACGGTTACGTTGGGTGCCTACTCAGGTGTCGGCTCGTCACTTGACTGTGGTTCTAAAATACGACGCCCGTCGCCCTCGTGTAGCTCTAGTGCGACGATAATTCAAACTAGACTAATTTGTATATCACACAATCTTCTTTGAAAGGGTTCTTGGGCTATATGTAAATAATTAGGTTTAGTTCGTACTTAAAAATAAACACCAACAAGTCTGAAACTCGGTGTGATCGAACGTAAATCTAAATTATTATTGAACATCATTCCATAGTGCCAATGGTTCTATATTTTCCCCCCTAAACAATTGTTATGATTTTCAACATTTCGCAACGTAATTGCTCGCATTTGGCGACATCCACGGCACTTTGCAACCCCTGCCATATTTCGAGCGGATATTCCTCTCGTCGTGGTGGCAACATCGTGTTTCGGGAATCTGGTGACTCTGTTGCCACCCTTGACAAGCGTAATTTCTCAATAGAGCACGCAATCGGTCATTTGAGGGTTTTCTTTGTCATATATTTTTTTATGTATATCGACTTCGGTGTGATGTATAGTATATGCACGATTAGGGCTTTTTTTGTGATTGTAATTCTGTTATTATTCCACGAATGTGTTGATGTTTTAGTTTGTTTTTCTTGAAACCTGTTTTTTGTTTGATATGGCAGGTTGATGATGGGCTATTGAAGGCTGAATAAATATTTTATGTCTGGGGTTTGATTTGTCATTAGACTGGCATGTTTTTCCTTTTTAAAACATTGTATATTTTTCTTTTTAAAAAAATTGTATATTTTTCTTTTTAAAAAATTGTATATTGTTTTAAATTATTCATATTTTACATCTTCATTTGGCATTTTAGTTAATTTGTGTAAGAAAATGGATCGGTTCGAATACGTTGATCCTTAAAAGGCCATTAGCTCTCTGTTTAAGATGCAAATTTTACATTCAAATGTTATAAATAAGCCTGACCAGATTTGTTTTAATTTTCGATTGTATGATATCAGCATTACATTTTCATAAATCTTATTTTAATTGCATTGTTTTTATTAAAAAAAAAGACTATACAAAATTAAATGGACTACTTGCTCAGTTCTTGTATCTAGATAGTAGAATACACAAACTAAACTGCGAAATGCAGTACGTCTGGCCACTTTAGTTATATTATGCTAAAACTATTTAACCGTATCCAATTTTGTGAAAGTGGATTTAGTAGGTTTATGTGTGAGGAAAACATAATTTATTATTTATATATTCGACATATATATGTAAAATAAGTCGACAGGGAAACTTCGGAGTAATTAAAGATCTTTTATTTAGTAACTAGTCATCAGGAGAAGGTTGATTTGTCGTCTGCAGTCGACGAGAGAGTGTGATAGAATGCGCACAAAAATGGCGAAAAATCTCGAGCTCTGCTTCACTGACCAATCAGAGTCATGAGAAAGTTTGAAAGATCAACTTAAAAATGTAATGACTAAACAGTTTCTGTGGGAACGATTGATCTAGGCGACTGTTTGTCGCCGACAGGGTGTGGTTGGGATGTTAAAGTACTAAGTGATATTAAGGGTATATGAAAAAGATAATTTAAGTTATTAGGTTTAGAGGGGGTTAAGTTATAATATATCATATATATTTTTTGAAGTTATGTAACATATATGCCCAATGGTCGTTACATTTAAAAAGAAATATGATTTTTTTAGTACTATATTCATTTTGTAAAAAAAAATTGAAGCGTTAAACTTTGTTTTACTCTTGGGATATGGCTCCTATTTGTAGCAACCACCGATGTCCCTTATTAATTCAAACTGCCCAAAACGTGTCCGCGCGAACTGGACTAAAATATTCAAGTGAAGGACAAGTTCCGCCTCGTAAAAGTGGTCGTCAGAGGAGCCGTTTATTACGAGGGTGTTGTGGGCTGTGTTAGGACACAAGTCCCCAAAAACTGCGATAAACATGTTCTTTTCATTTCCCAATGGTATTCTTTTATTTATTCAAATTTTTTATGGGGAACAGTTATGTTTCTTAAGTGTTTAAAGAGGGAAGGAACTGTAGCCGGGTCTCCAAACCGAAGTCTTCTCTCTATGGTAATCCAACGGAAAATAATTTTCTAAGGCTGTGTCCTGCGACATCAAATGTCACAAATGCAACAAAACTTGGCGACTTGGCAGAGTCAGCCCCCATGCTATTGCATCGCTTGGCGCCCTTGGCGGCCGCCAAGTTTTGTTGTATTTGTGGCATTTGATGTCGTAGTCAGGACACAGCCCAAGCCAAATGACTCCGGCTGTATTGAATATTTTTGCAGACAGTTTTCATGTGATACATGTAGCTGGCTTAAACGTCTCTTTCATGCCCTTTCTTGATATTGGTTAGGATATTTTGTTGCGAAATTATATATCGAGTATAAAAAAAAATATTCGAACCAATTTCAAATTATAAAGACGTTTAAGTCAGGTACAGCAGGGCCGGATTTAAAGATGTTGCGAAATTATATATCGAGTATAAAAAAAATATTCGAACCAATTTCAAATTATAAAGACGTTTAAGTCAGGTACAGCAGGGCCGGATTTAAAGATGTTGCAAAATTATATATCGAGTATAAAAAAAAATATTCGAACCAATTTCAAATTATGAAGACGTTTAAGTCAGGTACAGCAGAGCCCGGATTTAAAGATTTGCCGCCTGTAGGCTACGATTTGCCGCCCCATCATAATATTCTCCCACTTCGGGGAAAGGTAGCTGGTTAGCTGCAAAATAGGGTGGTCTGTGCTGTTTAAAATAGTTACACATATATTAGAATCATCTATGTACCTTTACACGCTAAATCGAAAGCGAAATCTGCGATTTTTTTTTTTAATTGTTCGACTATTTTTCTTTTAATTTCGAAATCCCGGAGGAGAGGGTGCAATTGCCCTCGCAGATACCATGTTTGCTACGAAATATTAGTATTATATATACGTTTACGGTTTACACATTAATGTAAATTATTTGTTTTCTTTCTTAAAAATATTCGTATCTTTGTAATTATTTTTTATGCCGAATGCCGCTTTAATGGGTCGTAAAATTTGCCACCCCAAAAAATTCGCCACTCTAGGCTACAGCCTACTTAGCCTCTTTAGAAATCCGGCCCTGTTTCTCATAATTTTGGAGTTTCAGCGATACCCTATCTTTACAAAAAGGACAGACTATTATTACTGGACATTCATTGGGACGCTTAGCCTATTTAGAAATCCGGCCCTGTATTGAGTATTAAAAAAAATATTCGAACCAATTTCAAAACGTGGAATTATAGAGACGTTTAAGTCAGCTACAGTTGTAATGTAAAAACCATGTGTAAAAATATTCAGTGCAGCCTGAGTAATTTGTAGTTAGAGGGCACTGAATTGCCTCGGGCGGTGAAACTAGCCAATAGCTGTCTTCGTAATTCGTGAGAGCGACTTCGTTGAACGCTAGTTGCCATATTGTCAATGTTGTCACGACTCTACTTTATTAGGGCTAATATCTAAAGACACCAAGACAATCTATCCTTTTTTAAAATAACCGTTAAGAAAGATTCAGTTGTTTCTTTAGCTTCTTAGTATCGAGAGCAAGAGCACATAAGCCAAAAACTATTTTTTCATGTCACAAGAAGCAGACGTGTTTTTTCCCTTTCCCGATCCGCTTTTCCCCTTTATTAGGTACTTTTATCCCTTGCGAATTCCTTTTTTAGAATGTAGCGCCCTCTCGCGACATTCTAGCTGAGGATTAACATCTGTGAAAGATGTTTACTGGAATAATACTTTGTTTGATGTATTGTGTTAAAGGTAAAATATAAAATATTTTGGTAAGTGACAATTTTGGTGGGATAACCTTTTTAGCGTACTTTTCTTTTTTTAATTCTAATGAAAAAGTAGGTATTGACATGCGGTCGATGTCCGTATGTCTGTCCGTACCCCCCTTTCAAAATCGGTTCTATCATTCGGATCTTAAAAATTCTTTTTTGTTAGAAAGCTATGACCTCAGATACCCAACTTTCATACTTTTTATCCGTCTGTCTGTACGTCCGGACGGACATAAATCTACTATCTGTCGGCGAATTTCCCATTGAATTAGCATTGAAATTCAATTTTGAGTCATTTAAATCACTGTTGCCAAATCAACAATGGCATGAGAAACTTTATTTAAAAAATATTTGAAGCTAAATAATTTTTTCATGAATCATTTTGGAATAACGTCATAAAATGTAGCACAATGTGATTCTTTGATTGTTCATTTTACCAAGAAAGCGGCAAGGCATATTTTTAGCCTACTTTTCTTTTTTAAATTAGAAAGAATTAAAAAAAGGAAAAAGTAGGTATTGACATGCGGTCGATGTCCGTCTGTGTGTCCGTCCTTCTGTCTGTCCGTCCGTCTGTCTGTACCCCCCTTCCAAAATCGGTTCTATACATGAACGAACTGAACCCTCCATATATACATTTGACAACTATCCTAAATATTTCAACTTAAGAAATCGACAGTTCGCGTGCAAAGTTATAATCCAAACTCAACCTTTTACCATTTAAAAAAAAAATAGAGACTTCAATTTAAGTGGATATGGACGTAAAGAAAAAACATCCCCAATAATTCGAAAAACTCCGCCAAAAATCACCGCTCAAAATAAGCCATTTAAGAAGGAAAAACACCATTAAAAAGCCAGACCGCGCTGAACACGAAAATGATAAATCCTTCTATTTATTTCGAACTTTTATTTTTCACATTAAACCAGCCTTTAAAAAAAAAATATAACTCTAAAAAATAAAATATGACCGGACCCAGAATAATCGTCCAGTAGTTTTATTGACTCAATATTGCCACTGATGTTTTTATTCCCCCGCTTTTTATGCTTTTACAAATGACCCGACTGATTTCTGGCCATCCGTTTATGTCTGGGAACTGATGACGTGTCGTAAAACTTGCTCATAAACAAACCGATGATAGTTTTTTTTCTTTTCTTTTCCTTGGGATGGCACCCCAATTCGCTAATAGCTCTTTTTGGCGGGAGAGATTAGTGCGTGATGAGCGCACCAGGTGGCGACAGTTTCTTTTTCCTTGGTTCGTTTTGATGAGTAGGGGAAGCTTGATTTGGCTAGAAATCGCTGTTTTTGGTGAAGTTTGTTGTATTTTTAAGTTTTTATTTTGGGTGTATTGCGAAATGCGGATACCACTAATCTGATTTTTTTTTCATTATTTAGATGGTTATAGCTATTGTTTCTCAAAAATAAATATTTGGTTGTTATAGAACAGTTTTACTCAAACTAATTAAACAAGATTGAGTAGTTTATAAGACTGAAAAAAAAACATTAGTTATGATGGTAAGGCATTAGATATTGATTCATGGTTATCAAATTTATATATTTTTTGTTTCCACACATTTATTTTCTTTTGTTTAAAAGGTTTATATAGATCATGTACCTTTATACTTTTTGTCCGCCTGTCTCTGGGTACTATAAGAGTTTCTTGTATATGAAAGAAAACTGTTTTTTCAAAACTTCTTTTATAGAAAAACAAAACATGATTACAAAGGAAAGTTTCTTTTTAAGAAAATTATCGTTATTTTTTTTAATTACCTTTAACCTGAACAAGGTAAAACTTTTGTTAATTTTTTTATAGCTTTTTAATTGTTCAATATTTTTAATTTAAATTTTGTGGAAAACAATAGTTTTATAAGTCGATAATTATCTCTTTTTTGCGAATTGCTACCTAACTGTTGATCTTGGCATGCTTTCCCCACTAATTGGCGATCGCCAAACCCTACCTTTTGGCAGCCCTTTTCGCGGTCTACATTTTGCCAACTAAAAAATTCAAGATGTTGCCAGTTTAGTCACGCGACATTGCTACAAAGTAGAAGTTGTAGTTATTTTAATATTTTCGTTCTTTTTAACTTTAAAGTTATTTTTTTTTAGTTGGCAACCGTCTCTCCCAATTACTTCTTTCATTGCTCAAGGAGAAGCCTCTTTTAGAAAAGTTGTTGAAAAGATTTCAGCGGGAGTTCTATTTTTTCTTATTCTAAAACATTTGTTTTAATTTCGCGAAGAATAGTTTCTATTATAAACTGTTGAGAGGACATTTAATTTTTTTTTTTTGTCATTATCTTTTACATGACATCTTTTTCGAATGGTCCTTTTTCACATAGCTAATTAAGCGGTCATATTTTTTTGCTGTATAAAAAAAAATCTAATCCGCGAAGAATTTTTGATTGTTTTTATTCTTCGCCATATTGTTTTTCTTTTAAAAAAAGTTTTTAATAATCTTTTATCTAGCTTCTAGGAAGTTTTTTTTTTTTTATCTTGATTCTTTTATTTTGGATTATGTTCTGGTGAATTGTAATTTGAGTTTTAATTAGGCAAATATACGAAGTACTGAAAAGGACAATTGGCGCCAATTTTTGGCTACATAATTGATTATTATTTTAAGAAAATAAAAATGTAAGTTTTGTACGTATTTTTTTCAGATGTTCATTTTTTTTAGTCTGGTATTTTTTTTAAATACATAAGTTTTCCTTGGAGTGGTTTTATTTGGTGTTTTTCCAGTGGTTTGTCACATGTTTCTTGTTGGAACCCCCCAAATTTAAACAATCGTACTAATTTACAAAAAAAAAAAAATACTTTTTCGTAATATGAAACTCGCTTTTCTGAATGGTCATGTTTCAAATTTGAGTGGCAACAGAAAGGTAAATGAAAATATATTATTGCACAAGTCTTGATTGGTAAATAAATGTCACGTAGAAACAGCACCTATCAGAGCACCGATCGAAGGAAATGCAAGAATGAAAGCTGGAAGAATTGCGTCATCTGGAACAAGCTTATAGGAAATTTCAGGGTCAATTTTTTTTTGTCACATGACGATGAAAAATAGGCAATAACAAACCGTATAAAAGCTGATAACTGTTGCTCTAAGGCTGTGTCCTGACTACGACATTAAATGCAACAAAACTTGGCGACTTGGCAGAGTGTCAGCCCTTGGCGGGCGCCAAGTTTTGTTCATTTGTTGCATTTAATATCGCAGTTAGGACACAGCCTAAAGATTCTCGTATGCCTAAAAGTTTTAGAAATTAATGTAAACCCATATTTTTCATGTTGCCACAAACATTTTTAAAAGCAAACACTTAACACGAGGGTATGTATATTTGCATACTCCTTTGGGAAACATTTCATTTCGAGCGAAACTTTTGTATACAAAAAAAATATTTCCCAACCCGTTTTGAAGTGGAACTTGTTAAGTGGTCGAATATAAAGCCAATTTGGCGGGCTCTGAATACATTTGGTGATAATTCTCTGTAGTAGTGGCGCAAGTCGGATGGGGTCGATGCCTGGGGATTTTTTATTTTCAACGTTTGGTGAATAGGGTTGGGGAGCCCAGTCGGTAAGGCGATTGCTTTGTATGTGGAAGGTCCCAGGTTCGACCCGGTCGTTGCTAAAATAACTGACGGTATAAATAATTATACTGCGTAATTATAAACCCTATTAGGGGCTGGGGAGCCCAGTTGGTTCGGGTCCGGGCATCGCCAAAATAACTGCCGACCTATAAACGGCCCGTGCAGACAAAAATGTCCGACGAATAATACCCTGGTAGAGGGAGTGCACGTTAAATATCCTTCAAAGTCTTAACGCTGCGTACGATGTCGCCCTTAACGGTTGCGTTGGGTGCCTACCCGGGTGTCGGCTCGTCACTTGACTGTGGTTCTAAAATATGACGCCCGTTGCCAATAGCCCTCGTGTAGCTCTAGTGCGACGATAATTCAAACTAAACTAAACTATAAACCCTATTATAGTATGAAAAGACAGGTGGGAAAGTACACTCTTAAAACAAGAGAGCGATTTTAACTCAGTCTGAGTTAATTTCCTCTCCTTTCCGGTGCCGAAAATGCACTTCTCCTATAGGAGTGAATTTCACTCTTTTGTTTTAAGAGTGTATATAAATGATAGGCCTCTGTTATCGTAAATCAAAAGCAAAACAAATAATTAACGAGGGATGTCTAATAACCCTACACAACTTTCAATTATGTATCTTATAAGGCAATTCCAATACCTTCAAAACCAAAATAGCTCTAAGGCAGCACCTAGCGCGCCTACAGCGCTTGTGCTATTTGCTGGAAAACCTTAGTATGGCGCCCGACAGTTGCTGGGAACACATATCACATTTGAAGTCCGTAGTTCTTTCAGTTCGAGCTCTAGAGCGGTTTCAGACAGCAAACAAATACAAATACTGTCGACGAACAACAGGCCAGTGGCCCATCAAGGTCCAAAATAAATCTAATACATGACCAGTTTCCAATGACCGTCAAGTTTCTTCTTAAAATCTTCTACTCTTTTCGAATGCACAACATAATCTGGTAAAGCATTCCACTCATTGACAACTCTATTGTAAATGTTTTCTTACCTCCCTTCTAAAGCTCGATTTATTCAATTTCTCATCATGTCCTCTGGTCCGGCTATTTAAGGTAAAACCTAAGCCCTCCCTGTTTTATGAACTTGAATAACTGAATTAAATCACCCCTAGCTCTCCCATTTTCCAGGGAATACATGTATAAAGATCTTAGTCTGTTATTATAATCAATACCAGATAGACCCTTAATCATTTTTGTAGCCCTATGCTGAACTTTTTCAAGCAACTCTATATCTTTTCTGAGGAAGAGAGACCAAAACTGAACAGCATATTCCAGACGTGGCCTTACCAATCCCCTCAAAACGACTCTTTCGGAATCAAGCCTCCAAAAAGCGTAGAAAACACAATCTCTATTTTCAGTTGTTCGATCCCAGCGCAATACTCATTAGTACCTTCTATTTCATATTAGATGATTGAAAGTAAAAATCCTTGTTTAAGTTTTGCTAATCCGGCTTGTGAACTTAACCCATTTTAAACCTAAAACTCCTCAAATATTCACAAGCACTAAGCTTTTTAAACACATTAAATTGAATCTTTTGAAACTCATTATCATGTCTCATTCTTAACAGCAGGGAAGGAAGCGAGAAGTTTTAAAACAAATACTATACAACTTGTGTGAATTGCCGTAAATATGAAACGAAACCCAAGCACTAAGTAAATATGAAAGATTTAATGCATTCATTTCTTGGTGAAACATTTTAGTTTCTTGAATGCATTTTAAGTTTTAAGATGTTTTAGTTTTTGTTTGTTCGAACAGTGTATGTTTGTTCAAGTGGATTCATTTGTAGAGAGTTTAAATTGAATGCGTTTTGTATTAATTTTCCCGAGATCCTTAAAAGTGGAATGTTGAAGATGCGTTATTAGATTTGTTGTTAATGGGGGAATGAAAATGAAGGAATGTAATTGCTTATAAATATGCGAAACTTTTTTCGTGTAGGCTATATGTGAAACCCTAAAAAAGTTCTATGATAGCTATCATTTGACAGGGTGGTAAAAGAACCTGGAAAACCTGGAAATCAGGGAACTTTTTAATTCTGGAAAGATCTGGCAATTCTCAGGGAATTTTTCCTATTCCGTTAACTATCAGAGAATTTTTCCATTTCGGATTATGTAAACACAGCTTACATAATTATAATATACTGATTATGTAAGGTAAGGTAATCGTTTCCGGCTGCCTATTTCTAGCCTCCTTCAGGAGCATTAACACAGCCAATAGCGCCTCGTATTTGAGAACCCTGGTCAAGTGACGAGGTCGACACCTGAGCGGGCACCCAACGGAACTTCGAGCGACATCGTACGCTAACGCCGTCGGGACTTTGGACTCCACAGATTTTACGAGCACGTCTGTCCCTGTGTACTCGGGCCCATCCGTGATGAGGATTTTCTACTATTTCCAGCACAGATCCGATTTATAGGATGACTGGCAGTAAGTGGGATTCGAACCCCCGCACTCCTGAGAAGGTCGAACCTCTAGGCTGATGCCTTAACCACTCGTCCACGGACGGGCCTACTGATTATGTAAACACTGTTTACTAAACAGTAGGTTTAGGTTGTTCTTGTGATCACTCTACTAGCGGACACTTCTTGATCAAAAGGAAATATTCTGGTTGGTCCGATTGGTCTAAACTAGAGCTACGAACGTAAACTTGACTCTCTTCTTATCATGCAGAGGCAAAACAAACTGTCAATTATTATCAAACGCCAAATATGCTCCAAAGTCCCAACGCTGTGTACGATGTCGCCATTAATGGTTGCATTGGGTGCTACTCAGGTGTCGGCTCGTCACTTGACTGTGGTTCTAAATTACGACGCCCGTCGCCCATAGCCCTCGTATAGCTCTAGTATGACGATAATTCAAACTACACTAAACTAAAAAGTAATTTTACAATTAGGGAATTTTTTTTATAAAAGTATCAGGGGAATCAAGGGAACTTTTTTTTAACGATTTTGTTACCACCCTGTTTGAGCTTGCGTGATTTTCTTGTAAATCTTATTAGGATCTCTGACAGGCAATGGGATTTCGTGTCTTAAATTTGAATCGAAAACACAAAATATTCAATTTCCGATTTTCGACCCCATTAGCAATACTTTCATTTCATATTAGATAATTGAAAGTAATGAAATTATACTTTGTGTGTAATTAGCTGTGTTTATTGATTATCCTTTAATTAATGAATTTCTTTTTTTTTTCTAGGTAAGAACGATTCCAATATATCTTGTAGATCGTGTTATTATGGACCTTGTTTTGGTGAGTGTTTAAAGTTAAAATTTTATTTTATATATTTCGCGTTTTCTCACACAATTTAGGAGAAGAAAATGAAGGTTTTTTTTTATAATATCGTGCAAAAAAACTAACTTTTTCAATCAATAATCGTGGCAAAAGTGATGCTTTTAAGGAAATCGTGTTACAAAGTTACTTTTAAGCACTAGTGCGACAAAGTAAATAAGAGCATCTGATTGGTGTAAAATCTTTTGTTTGAGCGTGATTTTTTTATTCGACGGCTTTGTGATTGGTGTAAAATTCTGTATTTGAACGTGATTCTTTATTTGGCGTCTTATTTCCAATGCCAATCTAAGAAATACTTTTTGCACGTGATTTTAAAATAACATTAATATAAATAATCAAGTTCGAATCATTTGAACGTGATAATGAAATAATTAATAAGCCAATCAATAAATGCCAATTTAATAAATACTTTTTTTGCACGTTATTATAAAAAATAGTGTATGACAACACGTTGAAAATAGCCTTTTTTAAACCCGTGAATTTATTCAACTCGTTTAAAAAAAAGCCTTACTTTTCACACTAGTTGCATAAACAACTATTGGTGTCATTGCAAGGTTGAGACGTTCCAATGAATGTGGTATCGCTGAAACTCCAAAATTATGAGAAACAGGGCCGGATTTCTAAAGAGGCTAAGTAGGCTGTAGGCTAGAGCGGCGAATTTTTTGGGGCGGCAAATTTTACGACCCATTAAAGCAGCATTCGGCGTAAAAATATTATTATAAAGATACGAATATTTTTAAGAAAGAAAACAAATAATTTATATTATGCGTAAACCGAAAACGTATATATAATACTAATATTCTGTAGCAAACATGGTAGCTGCGAGGGCAATTGCACCCTTCCTCCTGGATTTCGAAGTTGAAAGAAAAACAGTAGAACACTTAAAAAAAATTCGCCTATTTCGCTTTCGATTTAGTATGTAAAGGTACATACACTCTTAAAACAAAAGAGTGAAATTCACTCCTATAGGAGAAGTGCATTTTCGGCACCGGAAAGGAGTGAAAATTAACTCAGACTGAGTTAAAACCGCTCGTTTTAAGAGTGTAGGACGCAGATTGTGTTCTTTTATTTCTTTTACCCACTCCGAAAAAGAGTGAAATTCACTCCTATAGGAGAAGTGCATTTTCGGCACGGAAAGGAGTGGAAATTAACTCAGACTGAGTTAAAACCGCTCGTTTATTTTAAGAGTGTAGATGATTCTAATATGTGTATCTATTTTAAACGGCACATACCAACCTATTTTGCAGCTAACCAGCTACCTTTCCCCGAAGGGGGAGAATATTGTGACAGGTGGCGGCAAATCAATCGTAGCCTACAGGCGGCAAATCTTTAAATCCGGCCCTGAGAAATTATCAACAGTTATTAAAGTTTTTCTTTCACGTGTAACGAAATTGAAACGATGTTGCTTTCTAAAATATGAAACCAAAAAAAAGTGTCTTGTTAAATGCTTCACAAAAATGGAAAAAATGGAGCTTACTGTATTTTTGGACGTAACCCTTTATTATATCCAGGCCTTAATGTAAGCTTGAGAAAATGGAATGCCAGAGACTGAAAAAAGAAATTCGAAAATGGAACTATTATTTTTCAATTTTAGGGAAGAGACTGAAATCCATTTTTCCCCACAAGTAAAAACTTTTAGCACTTACTCAGGGAGGGAAAAAAAATGGAGTCGTAAGGGAAAAAAAATAATAATGACAATTTTCAAAGACAGTTCTTTCGGGATGTGGTGTATAAGAGGAGTTCATTATTTTGTACTTGTTTTTTTAATAGAATATAGTCCTTGAATAGTTTTAAAAGAACAGAGTAAGAAATAAATTAGCTCTAAACATTCAAATTGTGTTCTCCAAAAAACATTTTAACTTTTACCGTGTTCTAAATGTAGCCTTAAATATGATATAATATATATTATATTATATATATATATATGTATATAATTAGTATAATAATATAATTTATATATATAAATATATAATAATATAATAAATTAATTTATTTATCTCGTTTCCAATAGCAAATATCCTAATTGACTGTAAATAACTAATTAATAAATACTTTTAATATATCCTTAATATCGTTTACCAACTCCCCAAAAAAATTGTAAATATGGGTATTAAAAAAATTGTAAGTATTTTATTGTATTGATATTGCCGACTTCAGTCAAAAAATTCTATGTGCCATTTTTTTTAACCTCTAGCCTGATTTTGTGTACGTTCCTTTTCTGTTTACTATTTTATATTAGTTCCTAAAATATACTTACATTAGTTTTTTTTCCTATGTTCCTAATTTAAAAAATATATAAAAATGAACCTATCAGGAAAGAAACTGTTATCCAAAAAAGAGCAAAAACATCGTCTAAAAACAGACATTTCATCGAAATGAAGCGATAGTGAAAATAAATAACTCTTTCCCTACCAATTCCTCCCCCACATTTTTATGTCCCCCTCCCTCCCCTTTTCCAACATTTCAAAAATCCCCTCCATTTCGAAGAGCATTTTAAAGTTCTTTCAAGAAAGAAAAATAAATCATCTTTTCCAAGCTATAGCGAGAATAAAAAAAAATGGCAACTTCTGCGACAAGTAGAAAAAAAGTGGCAACAAAAGAATAAACCCTTTAATCCGTCTGTCCGATTGGTGAATATTGATCACGTGGCCTGTCGACGCGCGGGAAATGAAGATGGATGTGATTGGTTCTTTCACTGAAGGGTGGAAGTAATTATTGCGTCGGAGTTGAGGAGGTTTTGCCTAGTTTGAATGTCAGTACGACTATGTAATTGGGTTGACGTAAAATGGTGAAAAATAGTTCGAGGATTTTTGATGTCGGTAATTATTAATTTGCAACTGGGTATAAATAAGGTAAAAAATTTCACAAAGTCTGAACTCTAAATATTTTCAATGGACGACTGGAACGACCGCGCCTACGGTGACGCGGCAGATACGTCAAAAGTTTTATTATTACAACGTCACACTTTTTGTGAAATTCAACAATCAGCAAGTTCAGCTGTTTTTTTTTATTCTAATGAAAACTATTATATAATGTTGAGAAACTATTTAATCCAAAATATTTATTCATTCTGCTCAATATTTAATTACAGCGCCTCGAACTCTGCTATCTCAAAACGATGAGCAGCTGATGACGTTACTCGTGCCCAAATTGTACCACAGCCATATGCTTTTTAACTGCCCTCCGTACGAGTTGACAGCGTTTTAAGATGTTTTAAATTATCCAAGTTACTATTATATGTATTCAGGATTCCAAGCATATCTAGAAATAAAGTATTTTTAACGGGAAATGTCACGATACACCCGTCCACAAAACAGTAGTGTTTACGGTAAAGGTAAAAACATTTTTTTAATTAAAATTGTAACTAAATTTTTTTTATTAAATTGTTTGAATTTGATATTAATAATTTCGTTTGCAAACAAAAAATTTCAAAAATAAAAAAAAATAAAAAAAAAAACTTCTCATTGATAATCTCGTACGAAAAGCCAGTGAATATATTGGAATTTAACTATCGGAATGAAGAAAAAACAAAAGTTATTTTATTGATTTTCTAAAAGAATTTGAAAGATTTCAGCGTTGTGTGAATGGAAGGGTGATTTATTCTATAAAAATTTTCCAGAGTTTTATGAGCTTTACTTTTTGAGTTTTTATCATTGAGAATGTTACTTCGAATTTCGAAAATGGTCTTGAGAAATGTTTAAATGTATTTAATTTCGATCGCTAATTTTTGACGTATCACACTTGTCCGTAGCATTTGTAGTTGGGGCTGTGAAAGTGGGTGACGGACAGACAGACTGAACGATTATAAAGGTGTGGAAGCTAAAATTCTTCAACGTAGGCGCGATAGGCACGCGTGACGAAAGCAGTGACGTCAGGACTCTGGCACCGTTCGTGATTTTTTAAAAACATTTTTGTTAAATTATAACTTGGCAACTAAATTTTTTTTCTGTAAATTCGTTTGCGAATATGATATTAGACGAACTTTCTCTTCGAAAATGCAACACAAAAAATCGAAAAACCTAAAAAAAAAAAAAAAAATGAACAGCCTCATTGATAATCTTCTGTCGCGAGGCCACGTGATCACGTAGTGGAATTTACATTCGGGCAAAGAAGAAAATGACACAAGAAAGTGATTCTTATTAGATTTTTTTTTTTTAAAATAAAGAATCTAATGAAATTGATTTCCGTTGTGAAACTGTGAAGGGTGCTTTTTCTCTTTTTAAAATCATTATTTCGAGACGTTTTAGGGCTTGTTACTGTTTTCCCTGAGGGATCTAATTCTATCTTGAAGAATGTTTTGACTCGGGAAGTTTTTGAGAAAGTGGTCGTTGAAGAAAGCATTGTTGTAATATGTAATTTCAAGAGTGCTTAAAGATACCATGGTTAAAAAAAATGTACTCACAATTTTAAGTATTTTGTTTGTTTCTGGTAATTGTGTTAATAAGTAACGTCCTCTACTTGAAAAATAACAATTAAAACTGAGATTAAAGAATAGAACTGCTGTTTTATTATAAATGACGGTATTTTCTGTTTAATGTACTAAGCAGGTTCTTACATTGTGTTTGTACAACTGTGCTTTAGTGTTCCATATTTTTAAACATACTTGTTTCTTTTCGATTAATTTTTTTTATTAAACTAATAAAAAATTATTTGTAATCTCTATTAAGACACAGCATAGTTTTAAATAATAAAAGGGGCAGGGGAGCCCATTCGGTTAGGCACTCGCCTAGCATGCAGAAGGTCCCAGGTTCGGGTCGCCAAAATAACTGCCGACCTATAAACGGCCCGTGCAGCAAAAAATGTCCGACGAATAATACCCCGTATAGAGGGAGTTCACGTTAAATATCCTTCAAAGTCTCAACGCTGCGTACGATGTCGGCCTTAACGGTTGCGTTGGGTGCCTACTCAGGTGTCGACTCGTCACTTGACTGTGGTTCTAAAATACGACGCCCGCCGCCAATAGCCCTCGTGTAGCTCTACTGCGACGATAATTCAAACTAAAATAAAAAAACCTTTCCTCTTCCTTGAAACACACAGCTCCCCTCTCGTGTGGCTCTAGTGCAACGTTAATTAAACCAAAATCCAAATTTTGAAACGGTCCAGAAATTTAGACTTTGCGTAGATTATCGCACATTAAACAACAGTGTTCGATTATCACCGTCCTTTTATCCTCTGTTACTCATACTCGTCATTTAACACGTTTTGACACGTACTCTGTGAACTTCCATCAAACTAAATAGCCAAAACTTTTAATCCTTTATTCTAAACATCCCAACGCGCCATTATCCCCCTAGGAGATTAACTGTGTTACCAGAAAATCATTTAGTTAATTGCAGATGCCCCGATCAAGATTTCAGATTAGCCTGGAATAGCAGAAAAGGGTAGAAGAGAGAGAAATATAGTTAATGAACTAACATGTGGCGTTTTCGTATATCCATTCATTCCAGATGCGTGGGTTGCCAGCTTGTTAAATGTCGCCAAATTGTGTGTGATGTCGCCAAATATTTAATAAAGACCAGGAGAGCAAACTTTTTTTTAGGGTTCAAGTTGACGAATCTAAACGAAAATGGCATAGAAGATATCGCAAAACTGTTAACGGGGAATGAGGCTGAATGACAGCGGGTCTTCAACAAACCAAAGTGCCTCTGTGTTAGTCCAGTTGGGAAAAAAATGTTTTCTAAGCCACATTTCCCCGGATATATTGAATATATTTTTACAAAGTTTTTTTTTCATATAAATGAAGCTCTATAATCCCACTTTTGGAATGGGTTCGAATATTTATATATAAAATACGAATATACATAAAAAGCATAGGAAGCCATTTTTATTAGAATTTATTCACCATTGCCATTCGCAACAATCGCTCGAGAAACTTTAATTCTTTTAGACAATAAATTAAAATAAATTTATTTTTGCGACATCCATCAGTTTGAAATGACGTCAAATATATTTCACTACGGATTCTTGGTGCGTTGATATGAAATGTTTTCATTCTATTTAAAAGCGAGGAATATTACATACTTATTCTTTGAAATATTAATTTTTGCAAACGATAAGGAATAATTATTGAATTTTCGAAATAAAGTAAATGAAACTAGCCAAATTGAGCATGTAAATGTTTAATATAGAATATCAATGCTGTGTTTGGCGCCTTTTTACCTGTTAAACACAACCGTTGTGTGGAAGCGGGTTAAGTGACAGATTCTGTTACAAACCTACTTGTCTGTCACGCCATAATATTAAAGAATACCGGCAGAGTATACTCTCCAAATAAGTGATGCATCGCCAAATATCGTAACTCCGAAGACGGTTGAAAATTTTCAAAAAACTCTTTTTCTCTCTTTGGGCGTGAAAAATGAAACTTTTGGCGTCGAACTCTAATGGCATTAAGTTTTTGACTAATGATGTAAAAATGTTTTCGGATGCCAGAAGAGATAAACATTATTATAAACTAATGCGAGTCAGTGCATGCTAATCGCCAAACACAAAACTTTTGCTATAATTATCGGATAACACTGACTAGTTCAAATTTTTAGGGTGAAAAAGTTGTAACTTTTTTTTTTAATAATAGGTTCTGAAAAGTATTGTTGATCATACCTTCAAGCTCAAGATCATTTTATTTGAATGGACCACTAAAGAGGGCTGGGGAGCCCAGTCGGTTAGGCACTCGCCTAGCATGCGAAAGGCCCCAGGTTCGGGTCCGGGCATCGCCAAAATAACTGCCGACCTATAAACGGCCCGTGCAGCCAAAAATGTCCGACGAATAATACCCCGTGTAAGGGAGTGCACGTTAAATATCCTTTAAAGTCCTAACGCTGCGTATGATGTCGCCCTTAACGGTTGCGTTGGGGTATTCAGGTGTCGGCTCGTCACTTGACTGTGGTTCTAAAATATGACGCCCGTCGCCAATAGCCCTCGTGTAGCTCTAGCGCGACGATAATTCAAACCTAATCTAATCTATGGACCACTAAAGAGCCCTTATCAGACGGTACGAACGTCGCTCGTCGAACAACTTTTGGGACAGCAAAAACGTCACAAGAGAACGGCTACGTCATGCGTGACATCACAAACTTAAAAGCAGTATTCTGCCGTGGGCAGGTAAACCGCAGTAACTTCCATAATGACTTGGACCATTGTTGCACGCACTCAATTAGTCTAACAATTAAGAAAACATACTGGATTTTTTTGTAATTTCAGATCAAAAATGGTACAACTCATTGTTGCGATTACTGCAGTTTACCTGCCCACGGCAGAATACTGCTTTTCAGTTTGTGATGTCACGCATGACGTAGCCGTTCTCTTGTGACGTTTTTACTGTCCCAAAAGTTGTTCGACGGTATCGGAAGAGGAGGAGGTACAAGAGAGGAGGAAGCTCGGCCATGACTGAACTTTGTTCTGATTGGAGCAGCCGTTCGAACAGCAAAAATGAGCCGGATTTTTTCGAGTCGACTCGAAAATGCTCACCGAGCAAAAACTGTTGCTGTCCCAAAAGTTGTTCGACGAGCGACGTTCGTACCGTGTGATAAGGGCTTAAGAGGGATTGTCAGTCCCAGTGAGCTAATGCATTGGTTTTGGAATCACAACTTCCGCAGAAGTATTGCTTTGCCAGGTTAGCTCTTTTTCCCCAGGTATGGGAATCAACATAACATCGAAATGAAACAAATTTGAAACGAAAATGTTATCTAGTTATTTAATTATATATTTTTGAAGTTTTAAAACGCCGAAAATAAACAGCAGATGGCGACACTATTTTAAAATTTTATCAATTAATAATTAAATAACCGGATGTTATTTTCTTTTCAATTTTGTTTTAAATTGATATTATGATGATTCCCATACCTGGTGAAAATGGGATAACATGGCAAAGCAATTCTTTTGCAAAAGTTGTGATTTCAAAACTAATGCATTAGCTCTATGGAACTGACAGTCCCTCTTAAAAAAGCTTATAATATCCTGATGGGGTACTGACTAGTGAGGAGGAGTGGGGGGGGGGGGTCGATTTGCACAAAGTAAAAGTTTTTATAATATACAAGTCACCGTTATTAAGGATACACCCGTGCAGCGCCGTTTTTTTTTAAAATCTAGTATTAATATACGATGATAAACAGTTGACAAAAGTTACCATTATGTAAAACTAGACAAGCGTACTGAATCTCGAATATTATTTGCGAAGGTACCCTTCGACATTGGCATCATTTTTATTGTTGGCGCCTATTTGTTTTAAGCACTATTATCTCTCCGGATTATCTGTATTTCCTTGGAAAATAGGGGAGTGTTTTGAAATCCATTTATTACAATAAATCAAGTTTACGTGTGGTAATGGCAGATCACAGAAGAATGCAGTTTTGGTATTCGGATCATTGATAGAATCTGTTTGTGAGGCATGTGAAGGAAAGGTGTTTGCTATTGCTTTATTTCTTGTTTTTTAATCGATTAGGTTCGTTCAAAGGAGTTAGCAAAATAAACGCTATGCTGTGTATTCAGGTGTATAAATAATGTATTTTATTTCAAAGATTTTCATTAAGATATGGAAATGAAATATATTCGATGAAAGAATAAATTTTGTGAAAGGTTTGGTATTTTTTTTTTAAATCTCCAATTCTAAAATAAACCAAATAAATTTTGTAGCACCCGGCGTATGTTCAGTTCAGTATGTTTTCAGTTGCTTTCACTATAGTTAAACTGTTTCCTTACACAGAAGCCACGACCATGGGCGGGGCTATTAAACGCGTGGAGCAATCAGATGAAGAGGAAATTTCACGCGTTTTATAGCTCCGCCCGTGGTCGTGGCTTCTGTGCAAGGAAACAGTTTAAGTATAGTATTCTATTCTGCTTCTATCAGAAAAAAAACTTATGTTCAAACAGCACAAGTGGAACGGAAGTACTGTGTCAAAAATGCGACATAACAATGGTGTGTTGTTTCAATACAAAAATTGTGTTGATGACACAGGGTTGGGAGCGACCGGGAAAACCGGGAATACTCAAGGAATTTTTCTTTTATAGGAAAATCAGGGAAAAGTCAGGGATTTTTATCGTTTACCGGGAAATTTAAAAAAAAATGACATACGAACACAAATTTGTTATTCCGACACAACTGACGATCGCGAAAGGAGATGATTATTTATATCCATGCGCGATTGATGAAAAATACTGTAAACTATATTGTTTTCTAAAATATGCATAAGAAAATTATAACATTCATTTTAAAATAGGTACCGTAATATATATCTTTAAGCTTTTATGTAGTTATTTATTAGTAACATTAAAGAGCAGATACTGAACTGCATGTTGGATGAATTGAATACATGCATGCTGCATCTTCAACACAATTTCTGTATTGTTTCAATATAACTTGTAATATTTGGGTGAAACAAAAGTTTTTTTTTCTTGTAAGAAGCATAAGATATCATAGCTAAAGTATTAGATTGGCAGATCACGTGACCTCCGATGCTGACGACCGGACGCGCATGGAGGCCAAAATAAGAGGGCAATGGCGCCAGTGTTGCTGCCACTTTAAGGAGAAAAATACTACGAAAAAATACCATTTAATTCTAAAATTACAAAAAAAAAAATATATACTGGAAAAGGATTTAAAGTCACTAAAAAGATTTTAAAATGCAGCTAGTATTTTTACGATATTTTTTTTGTAATTTTAGAATTAAATGGTATTTTATCGTACTATTTTTCTCCTTAAAGTGGCAGCAACACTGGCCATTTTGCCCTCTTATTTGGCCTCCATGCGCGTCCCGTCGTTAGCATTGGAGGTCACGTGATCTGCCAATCTAATACTTTAACTATGATATCTATGGTAAGAAGTGTAGTATGTTTTCTTCCTTAACTAACCTTGACTTCAATTTACGGAGCGTTGTTCATATGAAACCCAAAAAATGTTCTTTCATAGAATGCTACTCTTACCATATTTTTTTGGCTACCTTATTTTGTTCTAAGGTTAATTGGCCCAAGAGAAAGTAGCACGAAACAAAACTAATTTTCCAACCATTTTTTTAGAGCGAAATCTTGTTAGCTAACACTTAATAACTCCGTCCTAAATATTAAAAAAGAAACTCATTAAATTATGAATAAAAAAAAATTTCAACGGAAACTGGTGCCCAACTCCAAAACTTCTACCCGATGTTTTATGACTACAGAAAAGTTTCAACATGAAAAATTAATTTTTGCCAAGGAAAAAAAATTATTTTTATGAACTTATCATTAAGCAAATTATTTTTCCGTGCTTTTAAAATTAATTATGCGTTCACTTGATTATGAAGTTTTTGCGAACTGTATTTTTTTGTGTTTCGGGTTTTCCTTTATAATAAATGAAAATGGGATTGCGTAAATTTTTGCTTTTTAAGTTAATTTGAATTTCATTATTTTAGTATTAATAATAAGTACCCAATTTAATGTTTTATGTGGGTAACTTAATTTTAATTTCGTTTTAAGCTAGACGTTTATTCGTTAAATGCATTTAGTATTTCAGTTTTATTACTTTCTAAACTTTCGTAAATTGTCTTTTTTTTAACGTAATTAATGACTTTGTAGAAACTATGGCTTATAAAAATTGGATTTCACGTGTTAATTTTTTGGTTGACTTTTGACTGTCTTTTTCACTTAGTACTTCACTTAGTCCTTTAAAAAAAAATTCTCCATCAGTATTTTAATGACGAATCTATCTTGTGCTATGTATGCTTTATCTAAATATTTATTAAAATGAGAATTTATAAATTAATGAACAAAATGTTTCAGAAATATTGCTTAACTAAAAGACTTAAACCTTAATTTATAAGTAACAATATTTTGCAATTATTTTATGCTCAAATATTTTGAAAATTATCCGCGCATACTTTTTAAATGATCGAACATAATCGTCTTGATATAAGAAAGATATCGAATTGATATAGCAATGTTTTTTTTATACAAAACATATCTTCAACTAGGACTTCTTTCATTCTTTTTGAAAAGTTATCAATCAATTTAGGTTTAGTGTAAATAATCGTCGCACTAGAGCTACACGAGGGCTATTGGCGATGGGCGTCGTATTTTAGAACCACAATCAAGTGACGAGCCGACACCTGAGTAGGCCCCCAACGCAACCGTTAATACAGCGACATCGTACGCAGCATTAGGATTTTGAAGGATATTTTACGTGCACTCCCTCCAGACGGGGTATTATTCGTCGGACATTTTTGCCTGCTCGGGCCGGAACCTGGACGATGCCCGGACCCGAACCTGGGACCTTCCGCATGCTAGGCGAATGCCTAACCGACTGGGCTCCCCAGTCCCGAAAAGTTATCAATATTTATGTTTAAACAGTAAAAAAAAATTACATTTACCTAAGTTTATCATTACAAAAAAAAATTCAGAAAACACAGCTAATTTAATTTAAAACCTTATCAACACAACACGGCACTTCAATTAATATTTCCCACACAAAATTTCTTTTTTCGACAATCTAAAAAAAAAAAAAAAAAAAAAACGGTCATGCTTCTTATCGCCTCGCTGATTGGTCCCCCAAAGTACGGACATCCCAATGGATTGGGTCATGCATCACACGTGACACATCTTGTAAACCGCGCCCCTTATCTGTTGACAGACCAGTCAATTAAGCTTAAAAGGGGTGTCAACCATAGAGTTCAGAAGAAGATGGAGATTCTGACGGTAAAAAAAAAGAGAACCCGGCTGGCCAAGTGAAGCTATTGATCGCCTTGTAGTAAGCCCAAACAATCGCTCTCGGCGAAGTATTTGGCGTTATTTTTTTTTACAGTGGAGTTTGCATAGGCTTGCGACATCGACTTGGCGATTTCTGTATCTCTAATAAAAACTATACATACAACCATAGATATCATAATTAAAAGTATTAGATTGGCAGATCACGTGACCTCCAATGCTAACGACGGGACGCGCAAGGCGACCAGAATAAGAGGGCAATGGGGCCAGTGTTGCCACCAGTTTTAGGAGAAAAACACTACGAAAAAATACCATTTAATTCTAAAAATACAAAAACAGATCATAAAAATACTAGCAAAGCGTATCACGTTTTTAGTCACTAAAAAGATTCCAAAATGCAGCTAAAATTTTTATGGTCTTGTTTAGTAATTTTAGAATTAAACGGTATTTTTTCGTAGTATTTCTCTCCTTAAAGTGGCAGCAACACTGGCCGTTTGGCCTCTTATTCTGGTCTCCATGCGCGTCCCGTCGTTATCATTGGAGGTCACGTGATCTGCCAATCTAATACTTTAACTATGATATCTATGGTTTTAGCATAACATTGAGTGAGCTGTTTGTTTGGGCTACTAGGGATTCTTGGCGACTTTCTGACGGCTTCACATAATTTCGCGCAGATCATCTCCACCTTCTTCTCTACTCTATGTGTGTCACCAACTACAAATGAAAAACTGCGAAAGAAAATAATCTCCTAAGTTGTTAGGATTAATGTTTCTGTTCATAGATTAATGTTTTTGGCTTTTTTAGGTGGGTGACGTGTTTTGTATTTTTCAGTGTCTCGTTTTAACGGTATTCGTTTGACTTTAATTTATGGTCTTTGTGAGTGTGGGGTTTTTACTTGATGACATTTATTATTTTTGCCTTGTTAGCAATTGAGTTATTTAAAATCATTTCTTAGTTTTAAAGGTAGTTTTTCCCCACACTTGCTTTGCGAGTTGTGATGTTTTAAACATTAATTAAAATTAAAAATTGTTACATGTTAGGTTCGGTGCGTATTTCGGATTGTTTTTATAAACCCCGTTACTTCACTACGTTCTTAAATTTCTGCCTGTGCAGCCAATAAGTCCGTCGCCAATAGCCTGTAGCTCTAGTGTGACGATAATCCAACCACACCCATAACGTTTCAAAATTTATCTTAACCTAATTTCTATATATTTGAATGTTTAAATTTAGATAAAGGATATAAAATCTGCTGATTTTAGCAGATAAAGATTATTGTTTGTTGTAGCAATATATTTTAACAAAATACAAGGTTTAAAAAAAAAATTGTTTCCTGTTTACAAAAATTAAAAAGTATGAATAAAATGTTGTACCCTTTCTCCCTTCGCAATCGCAGAATCATTATTTCTTTTCAAAATAAATAAATAGTAGATATAAAGATTTGGGAGAGAAAAAGTTTGAAAAGCGTGTTTTTTCTGAAGTGTAAATAAAAATAATAAAATCTTGAGATTGATTTTGAAATCGATTGATGTTGAAATTCCCGCGGAATTCCTATGGATTCTCTAAAATCCTTGCACTGCTGCCATCTTCCGGGGTAGAGAATAAATAAAAACTTCCCTTCCACTTGCAAATGAAATTGGACCAATTGGTTTTGAACGTGAAATCAAAATATTTAAATATGCTATTGAGTTTTTTCTCGTATTTTATTAGTTTAATATTCTTATTTTTTATATCTAAATGTGCAATTTGTGAAATGGGTTTTGCCAGTTTTTTTTAATGTTTTAACTTTTACTTGCCTACTATAGTTAAACTCATAGTTTCCTTGCACAGACGCCACGACCACGGGCGGAGCTATAAAACGCGCGGAGCAATCAGATGAAGACAAAATAAAACGGCTGAAATTTCCTCTTCATCCGATTGCTCCTCGCGTTTTATAGCTCTGCCCATGGTCGTGGCTTCTGTGCAAGGAAACTGTGAGTTTAACTATAAATTGTTCGATGAAGTTAATTTCTTATAATTGACAAGAGGCGGGGAACGGTTATTTTATATCCCATTCCATAACAAAAGACCGTTTGCTACCTAAGAATACAATTTAAATAACCGTGGAAAGGAGGTAAATAACACAAGTGCAATTCTACTACTGGGCTTGTTTCAAAACTTTGTCAAGGAAAACGAAACAACCAATGAAATCCCAGTGTAGAGAGCGTGACGTCATAAGAAATATTCCCATTATTAAAACCATTACCTTTTCTTTATATGCTTATTAAATATAGATTATTAAACGAGTCTATTTTTTTAAAAAATGTATCAATGGGTGATTGGAATGGCCACTACTACAGTGACATCACAGTTACGCTAAACATTGTCGTAAACCTCACCAATAAACCACCCGGCGTCTAATTCGCCCAAATTTGAACGGCAACGCCTATGGTGACGTCGCAGCTACGTAAAACATTGTCCTCTGTCCACCAACCATGCTGATCGAATGGTCCATATATATTTCATTTTAGTTTTTAGCTCCCGTTTCGAAATCTTTTTATTATCAATTTCCTCCCGGGTAAGTTGGGAAAAAAAAACACTTAGTTTTTAACTTAACAGCTGGAAACTATTTGTCACCGTCTTTTGTTTAACATTCCCGACCACAATACAAGAATTTTTTCTTCTATTTTTATTTTTGACCGATTGCGTGAATTATGATTTTATGGAACAATCCTTTTTGTTTTTTCATTTTTCCATAACTTCTCATTGTTTTAAAACAAACGTTTATGTAATGCCTTCTTCAACTATGTTAACCACTCTAAATGCTAGCAAACGATATTTTTATGTATGACGGAATTCTTTTTATTTATTTTTATTCTAGAATAGAATATGAATAGTATATACCAAAAGATTTTCCTGGCGGGAAAAAAAAAATACTTGCAGACGATAATCTCGAGTTGAGAGAAGAGGGAAGGATCATTAATCCAAGTAGGGAAAATGACAGACGATTTTCTGTTTTGTTTTTCTTTTTTTATTTATTCCGAGGGATTTATTTATCGTCTGCGCAATCTTTTCTGTTTGTTTCTCTCCTTGGGGGCGGGGGCGTCTCGTGAGATCGGGAACAGATGACGATTTTTTTTTTGTTCTTTTATTCGTCTGTTTTGACCGAAATCGTTTTCTCAAAGAAGTTCGAAGTAAGAGTCTTCTTTCTGTTAAAACAGAGCCATTTTCAGGTAGCTCGTGGGACCCGAGTTCGAATACTAGAAAAGTTCGGTTTTTTGTTCGAATTTTCGTTTAGTTTTAGCTTCCACACTACGTTTACAACGTAAAAAACGGAAGGTATTATAATCGTCCAGTCCGTCTGTCCGTCTTCTATGATTGTACGTTGATATGAAAAATGTTTTTATTCTATTTTAAAAGCGAGGAATATTACATATTTATTCTTTGAAATATAAATTAATTTTTGCAGACGATAAGTAATAATTATTGAATTTTCGGAATAAAATAAATGAAACTAGCTAAATTTAGCATGTAAATGTTTAATATAGAATATCAATGCTGGGTTTGTCACTTTTTTACCTGTTAAACACAACTGTTGTGTGGAAGCGGGTTAAGTGACAGATTCGGTTACAAACCTACTTGTTTTGTTTTAGAGTGTACGAAGTCTATGTCATAGTATTATTTTACTACATTGTGTTTGGGTCGATTCAAAACTATTTTTTTTAAGAAACACATAAAATTATTTATTCCGAATATTTCCCCCCTTCTATGATTTACGGGGCTGGGGCGCTTAGTTAGTTTAGTTTGAATTATCGTCGCACTAGAGCTACACGAGGGCTATTGTATTTTAAAAACACAGTCAAGTGACGAGCCGACACCTGAGTAGGCACCCAACGCAACCATTAAGGGCGACATTGTACGCAGCGTTAGGACTTTGAAGGATATTTAACGTGCACTCCCGCCACACGGGGTATTATTCGTCGGACATTTTTGGCTGCACGGACTGTTTATAGGTCGGCAGTTATTTTGGCGATGCCCGGACCCGAACCTGGGACCTTCCGCATGCTAAGCAAATGCCTAACTGAGTGGGCTCCCTAGCCCCCCTCAGTTGGTAAGGTGCTAGTCTTGTATGCAAAAGGTCTCATGTTCGGACCCGGGCATTGCCAAAATAACTGCCGACCTATAATAAAACCTGTGCAGCCAAAAATTCCGACGAAGAATACCCTGTATAGAGGGAGTGCACTTTAAATATGCTGCGAAGTCCCGACGCCGTGTTCGATGTCGTCCTTAAAAAGTTACTTTGGGTGCCTACTCAGGTTTCGGCTCGTCACTTGACCATGGTTCTCAATGATGACGCCCGCCGCCAATAGCCCTCGTGTAGCTCTTGTGCGACAATAATTCAGCCTAACCCTCCTTTGATTTACAGAATGCCTGATCACGTATGCTAAATATATAACACAAATTGTCAAATATCATACACTAGGTGTTTTTTCTCCCACTATCTTTACGCACCCCACTTAGGGCCCGTTCTCATGCAGGGCAAATGCCGGCTATTAGCCGGCTTTCAGGAAAAAAAATCCCTCTCTAGGGAAAATGGCGGTAACGAAAACGTACCTGCCTCGGAGGTAGTAATGATTTTATGCCACCTCTGTATGCATTGCGGTTTGTTGATCAGCGGAATATTTGGCGTCTGTACTCGGTTATAAAATGCAAAAATTTTTCAGTTGTATTGGGACTTGTATTGTTTTAGAATGCTAGAATGCATATAAAGCGAGTATGCTTTTATGCACTAAAGTTTTGTTAATTTTTTCATTATATTGTGTTTTCATATTGCTACACATTTAATCATTCCTTTGAAAATATTTATTCTTAAGATGCCTGGCAGGAGTTTATTTTATTATTAATCCTTTATTTTCAGAATTTTTGGTTAAAACTAAAAAAATCTTTCAACTCAATTTAAACAAAAATGTAATTCATTAAAATTTTTTGGTTATCATTGTAATTTATGAAGTTAATTCTGCGGATCTAAAGCTAATCTTATTTGTAAGCATTTCTAATTTTTAATAGAAAAATTGTTTTTTAAATATAATTGCCTAAAACGGCGAAAAGAGCAGACGTTAACGCTACGACGCGACGTCCTTTCCGCGATGCCGGCATTTGCATGTGAACGGGGTTATAAGGTTTCACAAAATAGCCGGCTAAATGCCGCCAATTTCTTAGCACATGTGAACGCGCCTTTAAAGTTCCCCCCAAACTACAGCAACCCTCCCGTGATCGGAAGTATTTTTCTCACTGCCCAGGAGAGGAGAAAGAATTCGAACAAATTAAGTTTCAGAGCTCTCACATTTAGATCCACTAAAAGAAAAAGAAAAAAAAATATATAATAATAAAGAAAATCTTCTCAATTTAATTTAGTGGCACACGTGACAGAAAGTAACGAAATCTCATTTGTTGCCGACGACCATTCTTCGTGAAAAGGAAATTTAATTAACGCTCTTTTGTCTGTCTGTCATAACTGCCCCTTTTGTAAAAGTTACTTTTTTCTTCTTTCGGAAATTGGATGGGATGATCAGGTGATGATCTTCTGTGACGTATTTTCATCTTTTTGGGATGTTGTTTTGGTTGATTTGTTAATTGAAAATTGTTGTAAGTCATTGTTGGCACATGATATTAATATCCCCCCCCTTCTGGGTAGGTTTTTTAAGAAAAAGATGAGTTAGTGTTATAATTGATAACCCCTTTGTGTAGCTAAAGAACAGCACATTTAGAGGTGTTGAAGTGTTTTGTTTTAGTGAAGCTAACCCCTGCAGTCTTAAAACAAAAGAGTGAAATCCACTCCTATAGGGGAAGTGCATTTTCGGCACGGAAAGGAGTGGAAATTAACTCAGACCGAGTTAAAACCGCTCGTTTGTTTTAAGAGTGTGGTTATTCCGTTTTAATGATGTTTCAAGGTAATATGTTGTAAGCTACTATTATTGGAAAGTTAAATGCATTCCTCTTTTAAAAAAAATAACATTCTAACGAATTTAACGCAAAATTTAGATTATGCTATTGCTGTTTTACTATACAGGGTCCGGCAAAAGTAACGCAGCTAAGTTTTTTGAACCCCTGGTTATTCCGTTTTAAACAGGGCCGGATTTAAAGATTTGCCGCTTATAGGCTACGATTTACCGCCCCAGTCACAATTTTCTCCCGATTCGGGGAAAGGTAGCTATTTAGCTGTAAAATAGGGTGGTATGTGTTGTTTAAAATAGATACACATATTAGAATCATCTATGTACACTGTTAAAAATTTTGGTGCAGATTGCACCGGAAAAATGGAACTTTCTAGCTGCCACCACTATTTGAAAGATGGATGCACCACTTTTGCGGTGTATCAAAGTTATGATTTTACCGCAAAATTGGTAAATTCACACTCCAAATAGTGGTGGCAGCTAGAAAGTTCCAGGATTCCGGTGCAATCTTGCGCCAAAATTTTTAACAGTGTACCTTTACACACTAAATTGAAAACGAAATAGGCGAATTTCTTTTAAACTGTTCTACTATTTGTCTTTCAACTTCGAAATCCGGGAGGAAGGGGTGCACTTGCCCTCGCAGCGACCGACCATGTTTGCTATAAAATATTTGTACTATATATACGTTTATGGTGTACGCATTAATGTAAATTATTTGTTTTCTTTCTTAAATATATTCGTATCTTTATAATATTTTTTTTAAATGCCGAATGCCACTTTAATGGGTTGTAAAATTTGCCGCCCCCCAAAAAATTCGCCGCTCTAGGCTACGGCCTACTTAGCCTATTTAGAAATCCGGCCCCGGGTTTTAATGATGTTTCAAGATATGTTTGTTCCTATAAATGGCTCGTGTAAAGGGAGTGCATCTTAAATATGCTCCTGACTCTGCCAACGATGTTGCTCCTAAAAGTTGTGTGTGTCCACCCAGGTGTCGGCTCGTCACTTGACTGTGGTTCTAAAATACGACGCCCGTCGCCAATAGGCCTCGTGAGTGCGACGATAATTCAAAACTAAACTAAACTTTAGTGAAGTGAACCCCTGGTAATTCCGTTTTAATGTTTCAAGATGATATGTTGTAAGCTACTACAGTGAAACCCCGATTTTACGTCCCCCGAATCTACGTTTTTCCCGCATTTTACGTTTTTTTCATCAGGTCCCAGCCTTTTCCGTATACTGTAATGTTGATTTAACCCGGATTGTAAGTTTGTTATTTATGGAATTTCCCGCATTTTACGTTTTCCCTGGAAAGTAAAAAAAAGAAAAATTGTTCTAAAATAAGAAATATTTTTCCCATTCCACAGGCTCCTGTTTTCTGAAACCGGTTTTTCCTCATGGATCCTGGTTTGGCTTAGTTGGCCGTACGATGAGCTGGAAGATATCTTAGTAAAGTGGTTTAAAGAAGCTCGTGCCGCGAATGTACCTATAAATGGCGCGATACTAAGAAAAAAAGAGATTTTTGCATTCTATGTACTATTTCCCGTATTTTACGTTTTTCCCGTATTTTAAATTTTTTGTACCCAGTCCCTTGAGAAACGTAAAATCGGGGTTTCGCTGTATTATTACAAAGTTAAATGCATTCCTCTTTAAAAAAAAAAAAAACTTTCTAACGAATTTAACGAACAATTTAGATTATGCTATTGATGTTTTACTATATATTATTATCTGTGTCCCACTAAAAAATGTTTGTTACGCTGGGCATTTTCACGTCTTGAAAGGCAACTGTTCCACTGGAATGAAATTGAGGTCTTTATTGGTAAATCAATTTTGTGTTGCGGAGCTTATGTGTCATGCGACCAACCACCGAAACAACCGATTAAATCCAGGAATGGGAATGATTTAAAGTTAAGCTCCTTGTGAAATGTACCAAAATCCTATCAAAGAATAAGGTTTTATGTTTTGTAGACTAAATGTTGAATTATTTTTGCGGACATTGCGACACGGTTAGAAATTACACTTCTCAAAACAATTAGGGGATCATGTAGTTTAAACCCTTTCACCCCCAATGATTCCATTTGCAATCATCAGCTTGCGATTTTTTTTTCTGATCAAGTTGAAATCGCACTTATGTATCGTCAGATGGAAGAATCATGTCCTTTGTCGAATTAAATAATGTTTGTTTTAAGTAAGTGAAAATATGAAAACATGGTAAAATAAAATTCACTCCCAAAACATTTTATGCAATAAATTGACCCCTAAATTCTTTGCGCTTGCATTCTTAGATGTTTAAAAGTTGATTTAAAGTTTTTTTTAACAGTCTTGAAAAAATTAGTGTTATAATTTATTCAAAAGTTATGATTCCAATTTCTCCCCCCATAAATTTTAGTTAAAAAATTAAGATTTTCCACCCTGTCTTTTACCATTTCATTCTAAATGCATAATGAATCTATTTCTCAAATTTTAGATTTTTAGAATAAAAAAATAAGAAGTTGGAACTGAAAGAATTAACAAAAGTATACTCAAAGTGCTCCCCTAATTGTTTTGAGCAGTATATAAAGGACAGCAACACCCAAGCTGGCACTTGACTTTTCGTAAAAGATTTGGAATGACAGGTTTTAAACCTAATTCTAATGCAAAGTATTCACTAAAAAAACCGAAACTCATCAATACAAAAGCCAGGTAATTTTATTTTCAGCTACAGCTCAGGTTACAATCATGTTTTTTTCTTCTGCTTACGAGCGCGTGTTCGTCGACCCATCCTGGATGTTCAGTTTTCTGCGGGACTTTCCGGGATCGGGGCTGGTTTTGGGATGAAAAACCACCATTGCGGCAGCACTATGGCCCTTCCGCAGATGTCTTTGAACAGCGACCAAGCTGCAAAGGGAAAAAAAAGCATTTCTTTTATAATTGAAGTTTGTAGGTCTTTTAGTTCTTGCTGTAGAGAAGTTTCTGACAGAATTGTTGGAAAACAATTTTTTTAGAATAGGCTCCCTCGCAAACGTATAGAAAAGCCGTAATCTTTTTTTCCGATGTTCGACCTATCCACGGCCTACTGAACTACAAAGGCCGAAGACGCTTTCCCAAACAAGCTCGGGGACGGAAATTTTGACGTCATAGTTCCGAGTGACGTTGTTCCGAAGATGAAGACAATCTGTCTCGAAACCTGTTCGGAACCACTCGTCCACGGCTTACCACAATTTTAGGGTTGCGAATGCGTCCGAACTAGTTTCTCGATCTTCGGCACTGGGAACAGTGACGTCTAAATTTCCGTCTACGGTCATGTTTGGGAGAGCTTCTCTGGCCTTGTTATTGAAGTTGGCCGTGCCCTATCGCAATATTTTCATTGTCTTATATTTGAAGAGCTTAGTAGAAGAGCGTGACAAAGTTTGAAAGTTTTTGAAGTTTTGAAAAAAATTGAGTTTTTTTTATGGCAATGAACATATTATTCCCTCTTTTAACACAAGCGTCTCCTTTTACATAAACTTGAAATTAAGTATATAATTTTCAAAAACCTTTTTAAGTTTTTAAGTGCCTTAATTAACGTATCTAAGGGCAAACGAAAAACAGCTCCGTTTTCACCACTTAGTACTTTCTTCCACTAAGCTCTTCAATGATGTGCGGTTCAAAACAACGAGTAAAGGAGACCAATATCAAATGACCAATCCAACTACATATTACGAATCTTTATTTCGATACCGGGGCATACATCGACACACACATTTCCATTCTAATCTCCCTCGGTCGCAGAAACAAATCCCTCGTCTTCCTCGTCCACTCCTTCCGTGTCGGCAACTTCATCAGGTTCGTCTACGCCACGAGCCGCGCCTGGTTCTTCGTCTTGACGAGCCTCGTCTATTTGACGACGTCGCGCCGACCGTCTGATCGACCAACCGTCGGGAAAGAGCATTAGTTCGCCGCCGTACACGTAATTGAACATGGCCACCACTAAGGGGAAAGAGTTCATTTTAATTTATTCAATTCGGAACTTCTAATTTGGTATTATTTAATATCGACTTATACAGAGGGCTAAAATTCAGCGCATCCAAATTAGAATACATTGAAAATTTCAGAAGAGAATTCGAATTCGAAGTACTTCAATTATTTAAAAAACTGCAAAATTGAATGCTCGTTTAAAAAGCATAGGAAGCTATTTTTATTAGAATTTAATCACCATTGCCATTCGCAACAATCGATCGAGAAACTTTAATTCTTTTAGACAATAAATTAAAATAAATTTATTTTTGCGACATCGATCCGTTTGAAATGACGTCAAATATATTTCACTACGAGATTCTTTGTACGTTGATATGAAATGTTTTAATTCTATTTAAAAGCGAGGAATATTACATATTTATTCTTTGAAATATAACTTAATTATTACAAGCGATAAGTAGTGATTATTTAATTTTCGAAATAAAATAAATGAAACTAACCAAATTAAGCATGTAAATGTTTAATATAGAATATCAATGCTGTGTTTGTCGCCTTTTCACCGGTTAAAACACAACTGTTGTGTGGAAGCGGGTTAATTGACAGATTCTGTTACAAACCTACTTTTTCATTGTATTAATGTTGCATTACAAATGCACATGTTAGTGATGGGCATCGCAATATTTTACCACGGTCGGAGTGACGAAGCAAAAACCTGAGCGGACATCCAACTCAAACCAAAGTCATTTTCATTTATAACCGGTGTATTACACGTCAAATATAATAAAGTAATTGTACCATGTCACTCCAAAATATGTTAACTGTACAGACGTTTACCGTTGGGTACATTTACGTCATTATTCAAAATGTTCTTTAAAAATGAAACAATTTTGTAGAATAGTCCATCACTTTGTTTTTCTTATGGAATTAAAACAAATAAGCTTAAAGAAGGATTATCTATATTTCTATTGGCGCTTTCAAAAACGAGAATACCAAACTAAACAATTAAAAACACTGCCAGGTATAGTCTGGCTGCCACAACTTAGCATCCCAAATATATTTTGATTGTGGAACAGTCCACTTCGAAAAAAGGTAAGGAAGGTTTTGGTTTTGGGCAAGAGTTACTATGTTTGGCGATACATTTCTTTTATGGGCGCATATTTCTTTAAGGTTTAGAATCAGATTATCAATTGAAGGGTAGATCGAACTTGCATCGGGTTCACTCTTATATCGATTAATGATCAAGTTAAGATAACAAAGAAATAAACGTATAATTGCTAACCGCTACCAGCCATCAAAAACAATCCTCTATCGCCGAGAACTAATGTGTAGTTCTAGTGTGATAAACATTATTTACAATCGAACTCGACCCACAATCCCCTCTTCTCTCGCCAAACGCCTTGAGCTGGCAACCCTGCCTCCTTCGGCTTCAAACCTTAATTCAAAGTGGGATCTTCCACAATCAAAATATTTGGGATGCCAAGTTGTGGCAGCCATACTATATCATAGTTCGTTTAGGAACAGCTATGATTTGATGGCCGGTCACGATAAACGTTACGTTGCCAAAATAGCCCTCGTATAGCTCTAGTGCGACGATAATTCAAAACTAACCTAATCTTACGGCGCCAAGCCACAAAAATACCCAAATATTGCAAACTTTCCACTTCTTATTTCATACAACTCGATAGGGTTAACAACCCTATACTTTGAATTTTCAAGTTCGCCAAAAATGGCCAATGGACAGACCGGCCATTATACCGTCCCTGGACAAATTATTAGACGCACTGTATTTTTTTTTTTTAGTAATGATGAAAACATACCAAAAAACGCCATATCATTAAAAAAGATGTCGATATATGTATTAAGTATTGCAGATAGTATTTTCTATTCAATAGCTTAAGTTTAGGAACACAAATGAAGAGTACAGGGGAAGAACCGCTTTATTTTTTAGGAATAGTTCCGTAATTGTATCTGCTTGGCGGACAGGCGACAGAAAACCGGTTTCCTTTTCGGTTCTTCTTTCGCGGTAAAAACGTGTGACTCGTGTCCGCTGATCTCTGGCGTAAATCAGGGTTGCCGCGAGAGAAAAACAAAGTGAGTAACCGATTTCCTCACACCAGTTTAGGCGATGACTCGCTTTCATCGCCAAAGAGGCCTGATGAGGAAAGTTTTCGACGAAATTAAGCGGTTTTTCTCCTGTACTCTTTAAATGTCCTTCTAAAGGTATTTTGTTCATCATTGATTGATACATGAAATCTTGCAGTGCGTCTAATAATTTGTCCAGGGACTGTATATCATAGCTGTACCTAAACTAATTTGTACTAACTATACTTACACGTTTGAATGATCTTCAAAATGCAAACGAAGGCGACTTCCAAAGCGACATCAATCGCACCTAACGGGATGAGAGGCATAATTTTTCGGTTAAAGTCTTGCTGATTGACTTTTATTTGAAAAGGTAAGACGAAACTTTTAAAAGTCGGATTTTGAGAGCTGTTTTAATAAACTGTGTGGTGTAATTTCGGAATTTTAAATTTTATATTTGGACGTTTGCTAACTGAATTTATTTTACTGAAGAAGAAGTGATTATTTTATTTGAGTGTTGTTTGAATTTGGATTTAAACAATTAATTTTAAAATTGAAAAACGGTTCACACTATAACAATGAGTCGATTTAATGTACCGATAACGGCATTGTTGTGATCAAGTAGTATAGTTATAAACAAAGATATCATAGTTAAAGTATTATATTGGCTGATCACGTGACCTCCAATGCTAACGACGGGACGCGCCTGGTGGCATTTTAAGAGGGCAAAATGGCCAGCGTTGCTGCCACTTTAAGAAGAAAAATACTACGAAAAATATATATTATTCTAAATAAAAAAAAATAATAAATACAAAAAAAAAAAAAAATCGTAAAAATACTAGCTTCATTTTGGAATCTTTTTAGCGACTTTAAATCCTTTTCTAGTATTTTTGTTTGTAATTTTAGAATTAAATTGTATTTTTTCACAGTATTTCTCTCCTTAAAGTGGCAGCAACACTGGCCATTTTGCCCTCTTAAAATGCCTCCATGCGCATCCCCTCGTTAGAAGTGGAGGTCACGTGATCAGCCAATCTCATACATTAACTATGATATCTATGTTTATAAACTGGTTTCGGAGGTTTCGAATCGTAAATAAAGTTATCTCAAACAATACATATTGTAATCTATGATTGTGTAACGATAATTCGAATGATAACTTGATATTTCTTTTTAATTTTCACAGCAAAATTACAAATTTAATTGTTATTTTTTTTTATAATTTTAGTTTTTTTTCAAAAAATAATTTTAAATACTTTACTAAGACAAGATTTAGAAAAAACAAGAAGTTCATAAAGAACTAAAATAGCCTATTTTCCTGTTACTTAAATACTTACTGAAGTTCTAATCGGGAAAAAACTAGGTTTCTAATAGTAAATATCATCAACAGCCGTTTCTACACTAGATATACATATTAGAAAAAAAATCGAAACACAGCATCCAGCTAATAATTTAAACTTCTAAAAGCGAAAATCAACTATTTTCCTTAATATTATTTCGCAAATTAATTAAATATTATTTATCGTCTGCTCGCGATTTATTTGTAGTTGTAACAAAAGTAATGAAACTCCAAACTGTATTAAAAAAAATAAGAAATGTAAATTAAAACTAAGCATAATTGTATGCAAAAGTATGCCTTGCCGCTTTCTTGTTAGATAATTAATGAACAATCAAAGAATCAAATTGTGCTACATTTTATGACGTCATTCCAAACTGATTCATGAAAATATTATTTTGCTTCAAATATGTTTAAATAAATCAAGTTTCTCATGCCATTGTTGATTTGGCAACAGTAATTTAAATGACTCAAAATTGAATTTCAATGCTAATTCAATGCGAAATTCGCCGACAGATAGTAGATTTATGTCCGTCCGGACGTACAGACAGACGGACAAAAAGTATGAAAGTTGGGTATCTGAGGTCATAGCTTTCTAACAAAAGAAGAATTTTTAAGATCCGATTGATAGAACCGATTTTGGAAGGGGGGTACGTACAGACGAACGAATGTTCGGAAACCACTTTTCTAGAACCAGCACCCTCCAAAACGTGTACACTCTTAAAACAAAAGAGTGAAATTCACTCCTATAGGAGAAGTGCATTTTCTAGACCGTGGGGCAAGGGTAGAAAAAGTGCTTTAAAAAAAGTTTCGTTTGCCAAGTCAGGGGACCAAGTAAATTATTGATTTTCTGAAACATGTTGATCTATTGATCAGAAAAATAAAAAGTTGTCACAAAAATAACTGCTCAGATTTTTTTTAGAGCCATCTAAAATGTATATTTTAAAATAATTTATATTTGTGTGAACTTAATAAATTTCTGTAAATATGATGTAATTTTTTCTTATTTTATGATTAATAGGTAGGCTATATACCATACAATTATAAATTTATTTTTCAGAAGCAGACAATTGTTGTCAAATAAGGGTGGGGGAGGGAGTAATATTAATGCTACATAGGGCATCCCAAGATAGGCAAATACGTCACTTAGAAAACTAATATTTTAAATAAAATCATGTCATGTTACTTATATCATATTCTTCAATAGAGGTCTACTCAAAAATTTACATCTGATACTATGATTTATAAACTACAGGCAAATGAAGCTTTTTTTATGTCTAGAAGCTTGAAATGAAAAAATGACTTTTGTTGTTGACTCATAGACCATCACACAAATAACAATTTTAATTGTTTTTTTTTAATTAAAGGTATTTAAGATTAATTTGTTAGACACAAAGTCATTCCAAAAGAAGAGTTAAGTTTCAGTTAATCATTTTCGCCCGAATCATCGAAAAATGTATTAAATGCACATTTGGACCCAAAACTCTCTGGGGACATATGGTGCCAAAACTTTTGGTGTTTTCTGTTTCTAAAGGCTAAGACCTTGCTTTTGATGTATGACACTCCCACTTTCAGTGAGCATTTAAGCTTCTAGTTGAAATTTTGGAATTTATTCTTTGACGAAGCATTTAACATGAAAAAACCCAATTCCACCCCTCTGACACTATTTATTGTTTTAAAATCCTGTTTTTTTTTAGGTGTACACCTCCACCTAGTCTAGAGCTAACTTTTCCTACCCAACTTGGCATAGGTACATGCAAAATTTTAAATGCAGGCCTATATCTCTGGATGCAAAATTTAAAATGCACATTTGGACCCAAAACTTTCTGGGGACATATGGTCCCAAAACTTTTGGCGTATTATGTTTCTAGAGCCAAGACCTTTCTTTTGATATATGACAATGTCAATTTCTGTTAATATTTCAATTGTCAGGCCCAAAATTCATTAGTATTTTTCAAGCAATTCTTGTGTGCAGCCAATGAAAGTTATGATAAGATACTATTAACTTCAAAAATGCAATTGAAGGGCCGTTATTTTTCATTATTTCTGCAATATTATACCAATTATAGAGGCTTTTAGCGATTAAAGTTTTTAAAATATTGGTTAATAGTTAGAAACGTTGAATTTGGTACATGTTGTTTACATTTTCTTAACAGCGTAATACTGTTTTAAAACCGAGTTTATTGCAATAATACCATCAATTAAATGAACAAAATTAGCTTGCAAGTGTTTTAACGTATATTTTTATTTCTTAATTGAGTGTTTTATAAATTTAGAAAAAAAACATTTTTAAATAAGAATGTTTGCTTTTTGTACTAGTAAAATATTCCCAAACAAACCAAGCGTAATGTTGTTTCGATACTTAGTTTTAATGCAATAATAAAGTCAATTAAATAGCTAAAAAGAGTGTACAAGCGTTTTACGTGTATTTTTATAAAACAATTGAGTAGCTTCGATTGATAAAACAAATATTTTTAATTAAGAAAGTCAGCATCTTGTCCATGTAAAGTTTTCAAAACAAAGCGCCGCGATGGCATAACTTGGATTTCAGATCGAATTTTAATGCAATTATTTCGACTTCAACATGCAAAAAAACACTAATTGTTCTTTGTACATTTTTAATTCACAATTGAGTCATTTCAAATAGGAAAAAAGTGATTTTAGTTGTTCTTGGTTGGTTGGTTGGTAGACATATATATTCAGGTTTGTGTGCTTGGTCAGCGACCCGCTTATAAACCTTCGTCAAGTAAGACAGACACAACAGACAACACACACACATAAGTGGATCCATCTAATTTTTAGAGACAGAGGCCAACTAGAGGATCCCCAGAATTGGCTTGTCACCCCCAGAGGTATTGATTTGGTATGGGAACTTAGAGGACTTTCGGACCCAACAGATTTAACGAGCACGTACTCCGCATATACTCGGTAGGTCTTCAGTGGTACCGGGACTCGATCGCAGGACCTTCCGATCTCGAGACCGAGACGCTGACCACTAGGCTCACTACGGCCCTTGTACTTGGTAGAAATCATAACAAACCTCGTTTTTGCCGATAGCGTAATGCTGTTTTCGGACTCTCTGTCGAAAAATGTAAACAAACCGAAAGTCCTGGCGGAAGTATACATAACAATATTAGTTAATTTTTAGAATAAAGAAGTCTTGTGATATTTTTCGGTCAGAATATTTACTTTTTTACTTCAAAATGAATTAAAAAACATATTTTGTTGTTATAATTTGTGAATTTTTTAATATCTTGTAATAAATTTGCTTACTAGCAACGCCATCTAGTGAGCAATAGGACAATTTTCATGTAACTAGGTCATTAAAAATAGTTCTACATTTGACATTCGAATGTTAAAAACTACACAATTTTACACATGACAACATTTTTTTTATAAATAAAATGAGTATTTTCCTTAATTTTTGCAAAAAATATCGTGGTCCCTTTCATTGGCAAACGAATATTAACATTTAGCTTGCACGGCCCATGGACTTTCGGCACCGGAAAGGAGTGGAAATTTACTCAGACCGAGTTAAAACCGCTCGTTTTAAGAGTGTAGGACGTAGATTGTTCTCTTTTATTTCTTTTACCCACTCCGAAAAAGAGTGAAATTCACTCCTATAGGAGAAGTGCATTTTCGGCACGGAAAGGAGTGGAAATTAACTCAGACTGAGTTAAAACCGCTCGTTTGTTTTAAGAGTGTAGCAACTGCAAAATCTCCTTTCGACGGATTTTCGAGCCCATCGCAATACTTTCATTACCTTTATTATTTAGTTGAAAGTAAAAATAGAAAGCCCCTTTTGTCCATCATTTCAATGGAAGGATCAAAACTAAAAGTTAATTAATCGTGACATAAACAATTTACACACAGATAACGAAATATCTAGAAAACAAATTACCCCGGTATCCACAAATTCCCTTTAAAGTTGCCTTTCCGTGTACTGAGCTACGAAACAAAATATTTTCCATTATGCCTCAAACTGCCAAATTAAGGGGATTAAATTGAATGAGTGATTTTTACGGAGGGCCTGTTGGTCTACAAGGGCTTTTAATCGAGTTTCGCGATGAAAGGAGCGATCGTTGAACAAATCTCTGCGGAAATTCGAATTTTAGTGATAAATTTGGGTTGTTTTGGAGAAATATGTGCTCTTTTTAATTTGTTATTTTCAGGGCCGGATTTAAAGATTTGCCGCTTGTAGGCTACGATCGAATTTATTTGTTCTTTTTTTTTTGTTCGGCTTCAGGGTGTCTTCTCCGTGAACCGAATTCCCACAGAACCGTTCGGAACTTAACAATAGCACAACAATCGGGTAGAAAAGGGGTTGTATATGTGATGGTTCATGCTCCGTGGGACGAATCTCGTTGTGGTAGGGTGTTGTTATTCCTAAAGGAATTGCACGTAAATTGTAGGAACGAATTTCCCTACATGGTCCCTTAGGAGGTGACAGGTTTTATGGCGTGTTTAGAAAGGGAACCCAACTCTGAAGTAGGCGTGTTGGGATGGTACGCTACAATTGGGGGGGGGGGGGGGGGTCAGTGATTAATAGTTCACACACAGGCATTTCAAGAGGTAACGAAAGGGCTTACGATTGAGGGGATGTGTATGTGCTACATTGTACACAACGCTAAGGGATGTCTCACCTTTTCATATTGCAATTTACCTGAACCCCCTACCCGGCAAACCACCCTACCCCAACGAGATTCGGCCCACGGAGCATGAACCGGCGTCAGAATGGTGTCTATTAGTATCTTTAAATTATTATTTTTTTTATGACGAATGCGGCTTCAATTGGTCGTTTTGCCGCCCCCCAAAATTTGCCGCTCTAGGCTACAGCCTACACTCTTAAAACAAACGAGCGGTTTTAACTCAGTCTGAGTTAATTTCCACTCCTTTCCGTGCCGAAAATGCACTTCTCCTATAGGAGTGAATTTCACTCTTTTTCGGAGTGGGTAAAAGAAATAAAAGAAAACAATCTGCGTCCTATACTCTTAAAACGAGCGGTTTTAACTCAATCTGAGTTAATTTCCACTCTTTTCCGGTGCCGAAAATGCACTTCTCCTATAGGAGTGAATTTCACTCTTTTGTTTTAAGAGTGTACTTAGTGTATTTAGAAATCCGGCCCTGGTTATTTTTCTGTTTCGTAGTTTTTGTTTAACTAGTTTTTATTCGATCAACTGTTAGAGAAACTCAACACTGACTTGTACTCGTGCGTGCAGAAGATTTCAGAAAATGCGTAATTGTTTGGCGATACGTAACCTTTCACTGTTGGAGTCAATTTAGATCCCTCTAGATCAGTATCTATTCCACTTGCATTCGAGAGGCTGAACGCGGTTTACCATACCAATGCTAATGTTGTATAACTGTTACTTGTATCGGCTCGTCACTTGACTGTGGTTCTAAAATACAACGCCCGTCGCCAATAGCCCTCGTGTAGCTCTAGTGCGACGATAATGCACACTAAACTAATCTAAACTATGACGCCCGTAGCCAAAGGAACTCGTGTAGCTCTAGTGCGACGACAATTAAACCTAACTCTATAACCATATACAAAACTCTTCTTTATCTAAATTCAAAATGTAGAGTTTGTTTTTGCATATCCGATGTTTTAAAATAACTAATTGGTGAATATAGATAGCTAATTCTTAAAATTCAAAATTCCATTTTCTCTTAGTCGAGTCTCTCGAAAAAACAAGTCAAAAGATAACTCAGTTTTCCTTCACTTACCATCCAAACTCTGAACAAGACCTGGGGATTTGGTTTCAGGATAAGATACATTTTTTGGCTGGTAACGCAGTTGCTTCCATATCACTAATTAAGGATCGTGCTAATTGGCATTGTTGGAGTTCTTTTTGGCGAGTTTTGATCGCAACGTGGCGTCCATTGAGTATTGATAATTTTGATTTAGTGTCTTTTGATTTTTGTGTTAATTAAATATAAAAAAGTGAATTAGTTCGATTAGATTTTGAGTTTGTTTTGCTTGGATCTTTTGTGTTGTTTGTGCTGTAAGTTTTAATTAATTTCTTTTGTAGTTGTTTGTCGATAAAGTTGATTTTGTAGTTAGTTTTATCAAATTGTGTACACTCTTAAAACAAATGAGCGGTTTTAACTCAGTCTGAGTTAATTTCCACTCCTTTCCGGTGCCGAAAATGCACTTCCCCTATAGGAGTGGATTTCACTCTTTTGTTTTAAGAGTGTAGTGGGAATAGATATGCCAATATCTTGTTGAGAGGTAAATGCTCGTGTAAATTTTATTTTGGTGTAAGTTATTGAAATATTCATTCATTAAACATATTTGTCGATGAAAAATGAATAAATCTTAAGAAATAAAGTATTAGGAGGTTGTTTTAAAAGCTAATATAGTGAAAAGAGCTCCTTAATGTAAGAGAAGAGGCTGGGGAGCCCTGTCGGTAAGGTGAAGTCCCAGGTTCGGGTCCGGGTGTTGGCAAAACAACTGCCGACCTACAAATAGACTGTGCAGCCAAAAAATTTGACTTGGCTCTAGTGCGGCTATAATTCATATCGATTACCTAATTAAAAAAAGATTTCTCTGAAAAATAGTTTAAACAAAGTTCTTGTGGCATATATGTGGGACCACCAATATATAATAAAAAACCTATTAGGATTATTGTTACACAATATAAATTATTTATTAAAAAAATGGCTGTAAAGAAGACCCCAAGAAAAGAAATTTCTCTGAAGTGGACTAGCACCGTCTCACCAAATACGATGTTTAAATATTTGGAGTGTAAACCGATTCCTCGTAACAGTTACGTTTTTCAAACCCACATATTTTGCGTGCACATATTATCATCCACCAGCAGGGTTGGAAAAAAAAACATGTTTAAAAAAAAAACCCAAAAAACATGTTTTTTTTGTTTTAAACATGTTTTTTTTGTTTAAAACATGTTTTTTGTAAACAATTAAATTTTGGTTATTGAACAAGTTGTATGGGTTTTAAAAAAAAACACGGTTCTTTTTGCGTTTTGGTCTTCTATATTTACTTCCATCCCCAATAATTTTAGGCATATGCCTTGCATCTTTCTTTGTCGAAGAATCATAGAATATAAGAAATCTTCTATTATCTGGTGATTCGGTGTCTTCCTTTGATTAAATCAGATGAGCTAATAGAAGAACTTATAAACTAATAATGTAATAGTTTATGTTTGGTATTATTTTAATTAACTAAAATTATGTACAACATTTATAATTAGCATAAATCGTTTTTTTTTTAAATTGTTTAAAACATGTTTTTTATTACTAATGTTTTAAACTTAACAACCCTGTCCAGCAGCACTCTACTTTCAAAACTCTTCAAAAAATATTTCTACTTATTTCAATCTCGGTACTTGTATAAATAATTTGTCAAACAAATGCCCATCTCTTCCCTTATATTCTCCTATTTCCATATGCTCCGAGAAAGCCATTTCCGATAATTTATGGATATCTCTTATTTCCCAGCGCAAAAGAAGTTTTCCTTCTTACAGAAGAATCTTTTTCTTGTCTTTCCCTCCCATGTTTGTTATTATTTCACTTCGGGATGTTTCTTCCGCCGAGCTCCAAAAGATTTATCGGACTATTAATTTTAGTTTTAGCTCCCCCCCTTCTCTTTATTCCGTCTTTATACTAGTTGCTTGTCAACGGGTTTTCTTTGCGTTAGGTATAGGGTTGCTAAGATTTGTTTTTTTTCTTTCGATATTGGCAAATGTGTGTATTGGTGTTTCTCGCCAAGGTGTGGTAAGGTAAGGTCATCGTTTCCGGCTGCCTATTTCTAGCCTCCTTCAGGAGCTTTAATACAGCCAATAACGCCTCGTATTTTAGAACCCTGGTCAAGTGACGAGGTCGACACCTGAGCAGGCACCCAATGGAACTTCGAGCGACATCGTACGCTAACGCCGTCGGGACATTGGACTCCACAGATTTAACGAGCACGTCTGTCTCTGTGTACTTGGGCCCATCCGTGATGAGGATTTTTCTACTATTTCCAGCACGGATCCGATTTATAGGATGACTGGCAGTAGGTGGGATTCGAACCCCCGCACTCCTGAGAAGGTTGAATCTCTAGGCTGATGCCCTAACCACTCTGCCACGGACGGGCCAGGTTGTACGTTTCCGGGTGTCTATTACTAGCCCCGAGCTTAAACACAACCAATTGCTCGTTGTAATTTAGAGCCGCGATCAACGTGACGAGGTCGACACCCGAGCGCGTTTACCAAAATCAAACCAGTTGCGGTTTGGTTTAGTTTGAATTATCGTCGCACGAGGGCTATTAGCGACGGGCGTCGTATTTTAGAACCACAGTCAAGTGACGACAAACCAGTTCCGTCATAGTGTGCTTGCTGGGGACTTTCTGACTGAAATCTTTTCGACAAACCGATTTTTTTTTATTTCAACTGTAAATGCAAAATAACAATTTACATGGAAAAAGTTAAATGTTCATATACGCGATTAATCATCGAGCGACCATTCGCCAAAAAAGGCATCACTCCGTTAAATACCCCCTATCCCCCCACTATGATATTTATTTGCCTTTTTATTCCAATAGAAGGGGGAGGAAATAAACAACTAAACTCTCCTCATCGCGCAGGGAACAAACAACTAAACTCGATTGAAAACGCCCTCTGGAAATACGAATGGTTTTATGTAGGGGGGCAATTTTCGTCAAACGGTAATTGAATTAAAGGTTTCTCGGTAAATAGTTCGTCGTTTCTTCGATTGCACTGGAAATAATAAATGGAATATTTAAAAATATATATATCGTGTTCGTCCGATTGAAGTGGGAGTATTTAATTAGTCTAAAGAATTCTTGAAGTTATTTGAATATCTGAGTTTATAAAAATATTATGTAACTAGTGTTATTTTGTAGAAAAAGGCTTAGCTTTTTGGAATGAGTTAATGTTTAATTTTGTCGTGGGTTTTGTTGCCGCCGGCTGTGAATTGTTCAATAAAAATTGGACTAAAGTATTTTTTAATTTTTTTTTTTATTATTTTGGGTTTGAAAGAGTTCAAATAATGTGTTGTGCCTTTGCTACTGAAACGAATTCAATCAATTGACACCATTTACATAAGGATACAAAATATTTCTGGAACCCCAAGGGATGTGGTGTACATTGGAATTTGTTGCGAAATGGAGGAATGACTAGTAAGAGAGTCTTGTATATTTTATAATAAGCCAATAGAATATAATGAGTATCAATGTTTGTAGTTTAGTTTGAAATATCGTCGCACTAGAGCTACACGAGGGCTATTGGCGACGGGCGTCGTATTTTAGAACCACAGTCAAGTGACGAGCCGACACCTGAGTAGGCACCCAACGCAACCGTTAAGGGCGACATCGTACGCCGCGTTAGGACTTTGAAGGATATTTAACGTGCACTACCTCTACACGGGGTATTATTCGTCGGACATTTTTGGTTGCACGGGCCGTTTATAGGTCGGCAGTTATTTTGGCGATGCCCGTACCCGGAACTGGGACCTTTCGCATGCTAGGCGAATGCCTAACCGACTGGGCTCCCCAGCCCCATCAATGTTGAGTTACTTTTGTCATGTTGGATGGTTTATGTTTCAGAGGTAGTTTCAGTAAAAAGTCCAGGTAGAATTTTCTGAGCTTTTACGGTATTTGTCGGCTAAAATTGGTCCGTGATGAAACGTGCGTTGCAATACCGGTACGATGCGAAATCAAAAATTTTCATGAAATCGGTCGGAAATTTAAGAGGGACTGTCAGTCCCATAGAGCCAATGCATTAGTTTTGAAATCACAATTTTTGCAAAAGAATTACTTTGCCATGTTAGCCCTTTTTCCCCAGGTATGGGAATCATCACAACATCAATTTAAAACTAAATTGAAAAGAAAATAACATCCGGTTATTTAACTATCAATTGATAAAGTTTTAAAATAGTGTCGCCATCTGCTGTATATTTCTGGTATTTTAAAACTTCAAAAATATATAATTAAATAACTAGATAACATTTTGGTTTCAAAAATTTGTTTCATTTCGCTGTTATGTTGATTCCCATACCTGGGGGAAAAGGGCTAACATGACAAAGCAATCTCTATGGGACTGACAATCCCTCTTAAGTCAATCGTCTAAGTTATTCTAAATCATCATTCAAATTTTAAACCACGTTTCATAGTTTTCCGGACATTTTGAAAGCGACGCTATTTTTGTAATTCAAATATAGTTTCTAAAATTTATTTGTATATAAAATTAGGTGTGTGTAACACCACAAGTCAATTACTGCTCAATAAATCAATACACACATTTTAAGAAAATTTTATTTCTTATAAGGTTGGGTGGGTGCCTACGCGGGTGTCTGCTCGTCACTTGACTGTGGTTCTAAAATACGACGCCCGTCGCCAACAGCCCTCGTGTAGCTCTAGTGCGACGATAATTCAAACTAAACTAAACCAAACTATTTCTTAGAAGGTTGTAAAGTATTTTCAATAACTTTAAAACCTAAGAGTTAAGTGGCAGCTACTCCATGCGCATTCATGATTTTCTCGAAAACCTTATTATGACATCCGACACCGACAGGTACTGAGAATCACATGTACCAAATTTGAATTCGAAGCTTTTTTTTTTAGTTCGAGCCGTAGAATGGTTTCAGTCAGACCTTTTTACGAAAACCACTTGTTTTAAGGTATCCATATACCTTAGACAACTTTTTCTTTAATTTTTGATATAGACTTTTTAAACTTTGTGAGAAAATCGGGCACATAAAAACTAACATAAAAATACTTTACTGCAATAAAAAAATATATTAATTAATAAATTAATTAGCAATTAATTTAAGCGGGCCAATTTGTGTGCAACTTTACGACAATCCTAATTACATGTTTTACAAAATTTTTGCAGAAAAGAAAACAGTAAATATCCAGGCATGTGATCATACTTTATCTAAGCTCTAAGCAAAGTAGTTATTTAATTATGATAATTTGAAATGGCTATAGCTTTGAAATATGATTTTTTTTAATAATTTAATTTTTTGAAAGTCTGTAAAAAATTAAATATTCTTTACAATTGTTATAAAAGTATGGCCACATGCCCTGATTCTTACTCTTTAAAATTCACTTTAATTTTTTAAATCGAAGCATATTAATTTGAAATATCTTGCTCGGAGTACAAGCATATTATGAAAAAAAATGGTTCTTCAGAAAATGAGTTCAAGGATTTCATTGTAAGATTGAAGACAGTAGAATTTCCCTTAAAAGACTGCCTGTAAATTAAAAACTATTTACAGTACAAGAAATCTTCTTGTACCATTTGAAAGATAAAAAACAGATAATATTTTAATGTAAAAGTATCAGAACACGTATTTTGATCAATTTTTCCGTTTTCTAAGGTATATTGGATACCTTAATGAATTAGCACCCTCCAAAACGTTTCGGAAACCAATTTCGGATCGATTCGAACAAATGTCAATATCGGATTTTTAACACCAACGCAACGTTTTCATTACCTTAGATTTCACATTAGGTAATTAAAAGTAAAAATTATTCACGCTACAAACTAATTGCCCGATAATTCAACTGATTACACAATTTAATTTTTCACAAAAACTCAATACACACATAAAAAAAACCCTCCGTTACAGTCCTTTTTTGTAGATCCACGTCTATTCATCACCATAAACACCCGTAATTTCGTCTAACAATAAATTCACTTCTGACTGATATAGGAAAGTGACAAATGACGTCATATGACGCTCTAAAGTCGTCGCATTCGAAGAAAGTTTTACGACCGTCAATACTTCATCTCGCGCTTCTTCGAGATTAATAGGGATCGCGCTGCATAAACAACATAGACGAAATATGGACTGCATTGAGTTAAGAAGAAGATGGAGGTGCTGTCGGGTGAAAACCAATACTAAAACTGGCTCGCCAAGTGAAGCCATCGATCGCGCTGTAGTAAGCCCAAACAAATACTCTCGGCGAAGTATCTGGGGCTATTATTCTACACATAGATATCATAGTTAAAGTATTAGATTGGCAGATCACGTGACCTCCAATGCTAACGACTGGTCGCGCATGGAGGCCAAATAAGAGGGCAAAGTGGCCAGTGTTGCTGCCACTTTAAGGAGAAAAATACTACGGAAAAATACCATTTAATTGTCAAATTACAAAAAAAATATCGTAAAAATACTAGCTGCATTTTGGAATCTTTTTAGTGAATTTAAATCCTTTTCTAGTATTTTTTTTTTTAATTTTAGAATTAAATGGTATTTTTTCGTAGTATTTTTCTCCTTAGAGTGGCAGCAACACTGGCCATTTTGCCCCCTTATTTGGCCTCCATGCGCGCCCCGTCGTTAGCATTGGAGGTCACGTGATCTGCCAATCTAATACTTTAACTATGATATCTAAGGTTTGGGCTTAGTAGGGTTGCTTGGCAACTTTCTGACGGCTTCACTTAGAAAGTCGCCAAACAACCCCTTAAGCTCCTAGCTTTTAAACTCTATGATGGACCGTATTTGGGAAAATGACTGGGCCCTAAATATGATTTATAATCGGCTTTCTAATATATGCAGATTAAGCGGGTTTGGGGCATTTGATGAAATGTGTTTATGGGATGCATGGGTCATAATTTTGATGCTTGTCTTTTAATGAGATTATTACAGAGTGGCCTGAGTTGAATTTTAAAATAAGTGGCAAATGATCAGAAAGATGGGGAAATTAAAAGCATGAAAATGATGGACTGATGGAATTAAATTTAAAGAATATGCTGGAATGAAAATGAAGGTAAAATAAGAGGGTTCGTACGCCTCCTGAAACTCCTGAAAAACTTCATTTTTACTTTTTAAGGGCCCTTATAACTCCTGAAATTTGTATCATCTCCTGATATTTTCCCCCCTGTCCTGAAAAAAATTGACGACATGAATCATTTTTTTTACGTTCTCAGTCGGTTTTCTCACGTACTTTATCAAGATGTCTACCGGTCGAAAAAGTCATGAAATTAAAATAAAAGGTCACGAAAATTTAAAAAATCGCAAAAAATACGATTTCCCCCCCCCCCAAAAAAAAGGGGGTTGGCTTTTACACCGAAGCCTCAAATTTTCCACAACATTTACACCCCTTGTTTCCTTCATTCTTGGTCTAAGTCACCCGACCAATACAATAATAAACACACATATTCAAATTTAATTTACTATACCTCCCTGAATTGACATCGCTGAACTCCTGAAAAACTCCTTAGAAACTCCTGAATTTCACTATCATAGATAATAGTACGAACCCTGAAAAAGACGTTTCAAAAGAACTATTATAAAATAGCTTACTTTCCTGTTACTTTAATAATCACTGAACTTCTGATAGTACAGATAGAAAGACAGATAAAAAAAAAGGATAAAATATTTGTATTTAATATCTTATTAAATACAAATTAATAAAAAGAAAGTTTAAAATCTGACTGTAAGGACTAAAGTAAAAAGTAACAGTTAAAAGACAGGGGGGACGGAAAAGCGTACAGACCAGACAAAACGCATGAAGTTAGTAAGATGTGACATGCACCTAACAGCACAAGAAGAATATTTTTAATACGAACGGCTAGATTAGAAATTAATTATAAAAGTTTGTCTTATAAAGGACATACGTACAAAAAAAAAACCCCTTTCATACAAGACGAACAAAATATACAAATGGTATTTTTCTGTTGTCATACCTGTAGGACGGATAAAACAGAAATTATAACCCGGGCGTCTTATAAATTACAAATGTAGAGACGGAACAGCGTTCAAACAACGGATAAAAAGTAGTAAAGTTAGGTCTCTGTTATGTCCATAAATATCATAGTTAAAGTATTGAATTGGCAGATCACGTGACCTCCAATGCTAACGACGGGACGCGCATGGAGGCCAAATAAGGGGCAAAATAGCCATTGTTGCTGCCACTTTAAGGAGAAAAATACTACGAAACCCCCCCAATTAATTCTAAAATTACAAAAAAAATATCGTAAAAATACTAGCTGCATTTTGGTATCTTTTTAGTGACTTTAAATCCTTTTCAAGTATTTTTTTTTGAAATTTTAGAATTAAATGGTATTTTTTCGTAGTGTTTTTCTCCTTAAAGTGGCAGCAACACTGGGAATTTTGCCCCTTATTTGGCCTCCATGCGCGTCCCGTCGTAAGCGTTGGAGGTCACGTGATCTGCCAATCTAATACTTTAACTATGATATCTATGATTATGTCATATCTCTCCAACAAAAACGGATTCTTTAAAGTCTTTCGAATGGAAAATTGGAAAGAAGGCCAAAAAAAAAAAAAAAATCATTGAACACATTGAGGGACTACACTATCACTTCAAAATACTCGGTTGGTTGGTAGACATATATATTCAGGTTTGTGTGCTTGGTCAGCGACCCGCTTATAAACCTTCGTCAAGTAAGACAGACACAGCAGACAACACACATAAGTGGATCCATCTAATTTTTAGAGACGGAGGCCAACTAGAGGATCCCCAGAATTGGCTTGTCACCCCCAGAGGTATTGATTTGGTATGGGAACTTAGAGGACTTTCGGACCCAACAGATTTAACGAGCACGTACTCCGCATATACTCGGTAGGTCTTCAGTGGTACCGGGACTCGATCGCAGGACCTTCCGATCCCGAGACGCTGACCACTAGGCTCACTACGGCCCTAAATACTCGGTGCTGCAATAGACTTTCCAAAAACATTGCGCCAGCATCCGTCCTTGAAACTTATACATTTTTGAAATTGAAACACAACGCAGTGCAGCACAACTCCAGCAAAAATAAACTTCTCGTGCAGCGTAACAATCTCTTGCATGTGATTTACGAGTTTACCTTCTGAATTTCAAAAACTTCGAGGGATTGTGATCCTGGAGTTTTAAATGCACGCCTCCTACAGGGATCTTTTTGTTTAAATGTTACGTGTAGAAGAGATCGCCGTGTTGTTTTGTACTTGTTATTTATTATAAAATAAGAAACACGATTTGGAATTTACATAGAAAACGTTATATTATAACATGAAATGGGAATGTGTGAAGTAGTGGTCATTCGATAAATGGTGATCTTTATGGATTTATAAATATTCGTTAGTAGTTACTAAAAAACGTCACTATGTATTTGAATTGTTAAATGTAATAAGTCGTCAAGAAGTAGAGTTTCTGGAGACTAAGTCCCTATATTGGTTTTACTAACGTAGGTTAGTAAAGTATGTTAGTATGAAGTTATTTGTATGAAGTTAATTCTGCGGATCTAAAGCTAATCTTATTTGTAAGCATTTCTAATTTTTAATAGAAAAATTGTTTTTTTTTAAAAAATATAATAGCCTAAAACGGCGAAAAGAGCAGCATCGTGCAGCAACCCTGATGTGACGTTAACGCTACGACGTCGCTTCCGCGATGCCGGCATTTGTATGTGAACGGGGTTATAAGGTTTACAAAATGCCGCCAATTTCTTAGCACACGTGAACGCGCCTTAGATCTCGATTTGCCGAAAGGTCAATAAATGGCCTCAGACTATAAAAGGGGGAAAAAGTCCACCAACTTACCAAACCGTTGTGACTTTTCAATACCTACCCGATATTAAAGTCCAGCTCTATCCCAACAACAGTAGCATGCAACACCACTTCTCCTAAAAATAACGCCATTTCAGATCTCATCCCTGACTCCATACATTCCCAGAAAACCAAACCGCACATTATCTCTCGGCGGCTTATATACGCCACACTTCTGACGCCGCTTTCTACTATCCAACGTAGGCGTATATGCAAGCATATATGGCGGTACAAGAAGCTATTAATCAGAGAGACTTTTAGTTTTAAGGCTAGACCACAAAACTTTTGTTCAAGATGGTGATGCAAAACAAACTTTGAGCTCACGCGGTAGATTGTGTGTGTGTGAATCGTGAATAATAACATGTTTGTCTCGACGTGGGAAAAGTTTTAAGAGGAAAAATGTCTTAATGTATGTATTTTTGAAAGTGTAGGGATATTTTGTGGTTTGAGATGATGGTTTGGATAAAAAGTTTGATTGGTTAGAAGTATCGGATGGGAGTGATAGAAAAAAAAGATGTTTTTGGAAACTTGTAAATTGTTTTTTTTTTGTTTGCTTGTAACGAATCATATAAGAGTTAAGAAGAAAATGTAGAGGTTTGGCTTGAAAAATAGTGAATCCTTCAGAATATCGTCAAACAACCCTAGTAAGCCTAAACAACCCGCTCACTCAATTTAGTCTATTATTTAACGCATCCTAATTCTAAAGTAGTTAATTAAGAGGCAACTATCAAGTCCCATAGAGCTAATGCAAGTTTAAATCAAACTTTTGCAAAGAATTGCTTTGCCGATTGCTTGTGCATGTACCCATTTTCACCAGGTATGGGAATCATCATAACATAAATTTAAAACAAAATTGAAAAGGAAATAACGTCCGGTTATTTAATTATTAATTGATAAAGTTTTTAAATAGTGTCGTCATCTTCTGGACATATGGGGCATTTTAAAACTTCAAAAATATATAATTATATAACTAGATAACATTTTCGTTTCAAATTTGTTTCATTTCGATATAATGTTGATTCCCATACCTGGGGGGAAAAGGGCTTACACGGCAAAACAATACTTCTCCGGAAATTGTGATTCCAAAACTAATACATTATCTCTATGGGACTGATAGTCCCTCTTAAAAATAGAAAAAAAAATGGCTCTGCGCTGTTTTAGACTTACATTTGAACTGGCTTAAGTTTCTATTAATTTTGGTTTCATTTCGTCACATTTCGGTAGCTATACTAAAAAAGCACCGTTGTTGTAGCAATGTGGGTTAAAGCGTCATGCAACTGAGGGTAGCCTCGGAGGTTGTGTCCTCGCCTTAGTCACCCAATGAACGTATCGCGATTGGCGAAACAATAAGTCACAAATAGCGCCGTGCATACGAGACAAGTGCACGTTAAATCGGAGGACCTGTCTTTCGCATACGATGTCGCTATACGGTTGCTTTTGGTGTGCTGTAGAGCTTAGTACTTAACCGTTGATCTAAAATACGATGCCCGTCGCCAATAGCCCTCATGTAGCTCTAGTGAGACGTTATTACAACCGCATAGCTTAAGAGGGGTTGTCAATCCCATAGAGCTAATGCATTAGTTTTGTAATCATAATTTTCGCAGATATATTGCTTTGCCATGTTATCCCTTTTCCCACAGGTATGGGAATCAACATAACATCGAAAATGAAACAAATTTGAAACGAAAATGTTATCTAGTTATTTAATTATATATTTTTGAAGTTTTAAAAGGCCCAAAATATACAGCAGATGGCGACACTATTTTGAAACTTTATCAATTAATAATTAAATAGCCAGATGTAATTTTCTTTTAAAATTTTGTTTTAAATGGATGTTATGATGATTCTCATACCTGGTGAAAATGGAATAACATGGCAAAACAATTCTTTTGCAAAAGTTGGGATTTCAAAACTAATACATTAAGCTCTATGGGACTAACAGTCCCTCTTAATGATGGATTATTGAAAGACAAAAAATATTGAATAGCTATAAACATTATATCGGTAAATACGAGTTCAATACCCTTTACCTGAAATCGACAATTTAGATTTTAAAAAAAAAACAAGAAAAAATAAAGTTAAACCTCTGATATCTCTAAGAGTAGAAGAAAACCTTGATTTATGTTGACTTTCCCAAAAAACGTTTCTTTTATCTCGCAAAGATATTAGTTTTAAAAAAAAAAACCTTTCCGCGTGTTTTTCCCCCTCCTTTTAAACTTTTATTTCTTAACTTTCACACCCTTTAAGCTACCCGTGGGATTTTTACACACATTTATTTTATTTAAAAAATAGATAAAATAAAAAAATTCTTTAAAATAAATGAACTTTTTAACTCTTCCCGAAAAGTTGTCGTTTACAGGAATAAAAAAAAAATTCGCTCCCGAAGTTCGGTAAAAGCTAATTGTCCAAACAAAGTGGGGGAAAAAAAGAAGTCGCCTCCCCAGGCGCCATTATTCATACTGCATTTAAGGACTTGGTACTTTTATTTTAATGTCGGAAATTGTAGGAAAAAAAACCTTTTTTGGTAAAAAGTATTTTTTAAAAAGGTTTTATATAAGAAGTAACATTTGATATTTGTTTATCCGAAGCTTTTCTGTTAACCGGTGTTTGATTAATTGGGTCCTGTGGGATTGTAGTATTGTTTTAGATTTAGAATTTAAGAAGTATTGATAAAAATAATTATATTTGATTTTTTGTTGTTGTTATTAGGGTTTTAGTTTTAAGTGGTTCAGAGGATACAAAAGTTGAAATATCGATGTCGAGATTTGTTCCTAGTATAAATAGAACATAAAACATTTGAAAATTCAATAGTTTGTCTTTCGTGGATATATTTGACAATTTATTTAAAATACTCAATTATGTAAACATTTTGTTAAAAAAATCCATTTATTTTTAGTTAGTTTTTTTTTAAAAATTTTAAACCATTGTTTCTTTAATATCAAAGAAAAAGAAATTCCTACCAATTTTCTGCCATTGATCGTTACGATTTTCCTGTTGTAAAAACAGGCTTTAAACTTTTGTGTTTAAACTAAAATGAAGAGTACAGGGGAAGAACAGCTTGATTTATTAGGAGTCGTCCCGTAATTGTGTCTGCTTGGCGGACATTGGCGGCAGGAAACCGGTTTCTCTCTTTCTTCTTGGCTTGGTCCAATCGTCGGAATCGTGCATCGCGTGAATCTCGGGAGGTAGAAAAGTCGTGGTTTAGGACTTTTCAATTAATTTGCGAATCTTAAAATTTCTCTTAACTGTTTTCGAAAAATTCGTGATTTTCTATCAATCGTACTTTATTTTTAAAGCTTAACATGGTGATGGACACAGTCTTTTGAATAAAACGCGGAACTGAATTTCAGGGTTGCAGTGAGAGAAGATGCACAAGAAAGTGAGACACTGGTTTCCTTACACCAGTTTAGGCGATTACTCGCTATCTTATCATCGCCAAAGATGCCTGACGAGGAAAGTTTTCTACGAAATCAAGCGGTTTTTCCCCTGTATTCTTCAAATGTGTTTAATAAAGTTCTATCGTTTACTTTTGATTCTTTTTTTTTTTAAAATCCATTCAGTGTCAATGCCAAACGAACATGAAAACAATATCTTTTAATCAAATCATAAAAGAACACCAACAACCCATTTCTTTCTAACCCAGTCCCAACCCTTCTAATGACGCCTTAATGTAGTTGCGCCGAGTGCCGACAGGGGGCGTTCCCCATTACTCACCCGCGCTAAGAATGAAGAAGCCCCTTTCGCTGAGTCAGGGACCGCCCCAGCAAAATTACCCTGCTAATTCAGCCCCTCGGTGTCAAGGTATCGTGATAGGGGGTTGTTTTTGGTTGGGGGGTGTTAAAGAAGGAATGATTTGGTTTTTTAAGCTGTTGTTACTTTTGATTAATCTAATGTGAAATGTAAGGTGAAAGTCCAAAATGGAGTTGTTGTGTTTTCGGTATGTTTCGGAGGGTGATGATTCTGAAAAAAGTGGTATCTCAGCATTGGTCCTTCTGTCAGTCTGTCTGTCATTGCCGTAGAACGATTTTTGGGTTTTAAATGTATTGCTGAAAAACGAAAAAAGCTACGAACTTTAAAATTGGTACACGAGTTCCCAGTTCCCAGTACCTGTCCGACGCGTTATAAGGCTTTTGTGAAAATAGCGCATGAGCAAATGGTAGCTGCCCTAGAACTTTTTAGGTTTTAGAGGTATTCAAATTACCATGTAGAATATATAATTTTAAATTACCTTTTTTTTATGCTGTGTTGTGGTAATTGAAAGTAGCGAAGTGTTATACACTGCCAGACTTTTTTTTAAATTTGAGTCTTGCCAAAACCATAACTATAAATTGCTATCTATTTTTAAAAATGTTTTGTCGAATTCTTCAGTAATCCTAAGATAAATATTATAAACTATACCAGTGGTTCCCAACCTTTTCTGGACCATCGCCTCGTATTTTAGGTTGATTAACATCCATCGCCCCCTTTTAATTATCATGTTATGTCTAATCATAATTTCAGTTGAAGTGTAACTATAAAACAGTTTTATGACACTTACTACCGTTTATAAAAACAACCAAAGAAGCTTATCCGGTCACTTTTAGATAAAAACATAAAACACCGTTTATAAACAACAAAGGCTTGTCATTTAATAAAATAGAAACATAACATATTTTTAAAGAACAAAAGTGAATAATTAACTAAGATATTGTTACTGGTTTCTAGAAAATTTAAGAGAGTTTAAAGTAAAAATTGGCTGTTTTTTTATGGTTTTACTGTACAAAGGTACAACATTATTTTAATTTCCCCCCTTTGAATACTCATCCGCCCCTCAAGTATTTTTTGCCCCCTTGATAACACAAATCGCCCACTTGAGGGCGATCGCCCCCAGGTTGGGAACCACTGAACTATACGATTATATACGTTGCAAATATTTTTAAATACATTTTCGGCAATTGCATTACAAATGCTTTGAAACATTTTTGTCGATTTCACTATCAATAATTTTTTTTCATTCCTACAAAGCACGTTAAGAAAGGGAATGTCAAGAATTAAAAATGAAAAATTAGCAATATCACGAAATAAGCACTCCTTCGAAAACCCCCGATACCTGTCACCTCCCATTCCTCTTGCTACACCTCGTTACCTCAACGAGGGGGAGGAAAAGAGGTAAATAAAGGTTTTTCTTCTTTTCCTTGTTTTTGTGCTGCTTTGACTCGGGAATTTGTGTTTGGGATGGATCCTCTCATCGTCTGCTTCTTCAAACCGCGGGGGTGGGCTGTTGAGTTGTTTAGCAGCACAAACTTCTGTTTTTGTTGAGGTGTAGTACTTCTTTTGTTGTTTGATTGGGGTGGATTGTAAGGTGATTTGAATGCTGATTTTGAGGTTGGTCAGCGAGTGGGTATTTGGTGACTTGGTTTTGTGTTTGTTAGAAGAGTCACTATAGGATTGGATCTACTGACGTAGACAGAAGTCGTGACAATTTAAGGGGGTGTAACAACTCTGCAGAACAAGCGTTTACCTGGAACTTATTGTTTACTAGCCTAGAGAGAATTGAATTGCCTTGGTCGGTGAAAAGAAGGATTCGACAATACTCAAGACTTGTCGTGTCTTTTCTATACATGCTAGTGCAATGCGATATGAAGGATTTTACCCTTATATCGGTTTAGACAAAATAATAGAAAGTTTGACTTGACGAATTATACAAAAGACTAACAGAACCTTGTATTTAATTGTCATTTTTAAGGTTGACTATTCATACTACTTATTTAAATCTTTCTTGTGTCTGTATTAGTTAAAATTTTTATCTTTGTTAGAGTCACTATATTATTGGATTTACTACGGTAAGCAGAAGTCGTGACAACTTAATCGGTGTAACAACTCTTTAGAACCTCATTTAAATGTCTTATGTCTGTATTACTTAATAATATTTTTCTTGGTTTATAATGCATGTATTTAAATCGTTCTTGTTTTCTTTTTAGGTAAGTGTCGATCCTAAACTTCTGCTTAAATTTCTTCGTTGGCTTTCAGGTATGTTACAAATCAAGTGTATTAAAGTGGTTTTTATCAAAATCTATAAATGCATATTTTTTTCACTCGTACATTATTATTCGAATTTGTAACAAAAATAATTAATCGAATGTAACAGCTTCATACAATTTATGGAACATTTCATCCAGAAACAGAGATATCCAGACATCATTATCACAGAAGAAAGACATATCTTATATGGGAATCGTTAAGAATTTGGAAAAAGTTTCTATTAAATACCCGAGAAACAGATCTTCCTTTCTAAATTTTCCGATGAAAACCACAATAAGTTAGTAAGTTTAAATTTGGGCGCTCTATTTAACATTTTGTAGAGGCTGGGGAGCCCAGTCGGTTAACATGCGGAAGGTCCTGGTCGATGCCTAGCATGCGGAAGGTCCCAGGTTCGGGTCCGGGCATCGCTAAAATAACTGCCGACCTATAAACGGCCCGTGCAGCCCAAAATGTCCGACACATAATACCCCGTGTGGCGGGAGTGCACGGTAAATATCCTTCAAAGTCCTAACGCTGCGTACGATGTCGCCCTTAACGGTTGCGTTGGGTGCCTACTCAGGTGTCGGCTCGTCACTTGATTGTGGTTCTAAAATACGACGCCCGTCACCAATAGCCATCGTGTAGCTCTAGTGCGACGATATTCAAACTAACTTAACCTATTTAGCATTTTGTTACTCAACAGTAGAATGAAAACAAAAATACTAAATATTACTTATTCATTATGTTAAAAATTTGAGTGTCTTTAATTCTACACCTCCAGAACGGGACGAACCGTTTTCAACGTATTTAAGTGCAAACTAAAAACTTAAAAAACTCATTTTCTCGTTTTCACTTTTTTTTCGCTTAGCATCATTGAGCTAGAAGGGAAACTGGAGTGAGGTGTCGGCGAGCCGAAAACTCACTCGCACCCTTTTGAGCGAACAGGGCAGAAAAGGACTATTTTCCCTACAGTTGTATGCAATGCTTGTATGAGACCCTCTATCATATTGACTTGGGGCTCCTAAATGTATTTTAACGTTTTTAGTTCGAAAGAATTAACTTTCTTTAACTTTAAATTCCAACTTTTTTAAGAAATAACCATGTGGATCACTCACTAAGAACCAGCGAAGACGAACCCAATAGCGAAATAGGCAAGTTTCTATGTTTTCTGCCCGGTTCGTTTCTGCTGCAGTGCCGTGTATTTCTCCGCGTTTCGTTGTTGAACCGGCTCGTTTGCTGCCCTGTTCCAGTGAATCACACACCTCATTCCACGTTTCTTCTAGCTCAATGCTTAGCATATTCTTCCACTAAGCCTTTCATCTGCCAATAGCCCATCACGCCGGTCTGATTCAACCATTTTGACTGTCATCTGTCAGAAAAACCTGACATCTCACTTCTAAAAAAGAATCCTCCCTACCACTGGGGAGTTTTATCACATTAAAAAAAACACCACCAATATCCCCCTCAATCACATGCATTTACGAAAATTTTAAAACCTGCTTTTAAAAACTTGGGCGTTCTAATGCGCTTCGTTCTATTGGAAAATCAGGGGCCTTTTAGAACCATTATCCCGTCATTGTGGAGTGTGTCACCTGACAAAAAAACAGGACAGGCCTTCTCTTAAAAATGAAACCCCCGTGGTTGGAGGGTTGGAAAAAAAAAAGTAACATCACCGCAAAAGTTACCTTGACATTTTTTGTGAGGGGGGGTTGTAGTTGGCGATAAAGCGTTGATTTTGAAAGGATTTTAGTGGCTTAAAATATATATGTTCTGTTTACGAGCGAGTAGTAATCCGCCTTGGGAAGTAGTAGCCACAACAATGAATTTGACCAGTTTTAACCACGAAATAATCGTAACGCAATCAGCCAGCAAAGTTAGGCAAATCAGGTACTAGGTAGGCAATACAAACTACTGTTAAAACCTGTAGTTCTTGGGAACATCTTGTAATTATATATACACTCTTAAAACAAAAGAGTGAAATCCACCCCTGTAGGGGAAGTGCATTTTCGGCACCGGAAAGGAGTGGAAATTAACTCAGACTGAGTTAAAACCGCTCGTTTGTTTTAAGAGTGTGTGTAGGTCCTACTGTATTTAAAATCCACTTTCTCTTGGCGATCTCCATCACTGTTTTCTCTCTCGCCAACCGACGACTATGACAGCGACACGCGGTCCCCTACCGACAACGTACACGGAAAGTAACTTAAGGACCCCCTCCCCCCCCCTCCTGAGAGACGGTCCCTCTTAATGGCTTTATAATTGAAACAGATTGACGTGCAGGAAAGGGGGGGGGGGGGTGGAATTTTGTATTTTTCTTTCTTTTGACTTTGAAACGAGAGATTTAATTTTCAAGAGTTGGGTGGAGAGAATGGGAAGTCTTTGAGAGAATAGTTGGAACATTCTAGTGTATAATAGAGAAAGCTAGCAATAACAAAATTAAGTTGTGTGGCGATTTCTACAAATGGTCCGCATATGAAGAGTACAGGGGAAGGACCGCTTGATTTATTAGGAGTCGTCCCGTAATTGTGTTTGCTTGACGGACATTGGCGGCAGGAAACCGGTTTCTCTCTTTCTTCTTCGCTTGGTCCAAGCGTCGGATTCGTGCATCGCGTGAATCTCGGTAGGTGGAAAAGTCGTGGTTTAGGACTTCAATTAATTTGCGAATCTTAAAATTTCTCTTAATTGTTTTAGAAAAATTCGTGATTTTCAATCAATCGTACTTTATTTTTAAAGCTTAACATGAGGATGAACACAGTCCTTTGAATAAAACGCGGAACTGAATTTCAGGGTTGCAGTAAGAGAAGATGCACAAGAAAGTGAGAAACTGGTTTTCTAACAACAGTTTAGGCGATTACTCGCTATCATCGCCAAAGATGCCTGATGAGGAAAGTTTTCTACGAAATCAAGCGGTTTTTCCCCTGTATTCTTCAAATGTGTTTAATAAAGTTCTATCGTTTACTTTTGATTCTTTTTTTTTAAAATCCATATAGTGTCAATGCCAAACGAACATGAAAATAATCTCTTTTAATCAAATCATAAAAGAACACCAACAACCCATTTCTCTCTAACCCAGTCAACAACAAGAAAGTGAGAAACTGGTTTTCTAACAACAGTTTAGGCGATTACTCGCTATCATCGCCAAAGATGCCTGATGAGGAAAGTTTTCTACGAAATTAAGCGGTTTTTCCCCTGTACTATTCATATGTGTACCTCTGAAGCGAAGTTAATAAGGGTTAAACCAACGTAATTAAAATGATTTGTGAAAATGTAATGAGGATTTCATAATTAAAAAGTGAATCACTGAAACAAATCTGGTCAGGCTAGGCAAAGTTGTCACAATTCCACGTTATTAGAGACACTATCTCGAATCTAGTGCAAACTACAAAAACATGTTAAACATATCAAGGCGTTCCACTCTTCAACATCTATGGCGAAATCGGGGGGGAGGAGAGTGTTGTGCAAAGTTTTAAGAAAGACGCTCCCGTGTTTAGAAGTTTCTTAATTAGGGAAGTGTTCTAAAGAGTCAGGTAAAAGGCAAGAGCACCTGATTAAGCGATCTTAGAGGAGGGAAACTTGATTCGACCCGGAGATTACGGAAGCTCTGATGGCAGCAAGTTTGTTGTGAAAACTCGAGATTATCAGCCCTTTAAATGTGTCACTCTTGATCGCCAAGGTACGTATACACGGGAACGCCAAAGTGGTGGTAAAATTGTGTCACGGGATATTAGCCGAGGGAGATAGCTGATTATTAGAAGTGCCTCGTCTCTGAAATTGTTTTATGGGGAATTTGGTAGCGCCCTCTCTCTGCGAGAAATTGAATATCTTTTGTCTTCAAGTAAAAACTGAATAGGGTACTTGACTGTATCGCTAAAATATCTTCCAATGTTAGATTAATTATAGTTTGAACCCAAAAATAACAAACGTGTATATTATTTGGCAAAATAATTCATAAAAATCATTTTAAAATGGCTTTTTTCATCGGCACGTCACGTGATCACAAACACGTCGATTTGGCTGACGTCACTAGTATATATAAACAAACCGGTGTGAGATGTTTTTTTTTGCTTGCAATTAAACTGGATTTAATCTAATTTAATTCTTAAAATAAGAATTATATAGAAAATGCGAGGAGGTTTTACACAAGCGAATAGTTCAAATTTGCTTAAAGTAGATTCCGAAATGATGTTTCAAAGTTTTTTATAGTTACTAGTGACGTCATAGGTGCCACGTGACAGCCACTTAGCGTTTTCGGGCGTTATTTTTCGTCCTAATTTTAAAATTCATTTTTCTCCCTTTTTATGGAGTATTTGAAAAAAAGAAAAAAATACGGGTCTAATATTTTTGGCATAAGAATATTTTAAGCCAATACATTTTTTTTAGTCAAATACCCTATTATGTCCACAGAGGGGAGCATTACTAGGCATGCTTATTTCTTACAATGTTTTTGGAGCTGGGGAGCCCATTGGGTAAGCCTTGCTTGCGAAATGATACGATAACTGGAAGTGAATTTTAACTTTAGGTACTTTCCAATACGGAGTGTCTACGTACACACGGGCACCGTACAAGCATTGCGCGTAAGGGTAGTAACTGCGCAGGACCGAGGCTTATTAACAGTTTTAGTTCGATTCACCCTTGAAAGGTCTCGGGTTCAAAACATGCTTTCGGGCATTTTTAACGTTTTCATGAAGTATTTAAATTTCTATTTTTTTGAACTTTCATTGCAAATGGCTGGAATTGATGTTTTTTTTAGAGAAAACAAAATTCCCGGGGCCCCAAACGAGCGTTTAGGCTTTCAAGGCGCCCTACGATACAGCCCATGTTGGATACTGATGTTTTTATAGAGAAAACAAAATTGCCCGGGGCCCAAAAAAAAAGTAATCTCAACTTTCAAGTATATCATGTCCGTGCAGGCAATGTAAGCACGGTTCTAGTAAGCCCGTTAAGTTCCATGCGCGTTAATACCCGTACACGTAATGCGTGAACGGTGCGCGTAGCCTCTGCCTTTCCAATAACAAAGTCTCAGCAGACTACAGACAACCAAATTATTGGAATGTTTAAGGTGACGTATTTCCTCCTACCTTTCATTCCTGAACTCCCTTCGATCGGGATTCCGAATGGTGTTGTTTCCACGTGACATTGATTCACCAATCGAAGTTCGAGAACGAATTTATTTTCATTCAGCATTTCTGTTGCCACTCAAAACCTTTTGTAGGGAAAACTAAACTTCTTCTCTGACGTAATATGAACTGAGTTACCCTTTCAATTTATAAATGACTTTAGCATTTGCAAAATGGTATTTTAGCTATTAAAGAAATAAGGATGTTTGTTGAGGTATTAAATAAGGTAGCGACATTAAAAAAAATTAAGGGTTGTTTCGCTAAAAACTAAGGTAGGTTGGTTTGACGTCGAAACATGCTCGTATACCATATCAATGTTTCAAATTCAATGGACACCTCCCATCTACAATATATCAGCACATGTTACCTAGATCCAGTTCACAACAGCATATCATCAAGCCTATTATTATGCTAGGATCCAAATACACACAAACACATTGTGTTTTGCCAATACCATGGCACAGAAGCCGGCCCATTATGCCAGATGTATATTCAGATGCGGCAACAGCGGAATTTCGATTCGATAATATTCTCTCGGAAAATGGAAATTGTGCTGGAATATTCCAGTAGATGGGTTTTCATTGTGTTTTGGGAGTTGTTAATGAGTGGTTTAGGTTGGAACAAAAGTGATGGATAATATGATTGAGTTAACTATTGTTGAATTTGTTTTGGATATAGTGAATGAAAGCATTTGTGTTGTTGTTTAAATGTACACTCTTAAAACAAACGAGCTGTTTTAACTCAGTCTGAGTTAATTTCCACTCCTTTCCGTGCCGAAAATGCACTTATCCTATAGGAGTGAATTTCACTCTTTTTCGGAGTGGGTAAAAGAAATAAAAGAAAACAATCTGCGTCCTACACTCTTAAAACGAGCGGTTTTAACTCAGTCTGAGTTAATTTCCACTCCTTTCCGGTGCCGAAAATGCACTTCTCCTATAGGAGTGAATTTCAGTCTTTTGTTTTAAGAGTGTATATGTAATGAATGGACTTAATCTGTAAGTGTACTATTACGTTAATTTACAATATCACTCAAAACTATCATTAATTTTTATATTTTTAAGTACTTGTTTATTTAAATGTTAACAGAAGAACAAAGTTCGCATAAACTAAAAGTAATAGTTTGCGCTAACTAGACTAAATTAACTACAAAAAAAAAACATGTTTTTTTTATTGGACAACTCTAAAATATCCTTCACAACGTAAAAATTGACGCCTCAAAAGCCATTAATTCCACTCCCAATTGTTGGGTTGAATTGTCGTTGCACTGGAGCAACATGAGGGCTATTGGGGACAAGTGTCGTAATTTAGAACCGGCTAGCTTTATGCTTCATAAATAGCTTGTACTGCACATGAAGGGGGGGCCCGGATGGCCGAGTGGTTTGGATCGCAGACCATTACGCTAGCAGTCTGCGCGCTGTAACGGGTGCGGGTTCGATTCCCGCTTTCGCCCTGGGTGTACTTTTCCTTTTCTGTGACAGTAAAAAATTCTTTCTGTGTTTGTCTTACTTGACGAAGGCTTATAAGCGGGTCTCTGATCAAGCACACAAGCTGGAATATATATGTACCTACCCTACCTACCCTACCTGCACATGAAGAAAATTAATTTTAATAGAAGCGACACATTCAATATAGTTTCCGTTGCCCGTGAAAGTTTTGACATTTTTGGCTTTAGGCTCGCAATCATTTTAAGTAATTTAAGTATGGGAGCGATTACACACAGATGGCCAAAGTATAGGTATTCTGAACATTTTACCTCTCTCTATTACGGTGTTATTCCAAATTTGTCTTTCAACCACTGCCCTAACAATGCTGCATTTAGCACGTATATGTTAATTTCTCCGATAGAAACGACAGTGGTAACCAAACCCCCTCTTAAGCTATCCTCACATTAATTCAGATTAAGTCTTTTAATTTATGCTGTCAATAACTAAAGCGGGACTCGCAGAGTGTATTTTGGTATAAATTGTACGTTAGCTTTGACAATATCTTAAGAGGGATTGTCAGTCCCATAGAGCTAATGCATTAGTTTAGAAATCACAATTTCCGCAGAAGTATTGCTTTGCCATGTTAGCCCTTTTTCCCCAGGTATGGGGGAATCACCATAACATCGAAATGAAGCAAATTTGAAACGAAAATTTTATCTAGTTATTTAATTATATATTTTTGAAGTTTTTAAATGCCAAAAATATACAGCAGATGGCTACACTATTAGAAAACTTTATCAATTAATAATTAAATTACCGGATGTTACTTTCTTTTCAATTTTGTTTTATATTGATGTTATGATGATTCCCATACCTGGTGCAAATGGGATAACATGGCAAAGTAATTCTTTTGCCAAAGTTGTGATTTCAAAACTAATGCATTAGCTCTATGCGACTGACAGTCCCTCTTAGCTGTCCATATTTGAATGCTATTTAGCACTTTTCTCACCGAATACAAACGTTAAATTTCAGTTTTAAAAAATCGTTTTTCGTGTAACTTAATTTGTTTTTTTTAGACTACAAATTTGGTTTACGTTTCCTATAGCACCTTAGGACGTCATAAGGTTTTTGAGAAAATCGCGCATACTTAATGGATTTTAAAGTTATTTTAATTACCTTAAAATTATTGATTTATTAAGTGGTACTTAAAAGTCGTGTAGTATTTCACACTCCTAGTTTTTATTTTCACGTTATGACGATTTTCATATATGAAAAAAAACTGATAACATGGTAAAGCAATTGTTTCGTAGAAATTTGTTTTTTAATAATTAATGAATAGCTCTACACTCTTAAAACAAACGAGCGGTTTTAACTCAGTCTGAGTTAATTTCCACTCCTTTCCGGTGCCGAAAATGCACTTCCCCTATAGGAGTGGATTTCACTCTTTTGTTTTAAGAGTGTATGGGGCTAAATCATACCTTTTAGAACCACTTCAATGCCACTAACATCTCTGTCAAACCTAAACATTTAAACAAACCCATCAAAAACCACATTATAAACATATCCACTGCCTTAAAATATCACATCCCCTCAGAATTAGCATATTTGGACCATGGCATCTAACGAACTTTCGTATATACATACATATGTCCGCAGCAGGAATCTATGCAATTTGTCCGCTATCAGAATTGAATTAAAACCAGAGGCGCTCGTAATTTACTTGTGTGGACCCCGTATAATGGGCTCCGCAAACCCCACTTAAGACCCCTCATCATTAAGGTATATAAGGGCTCACTTAATTAGTAGGGAAAGGAGGTAGTTGGTTGCCGGGTTTGGCGTTTTTTCGCCCGATTGGCGACTTTTAAGGAAAAGGTTTTAATAGGGTTGTTTCAGATGACGTAAGTTTCCTGTTTCTATTCTTTTTTCCTCGTGATTTTATTAGTTGTTTCGGTTTCACTCCCAACGCGCGGTAAAACAAATCCCGGATATTTAGTATTTCGGATATTTTTTTGATTTAATATGTTTTAAACGTTGGTAAAACTATACTACAGATTACAGTAAATAAATTACGCAACGCAAAGAGAACAAAAGGCGACGAAACGAACAATAAGATAAAATAAAATCAAAATAAATCGTTTATAAAAACATACTGTCCAAACTTATATTTACCAATTCCAATATATTTTACATCAAATTGAAATAGTTCGATCAAATTATCACCAAAACAAATGTAATTCCAGAAGAACCAAAAAGGAAAACAATACCGTTGGAATTGTTGCCACTCATGACTTGAAAATTCCCAACATTATTTGTGAACATATTTTTCATTTTCCCTACTTCAAAAAAAGTTTTCGTCCCTTTGGCGCCTTTACACCAATCCCTTGGCGACTTCCTTCTAATTGTGGCAACCCCGCCATTAACAGCGAAGGTGTGTAGCGAGGGGGCGTCTTGAGTAGGGCTGCGCCCCAAGGTGCTTGGGGCTTCTCCACAATCGCCCATTGTGTCGAGGCAGAAGCATCTTATGCTAAACATGCCAGTGAGGAACTATGTATCTGTTCTTTGTCACTTGTTCTGTCCTCAGTAGATCACGTTACTGCTTTTTATTAGCTTCCCCACTACGTTTATAACGTAAAAAGTGGAAGGTATTATAATCGTTCAGTCCGTCTGTCTGTCCGTCACCCACTTTCATTGCCCAAACTACAAATGCTACGGACAAGTGTGATACGTCAAAAAAATTCACCGCATCGAAATTAGAATACATTAAAAATTTCAGAAAAGAATTCGAATTTGAAGTACTTTAATTATTTAAAAAACTGCAAAATTGAATGCTCATTTAAAATGCATAGGAAGCCATTTTTATTGGAATTAAATCACCATTGCCATTCGCAACAATCGCTCGAGAAACTTTAATTCTTTTAGACAATAAATTAAAATAAATTTATGTTTGCGACATCGATCAGTTTGAAATGTCGTCAAATATATTTCACTATACGAGATTCTTTGTATGTTGATATGAAATGTTTTCATTCTATTTAAAAGCGAGGAATATTACATATTTCTTCTTTGAAATATAAATTAATTTTTGCAAACGATAAGTAATAATTATTGAATTTTCGAAATGAAATAAATGAAACTAGCCAAATTTAGCATGTGCAACTTGCATCACTTTTTCACCTCCTCTCCCCTCCTTTTTAAAAACCACAGAAACATATGAAAACCGTTTTCTCAAGACAACCCAAACATTTCACAACCGCTATGGTATGGAATTTCGTGCTACTCAACTAAAACCGACGTGGTCCTTTGCTAATGCTTTGCAAATTGAATTGTCCAGTCCAGTGTTGACGGTCCAAATCACTTCGGGGTGTGTCGGATTTTAAAGACGCCAACCAATTACGGGTTAAGAGGGTGGCCGTGATTTAATTGGTTCTAATGGTTAGTTTGGATAATAATCTGGGTTTGATTGGGTTTAAGTTTTATAGGGGGGTCAGAGGGAAATAGGTTGAAATCTAAATGCATTTTGTGGGATGACAGGATTCAGTTTAAGTTTATGACGTTAAAAATGTTAATATTTGACGAAGGCGTTATGCCAATGAGGGTACCTTTGTAGGTTCTGCCCTTGTCTTGGTCATCCTGTCCAACGAATTGTGTTAGACTTAAATAATAAAGGCTATAAATAACACTATATGTGGGATTGGTGCAGGTTATTAGGCTTAGCCATAATACTTTACGTTACCAACTTTTTTTTTGATGTAAGTGAATGGTCAAAGTGCACTACTCTCACGATGTCGCGCGTAAAGTAGGCTTTCGAGCCCAGTCAGTAAGGCGCTTTCCTTCCATGCGAAAGGTTTCAGGTTCGGGCCTGGGCATTACCGAAATAACTACCGACCCATAAAAAGGTCTGCTCAGCCAAAAGATTCGACCATAATACCCCGTGGAGAGGGAGTGCACGTTAAAATATGCACCCCGACGCCGGGTGCGATGCCGTTCCTAAAAATTGCGTTGGGTGTCGGCTCTTCCCTCGACTGTGGTTCTCAATTACGAAGATAGTTGCCAAGCTCTACACTCTTAAAACAAACGAGCGGTTTTAACTCAGTCTGAGTTAATTTCCACTCCTTTCCGTGCCGAAAATGCACTTCTCCTATAGGAGTGGATTTCACTCTTTTGTTTTAAGAGTGTAGTGCGACGCAATTCAACTCGACTCCTCCCTATAGTCTTCTTTGTACCCCCTTAACAACGTTTCTCCGATAAATAACATTCTGATTTAATTGCATGACGCGAAATTTGCATAAGGGGGCCGTCTTCATATTAATAATGCTACTAACTTGAAAATTTCCAATAGCAACAAACGATGTCACTATTGCTTTTCGTTGTGGTGCCTACTCAGGTGTCGGCTGGTCAATGGACAAGTTGCATGAAACGCGAAATTCATAATATATGTGTTTTCCTGGTACATTAGAAGCTGCAGATTCCGAATGTAAGGTTAAATATTCACAAATATGTTTAATTTCAACAAAAAATGCATTTGAAATTTGCCGAAAATTTACGTCATTGAAAACAGCTCTGACGTCAACTGTTATGTTTTTGGCGATTTTTCGATCTATGCTGTAATACACTTTATAAAATAGTAAACCTTACAATTTCTGCGAAACCTCATTAAAAGAAGACAATATTATTTGTAACCAGTTTATATCAAGGAAGTTAAACATCTTGTTCCAAGTTTGGTTGTTAGTTAAAATACACACACTAGAGCGCGTATGAGCTATTGCAGAACTATTGACTGTTGGATCTGATCGGAATATTCGAGTGAAATCGTTCAACGTTTGAAGAAATTAACTGGAATGAACATGACATGTTTCTGTAAAACAGCATAACTTTTTTAAGAGTTTGATAAGGATGAAAGCACGTTTCACAGTTTCAAAAGCGATACAGTGAAACGTGATACGAAATAACACGCCAAGAACCAAAAAAAAAAAAAGCCAACCGTGACGTCATCTGTTATGCTAAGCGAGGTTTAACAGGAGTGACGTATCATTAACTTTAAAAATGAATTTAAAAATAAATACATCTTTAAATCCAGAAATACTTGAGTTTTAGAGGTTTTTTAATATGCTTAATCGAATAAATATGTTTGTGGAAAACGCTGTAATTGTCCATTGACTGCGGTTCCGTCGCCAGTAGCCCTCGCGTAGCTCTAGCGCGATGATAATTCCACTCCTTCTGACTAAGTCTCCTTTGTAAAGGTATTGTTTGTACACGCTTAACAATGTTCCCCCATCATCCGTGCATCTTTTTGTATTTTCCATCGCGGAATCGAGACATTTTATGTACACTGCGAAAGATCACCCCTCGTGTTTAGAGAGAGAGAGCGTAAAATAGCGGAATCCAGGATAATTCAATAGATCGGGAGTACACACTGAACTGAACTGGAAACTCTGGAAAAGCATCCCATAACAAGCTGGTGAAGCCTGCCTATTTTTGGGTCACTTGGCGACAGCTTTAGGGAGAATATGTGCCCCATTTGGCATGAATTCGCCGATCACAATTGACACTTGATTTGACAGTTTGCATTGGATGACAGTTTGCATCGCCAATAATAGTACTCCAAGGAATTTAAGTTTTAAAGATTGTTCCTGCGATTCTATTTTTTTAAAAGTATATGTTTCCGAAACTTCATTATAATAAAGTACCTCCTAAAGCAATAACATATCAATTTTCTGTTTAAAAAAATTATTTAAAAAGTTGGTTTAAAATGCCTATTTTAACAGGTAAAGTATAGGATTGGCGGCAAAAGTTGGGTTGCTCTTACAGGGTTGCCGCGCTTCACCGACCCTATTGGCGAGCGTTTCGATGCTCGTTTCAGTTCAGTTCAGTGGGAGTACACCGTCCTCTTTCCCTTGTCTAGAATGTATTGAAGAACTCCACAGAGGGGGCGAGGAGATGATCCTTTTGTTACGTGTGGACGAGTGAGGGGTGCCAGAATTGGCGAGAAATTAGTTTTTAGGCGAACTCGGAGTTGAGTGGGAATTTTTTTTTTATGAATGTTTTGCATGGATTTATAGAGTGAACCTGAAAAACACTCAATTGCACTCAACTAAATATTTTTGTCGTCACTTGACTGTCGGTTCTAAAATACGACGCCCGTCGCCAATAGCCCTCGTGTACCTCTAGTGCGACGAACTAAACAAATTTTTAATTCAAACTAAACAAATTTTTGCTCAAACTTAATATTTTATACTTGCTTCTCCAAATACATAAAATGTAAGTTTTCTTCATTCTTTTTTCAAAAGAAGTTTTTCTATTTGCTTTATACAACAAATTTTTACTATTCAATTACCTAAATACTTTGAAATATAAAGTAATGAAAGTATTGCGGTGATCGAATATCCGAAATGGAGATTTCGTGTGTTTAACGCGTTTTAGAGGGTGCCGATTCCGAAGAAATTGGTTTTTTGAACATTGTTCAGTCCGTCTGAAGTGAGTTTCCAATACCTGTTGGACATCCTAATAAGGTATTGGGGAAAATCGTTCACGCTCAAAGGGCTGCCTTATAGTTGTTACACAGTACACACCCTAGTTTCCAAATTTGCAGTAGAAAATCGCCAAAATCGAAACTTTATATGAATAAAAAAAAATTTTGCTCTAAACTTATGTTTTTCTTTAATCATTTTCTTGTTCCTGCAAATACATAAAATTTCTTTAATTCTTTTTGTAAAGAGTTTTGCCCTACTCGAATATGCTACTGCTTAAAAAAAAAAAAAAAAATCCATGTAGCAGTCCTGGACACTTCATGCGACAATCTACCGGATTTGTTCAGCTAGATCAAGGAGGAGTGAGGGGCGTATTGGGATTTGTAGTTTGACCTTATTTGTCTCGTTTTTCTCTACTTCGAGAACACTTTTTTTTTGTTCGATTGTTTTACACAGGGAGATTATCCGAGTTGAGATGTTTGAGTCTTCTTTTCCCCTTCCGGGGATACTTGAGTTTTGAATTGAATATAGAGTTTGGAGGGGTGGGGAGGGAGAGAGGATTGACTGTGCATGGATTTTTTTTGTCATATTGCGTTTGAAATGTGTTAAAGTAAAATTAAAATATATATATATAGTTTAAAATATATAGTTTATAAAGAATATATAGTTTCCCAATGAATATCTTTAAAGAATATTTTATTTTTTTTAGAATTTATATGACTCATTTAATATATTTTGTCGTTTTCTCCTTTTTACTTGAAACAGTTTTAAAAGACTTGCACTTTTATTGAATTTGATTGAACATTTATTGGTTTGACAAACGAATCTTCTTGATCATAAAAAAAAAATCTACATGTGTGATGTGACTCCAATGCTGTACACTGTTAAAATTTTTGTGCTTGCTTTCACCATGATATTGGTTCCTAGTAGCTGCAACAACTGTGTGGTGAAATGTTTCACCTCTTTTTCGGTGTTTGGTTGAACCATTTTTCTGGATTTGGAAACAAAAACCTGAGAAATGGTTCAACCTAATACCAAAAATATGGTTTAACGTTTCACCACACAGCCGTTGCAGCTACTAGGAACCATATTTTTGGTGACACAAAGTGCCTAATTTTTAACAGTGTAGGGATCGCTACTCGCGAGCCCTCTGAGAAACAGACCGAACTGAAGTGAAGGGAGAAGATCGTTCGAGATTCCACGGGGAAACGTCGTGAGAGATAATCGTAAGACGATGAAGCGAAAAAAGGTTGTTGTAAATAATTGAACTGTATGTTGTGTTTATAATTGAGTGAATCTGTGACGTAATTAAAAACCATTTTAAATGCAGCTACGAGTCGTAATATTTTGATACTCAACACTACCAATATCGATGACAGAGGAGGCCAACAAATAGACCTTGATGCCCGGGCACGCGCGACCTGCCTACAAATATCAAAATTATTTTGTTAGCATTTTAGATTAAACTGAGGAATTGACTTTTGTCGAGGGATTCCAGTTTTAAAAAAAAAAAATGATTGTAGCTGGGCCACGTAATTATTGGCCATCGTCCCATTAAAAATAATGGTAACAAGTTTTCATCCCTCGTGACTAAGTACACAATATATTGAGCTATGATATTTTCTTAACAACGTTAATTTTCTAAAGTTTTTTTTTCTCCATCTGTTATAGTTTTATTGTGTATTTGAAAACTCTTATTTTTCTAGAAGAGGACCAATTACAGCTTGACATCTGCACTCTTAAAACAAAAGAGTGAAATCCACTCCTATAGGGGAAGTGCATTTTCGGCACCGGAAAGGAGTGGAAATTAACTCAGACTGAGTTAAAACCCCGCTCGTTTTAAGAGTGTAGGACGTAGATTGTTTTCTTTTATTTCTTTTACCCACTCCGCAAAAAGAGTGAAATCCACTCCTATAGGGGAAGTGCATTTTCGGCACCGGAAAGGAGTGGAAATTAACTCAGCCTGAGTTAAAACCGCTCGTTTTAAGAGTGTAGGACGTAGATTGTTTTCTTTTATTTCCTTTACCCACTCCGCAAAAAGAGTGAAATCCACTCCTATAGGGGAAGTGCATTTTCGGCACGGAAAGGAGTGAAAATTAACTGAGCCTGAGTTAAAACCGCTCGTTTTAAGAGTGTAGGACGTAGATTGCTTTCTTTTATTTCCTTTACCCACTCCGCAAAAAGAGTGAAATCCACTCCTATAGGGGAAGTGCATTTTCGGCACCGGAAAGGAGTGGAAATTAACTCAGACTGAGTTAAAACCGCTCGTTTTAAGAGTGTAGGACGTAGATTGTTTTCTTTTATTTCTTTTACCCACTCCGCAAAAAGAGTGAAATCCACTCCTATAGGGGGAGTGCATTTTCGGCACCGGAAAGGAGTGGGAAATTAACTCAGACTGAGTTAAAACCGCTCGTTTGTTTTAAGAGTGTACTGCTTGAATCTGAACATCTGGATATTTCACTTCAATGTAACTTTACATTTCTACCCTTTCTATACCACCCAAATCATTCCAATATCACCAAATCTATCCAACAATGACTTTCACTCCGCATAACTCCCCCCCCCCCCCAGATAAGTCATACGGAGGGCGTCAAAAAGAACATCTTCCAACCCATCCATTATTGTTCACTGTGACCGCTGGGTACAGTCACGCCTCGAGCATCTCCCCAGTAAAAAAGGAACAGAGATAAGTATGTCTGTAATGGCGCTAACAACCTATATTCCCCGGAACAGAGCTGGGGGGGACTTTCGTTTCCCGGTTTTTTTTTTCCCGGAGTGGGAGATATGAATTGAGTTCTTTTTGAATAACGATTGATATCTGCCAAAAGAGGATTGGTTTAACGTCGCAAGAACAGAAGTTTTATTCGAAGGTAAATTTATTAGACATTTCACATTGAAACAAATGTTAGAATGGATTATTAAAATGCAAGAGACTGTCAGAAATTGTTAGCTTATTCATATAGCACGCCAAAAAGGAGCATTTTTGCCGATCGAAACCTCTCATTTCTTAAAATTTCCGTGCCGCTCATCAAATGTTAAACGTTATTTTTTCCAATTACAAAACATACTTTTAAGTTTATAAATATAAGTTTATAAGAATAAGAATATATGTTTGTAAGAATATGTCTTTTAAGTTTATAAGAATATATGTGTGGTTTCTTTTCGTTAGTGAAGAGGTTATGTCGACTTGCATTAATAAATGCAGAGGAGTGACGCATTCCTATAGTCTGTCTATTTAGTATGCGAGCCTCGAAAGCATTTTCCTCCCCCATCGCCGCATGTGGTTTTCTTCGAAACGGCGTGAGCGTGTTTTTTCCCTACCCTACTTGGGTTTGAACTGTTCGGATTGTTAACCTCACAACAGAACCTCAAACGCGTTAGGTTTAGAAAAGCGATGCTCCCCCCGTTCCCTAACCAAGAGAAGGGATGGGGGAAGAAAGTGTTTTCGAGGCTCGCATAGTAAATAAACATACTCACTCAATATGGACTTGTATTGATAAGTACAGAGTCACACACGTAGTTTTTTCGGTTTGAAGAATGCTTCCTTTGACCGCCTGTGACAATTGAGGGTCGTTTCAGTGCTCGTTAAGCCAATTTCAATTCGCCGTTAAGCCAATTTCAACTTGCTGTGTGAACGTGGGTTGACATTTCTTCATAGTAGCCACGACTCTGTCTAACCTTAGTAGATCTAATTTCTCGTGACCTTAAACACTTACTAGATAACGCTATTGTCTCTCTTTTACATCTCAAGTAGCGAGGTATGTAATGGAGTAGAACACCCCCGCTCAACCCTCCCCGACAAAAAAAAATTCCGCAGACGATAAGAGCGACATGCAAACGATGAGAAGAATGCCGGATTAACGATAAAGAGGACCCCCCTTCTAAAAAAATTCAGAAGCCCCCCCCCCCCCCCCCTTCTTGACAGTTGGAGGGGCGAACTACCAAATCGTGAAATTGTTCTACGTTTCGTATATTCCCTCCCCCAGACCTTTCCGATTAAGAATGACTTAGCGTTTTCTAACACCCCCATGGTTTGAATTTTTTAAGAGATGCGACTGCTTTTTTTGTAGGGAGACCCCTTTTTTTGTGTGAAGAGTGTTTGAGAATGTGGTTGGGGTAAACTGAAAGGGACTTAGTGTTGAACCTTCTTGGTTTTCAAAAAAAAGGGTTTTAAAATTCTTTACAAATTTACAATTACGAGGGCTGTTTTTTTTTCCAACCTCCGATGGGCTGTAACAAAAAGACGAATCAAAATACAAAAAAGATTTTTTTTTTACTAAAAGTAATGTACATTGCTGCTTATTTCTCCACATAATTACCTTGACGATTAAAGCGTTTGTCATATCTGTAAACAAACTTTGAAATACCTTCTTCAGAAAATGTTGCCGCTAATGATTGGGAGGGAGTTGTGCGTTTTCGAGCTGGTTTTCGTTTTTTGCAGGCAGAAGGGAACAGTGTTATGGAAATTCATCGAAGAATGAGTCGAGTGTATGGATATTTATGAGTGGTAGTGTTGTTCCTGAATGCTGTTGAATATTTAAAGTTGGCCGAACTGATGTTCATGAAGAAGGGGACCAAGGAAGCAAATCTGTCGCTACATACGGCATTGTTCAGCGAGTTGACCAAGTGTTTAGGGAAATTCGAAGGTGTACCACACATAAGTTGATTATCGATTAGCATAGTGGTTTGGATTTTAGCGCTTCCAAATTGACGTGGAGCTCAAAGAAACCGTCACAAATCCCTTCAAATCATTGGCGGCAACATTTTCCGAAGAGGGTATTTCAAAGCTTGTTTACAGATATGACAAATACTTTAATCGTCAAGATAATTATGTGGAGAAAGAAGCATTATTGTACATTACTTTTTGCAAAAAAAATCTTTTTTGTATTTTGACCCGTCTTTTTGTTACAGCCCATCGGAGGTTGAAAAAAAACAGCCCTCGTATTAAGGAATCTTAATTAAATCAATGTGAATTAAAACTATATTTTTATGCAAATAATTGGAACCCCTTTGCCGCTTGCTTAGTAAACAAATAATGAGCAATCAAAGAATACATTGTTACATTTTATGACGTCATTCTAAACTGATTTATGATTTAAAATATACATATTTCCCTTCAAATATCCATTTTAATAAAGTTTCTCATGCTATTGTTGATGTAGCAACCGCGATTTAATCGACTTAAAATTTAAGTTCAATACTATTCAAATGAGTAGTTCTTTTACAGATAGACAAATGTTCTTCTGGACGTACAGACAGGCAGACAAAATTATGAAAGATAGTCTCTGATGTCATATCTTTCTAACAAAAAAAAATATTATATAAGATCTGATGGATAGAACTGATCATGAAGGGAGTACGGACGGACAGACGGACACCGTCAGCACAAGTCATTGCCTACTTTTTCATTTTTTTTTATTCTTTCGAATTCAAAAAAGAAAATAGCTAAAAATGGACAGTAGGTTTTTATAAAAAAGAAAATTTCTGGTTCCATTAAGATTAAATCTATCTATTGTGAGCAATGCATTCATGTCCCGTGCATCTTGAGCTGTATGGTGCATAAAGGGCAAAAAACGATTAGTGTTTTTCATGAATTATGTTTCGAGCGTATGGTGCCCTTTTTTTTAAATGTCTCCTACAGATATTCCAAATTAATATTTAAAGAGGTGACTCAAGTCGGTGAGCTGTTTTTTATTGCTCGTACGGATAATGGCCTCCCATTGTAATTTTTCTTGTCAATGGGTTCTATTAAAAATGCATGTGTTAAGTAGGATTGCTTAACTTCGATTGTATTTGAAGAAAATGTTTTTTGATGTCTTGTTTCTTTGCTTTGGTTAGAGAGTTTTAACACAACTAATAAACGCTTTGTTATTATGTTACTTTTTCATATAGTGAACTGAAAGTTTTGATGGGCTTTAGAACTCTGGACCACGTACAAAATTAACGTGTACCAGTCCTGTATTTAGGAATAATCGGATTTTCTTCTGCATGATAGTATTATTTCCTTTGACAATCCGAATGTTTTTGGTTTTGTTCCTCTTTGGTTCATAAACTATCATTATTAGAAAGGTAACCAATTTTATTTCAATGACTCTGAATAGTGTCATGTGTGCAAAATATAGCCATTTCTATTTGTTCACGGTATTAAAATTCACCCCGAAATCCAATAATAACAATATTTAGCTCTTTCATACAATTCTTTGATTTTTTAAAATATATACAAAATAATTTCACTCAACCATAAAGGTAAGATTTTATCATACATAATTTTAAACATTTACTTTCTCACAACTGCTTAACTTAAGTATTTCACCTTTTAAACTTCAATAAAACAAAAACCTTCCCTTAAAAAAAGAACACGCAACTAAAGTAGGTTCGAATCCAAACAATTGTGTTCTTTTATTCGAAAGAACAATAAGAACTGGAGAGGAATAAAATAATGCTACTCAAATATCGAGCGTTTGATTTAGAACAGTGAAGGGGCCTAACTGAATAAAAGTTCGCTAAGAATGAAGAGAAAAAAAGAAATACTTAAACGAAGTTTAGGCGTTCTTTCTAAAACTAATATCCAATACTTAAGAAAAGAATAAAATGTTTTAAAAAAAAGTAAGTAAAAAGATGCGGCGCGAAGTAAACAAATGATTTACATAAACGCAAAAGCGATTGTTCTTTCACGGTTAAAGTTAGTGCAAAAGCTAAACGTCAGCAGCTCTAAGTTTATAAGGTAAAAAGTGGAATCTTTTTCTTACTAAAGGCTACAGTTCCTGGACAAATTATTAGACGCACTGCAAGATTTCATGTAAAATATTAATTACCGGGTGATATTGTACCGTTTTATTATTTTAAATTGATTTGTTTTTTATTTTTATATTATCCAATCAATTACCGATTTATTGGACATAAATAAAACGGCATTCATTTAGAAAAGCATAAGTTTGTTAAGTTTTAAAGAAAAGTAACATTAATGTTAGTAAAAGTCAATATTTAGTGGAGCCACCTTTAGCCGCTATCAAAGCTTTCATTCTGCGCGGCATGCTATCAATGCAAGACTGTACTGTCTCCTGTATTTGAGGATGATGATTCCACACATAAATAATCTTATAATAAATAATTAATATAAATAAATCGTAATCATAATTATCTTAAAATAAATACAAATATGTAGTCTACCACAATTCTTTTAAATAAAAATCAATAATATTGTAGTTTAAATATACCATTATTGCATAAAAACTCTTAAGAAACATAAAATGACTTTAAAAAAATACAGTGCGTCTAATAATTTGTCCAGGGACTGTATATCCGTCCGACAATTCGTTCGTTTAGGTAATGGTTTTAATGCTGATATGAAATGTTTTACTTTTTAAGAGTCAGCAATATTACATTATTTTTCTACGATAAATTCTTTGATTCCTTTTTTTTTAATAACTACGATTTACCATTGTTACCTCAGCGTTACTCACGGTTAAGTGATAGTCGAAACCATATGGAAAATAAATAACTATGACCTCACTGTAAACCTGACTCTGCATCCTTATCTTCCAATCAAAATCTTCCATATAGTTAGTCTCCAACGTTATTATGTTCGCTCCGCTCCCACAAACCTAGTGGTCCAGACATCGCCCATAACCAATTTGGCGAAGTTAATTGGTCCGATGATTAGAAAACAGAACGGTACAATGCAACAAAAAAAAAACCAGCCAAAGAAAAGAAAAATACTGCCAATTGGTGATGACAGGAAATGACAAATATTGTAAGATTGCTGTAATAATTTGACAAACCAGTATTTATTAATTTGAATGTTTTTTTTGGTTTGGTTGAATTAAAGCTGCACAAAGAATTTGAAATGTTGAACTAGTATGACTTCTGTGAAAGTTTTTTTTTAATGTGAATAAACTAGGTCTACGGTTTAAAATTAGAATTAAACGGCTTTGAACATCTATGCCAGAATGTTATTCCAACTTAGACTTAGTGACCTACGGTCAGAACTATTGAGTTGAATTATCGTCGCACTAGAGCTACACAAGGGTTATACGACCAGAACTATGTAAGCTAGTCTTTTTTGTTTTTGTCTTTTTTGTTTAGTTTGAATTATCGTCGCACTAGAGCTACACGAGGGCTATTTATTCTTATAGTGTTCGTTTGCCGTTTGTTTATTGTTTTGTTTAATTTGTTTTTCGAATTACTTAAGAATAAAAAAGTGATGAAATGAATTTTTTGTTCGGGTTAAGCGGGATTTCGCAGAAAGCGATTTCGTGTTAAGATATTTTTTAGCAGTAGCTCAAAACTTTATAGTCCTGGGAAATGCTTTTAGTTTATCGTAAGCGAAATTTCGTGTTAAGCGAGTTCGCGTTACCGAGATTCGACTGTATTTTTTTAGGGTACGGTATACGTTTTCCAGTTGTATTTCTAGCCATCATGGAACTTTAACACGGTCAATTACGCCTCGTAATTTAGAACCCTGGTCAAGTGACAAGGTCTACACCTGAGCGTGCGCCCAAAGTAAACCAGTGGCGCCGCCGTGCGCTTACATTTTTGTCAAACCCAAATACGTAACTTGTAGAGTAGAGTTGCTTAGCTGGTTCACTCAATCGTGTAAGATTGTAAGCTTTATAGAGGGGGGTTGATTAATGTATTGGTGGGTGTGACCTTGATCGTTCTTGTCCGGAATGGCAATAATTGTGGTGTCTCTCTCTCTGTTACAGACATGGCTGGGTTTGATAATGATTTATGGACTGCTTGTAATCAATTTTTCTGTTATTGTTTTTTTTTTGGACATGTGGTGGTGATGCGTTGTTACTCCTAAGGGTTAATTGCGCTTCTTGAACTGTCTATTTGCACTTGGGGTTAGGGTTAGCGTACGATGTCGCTCGAAGTCCAGTTGGGTGCCAGCTCAGGTGCCGACCTCGTCCCTTTAACCGCGGTTCTAAATTATGAGACGCAATTTGGCTGTGTTAAAGCTCTTTTGGAGGCTAGAAACATACAGCTGGAAGCGTTGAACTTAACCTGAGGATGGGAAGCCTAGTCGGTAAGGCGAGGCCGTAGGGAGTTTAGTGGTCAGCGTCTCGAGATCGGAAGGTCCCGCGATCGAGTCGCGGTACCACTGAAGACCTACCGAGTATATGCGGAGTACGTGCTCGTTAAATCTGTTGGGTCCGGAAGTCCTGTGGTCTGTCATTGCGCAGTTTACCACGGGTACAGGTCCCTGGAGACTTCCCCCTCCTTCAGGGACATGTCTAAATTGTGGAGGTGGCGATAAATGGCAGCATCTGTCTTGTATGTATGTGTGTGTGTATGTCGTGTCCGTCCTTCTTGACGAAGGTTTATAAGCGGGTCTCTGTGACCAAGCACACAAGCCTGAAAATATGTCTACCAACCTAGTCGGTAAGGCGCTTGCCTTGCATGCCAAAGGTCTCAGGTTTAGGCCTTGGTACACTCTTAAAACAAAAGAGTGAAATTCACTCCTATAGGAGAAGTGCATTTTCGGCACCGGAAAGGAGTGAAAATTAACTCAGACTGAGTTAAAACCGCTCGTTTGTTTTAAGAGTGTATATTGCCAGAATGACTGTCTACTCTCTTAAAAAAATGTTTGACGACTGCCTACAATTTGTTTGCAATTTGCACACATATATTGTAGGCTGTGGGAACCCACACAATGTATTGTAGGCTTTTCGCACACAATATTTGTATGCAATTTGCCAACAATGTTTGTGCTACTTTTCCATTCAATAATTGTCTACAAATAGACTTTTCGCACACAATATTTGTATGCAATTTGCCAACAATGTTTGTGCTACTTTTCCATTCAATAATTGTCTACAAATAGACTTTTCGCACACAATATTTGTATGAAATTTGCCAACAATGTTTGTGCTACTTTTCCATTCAATTATTGTCTACAAATAGACTTTTCGTCCACAATATTTGTATGCAATTTGCAAACAAAGTTTGTACTACTTTTTCATTCAATTCCTGTTGAAATTTTTTCATTTTTGCATTCAATATTTGTATGGAATAGGCTTACCAAGTTTGTGCCACTTTTTTTTTTATTCAATTACTGTTTGCAATTGGACTACCACTTAATTAAACTCCCTCTTTACCTATAACAGTATACCTATAACAGTCTGTGCAGCTAAAAATTCCGCCCATGTAGAGTGAGTGCACTTTAAATATGCTTTAAAGTCCCGATGTCGCCATTAAAATCCCCTCCCCGTTCGGCGCCAATTCACGTGTTTACTCGCCACTTGACTGTGGGTTCTAAATTATGACGCCCGTCGCCTACACCTCGTGTAGATCTAGAGCTACCGACAATTCAAACCAACCTAACTGACTCAAATTCCTTCGTAATGCAGTGTTCTCTGTGTACTTCTTCCAAGAGAAATAAGGGGGCTGGGGAGCCCAGTCGGTTAGGCATTCGCTTAGCATGCGGAAGGTCCCAGGTTCGGGTCCGGGCATCGACAAAATAACTGCCGACCTACAAACGGCCCGTGAAGCCAAAAGTGTCCGACGAATAATACCCAGTGTAGAGGGAGTGCACGTTAAATATCCTTCAAAGTCCTAACGTTGCGTACGATGTCGCCCTTAACGGTTGCGTTGGGTGCCTACTCAGGTGTCGGCTCGTCACTTGACTTTGGTTCAAAAATACGACGCCCGTCGCCAATATCCCTCGTGTAGCTCTAGTGCGACGATAATTCAAACTAAAACTAAAACCAAGAGAAATAAGGAGAATCATCGTCAAGAAATCAATAAAATAATCATGAAACTCATCCCCTAATCACCCTAATCCGGTCCGGGACACTATAGTGACAATTCGATGGGGGAAGTTACCCAGTGGAGAAAAAAGTCATAAAGCCCCACCGAACAGATAATAACAATAAAAAAAGTACATGACTATTTGCAAGGGAGAAAGTCAATAACTTATTTGTGTTTTTCACTTATTCTTGAACGTAAATGTCAACTGCATTTTCCTTATTTCGTTGAAATAAACAAGGGGGTGTGGAACACCACACGACTTTCAATTACAACTCAATAAATCAATACATTTAATGATATTTTTGTAACCTATAAGGTAATTTCAAAAACTTTCGGACCTAAAGTTCTATGGCAACTACTTTTTCTCAGGCGCGATTTCTTGGAAAACCTTATTATGACGTTCGGCAGGTCTAGGAACTTGTCTACCAAGTTTGAAGTTCGTAGATTTTTAAGTTCGTGGTAGAGTGGTGGCAGACAGAAGGACAAATGTTCCAAAATGACTTTTTAAAATCCGCACCCTCCAAAAACATGCAAGAAACACAAAATCTCCAATTCGTATTTTCGAACCCATTGCAATATTTAACTTATATTTTATTTTATACAATTGGAAGTATTAGTTTAGTGATAAAATGTTAGAAACTGATATCTATAATCACCGTTAAAACAAGTTTAAGCTTTTACTCATCCCACACAAAATTAAAAAGCTAAATTTTTGTTTTGCCACTCAGTCATACGACAACTAAAAAAAAGTATTAACAAGTAGTTTAACTGCTCCCTTGAATATAACCCTCTACATCCCCACTCTCCGCCAGGGACTATTTTGAGTTGGAGGACCGGATATGAATGGGACGAGTGACGGTTATGGCGCGTCCGGCCATTGCCGGACAGGGCCGTTAACTGTCCGGGTGGTCCGGGACATTACGAGGTCGTGCTGGGTGTGTGGAGTGGGCGAATGGGTTTGTAGATAAGTGTTTTTTTGGGGGGGATTTTGTATGTTTTTTCTTTGGAGTTGTAATAGGTGATGATGTAATAATTAGTGTGTTTTTAGTTCTGTGTGTTGGTAGTTTTAAAGGTTTTGTAGTTCAATGTGAATTATGTAGAAGTTATTAATCGCAGACACGAAAGATATACGTTTGATTGATTTGATAAAATGAATATGTTGACGAATCAATCCTTCCTTGAAGAAGAATTTCGTTTCGTAAGATTAGTTCGTAGTCGATATTTGGTTCACTTGATACATTTCTGATAGGTCTGATTGTTTCCGATAGGAAAAAGATGGCATGGACTCGTTAAGACGGCCCTGGCCTGTCCTAGGTTGTAGTGCCGAAGAAGAAGAATTTATACAATTTACCTTTTTACTTACTTTCAATTATCTAATATGAAATGTAAAGTAATGAAAGCATTGAGATGGGGTCCAAATTCCGAGATGGAGATCACACACGTTTTGCAGGTGATGGTTACAAAGAGTTCTATAGTAGGGTAGAGGAACGACTCGTACTGAGCTGCCATCGGTAGCCATGACTCACTACGGAGCGGGAATAGGGTGGCAAAAGAGCTAGTTTCGGTTTAGAGGCCAATTGGAATCGAAGCTTTTTTAGGGGGGTTTTGACTATATTTTAACTGGCTTATAAATTTTACCAAATGCAGCAGTTGATTTGAAATTTTGATACACCCAGGGCAAAGGCGGGAATCGAACCCGCACCTGTTACAGAGAGCGAACTGCTAGCGTTATGTCCTGCGATCCAAATCACACGAGTATCGGGCCCCACATGCCACCCTATATTTTCTGCGTGTTGGTCCCTGGTGCTGTTGCCAGGTTCAGTCTCTACACTACTATAGAACTCTTTGAATGGTTATTAAAAAGTGTTTTTTTGAACAATGACCCGTCTGTCTGTCAGATTACAGCTCAAACTACAAGAGCCGCGGACAAATTCGGTACACGAGGTTCCAATACCTGTGAGACGTTATCGTAAGGTTTTCGAGAAAATCGCGCATGCGCAAAAGGTAGCTGCCATAGAATTTTTCGATTTTAAAATTTATTGAAATACCTTTATAGGGTATAATATAATTACCTTTTAAAATGTATTGAATTATTGAGCGGTAATTGAAAGTCGCGCAGTGTTACACACCCCTAGTTTAAGAGGGATTCCCATAGAAATAATGCATTAGTTTTCTATAATCACAACTTCATCAGAAGTATTGCTTTGCCATGATAGCCCTTTTTCCCAAGGCGTGGGAATCAATATAACATCGAAATGAAACAAATTTGAAACGAAAATGTTATCCAGTTATTTAATTATGTTTTTGAAGGTTTAAAAAATGCTAAAAATATACAGCAGATGGCGACACTATTTTAAAACTTTATCAATGAATAATTAAATAACCGGATGTTATTTTCTTTTCAATTTTGTTTTAAATGGATGTTATGATGATTCCCATACCTGGTGAAAATGGGATGACATGGCAAATCAATTCAAGATTTGTGATTTCAAAATTAATGCATTAGCTCTATGGGACTGACAGTCCCTCTTAATTGAAGAGATCTTTTATTCACAGTTCAGTTGTGTATTTTTTACTTTTGAAATTTAGCGGCACGAAACTTATAATTATGGTTTTTGTTTACGATTAGTTGGCTAAAAAAGGTCGTCGAACTTAGCCCTTTTTTTGGGGATTTACATTCCAGCACAGTGTCCATTAGTCATATAATAAAAAAAAAATGTTTAAAGGTGAGAAATATCGATCGCTCTATCACTGATAAAGCACTGGATTCAAAAAGTGGAATAAAAAAAAAGCAGCCAATTTAAAACTAGGAACTTCTCTTCTAATCATTCATTAAAACCCCGGTGAAAAGAAATAAAGAAACCACTTTCTTTTCACCATTTTTTTTTTTTTTTTTTTTTTTTTTTGAAATCGTAAAAAAAAAAATTGTTTAACGACCTAGTAGCAAGAAGTTCTTTAAGGAAAAAAAAACTATTTAAAATAGATCCAAATGAATGGTGTTTTTTGTACTTTTGAATTTTATTTAAAAACTTATTTTTTTTCCTCTATCACAATCTTTGTTAAATATTTTTTTTTCCAGTTTCCACCTAACTTCCACAGTCCTTTATTTTGAACTTGGTTAACTTCTGTATTCTTAGTTTTTTTTCCCTTAAAAGTTTAAATTTTTTTTCACACGTGTGTTCTCTGATTACTTTTCTAACAAGGATCGAAAAATTAACGGTTGGATCTCAGTGAATGGAACCTTTATTTCTTTTGAAAACTTAAAAAAAACTAGTTCTATGAGAAAAGCTAGTTTTTTATATTATAAGTTGTTCAGTGCTCTTTTTCCAATAAAGGTTAGGTTTGAATTATCGTCGCACTAGAGCTACACGAGGGCTATTGGCGACGGGCGTCGTGTTTTAGAACCACAGTCAAGTGACGAGCCGACACCTGAGTAGGCACCCAACGCAACCGTTAAGGGCGACATCGTACGCAGCGTTAGGACTTTGAAGGATATTTAACGAGCACTTCCCTCCACGCGGGGTATTATTCGTCGGACATTTTTGGCTGCACGGGCCGTTTATAGGTCGGCAGTTATTTTGGCGATGCCCGGACCCGAACCTGGGACCGTTCGCATGTTAGGCGAGTGCCTAACCGACTGGGCTCCCCAGCCCTTTTCCAATAAAGGAAAGGTTTCTTTTGATATTTTGTGTGTATTTTGATAATGGCGAGGATTTTCGGTTCGAAACTGACTTTAAATGTATGTACTGGATTTTCTGAAAGTTTACAATAGCTCTTTCTACGCTGCTGGAGATCCTTATTTTAAGGAAACACGAAGTTTTGTTACAGAGAATGTCACTTAGGACTGCTTCCACATAAAATTCATGCGTATAAAAAAAGCGCCGGGCACAGCATTTAGTTCTATATTGAACTATTAAATGTTCTAAAATAAGCAAGCTATTTTTTTCGAAAATACAATAATTATCGTTTGTTAATATTTCTGTATCGAAGAATGAATAGGTAAAATCGCTCGTACTTAAAAAGCAGTAAAATATATTATATCAAAGTACAACATTGAAAGTATATATCACCTTCAAAACATAACTAAACATAAGTGATTTTTTAAATACCATTTAGATTTAAAAGGCCTCGACATTTTTCTGAAACCGTTTTGTTTTAGTTAAGAAGGACTGTCAGTCCCATAGAGCTAATGCATTAGTTTTGAAATCACAACTTTTGCAAAAAAAATAAATTGTTTTGCCATGTTATCCCATTTTCAATAGGTATGAGAATCATCATAACATCAATTTAAAACAAAATTGAAAAGAAAATAATATCCGGTTATTTAATTATTAATTGATAAAGTTTTAAAATAGTGTCGCCATCTGCTGTATATATTTGGCATTTTAAAACTCTAAATATATATAATTAAATAACTAGATGACATTTTCGTTTCAAATTTGTTTCATTTCGACGTTATATTGATTCCCGTTCCCTGGGAAAAAATTGCTAACATGGCAAAGCAATACTTCTGCGGAAGTTGTGATTCCAAAACTAATGCATTAGCTCTATATGGGACTGACAGTCCCTCTTAAACGTGTTAGCTTTCATCATGAAATCTAATTTTATTGTTTTCATAATTAGCATAATTTTACTGACAAAATTAAGAATTTCTTACAATATGCTTTAAAGAAAAGTTTTTTTTTTAACTCTTTTAATACATAACCGTATCCTGTTATGGTCTTTAGGGGAGCTCATATAAAAGCGTAATATCAAAAATTTATATCGTACTTTCTTCTCTTCGCTCTACATCATATACATGTTTTGTGTACACTACACATCCCCGTTATATTGTATTTGCATTCTTTCGCTATATTTTAAAAATTCCATTTCATATCCTCCATAGGGAAAAAATCATAGCGGATTTTTCCTTAAATGTTCCCGGAATCTGTGTAGGGATTTTCGTAATATCCTTTTTTTCCCCTTTTAGTAATGGATATTGCGCGCAGGGGTCTTAAAATTAAATTCCCCGTTTAGTCTACTTTTCACGATAGGGGGCGCCACCGCTCGTTCCGAAAAACATTTAATAATACGCCCGTCTACTGTAACTGTATAGGTTAGAATAAAACGAATATGATTTGGCGCGAAAAGAAGTGAAGTAGTCTGAAAGTCGCCAAATTGAAGACGCCAAGTCCTTGAGTCACCAAATTATTGGCTCTATTTAAGTCGACAGACAAAGTTGTGACAACATCTGTGATGACAACCAGGAATTACTAAGGTCAAAAGTTTTAACGAACGGCGTACCGATATTGGTACTGAGTTTGTACTAAATTATAGAAATATAAAGAAAGCGTTCCTTGATTCCCCAAAACTATGTGCGTATTAGTAAAAGTTAATATTGAGAGACTCCAATATGGAATGGACGATTCGAATTGGGCGGAGCGTGTTTTTTTTTTGTAGGTCAGGAAACTATGTTTGACGTAGTTGTGTGTTGTCACCAAAGGCATGCCCGTTCCAGTTTAGGCTACCTACCTATAAGCAGTCTGTGCAGCCAAAAAGTTGGATAAATAATACCCCGTTTAGAGGGAGTGCATGTTAAGTATGCTCCAAAGTGCTGACATCGCGTTCGATACAGCTCCTAAACAGTTGCGTCGGGTGCCTGCCTACACATGCGTCGGCTCGTCACTTAGCTGTGGGTCTAAATTATGACTCTCGTCACCCAAGTCCCTCGTATAGCTCTAGTGCGATGATAATTCAACTAAATTTTTTACATTTATAGATTCTTCCCAAAGAGTTCTATAGTAGGGTAGAGACTGAACCTGGCAACAGCACCATGGACCAACACGGAGACAATATAGGGTGGCATGTGGGGCCCGATGGCCGAGTGGTTTGGATCGCAGGCCATAACGCTAGCAGTCCGCGCGCTGTAACAGGTGCGGGTTCGATTTCCGCCTTTGCCCTGGGTGTACTTCCTTTCTCAGTATCAAAATTATAAATTAACTAGCACTTTTGCCACTCTATTCGGGCTCCGTAGTGAGCCATGGCTGCCGATGGCAGCTCAGTACGAATCGTTCCTCTACCCGACTATAGAACTCTTTGATTCTTCCTTTGGAAAAATAGCAGCAAATAACTCTCCAAGCAATTTTCGTCGAAGAGATTCAATGCCTCACTTGGCAAACCTGTTTTCACTTCTGGCAGCATCTGCCATGTTATTCAAACTTCGATATAACCGTAACCGCAGGTGTTCGTCGCCCTCATATTTTTAGAAGCCTACCCCTTCAATTTCATTTTACGATTTTATAAAATTCCTTTTCCCTTATATAAAATTGTTTCACATTTGATGATCTCTTGGGGCATTTTTTGATACCCTTTCCTTACTTGGTAGATGTACTTTTTATGTGTTTATTTGTTTAGATATTTAAATTTTGTTTGGGTTGTAAATCAAGTCCCCTTTTAATATTGGATTTTAGGCTTAGTAAGACGCCCCTATGTTTATTTTTTAAATTGAAAAGAATGTGGAAATATATTTTTTAGAAGTTAGGGTTTGATGACTTTGTCCTTAATCTAAGGTTGATCGTTGCTTAAAAGTTTTTATTTTGTTGTCTTATTGTTAAAGTAATTTGTTTACTATCTTTTTTCACGTTGTCTAGCAGTAAAATTGTTAAACAAATATGTTTGGTTGCTAGTATTTTGTTTTAAACTTTTGGTAGAAAATTGGTTTGTGTTATTTCTTCTATTTTGTAGAAAAAGAAGCAATATCCAATCTTAAATGGGACATCAGATGTTTTCCTACTTATTTGTAGATTTGCGAAATGCTTACATTTACAACATAGGAAAATAACTTTTTCATTTTGAGCTTTAATGTTTATTTGAAAGTATCTGGAAAACCCAAATATATTTTTAAATATGTTAACTATACTCTAAGATTAAATATACATTTAAAATCAAAGTAAAACGTAATACATATTAAGTTTTTAAAATATATTAAATTTTTCATTTTTTAATGCATATAAAATAGTTTAAGTAATTTTCTTACCCTAAAACTGACATAATCTATAATTCTTCTGCAATTGCAATAATCGTAAGTACCTCATATATTTGTATCAATTTCGTTCCGAGCAATTTGCTATAACTGCTACAATTTATTTGTTCAATTTGTTCCAATAACGGTTTATTATCCAGTAAAATAAATATCTTCTCTTCAACCGGATAAATCGTACTCATTCCTAAAACACTCGATTTATATGGTCCTTATTGTTTTCCTGTCAGGATCTGGCAACGAATCTTTTATAAACGCGCGCTTGAAGTAACAAATCCAGGAAAGATTCGATTTATTTCGAATCAACGCTTCTCCGCCATCGATTATTTTTGAATCGATTATACCAGAATCGATTTTTTTTTAATATCGATTTTTCTTACAACTATGAAATCATCGTCAAGACTGTTTTTACAGCAGTAATACATACATGATTACTCCTTTTAAGGAAATATCAATTTGTTCAAAAGGATTCGAGGAAATCGTTTCGTCACTATAGCTAAAAGATTTTCATCGATGTTAAATCGATTCTCGGTCTGAAGAATCGTCCTGGGATGGAAATAGTAATTGGAGTTTGATGGTGAATTTTAAAATAATCGATTTTTTTATTCGTTTTGACACAGTAATGTTCTTGATTGCCTTTTTTTTTGCGTGTTCAGGGAGATCTTTGTTAGTTTGATAGATTTCAAAGATGATTGTTGGATTTTATTCGTAAATTGTGTTAGTAGGATTTGATATTTTTTTAGAGAAGCTTTTTTGAATTAATTAATATGAAATCTAAGGTATTGGAGAATTTATGTTCTACACGCTTTTAGAGGATGCTGATTCTGATGTTGATTCTGAAAAAAGTGGTTTTCGAACATTTGTCGGTCTGTCTGAAACTACTCTACAGTTCGAACTAAAACTTCATAATGTTCTTCAAAAGTCCTAATTTACAAAAACATTAACATTTTTTGGAATGAAGATAGCATATTAATACGACGCCCGTCGCCAATAGCTCTCGTGTAGCTCTAATACGACGATAATTCAAACTAAACTAAACAAAGATAGCATATTACTATAAATTGAGTTTACTACAATTTAATAAATACATTTAAAAAACTTTTTTTCAACTTTTTTCTTATTATCAGTTCAATTTTAATGTTTCATCAATTTTAATGTTTCATCAATTTTAATGTTAAGCTAATATATATTCATCCTCTTGTGGTATTTTGTTAAGAAATTATGTAAATGCTATACTCTAGCAGAATTCCGTATCTCATGGGCAAAATATATTGTTACAACTATACCTTAATTTATTATTTGAATATTTTTAACTATTAAATTACGATATTCTAACATTAGAAAAATTTCTACATAGTATTATATTACAACTGTAAACACAAACTATTAATTTTCTCGCTCTACATCCAAGCTCTCAATAAATACAATCAATGCATTAGTATTTACTTAAGGATTTCATAACTCCGGGAAAGATTTCATACTTCGTTGAAACATCTTCTATTACTGTGGGAATATTTCTATAAATGTGGATGTTATCTAAAAGTCCATGCCACACAAAATAATCCAAACTTAAGTTTCCGCTTAAGTCCTTTTCGTCCATTAATCCTTCTGATGGACTCTCCGACTCTGTCATTTGGTTTTGACAGAGTTGTAAATAAGACTTTTGATTTTGGTTTATTTGAGCATTTGTATGACTTTCTGTACTTGGGCTCATTTGAGCGAGAGCTACTGACTAGTACCTATTTTTTTTAAACAGCCACAAGCATTTGTTTCAGAAGTGGAATCGAACCCACATCCTTCAATAAAAAAATAACAGGTGACTGAATCGTATAACAAAACAAGTGAACTACCTACACTGTTCATAATTTGGCGCCTGGTTTCATCAAAAATATGGTTCCAAGTAGCTGCTACAGCTGTTGGGTGAAATATTTCACCATATTTTTGGTATTTTCTCGAACCATTTTCTGTAGTGTTTTTTACAAAGCTTAATAAATGGTTCGACCTAATACTGAAAATAAAGTGAAATATTTCACCTAACAGCCGTTGCAGCGCTAATAGTAGTAACCCTATTTTTAATAAAACCAAACACAATTTTTATAGATTATAATCATATTATTATTCAACTGCATACACTGTTAAAAATTAGGCACTTTGTTTAACCAAAAATATGGTTCCTAGTAGCTGCAACGACACAATTTTTAGCCTACTTTTCTTTTTTTAATTCGAAAGAATTAAAAAAATGAAAAAGTAGGTATTGACATGCGGTCGATGTCCGTCTGTCCGTCTGTCCGTCTGTCCGTCTGTCCGTCTGTCTGTCTGTCTGTCTGTCCGTCCGTACCCCCTTCCAAAATCGGTTCTAATCATCGGATCTTAAAAATTCTTTTTTTGTTAGAAAGCTATAACCTCAGATACCCAACTTTCATACTTTTTGTCCGTCTGTCTGTACGTCCGGACGGACATAAATCTACTATCTGTCGGCGAATTTCCCATTGAATTAGCATTGAAATTCAATTTTGAGTCATTTAAATCACTGTAGGTATTGAAATGCGGTTGATGTCCAACTGTCTGTCTGTCCATCTGTCTGTCTGTTCGTATGTCTGTCTGTTCGTATGTCTGTCCGTCTGTCTGTCCGCCTGTCTGTCCGTTTGTCTGTCTGTCTGTACCCCCTTCCAAAATCGGTTCTAATCATCGGATCTTAAAAATTCTTTTTTTGTTAGAAAGCTATGACCTCAGATACCCAACTTTCATACTTTTTGTCCGTCTGTCTGTACGTCCGGACGGACATAAATCTACTATCTGTCGGCGAATTTCCCATTGAATTAGCATTGAAATTCAATTTTGAGTCATTTAAATCACTGTAGGTATTGAAATGCGGTTGATGTCCATCTGTCTGTCTGTTCGTATGTCTGTCTGTTCGTATGTCTGTCTGTTCGTATGTCTGTCCGTCTGTCTGTCCGTCTGTCTGTCCGTCTGTCTGTCCGCCTGTCTGTCCGTTTGTCTGTCTGTCTGTACCCCCCTTCCAAAATCGGTTCTAATCATCGGATCTTAAAAATTCTTTTTTTGTTAGAAAGCTATGACCTCAGATACCCAACTTTCATACTTTTTGTCCGTCTGTCTGTACGTCCGGACGGACATAAATCTACTATCTGTCGGCGAATTTCCCATTGAATTAGCATTGAAATTCAATTTTGAGTCATTTAAATCACTGTTGCCAAATCAACAATGACATGAGAAACTTTATTTAAACATATTTGAAGCAAAATAATATTTTAATGAATCAGTTTGGAATGACGTCATAAAATGTAGCACAATTTGATTCTTTGATTGTTCATTAATTATCTACCAAGAAAGCGGCAAGGCATACTTTTGCATGCAATTATGCTTAGTTTTAATTTACATTTCTTGTTTTTTAATGCAGTTCGGAGTAGTTTCATTACTTTTGTTATTAATAAATATTTATTCTTCGAACGACAAATAAATCACGAGCAGATGATAAATAATATTTAATTAATTTGCGAACGAATATTAAGGAAAATAGTTGATTTTGGCTTTTAGAAGTTTAAATTATAGCTGGGTGCTGTGTTTCGATTTTTTTTTTCTAATGTGTATAAATCTAGTGTAGAAACGGCTGTTGATGATATTTACTTTAGGAACCTAGTTTTTTTCCCGATTAGAACTTCAGTAAGTATTTAAGTAACAGGAAAGTAGGCTATTTTAGTTCTTTATGAACTTCTTGTTATAGATTATAATCATATTATTATTCAACTGCATACACTGTTAAATAATAGGCACTTTGTTTAACCAAAAATATGGTTCCTAGTAGCTGCAACGACACAATTTTTATAGATTATAATCATATTATTATTCAACTGCATACACTGTTAAATAATAGGCACTTTGTTTAACCAAAAATATGGTTCCTAGTAGCTGCAACGACACAATTTTTATAGATTATAATCATATTATTATTCAACTGCATACACTGTTAAATAATAGGCACTTTGTTTAACCAAAAATATGGTTCCTAGTAGCTGCAACGACACAATTTTTATAGATTATAATCATATTATTATTCAACTGCATACACTGTTAAAAATTAGGCACTTTGTTTAACCAAAAATATGGTTCCTAGTAGCTGCAACGGCTGTGTGGTGAAACCTTAAACCATATTTTTGGTATTCGGTTGAACCATTTCTCAGGTTTTCGTTTCCAAATCTAGAAAAATGGTTCAACCAAACACCGAAAAAAAGGTGAAACATTTCACCACACAGCCGTTGCAGCTACTGGGAACCAATATCATGGTGAAACCAAGCAAAAAAATAAGTGTATGAGGTGCTCGGCAGCGAAATTAATATTCATTTGTTAACTAAATATCAGCTACACTTTTGTCAAATCAACGTCCTGAACTTTCTGTGCGCTTTCGCTACTCGAAATCAAATATTGCAGCAGCAAATTAAGATAAGATTTTAGTGAGTTCTTAATAATAATGTTGCATATGTGGAATAATTTGTGTATGTCGACCATATATATCATAATTAAAGTATTAGATTGGCAGATCACGTGACCTCCAATGCTAACGACGGGACGCGCATGGAGGTCAAATAAGAGGGCAAAATGGCCAGTGTTGCTGCCACTTTAAGGAGAAAATTACTACGAAAAAATACCACTTCATTCTAAAATTACAAAAAAAAAATATCGTAAAAATACTAGCTGCATTTTAGAATCTTTTTAGTGACTTGAAATGCTTTTATAGTATTCTTTTTAGTAATTTTAGAATTAAAAGGTATTTTTCCGATGATGCCGTAGCATTTTTCTCCTTATAGTGGCGGTAACACTGGTCCATTTGCTTTCTTATTCTGGTCTCCATGCGCGTCCCGTCGTTAGCAGTGGCGGTCACGTGATCTGCCAATCGAATACTTTAACTATGATATCTATGATGTAGACAGTGTAGTGTAGTTTCTAAGATGATTATTTTACCCAGAAAGATATTTTCCACTTAACCCTTTTATGTATCCAGTTTTTTTTAAAGCAATTTAATTATTTTTAGCTTCCCCACATTACATTAACAATGTCCGACTGTCTGTCCGTCACCCAATTTAACAGAACTAATTTCAAGATTCACTAACCAAGTGGAATATGTCATATTGCTGCAAAAAATCAGGCAAGGCTTTATCCCAAATTTTATTGAAAAATTAAATTGGAAGTATATTTGAAATTTAAATAACTAAAAAATTACCTTTCATTGAAATAACAAGAACATCTAATTTTTATTTAATATTTCCATTTTTGCCTCTTCAACAAACGCATAAAAAGCATTATTTTATATGGAAATAAAACTTGAACCGATATTTTAGCTACTGGGCAGAAATGGATTAAATATTTTGTACTGACGAATATAGATAACAATTTTAGTCTGTGTCAATCATTAATTTTTCCAGGAAAAACTTATTTTGAACTTTAAATACTGCCTCATTATTCGAACAGTTAAAGTTACAACAAACGCTAATAAGCATTAAGAAAATAATTAAAAAAAAATTCAATCCAATACATTACTACTCCTTTATCTAACTCCCAAATGTTATTTGCCTGAGTATCTACCGAACATTAACAACTCCATCTCTTTATCAGCATTCTAATCGCTAGTAAAAGAACCATTCTCCAATGATGTTACATTGGACATAGGCTCATTTTCTACCCACAGCAAACATATTTTTTCCCCCTAATCGAGTTAGGGGATGGAGGTATAAATTCTCTGCTGGATTAGAAGCTTTCTCTTTCATCTAAAGAGGGTCGTTACCGTTTGCCCCAATTAACCCGTTAAGGGCATAGTTTGAGGCATTTTGAGAGTAGTTTTGGTGATAGGTTTTTGTTTTTTAATGCAATGGTATGTTTGTTTGAGTGTTGAGTTGATTTGAATTATCGTCGCACTAAAGCTGCGCGAAAAATATTGGCAACGGGCGTCGTAATTTAGAACCGCAGTCAATGTTCGTGTGTTCCGTTTCAGGATTGAATTTGAACTGTGCTAGGTTTGGTGAACACTGATGTACACTCTTAAAACAAACGAGCGGTTTTAACTCAGTCTGAGTTAATTTCCACTCCTTTCCGTGCCGAAAATGCACTTCTCCTATAGGAGTGAATTTCACTCTTTTGTTTTAAGAGTGTAGTGAGTCTATACGGGTGACCATATAAATCGGGAGTAGATGCAGTCTACTCTCCGAATACCTTTCTTTAGTTTCTCAGTGCTAGTGTTCGTAACCAATTTAGAGAAGTAGCGATTTGAATGGGAATGTATTTTTACTATTCTTTTTCTGTTCATATGCTTTCATTTTAGCTTTGCTGTGTTTAACTGTCTGTTCAGGTCTGGGTGATTAGATGGCGTTAGTTATGAGCCTATATGCCTATATTTCAAGGGGTGATTATAATGTTTTTTTTTAAATTCAACCATAACCCAGTAACGAGGTGTTGGCTCGTCACTTGACTGAGGTTCCAAGTTACGACACCCGACGCTAATAGCCCTTGTGTAGCTCTAGTGCGACTCAAACCATCCATTCAACTCAATTCATCCCATTCACGACGCATTTGTGAATATCATGAACACTTTCCTCACCCAATTAAACGTTTAATTTTAAGTTTACTACGTTTGTAACGTAAAAAGTGGAAGGTATTATAATCGTTCAGGCCGTCTGTCACCCACTTTCATAGTCCGAACTACAAGTGTGATATGTCAAAAAAATTCAGCGCATCGAAATTAGAATACATTGAAAATTTCAGAAAATAATTCGAATTCGAAGTACTTCAATTATTTAAATATCTGCAACATTTAAGGTTCATTTAAAAAGCTTTAGGAAGCTATTTTTATTAGAATTTAATCACCATTGCCATTCGCAACAATCGCCCGAGAAACTTTAATTCTTTTAGACAATAAATTAAAATAAATTTATTTTAGCGACATCGATCCGTTTGCGTCAATATATTTCACTACGAGATTCTTTGTACGTTGATATGAAATGTTTTCATTCTATTTAAAAGCAAAGAAATATTACATATTTATTCTTTGAAACATAGATTAATTTTTGCAAACGATAAGTAATTATTGAATTTTCGAAATAAAATAAAAAAAAACTAGCCAAATTCAGCATGCAAATGTTTAATATAGAATTAATGCTGTGTTTGTCGCCTTTTTACCTGTTAAACATAACTGTTGTGTGGAAGCGGGTTAAGTGAGAGATTATGTTACAGACCTACTTGTTTTCTTATTTTTATAAACCTAAGCAAAAGCTCATTTTCGCTTGGCAAATTTTCTTACCAATCCTTGTTAATTTATTAATGTGCGTCAAACATGTGGTACAATTTCAGATACTTTCCTCTCTTAAAACAGCTACTAAGTTCTACGGTCCTTTATTCGTTCAAAATATAACGCGTATCGAAAACGGATATCGCCACTGGCCGCCAATTCTTCACTAGATTATTGTGTTAAATACACGTTTGCGAATCTGGCCACACGGACTGGATCCATATATCTCTCAAACATCGAGTTTAGTAGAAGATTAAGATGGCTGCTGGGCGAAATCCATTACAAAAACTGGTTCGCCGAGTGAAGCTATCGGTCGCTTTGTAGTAAGCCCAAACAAACGCTCTTGGCGAACTATTTGGCGCTATTCTACAGTGGAGTTTCTTTGGGCTTACTGCATTGACTTGGCGACTTTTTGGCTCTCTAATATAAACTATAATTGTAACGTATTTTTCTTACCTGTGAAGGCAATTACTGCCATCTTGTGTCAATTCAGATCTCACGCGACAGCCCACGACGAGCTCGTTGTTAGGTAAGGTAAGGTAATCGTTTTCCGGCTGCCTATTTCTAGCCTCCTTCAGGAGCTTTAACACAGCAAATAACGCCTCGTAATTTAGAACCCTGGTCAAGTGACGAGGTCGACACCTGAGCGGCCATCCAACGGAACTTCGAGCGACATCGTACGCTAACGCCGTCGGGACTTTGGACTCCACAGATTTAACGAGCAGCTCGTTGTTTCAACACTTTGTTAAAGAAAACAAAACAACCAATGAAATCGCAGTTCGGAGCGCGTGACATCAAAAGAAATATTTCCACTGCGCAAACAGTAGTTTTTATAATGAAAGTTTTTAAAGAATAAAATTAAGTGTTTTACATTGGAGTTACGTTGAGAGAGAGGTTTGTTTGCGCTTACTGCTGGTTACTTATCATAGATATCATAGTTAAAGTATTAGATTGGCCGATCACGTGACCCCCAATGCTAACGAAGGGACGCGCATGGAGGCCAAATAAGGGGGCAAAGTGGCCAGTGTTGCTGCCACTCTAAGGAGAAAAATACTACCAAAAAATACCATTTAATTCTAAAATTACAAAAAAAAAATACTAGAAGAGGACTTGAAGTCACTAAAGATTCCAAAATACAGCTAGTATTTTTACGATATTTTTTTTTTTGTAATTTTAGAATTAAATGGTATTTTTTCGTAGTATTTTTCTCCTTAAAGTGGCAGCAACACTGGCCATTATGCCCTCTTATTTGGCCTCCATGCGCGTCCCGTCTTAGCATTGGAGGCCACGTGATCAGCCAATCTAATACTTTAACTATGATATCTATGTTACTTATCGACTTTCTGACAGCTTCACTTTATTTCTCGCCAAGCATCCTCATCTTCGTCTGAACTCCATGCTCTCAAACAGTGCACGAACACGCCAAGCTGCGTGATTTTCATACTTTTCCAAGTGTCCAATCAAATTATTGGATAAGTTATGGCCATTTTTTTTTTTAAATTTCATTGTTATCAAAAATTCAAACAGTTAATGGTGTTTTTGTGTGTGTGTTTGCTTTTCATTAATTATGATGGATGTTTTGAGAATAAGATAATTGTTGAGAAAAAGATAGTGTTAGGCAGAAAAAAAAAGGTAATTATAAATGATATCGTTTCTTTGTGTGTTGGGAGTAAATATTTGAACTTGCTCTGCGGAAAATCGATAGTTACCGTTGTAAAGATACTTTTTAAGGGCCTAAGGCGTGCAAGATTGTAAAATTATTTTAAATTCCTTATGCTTATATATTTGTTACATTCAGAGGTTGGTTTTTCTAAAGTTTGCTTTCAAGTTGCGAATATAAAATTCATAATATATAGTTTATAGAATAGTGGAAATAAGTTAGTTGCAATTTGTATTTGCTTGGAATCTTTGGCGACAAACGGAGTTTTTTTTGGTGACATAACACTGTATACACAGTTGAAGGTTACCTTAAGAAATATTCCGTTTGGCGGTGGTTGTACATTTTTTGGCGATTTTATCGCCTGCGCCCTCGAAATGGAAATATAACAAAACCTTTGACGATTTTTGTATCGGTATAACATACTTGTATATATTTTATACTTTTTTTAAAGGGGGCTTTTTTTTAAATAATACAGCGCATCTAATTCTGCGATGTCGGTGCCTTAATTTTTTAACAAAATATTGTACGGCAATTTTCGGTTAATTCATAACGTACCTTCATAACGGACATTAATTCTTCCTAAATATTTTATTGAATAGTTAAATCATAGCAATAAAATAGGTTTGTTTCACTTAGGATCTGGCAATAGCTCCGCGGTCTTGTTTTCCTGTCTCTCGAATTACTTTTGTTTTGGTTAAGTTGGTTTAAGACCTATATTCAGGTTAGTGTGTTTGGTCAGCACACAAACCTGATTATCTCTATCAACCAACCAAAACAAAAGTAATTCGAGAGACAGGAAAACAAGACCGCAGAGCTATTGCCAGATCCTCCGTGAAACAACCCCATTGTTAGAACACCACATATAATAACCCAAACTAATTCTTTCATATTTTTATTACTTCCGACATTCTATAAAGGTCACTTTCAACCATATAAAAACAAAAAAATCTCTCTAAAAATAGAAAAAGCTTCACATATACTCCTCCCAAAAGCACCTGAATGCGAAAACAAAACTGCCTCCGGAGACCTCATCCAAACTTGGCGAGTTGCTTCTCTTTCAACTTTATCATCGCTTTCCCAGGTGTTAACGGCCCACTTTCAACCCTTTTTTTGCTTCTCTCGGCAACCGGTGTGAAAATCAATCCCACTAAGCTGAAGCGTGGGGTCATGTTGCGCTTAAGGGGGAATGGGCGCGCTGGATCGCAGCTCTGCAAACTCAAGTTCCCCAGTGTTAATCCAATGGCGAAAAAACTATTTTCTCTGCCACATTTCTCCGGCTGTATTGAATATTTTTACAAACGGTTTTTTTCAAATAATAAATGTATAGATAACTTACAGGTCTCTATCTTCCCACTTTTTGAAATGGCTTCGAATATTTTGTGTAAAATTATTTATTGAAAATTTAAAAAAATATATCCGAACCAATTTCAAAGATCGGGAAGTGCGGGACCTGTAAGTCATCTACATATATCCCACAAAAAAAATCCGCTTGCAAAAATATTCAATACAGCCGGAGAAATGTGGCAGAGAAAATTTTTTTTTCGCCATTGGATTAACACTGATGCACTTTGCTTTGGAGACCTTTGAGGTTCGTTGAGACCTTTGACCAATGAGATTCTTTGATTGTTCGTATTATTTGTTTATAAAGAGGCACAGAGCGTTTTTCTTTTTGTTTAAAAAAGTTGACGTAATTTTTCATTTAAATTTATGCAGCCATTGATAAATAATGACGTTTAATTACTCCTTTCGGCAAGGTTTTTCTTTATTTTCTTTTGTTTTTTCAATAGTTTGGTATTTAAAAAATTATTGGTATTTAAAAATCAATTTAGCCAACGATCAGTAATAATTATTGAATTTTCGATGGAAAATGGTTTAATTCTGACGTTTAAAAGTTTACTAGAACTTAAATGCTGTGTTTGGTGCGATTTTTTTTGGACGCATGGATTTTGTATGGAAGCCAGTTCTAAGTGGCAGTTTCTGTTGCAAACAGACTTGTGTTAACGCAGTTTTGTTAATTTTTGACCAAAAAGTTGCGATAGTATGGACAAAATTGTAGAGGAAATTTGATTTAAGGAGAAAGTGATATGTTTCCTTGACATAAAGACTTAACTTGAAAAAGCTGAAGATACTTCATCAAATCCTATACTAAATAGTGGGCTTGAATTTTGTATCCGACAGACACCATCGCTGAAGGACGATTTAATCAACATTACGTCGCCAAGTGGCCCCTTTGGCGCCTGAAATACGGCGTCCGGGCACCGATATCGCCGGTCGTTTGTTTCTCGAATTGTTTGTCCCTCCTGTGTGTCCATATATTTCGGATTTTCGATTTTGTCTGTCCTCGTAACGTCCATTTTGTCACAGCTTCTGTTGGCGGAATTGACCCCCGAGAATCGCCGATTTGGCTTTTGATTTGTTTATGTTGCTATAAGGTAAAAAAAAAGCGCGCCAATGTCTGAAGAATTCTATAGGTAGATTGTCATCGGCATATTTATGTGTTTCGATTCTTTTTTGTCTTGAATGTTCGTGAAAATTCTTCTATGAAATTGTTTTTTAGCACCTTTACCGGGGGCTGGGGAGCCCAGTCAGTTAGGCTCTCGCCTAGCATGCGAAAGGTCCCAGGTTCGGATCCGGGCATCGCCGAAATAACTGCCGGCCTATAGTAAGTCCTATAAACGCTCTAGTGAGTCCTATAAACGGTCCGTGCAGCCAAAAATGTCCGACGAATAATACCCCATGTTGAGGGAGTGCACGTAAAATATGCTCCCAAAGCTGCGTACGATGTCGCCCTTAACGGTTGCGTTGGGCGCCTACTCGGGTGTCGGCTCGTCACCTGACTGTGGTTCTAAAATACGACTCCCGTCGCCAATAGCCCTCGTGTAGCTCTAGTAGACGATAATTCAAACTAAAACTAAAAAATTAGCACCTTTACCGTTCAAGAGCAATTTTGAGGGTCTGAGGAGCTCAGTCGGTAAGGCCCTTTCCTGGGGCCTTGCATGCGGAAGGTCCCAGGTTCGGGTCCGTTCATCGCTCAAAAACTTTGACGCCGCGTGCGATATCGCTGTCAAACAATGCGGTGTCAGCTCGTCACTTGACTGTGGGTCTAAATTATGACGCCCATCGCGGCAATACCCCTCGTGTAGCTCTAGTGCGACAATATTTCAACCAAACCTAACCTTAAAGCACCGGACTGATGTTTAAGTTGTAGGTTCTGGTCTACTTATGCAGCAGGTTTCATGTTTTGAGAGGCAACATGTGTGAAGAAAAAATTAATTCGTTTCGGAGCATCTATTGGTGAATCAATGTCAAGTGGAACACATACTCCATTGCCTCGGTTTGACGTGGAAGGACATCAACGACGACCCACTTTTATTTTTGGACTCTCTCAGGGTCACAAACATTATGGAACTGGTCTAATTTTGACCCAGGGATATGTAAAAAAAAATGTCAAGTGGGATCGAAATCGAATGAATAGGCAAGAATAAAAGATTGAAGAAACAACGTCACCTGAAACAAGCGCCAATAAAGTCAGCAGCGCTCTCTAATAATTGCTTACAATTTCATTGAAAGAAATGAAAACGAAACACTTTATTTCCGATAATTTTTTTCTTTTATTAGCCTTGCGTGACTAAGTCTTCGTGATTACGTACTATTATGCGTGCGACTTTCTAACATTGGTTTTTGTCTTTTTGAGGTTCTTTTGATGCATTTTTTTTTAAATTTGTATAAATTAGACTAATGATGCTGGGCCCGTTTTTAATATTTTATGAGGTCTGTCTGTGTGTGTGAATGCGGTAATGGAGTATTGATGTTGAAGGTACTGTGTTTGGGGTGAAAGATTTTGGTTGCATTTTCAATGAATGGACAATTACAGCGTTTTCCACAAACATATTTATTCGATTAAGCATATTAAAAAACCTCTAAAACTCAAGTATTTCTGGTTTTAAAGATGTATTTATTTTAAAATTCATTTTTAAAGTTTATGATACGTCACTCCTGTTAAACCTCTCTTAGCATAACAGATGACGTCACGGTTGGCTTTTTTTTGTTCTTGGCGTGTTATTTCGTATCACGTTTCACTGTATCGCTTTTGAAACTGTGAAACGTGCTTTCATCCTTATCAAACTCTTAAAAAAGTTATGCTATTTTACAGAAACATGTCATGTTCATTCCAGTTAATTTGTTCAAACGTTGAACGATTTCACTCGACTATTCCGATCAATCCAACAGTCAATAGTTCTGCAATAGCTCATACGCGCTCTAGTATGTGTATTTTAACTAACAACCAAACTTGGAACAAGCTGTTTAACTTCCTTGATATGAACTGGTTACAAATAATATTGTCTTCTTCTTTTAATGAGGTTTCGCAGAAATTGTAAGGTTTACTATTTTATAAAGTGTATTACAGCATAGATCGAAACATCGCCAAAAACATAACAGTTGACGTCAGAGCTGTTTTCAGTGACGTACATTTTCGGCAAATTTCAAATGCATTTTTTGTTGAAATTAAACATATTTGTGAATATTTAACCTTACATTCGGAATCTGCAGCTTCTAATGTACCAGAAAAACACATATATTATGAATTTCGCGTTTCATGCAACTTGTCCATTGTCGATGTTTTGTGCTGATGATATTTTAAAACGGCTGCAGGTAAGTTGCCAAAAGTAGCAACCTTTTTATTTGCTCCGAAATAGCCTCTGAAATTTTCTCCTTACTCAACTTATATTTTATAATTTTTACACTCTTAAAACAAAAGAGTGAAATCCACTCCTATAGGGGAAGTGCATTTTCGGCACGGAAAGGAGTGGAAATTAACTCAGACTGAGTTAAAACCCCTCGTTTGTTTTAAGAGTGTAACTCTGTGGGAATAGGCAAGTGTTAATTGGTTAATTTCACTGACACAAAAAAACAAACATCGATTTTTCCTCTCTTATGAAAAGCTAATAAACGCGAATTATCCCCACATAAAAAGTTAGGCCTAGCGTGACCAGTTCGCGTGAGGCGTCATTATTAAATCACTGACTTTTCTCCACCATTTTCATTTCATTCTCGAAAGAGAGAATTTCCACATTTTTTATGCATCGTAATTTTTTTTCTCTTCTCTCTAAATTGGACATAATGGTCTTTTACTTACATGCATTTTTTTTTAAAACGTAGGTAATGTGCACCAAAATGTGCGTTTGCGAATAAAATTGTATTTTTTTTTCAGATGGAGTTCATTTTAAATAAATAATTCCGAAAGTATATAATAGTAGTCTCCGTGGAATTTTTCTAATGGTAGAGGGAGAAAATTAAGTTATGGAGTTTGTGCCGTGTAATTGTGTTAGTTGAGATGGATTACAATCGTCGAATTTGTTTGCTCTAAGTTTGAAACACCTGCAACTTACATTTGATTTGGTTAACCAAGTCATAACGTTGGATTCAATTTTGAATCATTTTAAATTGTGTTTTTCCTTGGTCTTAAAGTTATCAATTTTGCATTTTAAAAAAGGCTGTCCAATCTTAAAGCACATGATTTATATAAAGTCTTAACTTAATATATCACTGGAACTTCCACGCTTACGTGACGTCACAATTATGACAACCGTTGTCTTAAACCCCACAAAAAAAAACCACCCGGCAGCTAATTCGTCGAAATACGAACAGTCACGTCTATAGTGACGTCACAGTACGTCATACATTTGTCTTTTATCCCACAAACAAACCATGCTCCGCCTCTTTGGCATCTTCCATTGGAATTTAGCCAATCAGAAGGTCAACTTCATTTTTCATCTGTGAAAACCTATTTACAGCATTTATAAGTAAAAAATATCGATGAAATAAAAAAAATACATCACGCTGCTTAGAACAATTAGAGGAGCACTTTGCGTAATTTTGTTAAAACCATGTCCTCCCCTAATAGGGTATTTGACTAAAAAATTTTTATTGGCTTAAAATATTCTTATGTCAAAAATATTAGACCCGTATTTTTTCTTTTTTTCAAATACACCATAAAAAAGGAAAGAATGAATTTTAAAATTTGGACGAAAAATCACTTCCGAAAACGCTTTGTGGCTGTCACGTGGTATCTATGATGTCACTAGTAACTATAAACAAACTTTGAAACACCATTTTGGAATCTACTTTAAGCAAATTTGAACTATCCGCTTCTGTAAAACCTCCACCCATTATCTATATAATTCTTATTTTAATAGTAAGTTAGATTAAAACCAGTTTAATTACAAACAAAAAAAACATCACACCGGTTTGTTTATACATACTAGTGACGTCAGCCAAATCGACGTGTTTGTGATCACGTGACGTACTGATAAAAAAAACATTTTGGAAATGATTTTTATTAATTATTTAAAGATATATTTTGCACAAAAATATATACGTTTGTTATATTTGGCTTCAAACTATAATTTAATTAATATTGGAAGGTATTTTAGCGATACTGTCAAGTACCCTATTGTTTTGAGCAGATTACTTGACGAAACTGTCTATAACAAGTCTGTCAAACCGCTGACACAGGCACAATTTAAATATTAACCAACTGTGTATTTCGTGAATTGAGGAATAATTTTGATCGAGAGGGTATTTTGGTTTTGAATATGGTAATTTGTGGAGACTTGTGCGTTTTAAATTGTCGTTGTTAAGCTTATTATGAGAACGACACGTTTGCGTTTTGAAATGATTGCGTTTTTAACGTTTTCAAGTACTGGGAGGGTTTAAAGTCCGACAGATACAAGGCTTGATATAGAAGTAGGAATTCTTGATAGTGTACACTGTTAAAATTTTTGTGCTTGGTTTCACCATGATATTGGTTCCTAGTAGCTGCAACGGCTGAATGTTGAAACGTTCCACCATATTTTTGGTTTTCGGTTGAACCATTTCTCAGGTTTTTGTTTCAAAATCCAGAAAAATGGTTCAACCAAACACCGAAAAAAAGGTGAAACATTTCACCATTCAGCCGTTGCAGCTACTAGGAACCAATATCACGGTGAAACCAACCAATATCATGGTGAAACCAACCAATATCACGGTGAAACCTAGCACCAAATTTTTAACAGTGTAGTTTTATTGTTCTCTTGTCCGCATGCTCAATTTTAGTTTTAGCATATGATTAAAAAGTAAAGAGCCTAAAGCTGGCCGCACTGGTGAAGTTCATTAAAAAAGAAAAGAAAAAAAATCTAGGGAACTCAGTCGGTAAAGCATTCGCCTTGTCTGCGAAAGATATAAGTTTGGTCCCAAGAATTTCCAAAATAACTGCCGACCTCCCATAGATATCATAGTTTAAGTATTAGATTGGCAGAACACGTGACCTCCAATGCTAACGACGGGACGCGCATGGAGACCAAAATAAGGGGGCAAAAGGGCTAGTGTTGCTGCCACTTTAAGGAGAAAAATACTACGAAAAAATACCATTTAATTCTAAAATTACAAAAAAATATCGTAAAAATACTAGCATTGCATTTTGGAATCTTTTTAGTGAGTTTAAATACTTTTCTACTATTTTTTTTTTGTAATTTTAGAATTAAATGGTATTTTTTCGTAGTATTTTTCTCCTTAAAGTGGCAGCGACACTGGCCATTTTGGCCCCCCATGCGCGTCCCGTCGTTAGCATTGGAGGTCACGTGATCTACCAATCCAATACTTTAACTATGATATCTATGCGACCTACGAACAGTCTGTGCAGCCAAAAATTCCGACGAATGATAAATACCCCGTGTAGGGGAGTGCACGTGAAATATGCTTCGAAGTCACGACTCCGGGTACGATGTCGCCCTTAAAAATTGCATAGGGTTCTCACTCAGGTGTCGACTCGTCATTTGGGTGGTTCTAAATCATGATGCCCGTCGCCAATGGCCCTTATGTAGCTCTAGCGTGCCGATAACTTAACGAAATGGTGTTATTCATTTTTTTTTAAACATTCATTTCTGTGAGACTGTCGTAGACGTACTGAAAAAGATGCGTAATGGGCTTTCACAAATCTGAAATTTTCTTAAATTGTTATATTTAAATTTCATAAATATACATAAATCGTTACACTCTTAAAACAAATGAGCGGTTTTAACTCAGTCTGAGTTAATTTCCACTCTTTTCCGTGCAGAAAATGCACTTCCCCTATAGGAGTGGATTTCACTCTTTTGTTTTAAGAGTGGAAATATACATAATAAAGATTGATTTTATAAATGACTTAAACATTAAGTGCATTTGGAAATAAATTTCATTTTAGATGTCTTATTAAACATACTGTATTTAAAGAGAATAAATTTAAAAAATATTTTATTCAACAAATATTTCAGATCATATATTTCAAAAAATTTAATCTATAATATCGTTCCCTAAAGAAATCATGCAAATATTTGACCAAGTTTCACAACATGTCTACATAAACACGGAAAAATAATTAATTCTAATCTTCAATTTTAATGCATTCCGCTTAACCTAGTGGGCCGCTACCTACTTAATTCAGTTGCTTTTAGAAAGCGTCGTGCTTATATTTAATTTCTCAGCTCATTTAATTTCAAGATGCAACTACACCTTTCTACAAAAAGAACGTTCTGTAGTTTTATTATGTCGGACAATATCCTTTTCTAACACAGTATAAACACGGTTCGGAGAAATGAAAATTTAATGCAAATAAACTGTGAGCATCGTTGGTTTAAATTTAAAATCTTGTTTTCATGAAAGAGTGTATTGAAAAAAAAAGTTAAAGAATGTCCTTACTATAAATATTATCACAAGTTGATGTTGTATTTGAATAATTGATATATATTTTATTTTTTATGTAAATAAATAGCTTGTCACATAGTTTTGAAAGGAAAGTAATATAAAATGAAAGTTGAGCAAACATTCAAGATTATTTCCAGTACACGCAAATTCGCATCTGGATGGAATATGTAAAAATTAAATTTTCTTACGGCTTTAACAATTGAAGGGTCTGCTGCAAAAAGGAGGTAACGTTTTTTTTTGGTTTCCCAAAAACTGGAGCTATTAAAATTCAAATTGTAAGTTATGTAAAAATATTGTTGTTGCTTACTTTCAATTATGAAGTTTACAGGAGCTGTATTCTTTTTGGTGCCAAATAAAAGAGTTTTTTTTTTAGCACAAGAAAGTGTTTTAAATTATGTTAGTGTAACAGCTATGGGGTGGAGCTACCTCCTTTTTGAAGCAAACCTTTCAATTCTGTAAAATTTTGCAATTTAGCATTAATATTGTTTTTATGAATGTCTCCTACAAAGTTGGCAAAGTATAAATGTGCTCTTTTTCGAGGCAGCAATTTTCCATCAGCACTCATTTTACTACTGTAACGCTTTAAGGAAAGACCGTGAAAGAAAATGATGCTTTTTAAGTTTTAATATGTAGATATGAAATTAGTTTAAGGTTTTTAGTAGGATAAAACAAGGACCCTAAGGAAAAGGGCTTTCAGAAACCATTATTTCCTTTTTAATGTTTTTTAGATTTCAAAAAAGTCTATTTTCCGTTTTTTTCTACTAAATTTTGAAATGAATCTCAAGTGACAAATTTCGATTGCAAATATTACTTTCTCTCTTCAAAGCAATGGAATTTTAATTTAGTTTTCACATTAGGTTTATGTGCTTTAAGTTTAATTTATTTATATGAATGATTGTTCATTCCCGCATAAGATTTGTTTTTATATTTATTGATGCGTCTTGTATAAAAATAATTTTTGTTGTCTTTTTCTTTTTAGGTAAGATATCTTGAATGTTGTTGCTGCCTTTTATTGAAATTTTTGAAGTACGGTAAGACCCATACTTTTATTCAGTTGAAAATCTAATCGTTTTCAAAATCCCAATTCGCTTTCAACCATACAAAACCAACCATATAATTTTTGTCATGAAGGCAACCAAGTGTAGCAAATATCGACCGTTCAGATAATTTCTTAAAAACATACACATTTAATTGATTTATGACTTAAATAGCTTTTTAACTTGTATATTATCAACATAATATAATTTGAGGATGCAAAAGAAATTATCTATTATACATAAAATACGAATAAAAATCACAGCGTTAGTAACGCAAAACCGAAGCGCAGTCTTTTTCTCAATTTCAATAAAATAACAAAAAATAAAACAAAACAACAAACTGCAACACAAAACCGTTTATAAAACTGCCGATAACTAAAAAAAAAAAAATATGCCCCTGTAAAACAAGTTTCACAGCAGGTGCACTTTTAATGCAGCGTAGAAAACATTACAGGATTTTTGTGCAATAATCGAGTAATTAAACGGAAGAAAACGGCCCACTTGTCGGGGCATATTCAGAAGTTAATACTCCGGATAAAAGGTGGCATTAAAGCGAGCGAGGTTTTTAATCAAATTTGGCCTCAAGTGTTTTGGCTTAAATGGTTTTAAAGGATTGTTATTTGTGCGAGGTTTATGAATCGGATTTTGTTACAAATAAATGTGGAAAGAATTAGCTGTTTGTTTTGACCTGTTTCCTGTGGTGATATTTGTGTTGAGAACTTTTTTTCCTAACACAAAAATATGGTTATAAAATACGACGCTCGCCGGCAATGGCCCCCGTGTAGCCTCCAGTGCGACGATAATTTAACTAAACTGTTACTTTACTATTTAGAGAGCCCGCTTTCTTGTTACTTTAATGTTTAGATAATTTATTGCACTACGGAAAGACAGTTGTGAAAAAAAATATAAATGATAGTTCTCTGTTGTAGTATCACTCAATCAATCAATAAACATTAAAAAGTAATTATATGCCCTATAAAATGGTTTCCAGAACTTAAAAACCTAAAAAGTTTTATAGAAGTTACTATATGTACATGATTCCGATTTTCTCGAAAACCTTATTATAATGTCCGGCATGTACTAAGATCTCGTGGGCTAAATTTTAAGTCCGTAGCTCTTTTAGTTCGAGTGGTTTCAGATAGACAGACGGACTAATGTCCAAGAACCACTTTTTTTTAAGGGGACGCATTACCCAAAATTTAAGGCTGCCCAGAAAATAATTAAACATGCTCGAATGTTGTGAGCTAAGGATATTGCAAAAAAAAAGGATTCTATTATAATGGTGGAGGTTTATTGAAAATGATATAGTGGTTTGGTAAAATGGTTTTTGAAATTTTATGTTGATTTTTTTAAATTTTAATTTTTTCAGCTTGTGAATGGTTAAAACCCTAAGGCTTTTAGGTAAATTAATGTAGAGCTCCAATTTTTTTTCCTGTGTTGAAACATGTGCGTTTAACAAAAGTTGGTATGGGATAAGGTCTAGTGTGAATAGATTTTAAAAAAAAAATGCTGAAGGTGAAAATTTACAAAAAATCTTATTTTTTAGCCATTTTTAAACATAAACCTACATAACTTTTTTTATTTAACTGATAGCTCAATATCCATACCAACTTTTATTAATAGATGTTGTGGGAACATTTTGAAAAAACATCCATTACAAAATTCTTTAAATTGTAGGAAGAGTAGCATTTTGAAAAAACGTTGAAATTTTTAATTTTTTAAAAAAACTTACGTTTTAATATTTATTTTTTCGTATATGTTTATTGAATGTTAGTTCTTTGTAAAAATAGTTTAGTTTGAATGCTAGCAATAAAAGTACTGGATTTAGTTTTTTGGGTACCGCGTCCCTTTAATTTCGGATATTCGACCCCATCGCTATGTTTTGAATTCATCATATTTCATATTAGGTAATTGCAAGTAAAAAAAATGGTAGTTTGTTCATGTAAATATTGTATATTTTCAAATGCTACATAGTTAACTTAACAATTCTCAACACCGCTGCTTTTAAAAAAGAGCTTTACATTATCATCTTTTAAAATAAATTACGAGCTTAAAAGCTTGGTGTAAATGAAGTGATATTAATTATAAACCTTATGAGATTGGTATATGAGTTGGAAAAATAATTTGATGACATTGTTATTTTAGTAGCTTCTATTCAATGGTCCGTTGGATTTTCATCATTAAATTAGTGTTGGAGTGCAAATATTTTAGCAATATTTGGTATGTTTAATTTTGAGTTTTTGGAAAAATTTATAACAGGTTTATTATAATACTTGTTGATATTATTATATTAATATTCGTATCGCATAAGGTTTTAAATTGCTTCAACTTGATGTTGTGTTGCATATTTTGATGTTTCAGGCATTTTGCATTTGAATTTTTCATAAGTGACGACATGTTATAGCTTTTAAAAAATGCCCGTGAGTAATTTTATTGGGGATTTTTAATTGGCAGCAACCCTCAAATACATGGCTCAATACGCAAGTTTAATTTTTGATGGGTACATGACTTACACTTTATGTATTTCCGAATCCCTATAATAATAATTAAAATTAAAGTCTAACCTTTAACTTTGATTAAACCCGTGTAAATTTGTTCCTTCAAATATGTTGTGTAAATTAGTTTTTCCAAAACGGAATTTTCAAAGACATTTTTTATTGATCATTGAGTAACTGTTGATTGTTTCTCATATCCAGGAATTGTTTTCATTACTAATGATAATTTTCAAGGATGAAATATCAATTAATTTTTCTGAAAGGTCCCAGGTTTGAGCCCGTGTATTGCCAAATTAACTTCCGGCCCGTGCAGTCAAAAGTGACCGACGTATAATATTCCGTATGGATGGAATTTACGTTAATATGATTCAAAGTTGTGGCACTGCATACGATATTGCTCCGAAAGGTTGCGTTGGGTGCCTACTCAGGTTTCGGCTCGTCATTTGAGTGTGGTTCTAAAGTACGACGAACTTCACCAACATCCTTCGTGTAGCTCTAGTGTGACCAAAATTCATCAAAATTCAGTGATTTTTCCTCAACTAATAATCATACAGTTATCCTGCCATATTACATTTCCAATTGTATACTTGCTCCGGTTAATATTTTTTTTAAAGTAACTCCTTTTTTTTGGGGACCATTTAATTCAATCATTTAACTCTTCTAAAAACTATTAATAAGCTAAAAAGTAACTCTGTATTTATCCTTACCTCATATTCTCGAAACCACACCTTATATCATCTAAAATTAAAGTGTCATTAGAGATGGGCATTCTAAAAGTGAACGATAGAACACATCCCGGATGATTAAAAATGGTCACTCAACGTCCCCGGTCACGTTTGGAGAAGGACGCTCGAATTTCGAAGCCACCCACTCAAAATCGTTTGCATTTGTTGATGGGCAATAATCGAACTATGCGTTCTTTCTCGCGCGTTTAAAATTTTTTTTTTTAAGTACACTCTTAAAACAAAAGAGTGAAATTCACTCCTATAGGAGAAGTGCATTTTCGGCAACGGAAAGGAGTGGAAATTAACTCAGACTGAGTTAAAACCGCTCGTTTTAAGAGTGAAGGACGCTGATTGTTTTCTTTTATTTCTTTTACCCACTCCGAAAAAGAGTGAAATTCACTCCTATAGGAGAAGTGCATTTTCGGCAACGGAAAGGAGTGGAAATTAACTCAGACTGAGTTAAAACCGCTCGTTTTAAGAGTGAAGGACGCTGATTGTTTTCTTTTATTTCTTTTACCCACTCCGAAAAAGAGTGAAATTCACTCCTATAGGAGAAGTGCATTTTCGGCAACGGAAAGGAGTGGAAATTAACTCAGACTGAGTTAAAACCGCTCGTTTTAAGAGTGAAGGACGCTGATTGTTTTCTTTTATTTCTTTTACCCACTCCGAAAAAGAGTGAAATTCACTCCTATAGGAGAAGTGCATTTTCGGCACGGAAAGGAGTGGAAATTAACTCAGACTGAGTTAAAACCGCTCGTTTGTTTTAAGAGTGTAACTGCTTAATAGTATGGAGTCAACTAGGTTGTCAATTGGTTTTGGTATATTCATTTAAGTTTTCTTCAGTGCTAGGTTAGAGTCGGTTGATATGTGTAAATTTTACTTTCAATTTCTTAATAAGAAGTACAGGGTGGTTATAAAATAACGCTCGCTATTCGGAGTGGTCTGTAGCTCGAATGAATAATCCGAATGCAACAAACATCGATACACTTACTAATCAAGAAGGGGGGAAAAAGAATGGAATCATAAAAAAGAAACTCGTCTCTTGACCAGGGTTCTAAATTACGAGGAGTATCCAATTATGGCCGATTACGGCCAACACAGCCAATTACGCCTCGTAATTTAGAACCCTGGTCAAGAGACGAGTTTCTTTTTTATGATTCCATTCTTTTCCCCCCTTCTTGATTAGTAAGTGTCTCGATGTTTGTTGCATTCGGATTATTCATACAAGCTCCAGAAGTATCCGAATAGCGAGCGTTATTTTATAACCACCCGGTATATAAGGTAATGAGAGTATTGTGATAGGTGGATTTTGTGTGGTTTTTACACGTTTCGGAGGGTGTTGATTCCGAAAAAGTGGTTTTTGAACATGGGTCCGTCTGTCATTGTGTCTGTCTGAAACCATTCTTCAGCTCTAACTAAATGATCTGCAGACTTGTAATTTGGTATGAGAGTTCCCAGTCGGACGATACAATAAGGTTTTTGAGGAAATCGCGAATGCGGAAAGGATAGCTACACTGTTAAAAATGTTGTGCTTGGGTTCACCATGATATTGTTCTTTCACATGATATGTTCCTTTACTGAGTTCCTTCACCAATATTGTTCCTTCACCATATATTGGTTCCTTTCACCAATATTGGTCCTTTAGTATTGGTTCCTTTCACCATGATATTGGTTCCTTTCACCAGATATTGGTTCCTTTCACCACGATATTGGTTCCTTTCACCACGATATTGGTTCCTTTCACCACGATATTGGTTCCTAGTAGCTGCAACGGCTGTGTGGTGAAACGTTAAACCATATTTTTGGTATTCAACCATTTCTCAGGTTGTTGTTTCCAAATCCAGAAAAACGGTTCAACCAAACACCGAAAAAAAGGTGAAACATTTCACCACACAGCCGTTGCAGCTACTAGGAACCAATATCACGGTGAAAGGAACCAATATCATGGTGAAACCAAGCACAAAAATTTTAACAGTGTACTTTAGAGCTTTTCGGGTTTTAAAATAACTGAACTTACCTTCATATTAACGTTTGTTGACTCAACGTCATTAACTAAAAGCTCTGTTTAAAATACTTAAATGAGGAGCAATGTGAAACAAAATAACGGAAATAATTAATATAAAGTATTTGCAATGATATTTGTATGAAACATATATACTTAAAATGATACTATAGTTCCCGCCACCCTTATTCGTTGCTCTTTAGGGATTGAAAACCGAAACCGGTTTTTTGCCCTCGGTGTTGACTGAAAAACCGGTTTTTTCCTGAGGCCGGTCTAAACAGGAAACCGGTTTTCTGCGGGGAAAACTGTCTAAAAACCGGAAATCGTTTTTTTCTTTAAAACCGCCATGTTTTTTTTTAATTATATATTTAAAACCGGGTCGGTTTTTCCCGCGTTGTAAAAAAAAAACCGGGTTTTGAAAAATCGGTTTTGTTTTCTCAAAAACCGCCATCCCTAACGTGTTCTAATTCGGTTGGCGGCGAGTGTAGTATATTACGAAATGGGCAAGTATAAAAATATTAAGCGTCTAGGTGGTTGGTTGGTTGGTTGGTAGACATATATATTCAGGTTTGTGTGCTTGGTCAGAGACCCGCTTATAAACCTTCGTCAAGTAAGACAGACACAACAGACAACACACACATAAGTGGATCCATCTAATTTTTAGAGACAGAGGCCAACTAGAGGATCCCCAGAATTGGCTTGTCACCCCCAGAGGTATGGATTTGGTATGGGAACTTAGAGGACTTTCGGACCCAACAGATTTAACGAGCACGTACTCCGCATGTACTCGGTAGGTCTTCAGTGGTACCGAGACTCGATCGCAGGACCTTCCGATCCCGAGACCGAGACGCTGACCACTAGGCTCACTACGGCCGAAGCGTCTAGGTGTATATATTCGGATTTATCTTTAAAAATAAAACATGATTGGTTGCCAATTGCTGTTTAAAAATAACCTGGTCCGCCATTCCAAACCTAAAATGCGTCATTATATTAAATATGGGGGACTTTCATTGTGTATGCGTGCTATGGATTCGAACCCAAGAATTAATGCTTGGTATACCCATTAATGAAGTGGTAGATGATAATGGTAATTCGGTTTTGAATTGTGCGGGAGAGAACATTTATGAGAGTGTTCGATATTCTTTTATTGAATTATTAATGTTGGTTTCGAACTCTATATAACGTTAAAAATGATAACGTGAAATAGTGCTGTACCCGGGGATTGAAAATAAGTGAATTCAAATGTGTTCGGAGCGAATATAATTTGGAATAACTTAAATTTGTGTGAAGTTATACTGTTTTGTTTTGATGCTAGTCAGCACGAAATAAAATTGTGTATGGAAATTATACTTAAATAGTTACATTAAAATATATTTTTTACTGAACGCGGGTACAGGTAATATTTTCTTTGAACTCAAATTTAAACCTTTTTCCAATAAAGTGTTCAAAGAAAAATCGTATAAATGCCATTTAAAAAAGGAGCTGAGAAGCATTTTTACTGTCATTATTTCGCTTATGGTACACTTTGAAATAGAAGAATGTTGTTAATTAAAATAACCGTTACTTTGTGTAATGAATCGAATCGTCTGTTAGTTTCAAACTATAATTTGTCGTTGGTTCACATAAAATACTAAAGCATAACAGGAATATCATTTGTGTACATAATAAATAGTTGGTAGTTAAATGTTTTTACCTCGATATATCGGACGCTGTTTCTGTAGAACTTGTTTTTCTACTAGTGTTGTTATGGTGCAAGGAAGCCGACATCTAGGGTTGACTCTATTTCTAAGCAACATTAAGTTTTTATTCTTTAAGGAATATAAGTTGGTTTATTACTAACCCAATTTATTTGACTTTTCCAACTACTAATGGTCAGTGGGAAACAAAACCGGACATGTCTAATTCGGTTGAAAGGGAGTTCTCTCATATTTTGTAAAAGTAAGGACCATGTGTTAGTGCTTTTAAGCTGTTCTTATTCCGTTTCTTACACTTCTCCATTTTGTTAGTTGGCTCTTTAAAGGCCAAATACAATTGTGCTGCTCCAAATTGCAAATCCTAATTTGATTATTATAAATTCCAAAATTCCCCTAAATTTTCAAAAATAAGAAATAAATTTTCAGAAAAAATGAGAAATAATTAACCAATAACAATAAGAAGCAAAACTTAGGGTAATACTTAAGAGCCATACATTCCATATAATCCACAACAAGCCCAACCTCCATTCCTCGCCAACAGATGGCGCCCCGCTCCCATCAATACTCCCCTCCCATTTCCCCCAATAAATCCATCTCCCAACAGCACTCCTCGCTCAGTGTCCGTCTCGAGAGCGGCCGAGGTCGGTTGGTTGGGATGCGATCGGATAAGCGACGCTTCGGATAATCGGATGTTGCTGCTGTTGTTCTTGGTGGTCGGGGGGGCCGTGGGCTATAGGCACCACCCTAGATACCCGTGGGCGCCAGGGGGCGAAGCGAGGATAAGGCACCATAGAGGTAGGTTTGTTTTATTGCCGCGTAATTGTCGTACAGTTTAATTGCTTAACTTTTAATGCATTAACGACGGTTTGGTGAATACTTTTAATACCCTCATTTCCGTATAAAAAACGTTAATTTTACGTTTTTAAAAAAATGTTGTTTTTTGCGTAACTGAATGTTTATGTATATGCGTAGCTTAATAATAATGTTTTTCTTTGCCTTACATGGGCGCGGTACTTCAGAGCAAGTAATTGTTTTGGTTTTTAAACCAATTTATAGGCGAAGACTTGTTTGTAGTCAGCGTGAAAAACAATATGCGAGAACTTGTTAACCATAGAAAAGTTTGCATTATGGATAGGGTGACCAGACATATTGCATTTCGCAGTACTGTTTGGTTTGTTATTCATTTTTCAAACGATTAAAATTGTACAAATAGTCTCCGTTTAATTTTTTCATAGTTTTCTCAAATAAAATCAACGTGAACTTAATGATGTATGAAAAATTAAAGATGATTTCATATTAGAAAAGTTAATTTCGTTAAGTTTCTTTTACATAGCCCTGTGTTGTTAGTTGCAGTAGCGGTTTAGATTTCCAAAAAGCAAAATCGGACTATTTTTTTTTATTTTAAACTTCTCTTCGCCATAATCTGTGGGTTCGATGGAATTGTTTGCAATCAATTTAAGGGGGAATGGGCGGGCTGGACCGGGAGTCTCCAAAGTAAAGTGCATCAGTGTTAATCCTATGGAGAAAAAACTATTTTCTCTGCCACATTTCTCCGGCTGTATTGAATGTTTTTACAAGATGATTTTTTTATGTGATAAATGTGGCTGACTTACAGGTCCCACCCTTCACACTTTTTGAAATGGGTTCGAATATTTGTTTTAATTTGCAATAAATAGTTTTACACAAAATATTCGAAACCATTTCAAAAAGTGGGAAGGTAGACCTCTAAGTTATCTACATTTATCATTAAAAAAAACAGTTTGTAAAAATATTCAATACAGCCGGAGAAATGTGGCAGAGAAAATAGTTTTTTCGCCATTGCAATAACACTGAGGCACTTGAGTTTGGAGACCCGCGGCCCAGCGCACCCATTCCCCTTTAAGCAGCAAGTACTGTTCTAACTGTTGCTTGTGTTGCATAAGACGCACATCTAATATTTTAAATAAATAAAACTGCCGGATGAATGGACTTATACTATGCCTGAGTCTGTTTCTGTAAAACCATTTATGCTACTTGGAGAGGATGCATGCAGTGAAGGCAACGTGCAGGGGAGTTTTGCTCTCGATGTTTTGTAACGACTCTCTGCTATACTATTTAAATATTTCATTTTAGTATATTATGTTTATACTTTGTTTTTCATTTAGTATATTATGTTTATACTTTGTTTTTCATTTAGTATATTATGTTTATACTTTGTTTTTCATTTAGTATATTATTTTATACTTTGTTTTTCATTTAGTATATTATGTTTATACTTTGTTTTCATGTAGTTATATGTTATCTGTTCATATATATATGTTTGTTCATGTAGTATATTATGTTTATACTTTGTTTTCATTTAGTATATTATGTTTATACTTGTTTTTCATTAGTATATTATGTTTATACTTTGTTTTTCAGTTTTAGTATACTGTCATAGATATATGCTATAATTCAAGCTATTAATGGTCATTTCCAACTAATATATAATTTTTTAGAGTCCCTTTTTTTGTAGATATCTATATATAAGAAAAATATGATTTATTTATACATCCGTACTTGATATGCAAATGTACAAAGATCGTAATATTTTTTTTATATAGATATATTCATAACCGAACGCTTAAAGTCGACTCAAAAGACTACAAAAATAAAGTGGGGGCTGGGGAGTCCAGTCGGTTAGGCACTCGCCTAGCATGCGAAAGGTCCCAGGTTCGGGCATCGCCAAAATAATTGCCGACCTATAAACGGCCCGTGCAGCCAAAAATGTCCGACGAATAATACCCCGTGTGGAGGGAGTGCACGTCAAAATATGCTCCAAAGTCCCAACGCTGCGTACGATGTCGCCCTTAACGGTTGCATTGGGTGCGTACTCAGGTATCGGCTCGTCACTTGACTGTTGTTCTAAAGTACTACGCCCGTCGCCAATAGCCCTCGTGTAGCTCTAGTGCGACGATAATTCAAACTAAACTAAACGAAAATAAAGTATTACGCAAACGTCATTGGACTGGAGTTAACATCTATAAAACGTTTATACAAGACTCCGAAGAATCTCCGAATTCAGGACAATAACTGTCCTAAATCATATCAAATATCAAAAGCAAAAGCATATCAGAAATGCATATCACAAACTCCCATAAATAATTCCATTCATTAATATTTAAAACATTGCTCCTAGCAGACAATAAGAAAACTCATTTTTCTTACCCTTTAGTATTACTACCAGAAACACCTTTTGTTTATTTAGTATATGCATTCTTCCGAATAAACATATTATGATGCTTCTACTTGAAAATGATCGAAGCGCATTGTTGTGAAAAACAAAAATGTGTCGGATCGCGGAGCTACTTTTCTAAAAGGGATCTACTTTGTTTGCTGCGTTATGCGCTCTCGTTGGGTCTGCCAAGTGAGTGGATTCGGTCGCCAAGTGTGAAAGAGAATGGCGCCAATTTGATGATTGACTTATTTTGCGTGACGTAGTTATTCTTGCTTTCATTCCTAATTAATCGATCGAGGCTTTATTTTCATTCCTGTGGAATTGTTGTCACTCAAGACGTAAAAAATTGCCTATTGTTTAACGATATTTTTGTTTTAATTTAATTAACGTCACTCTTTGATACACTATGACTATCGCATCATCGTAATTTGGAACCGTGGTCAAGTGACGAAGTTGATACCTGTGCTGGCACCAAACACAACCTTATGGTTAGAGCGATATCGCACGCGGCGTCAGTACTTGCGATGGCTGATTTAGCATGCACCATTTATTACTAGGGGATAATTTAGCTTCCACCTACGTTTATAACGTAAAAAGTGGAAGGTATTGTAATCGTTCAGTCCGTCTGTCTGTCCGTCACCCACTTCCATAGCCCAAACTACAAAAGCTACGGACAAGTGCGAATACGTCAAAAAATTAAGCGCATCGAAATTAGAATACATTGAAAATTTCAGAAAAGAATTCGAATTCAAGCGACGTGTAATAAGCTATATACTTATTTATTTCTGAAAAAAAGATAAGAATTCAGATATTTATTGAGTAAGTTGATCGCCAAAATAGGCGATGTGTCGCCAATCCCTCGCCGCCCTCCTTCTGGCCGTTTGTTTCAGTATCCGATTTATCGACACTTCGCTCCATCTTCTTTTAGCGCGGGGATGAGCCTTTTTCGGGTCCGAGAAGGAACTCTTTAGCGGATAGTTTCGAGGCCCCGACCCGGTTAGACAGAGTCCTAACTGGTAGAATCGCAATAAAAACGAACTGAAAAATATAAATTTTTATTTTAAAAAAAGTGAAACTAGACAAATAAATAAGACAGACTTCAGCAGTTACTTAAAAAATGTGTTTACTTACAATAACCTGCGCCACTAATAACAGAGGCGAAGTGGCTGGAGAGCCCAGTCGGTAAGGCGTTTGCCTTGCATGTGAAAAGTCCCAGGTTCGGGCCCGGACATTGCCAAAATGACCGCTGATCTATAAACGGTATGTGCCATTGCGCAGTCAAAGTTCGTCGGTTAATTATGCACTGAAGTCCCGACGTTTCGCCCGAGTACGTCGGCTCTAGTGCGACGTTAATTCAACTCTAACTGTATCGTTTACATTAATAGTTTTGAATGCAATACATTTTACGAGTGTAAAAAAAAAATTACTACCTTAGAACAATAATATTTGTAAGCAATTTGACAACACGGACACATATCTTGAAAGCACTCTGTGGTTTACATATTAACTTCGAGATTTAGAATTTTTTTTTTTACTTTCAATTTCCTTATATATAATATATATAAAAAATAAGATAATGAAGTATTGCGATGTGATTGAAAATTTGAAAATAAATGGGTAAGAAAAATCAAATTAGAAAACAATGGGTGAAAATAAATTTAATAAATGGTTTTCGAGCATCATTCCGTCTGTCTTTCTGAAACAACTTCACAGCTCCAATTAAAAGAACTACGGACGTCAAATTCGGTATACGAGTTCCCAGTAGTTGTTGGACGTCAGTATAAGCCTTTCGAGAGAATCGCGCATACGCAAATGGAAGCTGCCATAGAACTTTTTAGATTTTAAAGCTACTGAAATTACTTTATGAGGTACATAATTCCCTTTTAAATGTATTGATTTATTGAAAGTTGTAATTGATGGTCGTGCAGCATCTCTCAACCTTAGTATAAAATTATGTCGATAAAAATATGAAGAGTACAGGGGAAAAGCCGCCTAATTTCGTCGAAAACTTTCCTCATCAGGCCTCTTTGGCGATGAAAGCAAATCATCGCCTAAACTGGTGTGAGGAAATCGGTTTCTCACTTTGTTTTTCTCTCGCGGCAACCTTGATTCACGCCAGAGATCAGCGGACACGAGTCACACGTTTGTACCGCGAAAGAAGAACCGAAAGGAAAACCGGTTTTCTGTCGCCAATGTCCGCCAAGCAGATACAATTACGGAACTACTCCTAAAAAATAAAGCGGCTCTTCCCCTGTACTCTTCATATTAAACCTGGAAAAAATACCAGATACACCTCTGTCACCCTCCCTCCTCCCTCTCTTTTCAGGGCATTTTGTTTGGTGTGGGTGGATGAATTCCTCCATTCTTTTCTTTTCTCGAACCCATTTTTATCCCCTGTCTCCTGCAGTGATGGATCGGCGGGTATTTGTTTCCGTTTTTTTCATTATTTGTTTACTGTGTCCCAATTTTTTATTTATCAATTGGGGTCCGAACTGTTTTAAAAGGAGGATTCAGAGAGGGGTTTTTAGAGACGTCAAGTGGAATCATTTAATTGTTTTGTTTTGGGGGTTTTATAGTGTGTTTGTGATGGTTTTTAAGGGTCCTATTTTGAGTTGAGTTATTATTGACGTAGCAGAGCTACGCGAGGGCTATTGGGGATTGGCATCGTAATTTTGAACCACAGTCGAGCTGACACACGGCCTACTCAACTACTAAGGCCGAAGAAGCTTTCCCAAACAAGTTCGTGGACGGAAATTTTGACGTCATAGTTCCGAGTGACGTTGTTTCGAAGATGAAGACAACCTGTCTCGAAACCTGTTCGGAACCACTCGTTCACGGCTGACCACAATTTTAGGGTTCCGAATGCGTCCGAACTAGTTTCTCGATCTTCGGCAATGGGAACAGCGACGTCAAAATTTCCGTCTACGCTCATGTTTGAGAGAGCTTCTCTGGCCTTGTTATTAAAGTTGGCCGTGGCTGACACCTGAGTAGGCACCTATCGCATTTTTTAGGAGCGACATCGTACGCGGCGCCGGGACCTCGGAGTATATTTAACTAGCATTCCCCTCTACACGGGGTATTATTCGTCGGACATTTTTGGGCTACAAGTACCGTTTATTGGTAGTCAGTTTATTTTGACGATGATCGGACCCGAATATGGGACCTTTCGCATGTAAGACGAACGACTTAGTCGACTTAGCCACATTTTGCACTCCTACACCCGTTCGGGTTCGAATTTCGAATAACTCATTCATTAAGAACCTTCTCCTGACAATAACAAACACAACGAAAAAAGAATTAGTGAAATCGGTCCAGCCGTTCAGGCGTGATGCCGTCACAACGAATAAATGGGACTTTAATTATATATAAGATTATCAGTGAAATATATATTCTATTAATAACACCTCAAACCTGTAGATATTTGCTTTCATTAGATCTATGTAGTTACTGAAATCGTCTAGTTACTTTAGATTGCAATACCCGATATTTCCATCACAATTTCAATCAAAACCATATATAATCCATCGCACATTGTCATTTACTATATTTCAATCCATATATGAAGAGCTTAGTGGAAGAACGTGCTAAGTGACATTTTTGAAAAAATTGAGATTTTTGTGTCAATGAACACGTTATTAACTTCTTTAAAGATTACAAATTTCTCCTTTAGCATTAACTAGAAATTAAGTATGCTATTATCGTTTGCAAGTTCCTTTTTTAACGGATCTAAATTCAAACTAAAAAGCTCATTTTCTCGGTTTCATCTTTTTGTCACTTAGCACGTTCTTCCACTAAGCTCTTCATATATCCGCTCAATGCATCCAGTTTCATCGCTAAAACCTTCTGCTCCACTCCCACCCGGGTAAATATTGACACAGCCCATCTCAAACACACATATCTCTGTATGACCGGATACTTTGTACTGTAATACTGCTGTCCTCTTATATTTCGAGTGGTTCCTTGAAATGTGATATTTAATAAACGAACTCGGCGCTGCTTGACAGTGGGATTATAAATAGAGATGACTGTGTTTGATACGTTTTGTGCGGAGGGGAGATAGGTATATTGCCATTGAGCTAGAAGGGAAAGTGAAGTGAGGTGTCAGCGAGCCGAAAACCCACTCACACCCTTTTGAGCGAACAGGGCCGAAAAGGACTATTTTCCCTACACTTGTATGCAATGCTTGTGTGAGACCCCTCTATCATATTGACCTGGGCTCCTAAATGTATTTTAACATTTTTAGTTCCAAAGAAATTAACTTTCTTTCACTTTGAATTCCAACTTTTTTAAGAAATAACCATGTGGATCACTCACTAAGAACCAGCGAAGACGAACCCAATAGCGAAATAGGCAAGTTTCTCGGTTTTCTGCCCGGTTCGTTTCTGCTGCAGTGCCGTGTATTCCTCCGCATTTCGTTATTGAACCGGCTCGTTTGCTGCCCTGTTCAGTGAATCACACACCTCACTCCACGTTTCTTCTAGCACAATGTATATTGCTTAGTGGCCTGGTGGTTAGGGCGTTGGTCCTGAGTTGTCGTGTTTGTGGGTTCGATTCCTATTTATAGCATAGATGTCCGTAGCTGTTCGGATTAGGATTCAAGCTTTAGGTTCCGATCTTGTCATAGGGGCTGAGGAGCCCTGTCGGTACGGCGCTTGTTTTGCATGCGAAAGGTATCAGGTTTGGACCCGGCTATTGCTGTACTGTGCCTTTTTGGCGCATCAAAAATTAACTTTGCCTATAAAGATATAAACATGCAGATTGTATTTAACTATTTATTCAATAAAAGTCCGAAGAATCCACTCCGAAGATGCAGAGGAAATAGCGAAAGCTGTCTACGACAGCTTCGGATCCATCTAGTTTTTGCACACAACATGGACACGACAACAACAACAACATTCAATAAAAGTAGAGCCAAAATAACTGCCGACGTATTATAAACGCATTGTATAGCCAAAGATTCGAACGAATTATATCCCTTATAGAGGCGAGTGCACGTTAAATATTATATGCTTAATGTCCCGACGCCGCGTACGAAGTCTTTCCTTATAGGTGCGTTGGGTCCCTACTCGGGTGTCGGCTCATCACTTGACAGTAGCTCTATATTATGACGCCCGTCGCCAATAGCCCACATACAGTTCTAGCGCGACGATAATTCAACGCAACCCAGCCCATTTCTAGCATAAATGCCCATAGCTGTCCCGAATAGGACTTTAACTTAAGCTTCTTGCGATCTTATAATATGGTTGGTTGGTAGACATATATATTCAGGTTTGTGTGCTTGGTCAGCGACCCGCTTATAAACCTTCGTCAAGTAAGACAGACACAACAGACAACACACACACATAAGTGGATCCATCTAATTTTTAGAGACAGAGGCCAACTAGAGGACCCCCAGAATTGGCTTGTCACCCCCAGAGGTATTGATTTGGTATGGGAACTTAGAGGACTTTCGGACCCAACAGATTTAACGAGCACGTACTCCGCATATACTCGGTAGGTCTTCAGTGGTACCGGGACTCGATCGCAGGACCTTCCGATCCCGAGACCGAGACGCTGACCACTAGGCTCACTACGGCCCTTTATAATATGGTAAGAAAAAGTCTAAAGCTTCTAAACAGACCGAATTTCGGAATAAGAAACTTAGAAATGAACGCGAGGACAATAAAATGCAGTCAAACAGAACATGTACACTGTTAAAAATTTAGTGCTTGGTTTCACCATGATATTGGTTGGTTTCACCATGATATTGGTTCCTAGTAGCTGCAACGGCTGGTTGGTGAAATGTTTCACCTTTTTTTCGGTGTTTGGTTGAACCGTTTTTCTGGATTTGGAAACAAAAACCTGAGAAATGGTTCAACCGAATACCAAAAATATGGTGGAACGTTTCACCATTCAGCCGTTGCAGCTACTAGGAACCAATATCATGGTGAAACCAAGCACAAAATTTTTAACAGTGTAGTAGCCACAGTAATTCAGGGACGCCCCCTTAACGCGCATCAAGCTCATCCTTTCGGACGCGAAATATAATTACATTCGGGATTATCGCGAGAGATTACCGTTTAGGTCCGCGCCTTTTAGTGAGGGGAAGGGGTCAAACCATGGGCGCTCAGATCAAATTGGGTTTGCTAATTAGTCCGCCTCGCATTTTATGCTAGCTCTGGTAGCGTAGGGGATTAAGATATAGCGGAGTTGTGAATGTTTTAAAGGGGTGTATGAATATAGGATTAGTTGCTGAAATTGGTGCTTTATTTTTGTGTGTAATAATGGATAATTGGAATGGGGAGTGGTTTGTTTGTGGGGAAGAAGGCAATGCTTGATGTAACTGTGGCGTCACTGTATGCGTGATCGTTGTAGTTTAGACGAATTAGCTGCCCGGTGGTTTGTTTGAGGGGTTTAAAGACGACGGTTGACGTAACTGTAGGCGTGGTTGTCCACGGCCTACTCAACTACTAAGGCCGAAGAAGCTTTCTCAAACAAGCTCGGGGACGGAAATTTTGACGTCATCGTTCCGAGTGACGTTGTTCCGAAGATAGAGACAACCTGTCTCGAAACCTGTTCGGAACCACTCGTTCACGGCTGACCACAATTTTAGGGTTCCGAATGCGTCCGAACTAGTTTCTCGATCTTCGGCAATGGGAACAGTGACGTCAAAATTTCCGTCTACGTTCATGTTTGGGAGAGCTTCTCTGGCCTTGTTATTGAAGTTGGCCATGGGTTGTCCCGGTTTTCTATTGTCTTATGGTAGTATGTGATCAACCGATTTTTTCTTAGTCTCATTAAGTTTAGGTAGGTTAATCCATTACCGTTGATTGGCCACGTGAAAATGAGCTAATTTAGTCTAAATAAACAAAATATAAGACAAATGAAGGTAACAGTGCTGAATAATTTATGTGCTGCAAATTAAGTTTCACAAAAAAAACGAATTAAGAAAAACTTTTATTCGGAAATGAAAGTGTTAATGGTGTTCACAAAGTCGTTATTAATGAATATCTTCCTGTTCGGGTCTTAGCACTTTAATAATACATCGTATGTACAAAAAACATGTAATTCTCACAAATCGTGCTGTGTTTGTAAAACTGGTGCACTTGCAATTTGTCGTGGATCTCAGATTTTTGGTGTCGTGAACGATGTCGCTATGAGTTTGCGTTGGGTGATAACTCTGGTGTCGACCTCGTCACTTGACTAAGATTTAATTTCAGAGGCCCTTCGCTAATATTTCAAAGTGTACCTTTAGTTTTACTTTAATTCAGCCAAACGTTTTTTTTTTCTAGAATGTAAAGTGTTTTAAAAGGCGAAAAAAGTAATCTTTATTTATTTTAATTACTTTTTTTGTAATGTTTGTACGGTTGAATTATTCCGGGTACAGCAGAACCAGTCGGTTGTAAAACACATCAATACAAATATTTCACAAAAGCTTAGCAGCATAATTTAACATTATCAATATTTTTTGCCGCACAGTTCCGTAAAAGTTGTTCTACTTCGAGCCGAGTCTGTGTACAGAGTAGCCAACTTGTAGGGTGTATTTTAATTTCAGAAATTTCGTGTTACTAATTTTGACACAATGTTTTTCTAAAACAATATTTAATCGTTTTGTAATATACATTCCTTGTTTCTGGAGTTGTAGGCGTCACCGTTTTAGTTTAGACGATACAGTTTAGTTTAAGAAGTTAACCAAACATTATATAAAATAACCATACATTATTTATAAATGTTTTTATCGCATGTAAAGTGTTTTAAAGAGAAAAAAAAAGCAGTTGTCGTTTATTTTAATTATTATTGTGCGTTGTTTATACGGTTTCATTAATCGTCGTAGAACATCCCCGGTTGCAAAACGTATCATTAAAAATATTTCGGAAAAGCATTATTTACATAATTTATCATCTAATTTTTCCCCGCACAGTTCTGTAAAACTCGTTTTACTTCGAACCGAGTCTGTGTACAGGGAAGCCAAGTTTTAGGGTGAAAATTTCGTGTTATGCGAATTTTGAATTTTTTTCTTATATAATATTTTATCGTTTTGTAATATATATTCCATTTTTATGGAGCTGTTAAAATATAAATATCTATTTTATGGATAATATAATTTTAATTTATTCATAATTAGTAGAAGAAAGGCCATTAGGCTCTAAACTAATTTAACTTCATAACGCACTTTTTTTTTTAAAACTAGACCTTCCTAATTTCATTAACAATTTGCACAAAATTAATTATCCTTAAAAATCGATCCAATTATATAATGAAGAATCTCCACACCTTCCAAATATTTCCACCACTGCGGAAAAAATTCCCCATTTCTGCTATAAAAAGAAAAGTAACGATGTTAATGGAGGAATTCTTGGTAATGGGGGTTTGTCGCCAAATGAGTTGATTCGTCGCCAAATGCATTTAAATCATTGTTACATGAGGTGTCCTGAAAACTCAAGAATATCATGTGTGCAATAATAAATTCATTATTTATTTAGTTTTCTATTGAAAAACAGTTAAAATGCAATGTTAATTTTCACAAGTGGTTTAGCGGCTAGTTAAAACTAGTTGTTCAGTATTACTATTTAAAAATCTAGTACTTAAAATTTGTATATCAAAAAACAACTTTACACAAAGTATTTATATACAAGGTGGCAATTTTAAAGAAGGCCTTATTAAACGATTAATTTTAATTAGTGGCAATTCTAATATAGGCTACAAGTAAAAATATATTCAAGAGAAGATAGTCAGTATTGGTGTTTTATGCTTAGGTTAAAGTTACCTTCTTGGCAACAGTTTTACCCTTATCTTATTTTATTTTTTTCCCTCCACATTTGTGTAGCTGATTTATGAATGCAATTTACTTATTAAAATCTCTAAAAAGATATTCCACAGTATAACAATACATATCACGCCAAGTACTGCACAGTATTCAGAGAATATATACAACTTTGCGCATGATTCGTGGGTAGGTAGGTTTGAATTATCGTCGCACTAGAGCTACACGAGGGCTATTGGCGACGGGCGTCGTATTTTAGAACCACAGTCAAGTGACGAGCCGACACCTGAGTAGGCACACAACGCAACCGTTAAGGGCGACATCGTACGCAGCGTTGGGACTTTGGAGGATATTTAACGCGCACTCCCTCTACACGGGGTATTATTCGTCGGACATATTTGTCCGCACGGGCCGTTTATAGGTCGGCAGTTATTTTGGCGATGCCCGGACCCGAACCTGGGACCTTTCGCATGCTAGGCGAGTGCCTAACCGACCGGGCTCCCCAGCCCCCCATGATTCGGGAAGATACACGAAGGCAACATTGATTCTTGGCTCACATTTACACAATAGGTAACGCAATGAATAATTTTTACACTTTAAAAACTATTGGCGCCAAGAATCAACGTTATATTTACGAATCTTCAAGTACTACCGGCGTTCAAAATTTCGGTCACACAATCGGCGCAATGGCGTCAAACCAGAAAATTGGCACGAAAATCCCCGATAAACTAACTACAATCCCACCACCCCTCTAATGGCTCCACTGTTTCGATTTCTCTTAGATTAAGATTGATTAAGCCCCGTCTACCCCCTCCCCCCCCCCCAAACGACCGGTTGTCTTATTCTTCTTCGAACAATTAATCGGTTGGAATGTTTCGACCCTCCCTCTTATCCGTGTGAGTCACGGTCCCTTTAACCGTTCGATTCAATTAACCGACCTTTTTCAGAAGAAGGGAAATCTCGGAAGTAAACCACTCAAAATCAAATCAGGGCACAAGGATGTAGGGAAATGTTTCCCTTTTTGGGTTGTTCACTTGTTCAGTCTTTTCTTTAACCCCTTTTGTAGGGAAATCCGGGTTTGTAGGGTTGTTTGGGTTCCTGGGTAGTAAAAAAAAAAAACCCGGGTTAGGTTTGTAAAAAGAAACCAGATTGGGCGGGTTTTATACACCCTGGTTTTTTTAGGTAGAAAACCTGGGACAAATGTTAAATTGAAATTTTAACACTTCTAAAATTTTAATTTAAGCACTTAATAAGTAATAATAATTTTTATTGCACAAAAAAATAACATACATTAATTTGAGGGGAAAACAAATAGAAAAGAAATAATACAGTAGACAGAACACCAAGGGCCACAAAGACCATATTGGCGAACATAAAAAAAAAGTATATGATGTAAATTTACAAACACAAAAAAAGAAACAAATATTAAATCACAAGTAAAAAAATATTATTATGGCAACAGTTTCGGGGGTATATTTAGAATGGTTAGTCAATACAAATGAGTTACTGTAAAGTTATTTTATTTCAATAACTGTTGTATTAATAATCAAAAATAGTTCTCTATATCGGGAATATCAAACAAAAGATTTTTTAATTGCTTTTTAAAGGAAGTAAGATAATTTAAAGATTGTATTTGAAGCGGAAGACTATTAAAAAACTTTGGTGCAAGATAAAATTTTTACACAGAAAATATTATTTTTAGGTTTAGGAATGACGTAAATATTATTAAGTCTTCTTGGGTTCATACAAATCCGCTTATTGCACACATCAAATAATTTTTATTTTAGTATCTAGAACAATGTACTTACGGGTTGAAAAAAATTTGATTTACAATAAAATTATGTATGGTAAAATTACTGTTAAAATATCTATATTTTACTCTATCATCTATTGATAATTTTAAGCATTAGTTGGGGGGAAAATTTAATATATAAAAATATTTATTTGGTATGGAGATGTAAGCAGGAAATCGAAGTTATAATTTTTTTCACTTTGGAAAGTAAAAAAATGTTAAAAATTAAACAGGCGCCATGACTTTGAATCACGACCGAATTTTCGTTTACTCTTCCCATATTTACGTTTCTATTTCTTGACTGGATTTTTTTTCCTAGCATGTTTTTTATATGATGGATAAGATAAGGGCTGAAACCCAGGAATGTGCCATCCAAGGCATGACTTTTAAACCCCTTGTTTCACCTCTAAAAACAATAACGGTATTGAGTTAGCATTAAAAAAACCATTAAAAAAAAAGTTGAATATCATTACTTGAAATACTACTTTTTGCCAATACCATTCCTATTATTGACAGGTCTATAATAATAATTCTATAATAATAATAATAATAATAATCTAGAACTATCTGACCTAGAAAAGATTGTTATAGAAACCTTAATTATCAAATAATTTCTCACAAAAAAAAAGTCATTCATTAATAAATTTAAATCTCCTTCATAGTTAACAAGTAGCCAAAATATTGCACTTTTGCCAAACATTGCAGCCTTTGCAAATGTTGGGGGGAAATGAGGGGTTGTACGTCACCACACGACACGCTTCCATCAATCTGATTGGCTAGAGACGGCACGTTTTTCCCTCCGGAGGGGGAAAGTATCCAACCGGGGGGTAATAAATCGATGACATATTTCTGCCCAAATAATTGTTTCTTTCAGTTTTTCCTTCCATAAAGTTTTGTCTCATGTTGCAAGTGGTTTTATTATGAAAACATGGAGCTCGTTTTCATGTAAATTTATCCGGGGAGTTATTATTGTAAAAGGGATTTTTTGGTCTTCGTTTTGGGGAATATTTTAGAGTAGTGTTCGTTTGTGGAGGTATTTGTTTCATGAAAAGAACAAGCCAGCCGTGAATACTCTAATAAATTGGGAAATTTGTTTCTTTTGCGATTGTAACGGTACACAAGGTTTGGTTGCCCATATTGTTACTTTCAATCACCTGATATGAAATATAAGGCAATGAAAATATATTGCAATGTGGTGGGAAATCCGAAATGCATATTTAGTGTTTGCTACACCTTTTGGAGGGTGCTGATTCTAAAATAAATGGCTATTGAACATTGGTTTGTCATAATGTTTTTTGTCTGAAACCACTCTACAGTTCGAACTAAAACGTCTACGGACTTCAAATGTGGTACAAGAGTTCCCAGTGCCTGTCGGACACCCTAATTTGGGTTTCAGAGAATATCGCGCATGGGCGCAAATGGTAGCTTCCATATATATAAGTTTTTAGGTCTTCGAGTTACTGAGACTTGCCTTATGGTACACAATTACTTAAAAATGTGTATTGCTTTATTGAGTGGTAATTCAAAGTCGTGTACACTCTTAAAATAAAAGAGTGAAATTCACTCCTATAGGAGAAGTGCATTTTCGGCACCGGAAAGGAGTGAAAATTAACTCAGACTGAGTTAAAACCGCTCGTTTTAAGAGTGTAGGACGCAGATTGTTTTCTTTATTTCTTTACCCACTCAGAAAAGAGTGAATTCACTCCTATAGGAGAAGTGTATTTTCGGCACGGAAAGGAGTGGAAATTAACTCAGACTGAGTTAAAACCGCTCGTTTTAGAGAGTGTAGGACGCAGATTGTTTTCTTTATTTCTTTTACCCACTCATAAAAAGAGTGAAATTCACTCTATAGGAGAAGTGATTTTCGGCACGGAAAGGAGTGGAAATTAACTCAACTGAGTTAAAACCGCTCGTAAGGCTCTGTTTCTAATTTTTTCAGGTTATAAAAGTTTGTTTCCTTGTTGAGCACAAAATGAAATATTTTTGAGTTAAGCTCGTTTGTTTTATGTATGTTACAATTTGTAAAAACACTAATATGTTTTTATATAAGCACAGCTATATATAGTTTTCCTCATATAGAGTTTATCAACAAAATATAAATCCTCAATTGAGATCCAATCTTTACAGAGATTTTCAAGCTATCTCTTCATAATACACTAAATCTCCCCCCCCCCCCCTACTTCTATTGCATTTTACGGGGGCTTTTGAAAAATCAAAGACCAGGGGATGAGGGGGGTTCATTCACATAGATAAAAAAAAGTGTGAAGGGGGATATTGAACCTTAAATCTCCAGATTTCACAGATTGAAAACAAACAGGATGGGACGGGTCGGAGCCTATGGGGGATTTGTTCCAATATTAGAAATGAAAGATTTCTTTTTTTTTCTTTTCTTTTTGTCGTACTTTGAAGTAGGCTTGAGTTTGATTTTTTTTTGTCAAGGTATTTCATTTTTGGGGGGATGGCGATATTGGATTGGTGCCGTTAAATTGATTGGAATATGCAAAATTTGTTTTGGATTTTATTTTTTTTAGGCACAAGGGATGAATAGTGGAAATCGGGTGGTAGGTATGGAAGGAATGTTTTTAGGAATGCATAGGGTCCTTTTCGCACGTAAATTTTCCGGTTAAATTCCCCTTACTTATGTGTGGTGTTTTCTTAGTAATTTTTACTTTCAATTATCTTAGTTTATATTTCAAAGAATAAATATGTAATATCCCTCGCTTTTAAATAGAATTAAAATATTTCATATCAACATACAAAGTATCTCGTAGTGAAATATTTGACGTCATTTCAAAAGGATCGATGTCGCAAAAATAAATTTATTTTAATTTATTGTCTAAAAAACAATTAAAGTTTCTCGAGTGATTGTTGCGAATGACAATGGTGATTTAATTCTAATAAAAATGGCTTCTTATGCTTTTTAAATGAGCATTCAATTTTGCAGTTTTTTTTTAAATAATCGAAGTACTTCGAATTCAAATTCTTCTCTGAAATTTTCAATGTATTCTAATTTCGATGCGCTGAATTTTTTTTTTGACGTATCACACTTGTCCGTAGCATTTGTAGTTTGGGCCATGAAAGTGGGTGACAGACGGACAGACAGACGAACTGAACGATTATAATACCTTCCACTTTTGACGTTAAAAACGTAGTGTGGAAGCTAAAAAGAGACACTCCTTAAATTTGGAACACGAATTCCCAGTATCTATAGAACGTCGTAAGGTTTTCCAGAAAATCGCGCATGTGCAGATGGTAGCTGCCTTAAAACGTTTTTGGTTTTAAGGTTTTTGAAATTACCTTATAGGGGGGTATATAAGGGATCTTAAAATGTAATTGATTTTTTAAGCGGTTATTGAAAGTCGTATAGTGTTACACATCCCTAGTTTTTTTATTATATTTTATTGGTTGTAGCATTATAAGCTTATTCAATGACCTACTTTTTCAAAGTTTGATAATGGCATAGTATTAGCATTTTAACATCTATTTTGCAACAATTTAATTTAACTTCGATTTAGAATTTTAAAAAAATTACAAAATGCATTTTGAAGTTATTATATTAAGAATGATAGGTGTAGGTATAAGTTACAAGAATTCTTCCATCGATAAAAAAAATATAAAGCAGCAACAGAATAATTTTAAAAGAAATAAGTCTTCATTCAAATATAATTATCAAACTTGAAAGAAAAGTGGTCATTTAAAGGATAAAAAAAAATACATTCCCATTTCTATTATCTTCAAGGATTTTTTTTTACTGATATTTTTATATATTTTTTTCTGTAAAAGTAACTCCACTATTGTTTAATTTTTACAGCTTCATTTTCTCTGCGGCTCCTTTATATCGAGAAAAAAAAACCTACCATTAAAAAAATATCTGATTATCATTAAACTTTTTTTTCCTTGTTAAAAATCGATTGAAGCTGCTATACATAAAAAAAATTATTTATCAGAAAAAAATATCTTTTTGGTATGCATAGGAATTCGAATCCAAACGTTCTAATTAGATTCCATGCGTCAAAAATTGAAGAAACGGAAACTGAATCTGATATAAAGAAATTCTAAGAATTGGAAGGACGGAAAAATTATCCTATTTTATGGTTTGCTATATTTGGCGAGAAATCACCTATTGGTTAGACTTTATCAATTAATTTAATGTTAATTTTATTTTCTAAATGATCTTAATTTATATGGACTTCTATTTAGAAGTATAATTCAAGGTTTGTGAGTATATGATTAGAATATCCTTACTAGCTTATTTTTAATCATCAAAAATGTGTTCTGCTATTCGAACTCATTATATTAAACTTATTTTTGTCAGCGTGTTATTATATAAAAGAAACTGGTTAATGTTTTGTTTTTTCGTGTCTATGGATATAATATAAAGGAACAACAAAAAGTCACAATGTGCTGTATTTTTACAGTGTTCACAAAGAACTGATCGATATTTACATTTCATACCTTAAAAAAAAATAATTAAAATTGTCGACCGGAACTTTTGGTTGGATTGCATAACTTTTATTTCTATCATTTATTATCTGCGATTTTAACCTTGGCTATTTCTTTTGTCAATGTTTCTTGCAACCCTACCAGGGCGAGACTCTGCTAATTGCCTGAAATGGAAATGAGTTAAAAATACAACAAAAAAAGTAAAAAAAAAGCTATCTGTCAAAAAACACTCTCTATCAAAACATGAAGGCACTCCATTTCAATAAAAAATTAATAACATTTCACTTAAGAATAAAAAATTACATTATGCTAATGAATCAAAAACGTCCCCTCACTTTGAATTGGCGCAGCTAATTAAATTTAACCACATTGTAACTTGGGCCTTTTGTTTTGGATGGCGCCAAATAGCGATCGATTGGCGGGATTTGGCGAGCTTCAATGCGAATTGTACTAACAGACCTTCTATAGTTAAACTCATAGTTTCCTTGCACAGAAGTCACGACCATGGGCGGAGCTACAAAACGCGCGGAGCAATCAGACGAAGAGGAAATTTCAGTCGTTTTATTTTGTCTTCATCTGATTGCTCCGCGCGTTTTATAGCTCCGCCCGTGGTCGTGGCTTCTGTGCAAGGAAACTATGAGTTTAACTATAACTTTCCATATTTTACCCTACCCCCCCGCCCCCAACATATAGTTCTAGTACGACGGTAACTCAACCTTCCTTCCTCCAAAAATACTATGTAAGACATAGCAACTGGAAAAGCTTTTGCAGACTAGGCATATCCCCCAGAACTGAGAGCTATTTTTTTTTGTGGCACCACCTATGTGGCTCTCGCTTCCGATTTTGACGCTCAGTTTATAATGAACCTGAGCTCTCTATGGAGATGTAAAAGTATGCAGAGGGAATCCACGCCAAATGGCTTATCAAGGAATCTTATACATGCCTCATATTTATATAACATGCGTGCCCTCTAGTTTCCCATCCTAAAAATCCGTCGATTCTGTCGGGGCTCGAACCCGCGATCTTGGGCTTATGAGACCAGGTTAATCCTAAATCTTCTTAAAGCAACTAAGGAATACATACGTATAAACCCATCGACTGACAGTCAAAAAGTTATAAATATTTTATAATTTAACTTAAATATTTAACTTTACAGCTTGTTCATTGTGTTTTTAAAGTTAAAACGTATGCAGTGATAAAAAGCTTGCACTTTAGTCAAAATGCGTATCCGCCAGAAGGTGAAATTAGGTTTGCCGTCTAAGCTTCCAGTGACAGCCAACTCGTAAGTGGGCTCCTCTCTTTCCAATTAATTTCTCTCAATGGTTAATTTCTCTTCAGTGATTGTTGTAAGAGTTGCCGGCTTTGTGTGGGATTATTACGAAAGAGCCCGTTGTTTAGAAGGACGGGGAGCTTAATTTAGTGTGAATGGGAGAGAAATATGTCATTTGTAAGTTTGTTTCGAATATTGTATTGGTTTAGTTTGAATTATCATCGCGCTAGAGGTACACGAGTGCTATTGGCGACGGGCGTCGTATTTTAGAACCATAGTCAAGTGACGAGCTGACACCTGAGTAGGCACCCCACGCAACCGTTAAGGGCGACATCGTACGCAGCGTTAAGACTTTGAAGGATATTTAACGTGCACTCCCGCCACAAGGGGTATTATTCGTCGGACATTTTTGGCTGCACGGACCGTTTATAGGTCGGCAGTTATTTTGGCGATGCCCGGACCCGAACCTGGGACCTTTCGCATGCTAGGCGAATGCCTAACCGACTGGGCTCCCCAGCCCGAATATTGTATTGGATCTGGGTTGTTAATTTATGAGAATATGAATATAAATTTGTATGAGAGGAAAACTATTGTACAGAAGAAATTTCAATAATTTTGATTATTAGGGGGGGGGGGGGGGATGGACGTGGGTCTCCAAACCAAAGTGAGTCTTTGTTAGTAAAAAATACTTTTCTAAATTTTGCGGCTGTGTTGAATATGTTTACAACCGGTTTCAATATGTGATAAATATAGCTAATTTTCACAACATAATATCACATTTTGATATTGGTTGCAATTTTTTTAATGCCCAGTCCTTAAGTCGCTTGCTGTGCATACTAAATGTGCCATGTTCGACCTATATATATTGATATGGAGATTTTATTTATTAAAAAAGTTAAAGTTAGTTCTAAAAATAAGCCGATCTAGCAACAATTTTAAAATAATAATATAATAAACGCATCTTTAAAAAAAAATCTAACCTTTAATATATTTTACTAAAAAAGAAATAGTGGAGAAATTGTTTAAAAAATATAGTTAAAAGTAATTATAATAGTAAACCAAATTTTTTGTTTTACCAATGAAAAAATATATTTTGGTTCTTAAAACCGAGAGCTTTGTAATAAATTCTGTAGATAATGAATCGAACAGTTTTTAATCTTACAATTCAAAATTCTTCTAACTATACTAAGTTCTAGATAATTTTTCTGTAAACGTAAGTATGAAAATAATCTTAAGAAGATATCGAGGGAAGAAAAGAGATTATCTTCCATTATATAACATCGAAAAAGAAGAATATATATTTTAAAGTGTTCGTGCGCTGATTATATAATATGGATAGTATTTTTTTTTCTGCAACGTTTCAGCACCAGAAAAATTAGAAGAGTTTGTTTTACTTAAAAACACTTTTTGAAAAACTTAATAATAAAAAAAATAATTATTAAACTCAACGTAAAAAAAGTAATAAAAAACGCATTAGATTCATTAAAAAATATATCTTAAATAGAAAAATCATGTTTGCGCTCTCGCTATTTTCAAGTATCCTTTAAATTCAAAAACCTACTACAACACGTCCGGTCTGAAAGATTTTCTAAGGAAAATAATACTCCAGCGACTTCCCGAAAGTCACTTTAATATCTCTCACTTGAAGTCCGAAAGAACTCTGCAAATATACCGATTTTTTTTATTTGAGAAGGGCAGGGATAAAAATAGGCTGAATTGAGTTTATCCGTGATGGAAAAAATAGTTTAGCTCACTAAAACAAAAAAAAAACGATTCCTTTTTCATTCGATTTTTAAAAAATAAAACCGTATTTTGTTATGCTATCATGCGCAATCTCTGTTTTGTGCATGTGTTTTGATTAATCGTACTTTTCAAAACAAACGACTTTACTTCGACTTTTTCTTTCAAAATTTAATTTCATGTAATTATAGAACAAACGTAATAAGAAAATGTGTTCGTTTAAAATCAATGTCAACATTGTTTCGCCAGCAGGCGCTTAGTTGCCTTGTATGACACTTGTAGTCAGTCACGTGGTTTATTTCAGGATCGCTGTTTTTTCTCGAGGTTTGAATGTGGATTCAAAGTCTTCGATTATATCAGTTCTTTTTTATTTTTACTTAGTGTCCACGATATAGCTATTTTTTATATTAGTAGCAATAGCAATTTCAAAAGTATTTCTATTAAATGCTTTAAGTTATTTATTCAACTCTACTTATTATGAATATGTTATATATTTTATATTGAAACCACAGTCATAAAAAAGATGTTCCTTCATAAAAAGTTCATTAACAAAGAAAAACTGTTATCTCAAAAACATCTATACAAAATACACATCTATGTCATTATATAGAATTTTTAAGATCTTTTTCTATTGCCATAAAATCAATTTTCGATATGTAATCTGGATCCCGCCATTGATAATTATTCAATGTGTGAAATCTAATAAAGGAATATTTTTCAATTATGGTTTTTGTTAAATATAATAGAATATTGTTATAAGACTTCCGGTACACCCTTTTTGAGAGAAATAAGATTTAAAAAAAATCGTACATTTTTTTTTACTTATTTATGTACCTCTTTTAGGTTCCTAAAGAGAAACCAAAACGTGTTAATTATATTTTTCTCTTGTCACAGCTTTTTTTGAAAACTGATTCACGCATTTTGTTTTAAATTTGTACGTATATTTCTGAATATTAAAAGAATGAAATGTTTCTTTCGGGGATGTGATTTAGGTGAACTACGTAAAGTGGTTTTGGTTGTTAGACTTGTTGATTTTTGTGACTGTTTCCTGTGGGTAACTTAAGATTTTAAAACGATTTTATACATTTCCATGCTTTTTATAAAATACTTAGAAACTGCATTTTAATACAATTAAAAAAACTAGTGGTGTGAAACACCACACATAATGATCTATTATTTAACACTCAATAATGGTCCAATATAATAGTTCAGTACTACTTACTTAAAAGAATTATTACGGTTAAAGATTTGAACAAGTTGGTGTTATTTTTTTAGCAATACTTTTAAAGTTGTAAAGCACTACATATAAGCTTTATAAGTAATTTTTAGCAATACTCTTAAGTTCTCTATCACAATGCTTTCATTAACTTTTATTTGATTTAAATTTAAAGTAAAAAAAAGAAAGTTTCCCTGAATTAGTAGCATTTTTTATTGTGTTTTATTTTAAATATGTATATCATAAACAAGCAATACATATATAAAATATTTGGAAAGAAAAAGGTAATTTTAAAATTCTGCTAATTAACTGGATATTTTTTGTGTTTAAACAACATTTAATTATTTATGTGCGTAAGGGTTGCAGTGATTCAATTCATTTATAAAAAGAGAATAAAAGTTTGACAGATTTTTTTAAAATTTTACAAATATGTTGACATTATGCTAGCAAATATATATTCAGAATCCATAGCTAAAAAGAGAAACAAATTATTTTTTATCGTTTATGCTTTTCTACTTCTAAAATACAAATATCATTAAAAAAAATAATTTTTAAATGAAAAGCATATTTATCACCGAAGCAATTTTTGAAGTAAAATTACTTTTTCTTATTTGACTAATTAAGTTTTATGATTATGATTTACTTTTTAGTTGAAAAAAAAAAATTAATGCAGTTAATTAATGTTTGCCGAAACTGCGTTATATTTTATTTATACGTAATTATCGTTAGACTAATTATTATTTAAATAATGCTCATTAATTTTAGGCTGTAAATTTTAATGCAAAGGTTGATATGAAATTTCGTAAACATGTTTGTTATTTCACATAATAAAAGCGTCAATATTTAATAAAATTACTATGATAAACATAAAACTTTTATCAAATTTGTCTGTTGATTTTGTTTTACTAAATATTCAATGTGTTAGATCTAATAAAGGAATATTTTTCAATTATGGTTTTTTTTAAAAAATATAATAGAATGTTATTATAATGTTGAACAGGGGCTGAGGAGCCCAGTCGGTTAGGCATTCGCCTAGCATGCGAAAGGTCCCAGGTTCGGGTCCGGGCATTGCCAAAATAACTGCCGACCTATAAACGGCCCGTGCAGCCCAAAAATGTCCGACGAATAATACCCCGTGTAGAGGGAGTGCACGTTAAATATCCTTCAAAGTCCCAACGCTGCGTACGATGTCGCCCTTAACGGTTGCGTTGGGTGCCAACTCAGGTGTCGGCTCGTCACTTGACTGTGGTTCTAAATTGTGACGCCCGTCGCCATTAGGCCTCGTATCACTCTAGTGCGACGATAACCAAACTTAATTAACCAAAAACAGTAAAAAAGCAGATTTTAAATTTTTCCCGCAAATCCTGTAATCTCTTAGTTTCCAGATAGGATACTTTTTCGCGATCATGCGTTTTAACCATAGATATCATAGTTAAAGTATTGGATTGGCAGATCACGTGACCTCCAATGCTAACGACGGGACGCGCATGGATGCCAAATAAGAGGGCAAAACGGCCAGTGTTGCTGCCACTTTAAGGAGAAAAATGCTACGAAAAAATACCATTTAATTCTAAAATTAAAAAAAAAATACTAGAAAAGAATTTAGTCACTAAAAAGATTCCTAAATGCAGCTAGTATTTTTACGACATTTTTTTTTTGTAATTTTAGAATTAACTGGTATTTTTTCGTAGTATTTTTCTTTTTAAAGTGGCAGCAACACTGGCCCTTTTGCCCTCTTATTTGGCCTCCATGCGCGTCCCGTCGTTAACATTGGAGGTCACGTGATCTGCCAATTTAATACTTTAACTATGATATCTATGGTTTTAACACACAAATATCCAATCACTTTATTACACGCGTCGTTTCTAAAACTCATTAATGCTCAGACAACAATCTCTCTCTCTCCCCCTTCCCAACTCGAACAAACAAAAGAAAGCGATTTTTGTCGCGAGCTAAAATTATATTCATAGATCGGTGGCTAACAAATTGTCTAATGCGAGGTATTTGGCGATATTTTGTGTCGGTTTGGCGGAAGAAGTGAGTGATAGAATTCTTTAAATTGTTTGTTAAAATTGTTGCTGTTTTTTAATTTATATTTCAGTTTCTTTTAGCATACCTGTTTGTAGCTTGAACATTACGCAATTGATGGTAGCTTGAATATTATGCAATTGATTGTAGCTTGAACATTACGCGATTGATTGTAGCTTGAACATTACGCAATTGATGGTAGCTTGAACATTACGCAATTGATTGTAGCTTGAATATTATGCAATTGATTGTAGCTTAAACATTACGCGATTGATTGTAGCTTGAACATTACGCAATTGATGGTAGCTTGAACATTACGCAATTGATTGTAACTTGAACATTACGCAATTGATTGTAGCTTGAACATTACGCGATTGATGGTAGCTTGAACATTACGCAATTGATTGTAGCTTGAACATTACGCAATTGATGGTAGCTTGAACATTACGCAATTGATTGTAGCTTGAATATTATGCAATTGATTGTAGCTTAAACATTACGCGATTGATTGTAGCTTGAACATTACGCAATTGATGGTAGCTTGAACATTACGCGATTGATTGTAGCTTGAACATTACGCAATTGATTGTAGCTTGAATATTATGCAATTGATTGTAGCTTAAACATTACGCGATTGATTGTAGCTTGAACATTACGCAATTGATGGTAGCTTGAACATTACGCGATTGATCGTAGCTTGAACATTACGCGATTGATTGTAGCTTGAACATTACGCAATTGATTGTAGCTTGAATATTATGCAATTGATTGTAGCTTAAACATTACGCGATTGATTGTAGCTTGAACATTACGCAATTGATTGTAGCTTGAATATTACGCAATTGATTGTAGCTTAAACATTACGCGATTGATTGTAGCTTGAACATTACGCAATTGATGGTAGCTTGAACATTACGCAATTGATTGTAGCTTGAATATTATGCAATTTGATGGTAGCTTGAACATTACGCGATTGATTGTAGCTTGAACATTACGCAATTGATTGTAGCTTGAACATTACGCAATTGATTGTAGCTTGAATATTATGCAATTGATTGTAGCTTAAACATTACGCGATTGATTGTAGCTTGAACATTACGCAATTGATTGTAGCTTGAACATTACGCATTGATGGTAGCTTGAACATTACGCAATTGATTGTAGCTTGAATATTATGCAATTGATTGTAGCTTGAAACATTACGCGATTGATTGTAGCTTGAACATTACGCAATTGATTGTAGCTTGAACATTACGCAATTGATGGTAGCTTGAACATTACGCAATTGATTGTAGCTTGAATATTATGCAATTGATTGTAGCTTAAACATTACGCGATTGATTGTAGCTTGAACATTACGCAATTGATGGTAGCTTGAACATTACGCGATTGATCGTAGCTTGAACATTACGCGATTGATTGTAGCTTGAACATTACGCAATTGATTGTAGCTTGAATATTATGCAATTGATTGTAGCTTAAACATTACGCGATTGATTGTAGCTTGAACATTACGCAATTGATGTAGCTTGAACATTACGCAATTGATTGTAGCTTAAACATTACGCAATTGATTGTAGCTTGAAATTATGCAATTGATTGTAGCTTAAACATTACGCATTGATTGTAGCTTGAACATTTACGCAATTGATGTAGCTTGAACATTACGCAATTGATTGTAGCTTGAACATTACGCAATTGATTGTAGCATTGAAACATTACGCAATTGATGTGTAGCTTAAACATTACGCAATTGATTGTAACTTGAACATTACGCAATTGATTGTAGCTTGAAACATTACGCGATTGATGGTAGCTTGAACATTACGCAATTGATTGTAGCTTGAACATTACGCAATTGATTGTAGCTTGAATATTATGCAATTGATTGTAGCTTAAACATTACGCGATTGATTGTAGCTTGAACATTACGCAATTGATGGTAGCTTGAACATTACGCAATTGAAAGTTTATGCAATATTTAGCGTTTATTCTTTTTTTCAGCATTAAAATTAGAATAAAACAGCATCGAAAATTAGTAAGCAGTATAATTTGTTGCCTCTCAACCTTTAATTACCAAATTAAGGCCAGTGCTGAATATTATGTTAACATATCGATTTATCAAATGTTTAATTACATTTTTGAAAGAATTTTACCTAAATTAACAATTTTGGAGAGTAAAAATATATTTAAAAAGTAACTCGTGTAACTATAACTTTGTATGTATTGTAAATTATGTTCTAACACTTATTTTTCTTTATTTCAGGTAAGATGAATCTCTAATTTATTCCCTATACCACTTCTTTGGTTAAACGAATAAGGTTGTATATTTTATAGTCATAGTTTATATTTTGTATTAAGTCACCTTTGTATGTGTGAATTAGCAGAAATGGGAATTCTGCGTAAATTGTGTTAGCGTGGGTCAAAATTTGTATTCCCCGCGCCATAAATAATTTAATATATATATTAATCTACACTCTTAAAACAAACGAGCGGTTTTAACTCAGTCTGAGTTAATTTCCACTCCTTTTGGGTGCCACTCCCATAGGGTCTTCCCCTATGGGAGTGGATTTCACTCGTTTGTTTTAAGAGTGTATGATGTGTGTTTAGATGCTACAATTTTGGGTATTTCTCCTCTGAAAGTTAGACTTCGCTGAGCTCCAACATTTGTGCCAAATTTGATTTAGAATAATTCCCATCCCATACAAAACACAAATTCAACGATCTTTTAAGTTTTTTCCCCCCTAGACCTCTTGGTTCTTCATCTAGTATTTTACCCTGGGGTCATTACATATCGAAAATGAAACTTTTTGTAAAACATCGTTTTGTCTCACGTGACTCCCCTCCAACTCATTACACTCCATCGAATCTTTGTTATTCCAACGTTCGATCATTCGAAAATCACCTGTCAATATTCCCATCCAAACACTCATCGGGGGAACAACTTCGATAGTTTTCGAGGGGTGAGTGGAATGATCTCTTGGTCACGTGCGTCTGTAGACCCCCCCCCCCCCCCCCCCCCCTTCGTTCATCACTTCAACGTTTTGTTTGTTGAGATGAGTTGACCCACTCTTTTGTATCGAGTACGTTTGTTCCTCAATTGCGAATAAAAATCCTGATTCTTCCCGCCGTTAAATAAAAGTTTTAAAGTAGTATTACGTAAAAAAAAACCCATAAAAATCTGATTTGTGAAGTTGTCTTTTATTCAGTTGAAGAGCACAAGAACAAATTCGCCGAAAATATTTTGCCTAGTTCTGAGACTCTAAAATCCGACAATTGCCTTATCCTTTCCACTTCCAGGGGCTGGGGAGCCCAGTTGGTATGGCCCTTTCCTTGCAACGAAAGGTCACAGGTTCGGGGCCAGGCATTGCGAAAATAACTGTCGCCTATACACCATGAAGAGTCAGATTATTTCCATTATTATGTTGTTGATGAATAAAAAGAGTTCTAGAACAGTCTAGGGTCTGTAATGTATTATTTTGTGAGCCTAAAGCCTCGGTTTCTTAAGCATCGTTATAGCATCCGTCCCGATGGACATACTTTACAAAAATTGCTATAAATACGATATCGCTATACGTTGATACTTCTGTGACGTAATTCGAATGGGACGGTTGATAACGATTGTTCCCTTAGGAAACCAAGCTTAAGAAATTATCACGTTCTAATGATTTGAAGGTGATTATTTTAAAATCAAGTGCAAAAAGTATTCTTAGATTGTCATTGGAAATAAGACGCCAAATAAAGAATCACGTTCAAATACAGAACTTTACACCAATCGCAAAGCCGCCCAATAAATATCACGCTCAAATAAGAATTTAAACCATCAGTTATTATTATTGTTCAAATGACGCTGGGCATTTGCAGTTTCTGCTTGATCTTTGAACCGTCTAAAGAGATAAACTTATTTTGGAAATTTCAACGTGGCCGCTTGCGAATTGTTTCAAGATTATAAAGTCTATTTCTTAGACACACACTCCAAACTTACCACCTATCTCTCCTTCCACCTAGTCATTTCAATTCCTCCTATAGTCCAACGACCATGCCAAACATCATTACCTCACACTCTACCTACCTAAAACTCTTTCATTATTTTTACCCTCTGTATCAGCTGCTGGGTGGTTTGTTTGTGAGGTTTAAGACAATGTATGACGTAGCTGTGACGTCACTGTAGGCGTGGCTTTTCCACTCGTCCAATTCTGTTATTTTCTCTCTCTCCGACACACACTCCAAACTTAACGCCTATCTCCTTCCACCTAGTCATTTCAATTCCTCCTATAGTCCAACGACCATGCCAAACATCATTACCTCACACTCTACCTACCTAAAACTCTTTCATTATTTTTACCCTCTGTATCAGCTGCCGGGTGGTTTGTTTGTGAGGTTTAAGACAATGTATGACGTAGCTCTGACGTCACTGTAGGCGTGGCTTTTCCCCTCGTCCAATTCTGTTGTTTTCTCTCTCTCCGAAACACACTCCAAACTTACCACCTATCTCTCCTTCCACCTAGTCATTTCAATTCCTCCTATAGTCCAACGACCATGCCAAACATCATTACCTCACACTCTACCTACCTAAAACCCTTTCATTATTTTTGCCCTCGCACCTATGGAATAGCGTAGTCATTCGAAATCACCTGCCAATATTCCCATTCACGCAATCATCGGAGGGGGGGTTGAGGGGAAAAATTCGATAGTTCTATACGGGGGTCGTTAGAGAAGCTTCGATCGATGCTGGTGGCAACGTCGAAGAAGTAATAACTATGACGTCGTTACAAGGTCGGATAAGGACCCGACCCCACGATGTTGAAGATTGCCGTGGTTTTGAGAGGGGTGTAAGTTGGGGGAATTTGAGTCGAATATAGAAATGCAATCCAAACTTTAATCTTTTTAATGTGCAATCGGAAGACTTTTTTGAAGCTTTAACAACATTTTTTTTCACCCTCCGCAGTTAGTTCTTAGTGTAAAGAGGGAGTTCTGCAGTTATATTGTGAACAAATAAGGGTTATTATTACAATTACCACTCAATAAATCAATAGATTCAATGTTAACTATGTACTCAATAATGTATTTCAATAACTTTTTAATCAAAAATTCGTTGGCTCTACCATTTGCGTTTGCGCGATTTGCTCGAAACCCTTATTACGTCTTTTTAGACCCCATCGCATTACAGCTTCATCCATTACCTTATAATTTAAGTTAAGTAATTGAAAATAAAAAAAGTAAGCAACCTTATGTGTTCTAATGCGACGTAAGTCCGTATGATATTTTTTTTTTGTATTTTGCATTTCTTTATGAAGCCAAAAATAGCGTAACATTGTCATCATTACTAAGTTTAAAATTGAGGTATTAAAATGTCATACAGGTTTCTCAAACGAAGCTCGCGCGAAATCGGTGATCGATATTAAATTGCACGTCTTTTTCGGCCTTTGTTCCTTTTTCACAGGGGTGTAAGGGCCCACACCCTTTTTTTTTTAACCCTGTGCTGTAATTTGTGTTTCTTCTTTGATGTTGCGTTTGTTCTTTTTGGCACAATTTTGGTGGGGGAGGGGGGGGGGGAGATAATGACCCCCAATGGAGTTGTGATTATAGGGTCTCCTTTTTGGTGATCTCACCCTCTGGGTGATAATGAAATTATCGGAGTGGAGGCAGCTCAGTGGGTTGGACGAGCAGACTTGGTTATTTAGGCTCTATGTAACGACTCCTACTTACTAAGAGTCTTTGCAACCTTACTAGATTTTGGCGAGTTGGAAAACGCTTTTTATTCTTTTTCCGACGCATTTTAGTGCTAACTAAATGCCCTTTATACCAATGGGTCTCCGTCGTGGTTCACCAAACTTAGTGAACGCGCTGTTGCACTTAGCTGGAACTTAGTTGCTTTACCATAGGGACGTTTAAGGGGGATTGTCATTCCCATCATAGAGCTAATGCATTAGTTTTTGGAATTACAACTTCCGCAGAGGTATTGCTTTGAAATGTTAGCCCTCTTTCCCCAGGTATGGGAATCAACATAACATCGATCTGAAGCAAATTTGAAACGAAAATGTTATCTAGTTATTTAATTATATATTTTTGAAGTTTTAAAATGCTAAAAATATACAGCAGATGGCGACACTATTTTAAAACTTTATAAATTAATAATTAAATAACCGGATGTTATTTTCTTTTCAATTTTGTTTTAAATGGATGTTATGATGATTCCCATACCTGGTGAAAATGGGATAACATGGCAAATCAATTCTTTTTGCACAAGTTGTGATTTCAAATTTAATGCATTAGCTCTATGGGCCTGACAGTCCCTCTTAAATCAGCTACATTTTTCTTAGAAAAATCGTCTGTAAAAATATTTAATACAGCCGGAGTAATTTAGCGTAGAAAGTATCGTTCCAATTCTGGGATTTTTACATGTTAAATAGATTCTGCTAAAATGTTCTTGTATTGATACTTTGTTACTTTTGCTCTATACGGCTCTGTTTTCTGCTTTCTAGTAATCATCACGCGTTTAAAGTACGTAATACCTTAAACTAATTGGTTAATTAGTAAGCTAATCTACTAACAAGTCAGTTTTTTTTCTTAATCTGTGCGCGCCCGCACAAATACGAACCCTAAAACCAGCCTTATTATTCCAAACGACACCAACATTACCTCCGAAGCACCTCATTTCTTCCTCAACAACAAATTTATTAAAAAAAACGACTTTTTCCACCCCCTAAAGTAACCTCCTCGTACAACACGAGTTAATTTTTATCCTAAACAAGTGCTCCTGCGGCGCGCATAACTAATTGCCTCGTAATAAACACTAATTGCCGAAACCAGCGCCTCGTTAGGGGCAAGAAAGTCCAGGTCCGTATGAAGGTTGGAGGAAATGGAGGTGGCTGCTTGGAGAATGCAACAATGCAAAAGGTGGTTGTCCGAGTGAAGCCTTCATCGCTTTATTTATGCACCCAAAGAAATTACTTGGCGATGAGTTTTATTAGATGAATTTAATGAATAATTGACTTTTAGCTTTCACACTACGTTTATAACGTAAAAGGTGGAAGGTATTATAATCGTTCAGTCCGTCTGTCCGGCACTCACTTTCATATCCCGAACTACGAATGCTACGGACAAGTGTGATACGTCGAAAAATTCAACGCATCGAAATTAGAATACATTGCAAATTTCAGAAAAGAATTCGAAGTACTTCAATTATTTAAAAAACTGCAACATTTAATGCTCATTTAAAAAGCATAGGAAATGGTTTCACTGGTCTGTTTGAAAACAGCTGTACAGCTTGAATTGAGAGAGCTACATACTTCAGGTTTTGCACATTAATTTCTAGTTCCTGTCAGACGTCATAGTAAAGTTTTCGAGAAAATCTGGCATTAGCATTAGCATCCGACACTTCTACTTTTTAAGTACAGGTAACCTTTTTTTTTAAAAAAAAAAAGCACTATCCTGTACTAAAGCCTTCAACTTTGTAAACAGTTATTATTTCTCGAGGGTTTTTTTTTGTCAAAGATCTACATTTTAAGTTACTCTCGCTAAAAGATCTGTTCGCATCGCATTTGGCGACTTTTATACGGCTTCACTTTTTTTCTCGCCAAGCATCCTCATCTTATTTTAACTTTTATGGACCCTCAATTAAAACTTCTTGTAAAGAAACGGCCGACATCGTGATAATTATTCTTTGAAGGTATAAAACACCTGACGTGGTGATTTCTTCTGGTTTACAAAGTTTGGGTTATGTGTAGAGAATACAGATGAAGAAGAAGAGAAAAAAGTTACCACCGCCGGTTAATCAGCCGCTATTTATCCTAGAATTTTGGTTTTTAGCTGATGAATGTCTTTCTCAGTTGATTGCAACAACAAAATATGAATATAGTCGTCTTAATCTTAAAATTTTTACTACGCACTTAAAATCCTCGGTCGCTGCGTACGATGTCGCCCTTAACGGTTGCGTTGGGTGCCTACTCAGGTGTCGGCTCGTTACCTTGACTGTGGTTCTAAAATACGACGCCCGTCGCCAATAGCCCTCATTTAGCTGACAATAATTCAACCCTAAACTAAACTAAAATTCTCGGTAACAACTCCCTAGACATCAAATTCATTGAATCGAAAATTTCGTCAATATCTTGTATGGAGTCATGCTGGTATTAGTCATGCGACATAATCAACAAACAATCCCCGCTTGACGTCTTTGACGAGCCAGACAAACGCATGTACATTAACAATAATAAGAAAACAGGGTGGCCCAGCGGGTAGTGTTTGAAACAAATGAAAAAATAAAAACAAATAAGAGACATGAGAAGAATTTAATGACGTTTTTGAATGGGACATATTGGGCAATTTATGTTAAGAGGTTCGAAGTGCCCGCCATCTTTAACAAGGACAGCAGCTGGTGGTTCTCGAATCCAACCATACTCCTTACCCATACCTTCCTCCATACTCCTGCCATACTCCTTTTGTTTGGCCAATTCTTTTTGTGGAACTTCTCACAAAAGCTAAAAAAAGCTTCCTACAAAAAGAATTGGTCAAGCAAGAGGAGTATGGAAGAAGGTATGGGTAAGGAGTATGGAGTATGGTTGGATTCGAGAACCGCCTAACTGCTGTCCTTGTTAAAGATGGCGGACACTTCGAACCTCTTTAACATAAATTGCCCAATATGTCCATTCAATAAAAGTCTTTAAATTCTTCTCATGTCTCTTATTTGTTTTTATTTTTTCATTTGTTTCAAACACTACCCGCTGGGCCACCCTGTACAAACTTATACCGGGAGCAAATAAAAGAAGCAAATGTATAATCTCTCATTTATTTTCAGAATCGTGCTCTTAGTGTCAATAACGATAAAAATCAACCCTCAAAACAATTCTAATGAACCCCAAAGCGCCGAATTAATATTCATAAACACTCGTAAACAACTGGGAATTTCCTCGTTAAAAGCCGCAATATTCTATATTTACCCACGCTTCAAACTCTCGTCTGAAAACTACGCCGCCATATTTATTCTAAGAAATAGAGCTAAAGAAATTAATAAGAGGATCGCTCTTCGAGAAAGTTTTAAAACCGGAATCGTTTGAAGCTCCAGGCAGCGTACAACTCAACTCTTCCGAGTGTCTTCACTTCACTTTAATAATCATTATCGTTTGGAAGTTTGTGCCCTTGGGGTGTTTGTGTGTAACGTGAATATTCCAAATTGAGAAGGGGGTCACTAATTATTTGTTCCTCTGGTGGAATTTTTGGACTATTTTTCGAAAATGAGTAGCTAAATACTAAAAATGGGCCTAAGTCCGTAGTGGAATTCCCCACTACGCTTTCTTCTTTGGTATTTTAGTGTAAGGACAGAGGGTATACGGAAATACCTCTGTGGTATTGGGAAGAATAATTGTTGATGTTTCGTTTATTCGAGTATTTTTAAAAATTGGTCTAGTTTAAACGAGATGATTAGTTTTAAAAAATCCGTGTAGAAATATTTTGGGTAGTTGATTTTATGTTTTGATTGGTAAGTTTTAAGTATTTGACTCTTTTACAAAATGGAGAAAGTCTTTTTTTTTTGTATACTTGCTGTTGCCGGTGAAGAGACCTTTATATACTCTTTCCCAATGAAAGATGATAAATGCAGCTGACTTACAGGTCTCCATAATTCCACTTTGTGAAATTGGTGCGAATATACAGTCCCTGGACAAATTATTAGACGCACTGTATTTTTTTTTTAGTACCGATGAAAACATACCAAAGAATGCCATATCATTAAAAAAAGTTGTCGATATATGTATTAAGTATAGCAGATAGTATTTTCTATTCAATAGCTTAAGTTTAGGAACACAAATGTCCTTCTAAAGGTATTTTGTTCATCATTGATTGATACATGAAATCTTGCCGTACGTCTAATAATTTGTCCAGGGACTGTATATATATTTAATTTTCAATAAAGAATTGTGCAATAAAATGCGAACCCATTTCAAAAAGTGGGATCATAGAGACTTGTAAGTCATGTACTTTTATCATCTACAAAAAAAGGTCGTGTAAAATATTCAATACAGCCGGAGAAATGTGGCTTACACAGGGTTCGTACGCCTTCTGAAATTCCTGAAAAACTCCTTAATTTCAATTTTTTTCTCCTAAGGGCCCTTATAACTCCTGAAATTTGTGTTTCAACTCCTGATATTTTTTCCCGTCTCCTGAAAAGATTGACGCTAATCGTTATTCTCCTATCTCTGCCGTTTTTCTCCCTACATTATTCGGTATAAGTCTACTATACAGGCACGGTATAAAAATAAAGTTCGGACATCGTGATACTAGTTAATGTCCCAGAATGCACCACACAACTCTGTAACAAAGATTTTTTTTTCTTTTTGTGTTTCATCATTTGAAGTGCAGTGAAGTCACTAGACTAATATGATAATAAACATATTCAATTTCATTCCGCGTTACCTCCTGAATTTACATTGCTGCACTCCGAAAACTCCTTAGAAGCTCCTGAATTTCACTATCATAGATGGAGTATGAACCCTGCTTACACCCCCCACCCCCAGAGACCTTTTAGTTTGGAGACCTGCGGTTATTCGGTCTCATTCGCCGTTAAAAACTGTTTTCGCTTCCGTCACATGTGTGATATCCAATCGACCTAACATTGTGAGCATTCAGCACCGTAAGTGCGGCAAAAATTACCGGAAATGTGTGTGTAAAACGGGGCATAAAGGGCGCCAACTGTCTATTGGTGAGGGGCGCGCTGGACGGCGGGTTTCCAAAGCAGAGTGCATCAGTGTTAATCCTATGGCGAAAAAAATATTTTCTCTGCCACATTTCTCCGGCTGTATTGAATATTTTTACAAGCGGATTTTTTATATGATGGATGTAGCTGACTTACAGGTCCCGACAATCCCACTTTTTGAAATGAGTACGAATATATATATGTGATATATCGTGCAAATCTTTATAAAGTTATAATATTAACCACACAAATCTCTATAATATTCTAATAATATTCAGTTCTTTCTTGATAACTCTCAGTTAATGTCTTACCGATCCATCGAACAGTTCCCCCGTTTTAAAAGGCGTCAATACATTCTTTCCCACAGAAATTGCAGACGCAGCAGACTTTGTTTTGACTTCTGATCCACTCTTCTAACAACCATTAAAAATAGTCACTTTTTAATTAGACTTCAAGATGTAAGGTTGTGTGCTTTTTGGCGGGCCGAGCTTCGGCTCCGGACTCCGTCCCGTTAAATACTTTAAATGATTTTTTTATAATAAAAGATCTTGGACGTCCAAACTACCTTCATTTCTGTTTAACTAAATCATAATTATGCTCTCCTGTGTAGTAGATGCTATTTTACTACATATATATATTTTTTAATATTCAATATATAATTTTACACAAAATATTAGAAGCAATTTCAAAAAGTTGGATTATAGAGACCTATAAGTTATATACATTTATCATTAAAAAAAAACCTTTTGTAAAAAATATTCAATACAGCCGGAGAAATGTGGCAGAGAAAATAATTCTTTCCTATTGGATTTACACTGAGGCGCTTTAGTTTGGAGACCCGTGGTCCCTTAATCTCTCAAGTTCGCTGTTAATTCGACCGTAGCCCCCAACTGCAGTGCGAAGTGAGACCATGTGTAGGGCCCTCTGCAAATGCGATGATACGAGTGACCTGTGCCGCATCTGAAGTGGAAAAGGAAGTGAAACACGGGTCCTTTTAAATGGACAGTTTAAGTTTGTTCACGCTTTATAATTGCCTACTTATAAACGGCCTGTGCAGCCAATAAAGTCCGACAAATAAAACCCTGTGTGGAGGGAGTGCACATTCAATATGTTTAAAAGTCCCGACTCCGCTTACGATGTCGCCCTTAAAAGTTGCGTTGGGTGTTTTCTCAGGTGTCGGCTCGTCCCTTGACTGTGGTTCGAAATGACGACGTCCGTCGCCAATAGCCCTCGTGTAGCTCTAGTGCGACGATAATTAAAACCTAACCCTAACCCCCTTTTTCGCAATTATTTTGTAGGTCCATATCAAATTTGTTGTTCTGGCATATCGGACGTCAATTTGTTTATTTCTCAAATCTACATAATGTCAGAACTAAGAAAGCCAAGCTTTTACACTGTTACACAGCTTATTTTACACTGTTAAAATTTTGTGCTTGTTTCACCATGATATTGGTTCCTAGTAGCTGCAACGGCTGTGTGGTGAAATGTTTCACCTTTTTTTCGGTGTTTGGTTGAACCATTTTTCTGGATTTGGAAACAAAAACCTGAGAAATGGTTCAACCGAATACCAAATGGTTGAACGTTTCACCATACAGCCGTTGCAGCTACTAGGAACCATATTTTTGGTGAAACAAAGTGCATAATTTTTAACAGTGTACTCTCTTGTGACGGTTCATAAGGAATTTTAGTAGAAATTTTCCCCAAAGAGGAATTTTTTTTCAAAGTAGTCTGGAAATTACCGCCGATTTTCGGCGTTTTCTGAAATCGGGAGCTCCAGCAATTTTTTTATTGCGAAACTCCCCTGAAGTCTTGAAAACAAAAACCCGGCGAATGACGATATTTAAAAACAGTGAGACTGGAAAAATACGTATGAAATATAGAATCCTAAGAACTTTTTCACTATAGGATATTTCAAAACTAAGCACATAAATTTTGAATAATTCATTTTAAGGGGGAATGGGCGCGCTGGACCGGGGGTCTCCAAAGCAAAGTGCATCAGTGTTAATCCTATGGCGAAAAAAATATTTTCTCTGACACATTTCTCCGGCTGTATTGAATATTTTTACAAGCGGATTTTTTATGTGATAAATGTAGCTGACTTACAGGTCCCGACCTTCCCACTTTTTGAAATGGGTTCGAATGTTTTTTTTTTAATTTTCAATAAATAATTTTACACAAAATATTCGAAGCAATTTCAAAAAGTGGGAAGATAGGGACCTGTAAGTTATCTACATTTATTATTAAAAAAAAGCCGTTTGTAAAAATATTCAACACAGCCGGAGAGAAAATAGTTTTTTCGCCATTGGATTAACACTGAGGCACTTGAGTTTGGAGACCCGCGGTTCAGCGCACCCATTCCCCCTTAAGTGTTTTCTACGTGTATGCAATTCTGAAGCATTCTGTTATAAAATAATAAAAAAAGAATTCTTGATTTTAAATAACTTTAGTATCTCTTGCAAGCGTCGGGTTTTTTGACTCAAGACTGTGTATAGTTTAAGTGAATCTATAGTTTGCGTAGATTTTCATACTGCTTTAAAGACATTTACACCTACATCCAACAAATTATTTTAAGGGGATACGGTACCCCAAAATTGGTCAAAATATCGATTTTTCAGTTTTTACTTATTTCACAATATCTTTCTGAGTGTTTACTGAAATTTTCATAATGATATCTGTTTTAGAAAAAAAGTTGTTAAATATTTTCTGCAGTCACATTTCTATAAGTTTGAATACGTATTTCTTTTTTTCTCTGTTTCGCGTTTTTCAATTCGTGTGTTTAAAATAAATCCCTAAAGCTTTTTTTCTAAATAAGTTAGAATTTTGAAATTTGTAACCTGTGTTCTATATATATATGGTGCACAAAATTGTGCATGGAATAAGGTCTACTATGTATAGTTGTTTTTTTTTAAAAAATGTTGAATTCAATAATTTGTAATTTTTTTGTGATTTTTCAGTATAAATGCATGTTACTTTTTAACTGTTGCTCACATTTTAAAATCTATGCATAGTTCTTGAACAAATAATACTAAAAACAAACTATTAAAGTTTGGTGGAGTTATTCTCAAAATTGAAACAGGAGTAGCGTTTTAAAAAAGCTCAAAATTTTGATTTTTTTTTTTAAATAAATGAAAAACTACTTGTAAATATTTGTTTTTATTCATGGAAAATGTTTATTTACAGTGAGCATTATATAAAAAAAAATATAATTTACAAGTTTATGTTATTATTTCTAGAAATAATGTTTTGGGTACCGTATCCCCTTAAGTAAATCTATGGTTAGTGTGGATTTTCATACTGCTTAAAAGACATCTACACCTTCATCCAACAAATTATTTTAAGGAACTGTTATTATTAATTACACCTCAAATAACAGAACAACTCATTCCTCCCCCTCCCCCCCCCTCCCCCCCCCCCCACAAATGCGGAAACAACTGTGCATCTCCGGATTTTGAATGCAATTAATTGCGACGCGGCGACGACAAATGATGCCAACTTGGCGGCGCTTTTGTGTCGACTCGGGCGGATTCGGCGCCGTGATTTGTTGCGATGGATGGCGCATGTGAATTATGGCGCTGTTTGGTGGCTGAATTAACTACTATTTAAACTATGATAATGAGATAAGAGTAATGGTTGGTGAATGTTATTAATTTCGTTTTGGACGCGAGTTAATCTTAACTCTGTTCTATACTAATGTTAAAATTATCTAAATTCATTGCATTAACGCCGATACAGCCTTTGTGTATCTCTAGCGGATGTCAGTGATACTTAACTATTATATTAACTCTTAAGCTAGTCCCGACATGCAGATTTTCTAAAAACGAATAAAATTTGGCTGGTTAAAGTAATATTTTCCTAATAGGAAAGGCCTTTAAATATAAAAGATTGGTTGTTAGCTTCCACACTGCGTTTATAACGTAAAAAGGGGAAGGTATTATAATCGTTCAGTCCGTCTGTCTGTCTGTCCGTCACCCACTAACTAAAAATTTAATCTACATAGAAATAACCATGCAAATTCAATTTTATTCAATATTTTCACTGTTGCCATTTAGTTAAACGTACGAGAAACTTTATTTAAAATAAAAATAAAAACTTTTGAAAGAACATTTATTTATGTGATATAATTCAGTTTGGATTGTTGTAATATCACAATAGAGTTCACAAGATATTTATTAAAAAAGATTACATCTTTATTCTTCGAACTTCAAACAAATTTAGCAAACGATAAAGTCTAATTATTAAATCTGAGAAAGAAGATTAAAGAAAATAGTTAATTTTGGCGTTTAAAAGTTTGAATTACAAATGGCTAAAAGCCCTGTTTCGTTATAAGAATTAAATCTTTTTCTGCATTCTCTTATTTCTCTCATTCTATGAAATTTGAAACTGAATTTTTTCAAATATTTCGAAATTCAGCTACCCGAAAGTTCCAGGAGTTTTGATGTAAAGAACACAGGGTATCTGCTTACTTTTAGTGGTACATTACTCAATAAGAATTTCTTGATAAACCGTAAGTCTCCTAGAAGGGCAAGGATGAAATTTCTAGGATTTTAGTGGCTGCCATTTTAACTTCGTTAAATTCTCTTCTAGTGTAATTGTATTCATAGGCTTGCATATAATTAATTTAATTTAGTTAAGTTTGGAATGATATGTTTAAGTTTTGTGGTAAAACATTGTTATTTTTATGTGTACAGATAAATTGATGTTTTTGAATTAGCTTACAAAAATTAAGAAGAAAAAAATTGATTCTTGATAGGGTAGGGTATATATATATATATTCCGGCTTGTGTGCTTGATCAGAGACACGCTTATATAAGCCTTCGTCAAGTAAGACATACACAGAATTTTTACTGTCACAGAGAAAGGAAGCTCTTATCTTTTTTATTTGCTTTCGAATAAATTAGTTCTTTTGCACTACACCTTTTGTTATAATGATCAGTAATTAATAAATACATACTAAATTTAAAAAAAAGCGGGAATCGGACCCGCACCCGTTACAGCGCGCAGATTGCTAGCTTAATGGTCCAAACCACTCGGCCACCCGGGCCCCATTCTTGATAGTTCGTGTGCATTACAAAGTGTATTTTAGGTTTATTCTTTTCTTGAGCTCATTTTATACTCGATTTTCATTAAAATATACTATTTCCTTGACATCTTAATTTATTCGTGATTTTAATACAAAAATACAAAATAGTTAAAACATTTTTTTTTAGTTAAGTATTCATAAACGTTAACTTGTTCGCTTTTTTATTTGCTTTCGAATAAATTAGTTCTTTTGCACTACACCTTTTGTTATAATGATCAGTAATTAATAAATACATACTTAAAATAAAAAAAAATTATTCTTACCTCAATACTTAATTAAATTTATTACAATAAGTATAAAACTTTCTACCCATCGCAACCAAAAAAATAAAGTCTTTCGTAACCTAAATAATTCTTACTTCTAAAACAATTTTTTACCTACTTCTTTCTTTTAAAGTAAAGTTACATTTTTATTTTAAGCAAAGCAAAGTAAAAAACATTGTCTTACCAGAAGAAAAAAAAAGAACTTACAATTTTTCTTTTAACACAAGGCAACTGCTGAAAAGATACGCCCCCCCCCCCCCTTCCTTTGTAACAGCTGTAAAAACGTACAGTTACGATTAATGAAGAAACAGTTTTCACTTTTAGCCTACAGCAGAAGGAGGAGAACACCTCAACTCGCATCTTTTATTTCAACCCCTTCTTCTGCTTCCATAATATCTCTGGTGTAATTCCAAGTAAAAGAAAAGTGTACCCAAGTGCGCCCCCTGGTGTTTAAAAAAATGAAACAAAAGCATGTGTTTTGTGCCGAGATAAAATATGGGGGTGTTTTTAGATTATCTTTTTCTTTGTGTGCTTGTTTTTGAACAGGTTGGTTTGGCGGTGAAAGTGTTCTGTCACGGCTGAAAATCGCCCATTTGGAAATTACCTTTTAATATTTGTGAGTTCGTCAGTTAATTGTTTACTTTCATGGGTTTCTGATTGAAAATTAAATCCAATAAAATTAACTAACAAAATTTTAACGATGTCATAATCTTAATTATACAAACAATAAACTTCCAATTTCTTAATGTAATAAAAGTATTGCGCAGTTTTCGAAAAAACCCGGATGGATTAAAAAAAAAAAAAAACTTGAAAAAACCCATCAAAAAACCCAAGTGAGCAATTGAGCTTAAAATTACCTTCCCTGAAAATTAAAAAAAAGTAAAATTTTTTTATACATCTGCAAAAAATATACATTTCATATAATTTTTAATTAATATTTTAGTATTATTCTTAATATATTTTTACATTTTTGTACCTTCAATATTTAAAATGCATTTACAAATTTAATTTTATACTAATTATTTAATGATTAAATATAAAAAATACATTTTTTTAAATTATAATTTAAATTTCTATCATTACAATATTCCAGATTATATAATTTTACACATACACAAACAAACAATACTTGGTTCTAGATAATACATTTATTAAATTTAAATATACATTTATCTAACAACTATATGCGATTATTTTTTAATTGTTTTAATTTAAATTGCATCATTCCTGATTATCTCTCTCAAGATCTTCTGTTAGTTTTAAAAATTGTAATGCATAGATAAATAAATAAAACTTCCCTAAATAAATCACAAAATCCTGAAAAACACATCCAAAATACTGAAAAAAAACATAAAACCCAGAAAAAAAATCCCTAAAACCCTGAAATCCCATTAAAAACCCAAGTGGGTTGGGTTTTTCATGAAAAAACCCGGGTTTTTAACAACCCTGGTTTTTGGCGAGTTTTTTTTTTTTTACCCCGGCAACCCTTCAAGTCGAAGGGGAGTATGGCGACATAATGAAGACGGCAGGCGACTGTCTTCATTAATTTTGTCACATCTCTAGCATTCTTTCGCCACGGCCTTTTCTTTATTTTATTTTCATATTTTTCTTTGCGTTGTCTTTTTTTCCCCACATAAGACAAGAAAAGAAATGGTTTCGTTGTGTGTACTTATTTTTTTTTTGTCTTACCTTTTTAAGGAACAGTATTTCTGTAAAAGGTTTTTAAAATACGCTTCCATATTACGTTTATAAAGTAAAAAAAGGTAGTTTTTATGTCCGTCCTTCACCCACTTTCATTGCTTAAACTTCAAAAGCTAGAGTAAGTTTTGATGCGCGGATTTTTTGACGCACCAGAGTAGAAGACATTTAAAATCTCGAAAAAAAATAATTCGAATGCGAAGTACTTTAATTACCAAATAAAGTGAAAAGAACTTATGACGCCCGTCGCCAACGCCCTCATGTAGCTCTAGTGCGACGATAATTAAAACTAACCTAACCAAAGGCGAAAGGTTATAGTATTTGTTTGGTACTGTTAGTGGCGGTAGTTCAAGTGCGACGATGACATTCTACCAATTATTCGCTTATTTTGCACAACACGCGGTCGGCCTTTGGAGTTTAAACTCTGGCAACTGATTGCAAGAAAACAAGAACAACAAGCCATATCGAAGAGGAAACGTTGTCGTTTCATTTAATTATTTTTCTAAACTTTTAACTAGTGGTGTTTTAATTGTTTAAAATTGAAAAAATAGTTTGTGTTTCATCTCAGTCACAACAGTACGGTATGTTCCCCAAATTATTTTAATTAGTATCAGGGCCGGATTTAAAGATTTGCCGCTTGTAGGCTACGATTTGCCGCCCCAGCACAATATTATCCCACTTCGGGGAAAGGTAGCTGGTTAGCTGCAAAATAGGGTGGTATGTGCTGTTTAAAATAGATAGACATATTAGAATCATCTATGTACCTTTACACACTAAATCGAATGCGAAATAGGCGGGTTTTTTTTTAAAAAAAACCTGTTCTATTTTTCTTTCAACTGCGAAATCCGGGAACTTGCCCTCGCAGCTACCATGTTTGCTACGAAATATACGTACTATATATACGCTTACGGTTTACGCATCAATGTAAATTATTTGTTTTCTTTCTTAAAAATATTCGTATCTTTATAATAATTTTTTTTATGCCGAATGCCGCTTTAATGGGTCGTAAAATTTGCCGCCCCAAAAAATCCGCCGCTCTAGGCTACAGCCTACTTAGCCTATTTAGAAGTCCGGCCCTGATTAGTATTGAACTTTGAGTCCTGACATGCTTTTATATAAGTGTGTGTGAATTTACATTTTCATAAAAAACATTAATATTATTGAATATTATTTTATCTTTACCAAGAATCTTAACCTGTAGACCATGAAAACAGATGTCTTAGCCGTGTTTATTATAACAGAAACAACAGCAATCCTTCCCCAATTTTTTTCGCCAACATCGCCAACGACAAAAAAAAAAAACGCTTCACAGACAGATATATAAAAAAAATATATATTCACCGCAAAAAACGCTTTTTCCCTGGACTTTTACCAAACACGAAATATAAATTCCGTTTTTAATAAGTGCACCTAAAAACCTTTTCTTTTGATGCTAATGCGAACAGAACACTGGAACTTGAGTCGCAATGCTACTAGTGGACTGCAAATAAACAATGAACTTAGAATAACTCAATTTGTCAGAAAGCCATTACTAATATTTTTAAGGGGGAAAAAAAGGTGAATTGATTGCGTTCAAAGAAAGCATTGATGAATACATTAATCTTCGTTCTGATAGATTTCTTGCACAGTCGGTAAGATGCCTGCCTTGCATGGGGAAAGGTCCCAGGTTCGGGTCCGGGCATCGCCAAAGTAACTGCCGGCCAAAAAACGGCCCGTGCAGCCAAAATGTCCGACGAATAATACCTCGTGTAGAGGAGGGTGCACGTCAAATATCCTTCAAATTCCTAATGATGCGTACGATGTCGCCCTTAACGGTTGCGTTGGGTGCCTACTCAGGTGTCGGTCAGAGAGAGATAGACAGACTGAACGATTATAAGGTAAATACCTTCCACTTTTTACGTTATAAACGTAGTGTGGAAGCTAAATATTTAGACTCGAGGTTTTTTTTTGTCACATTTCAAATTCATTTGAATTTTTTCCCATTTCAATCGAATTCTGTAGTGGATTCGTGTTGTAAGCTAACACACGGAGGCAAGGAAGGGAAAGTACTCCTGGATTCGCGCCAAAATAACAACAGCAAAAAGAATAAAGAACGTGAGAGCCAGAAATGAAAATGAAATGTTATTCTGTTTATCTTTCTTTTCTTATTAGAGGCTGCGAAAATCATCCTTATTTGAAGATCCCAGGTTCTTTGTGAAAATGCTTATTTAAGTAACTCGACGAGGTTTTTTTCTTTTTCGCATTGTTCGTTTTAGGGAAAATGTCGGCCATTTTGCTTTCTCCCGTAATTTGCAGTTTATTTTGCGGTTCTTTTTCTTTTTTTGTTCGTGTTTTTATTTAAAAAAAAAGGTTGAAAAGTGAAGATATTTTTTTGTGGGTGCCTTTTGTTAATTTTTTTTTCCGAGTTCGGAAGAAAATAGGGTTGCTGTTTTATTTGTATTTTTGATTTGAAAATAGCCAAGCGTCGCCAAATTGTCAATTGTTAATTAGTTCCGAAATTGACCTGATCCGATAGAAGATCCAAATATCAGTTTTCAGCCTTTGATTACAGGTGTCAGTCATTTATTTATATAAAAAAATGAAGTTGAACGAGGGTCAATACGATAAGATTTTCTCAAAAAAATTAATTTAAACTTTTTTCAAACTTTTCAAAGAGTTCTTTTAGTAATTAATTTTAAAGGCATTTTGCATTAACACAGGGTTCCCACGAGTCCTTGAAAGTCCTTAAGAAGTCCTTGATTTTTATTTTCAATTTCAAGGACCCTTTTATACTCCTTGATTTTTACCAAAAATCGTTAAAAAGTCCTTGAATTTTAATTTCAAGTATCCCTTAGTACTCCTTAATTTTGACAAACATTGTTGAAAAGTCCTTGATTTTCTCCTTTTCCGACATTCAAATTTCAAGAAGTCGATTCTTAAAACAGTGCCAAGTCGGCACTAAATGGCATGCGTAGCACTTCAGCATTCTACAAAACGGTGCTTACTAACACTAACCAGTTACATTTTCGCCAAATCCTTCTGTGTTTTCCTCTGATATGGTTGCCAAAACACTTGGTGTCGGCGATATTTCTAACACTATTTTAATGGTACAATTGCAGGCAGTTTTTTTTTTTTTTGATTCTTTGTAATGGATGCATCTTTTGTCTCCTTGAAACATCTGTTTTTAAAATTACGATTTGCCGTATCATTACGTAGTTGCTCTTAACTTCTTCCTTACGGTTATTTGATGCATAATTTCTTTAAAAAAAAAATAACAACTTGAATTCTTTAGTGTTTTTTTTTGTAATTTGTAGGGATAGACCGATATGTATCGTTCCATTTAGTTGAAAAAAATTAGCCATCGAACTTGGCACTAGCTGCTGATGTTAACTTGGAAAAAAATAACCTTGAACCTCTTGAACTTTTAAATAAAAAAAAAAGGACACTAAGTGCGATTCACCACAAATAAGCAAAAATATCGAGGCGTAGATGTTTGGTTGACCGATCCATCCCTGAATTATAAAAATAGTGGTTAATCGGTTTTGAAAATATCAAAATGCCGATGGAAGTCAATGTTTTTGAGTAAGAAAAAAACAGACATATTTAGAATTTTTCTTTTTTTTATTTAGTTTTAGGTTCATTTTATAATATAGTTTTAGTTTAGGACAAATGGTTCAACCAAATTTCAACGCCTCGTAATTTGTGCTTATTTGCGGTAAAATCGAGTGATGCCCGTTATTAGTTAGGGACGGATCAGTCAACCAAACCTCGACTCCTCGTAATTTTCGGTTACTTGTTACATAATCTCGGTGTCCGTTTTTATTTTAGTTCAAGACAGAAGAGATCAACCAAACCTCGACGTCTTGTATTCTAGATCGCGTTGTAAGCGTGCAGTGAGGTCCTTTTTTTTATAGTTCAGGACACATATTGGTAAATCAAATCTTTAGATATTTTATTACTTTGACGTTTGAAAGATGATAATGGCTGGTCCGTGACTTAACGCCTGCCGAACTCCAGCCTCAAATCATGAATAAAAAAGTTATGTAAAATAACAGTAGATGGTTGCGGTTAAATCTTTTTTTATTTTATTCACATGAGATAACCAAATTTGGTATTTAATTTTGTAAGAAAAAATCTGCAAATCAGTCGATTTTTAATCGGTAAAATAATCGCCGCATTATGATTGAGGGTCCTTGAATTTTTTTTTGAGTCCTTGAAAAGTCCTTAAAAACTCTGATTTTTATTTTGAAATAAGAGTGGGAACCCTGTAACAGTTTATTTTTAACATTGTTTTTAACTACAAATAAGTGATACGGCAATGTGTATTTTTAGATCTTAAGGCGTAAAGTTTGAAGCAGTTATTCAACTTCCCAATAGCGTTAGCATACTCTTGTCCATACACTCGCTATTTGTTGTTCATTTTTGCCAAGAGTAGCGATTTTGTGCCAAACATAACATACCTATTCTAAATAAAAAAATAAAATAAAAGGTTTGTTTTGGGGGTAACGTTTTCGGAATAAAATAATTACTTAGAAGTAAGAATAACACAATTGAAATGTATTTTCTTGAATTTGTGTTTTTGTTCCATTGTAAGTGAATTAAATATGAAATTGAATATTTTTCTTTTCTGTTCTAGGTAAGAAATGACTCTATATTTTTCACGGCGTTTCACTACGTATTCTGGTAAGACATATTTTTAGTTTGCATTTTTAATGTGGTGTAAAAATACGAAAACGAAAAAAAAAAAAAAATGCTGAATTAACAAGAATTTATTTTAATGTTTCGATTGTATTTCGTTTTACAATTGGAAATACTGTATCAAAGAAGAAAATTATACTTAGTCTCTTTATTTGCTTTTAGTAGAAAGACCTACATATATTCACTGTTATAACACACTATAACATTTCTCCTTTTTTTTATATGAATTTAACGCATTCATTGCTAGCTATCTTGTCGCTGGCAGTCAAGACGTTAAAAGCATTCATTATCTTCCTCGTCACTTTGCCACAGTTCAAAACAGAGGCATTAGTGACTGTGTTTAAGCTCCTTTTGTAGGCTAGAAATAAGCAGCAGAACCATCTTAACCAAACCAAACGTTTTTAAGGGCTGTGGGGAGCCTAGTGGTCAGCGTCTCGAGATCGGAAGGTCCCGCGATCGAGTCCCGGTACCACTGAAGACCCGCCGAGTATATGCGGAGTACGTGCTCGTTAAATCTGTTGGGTCCGAAAGTCCCATGGTCGGTCATTGCGTAGTTTACTACGGGTACAGGTCCCTGGAGACTATTTCCCTCCACTTCAGGGTCATGTCTAAATTGTGGAGGTGGCGATAGATGGCAGCATCTGTCTTGTATGTGTGTGTATGTCGCGTCCGTCCTTCTTGACGATGGTTTATAAGCGGGTCTTTGTGGCCAAGCACACAAGCCTGAAAATATGTCTACCAACCAACTAACAAACGTTTTTAAAAAATTCACCAACGCAGAGTGTTAAAATTAGGAAAAGTGTTTAAATCTCGTTCCCGTTTTCCCCTGTTCGATTTCTATATTTGTATAATTTGATTTTCCGGGAACGCGCGCACTTTTCTTTGAATCGCTGGTTCGGGAACGAGTCCGGGAATAATTGTGTTTAGTTCCCGGGATAAGTGAGTTAGCGGTCGGCTTTTCCCGTTTTGCGGAGACTCCCTGAATTTTCTCGTTTCGGCGCGGATCGATTTGAGAGTGTTGGCGGGTCCGGGAAAAGTGGAGTGGACTTTTTAAGGTATTAAACCAATTTGTAAATTACTGGTTTAAGAGGATGAATTTAAAAAACTCTTTATGCTTGTGATTATTAGGCATTTAAACTTAGAAGAATTTCATCGATATGGTTTTTTTTCAACTTTCGAATCGTAGTATTTGTTGTACGCATAGATATCATAGTTAAAGTATTAGATTGGCAGATCACGTGACCTCCAATGCCAACGACGGGACGCGCATGGAGAGCAGAATAAGAGGGCAAATGGGCCAGTGCTGCCACCACATTAAGGAGAAAAATACCGTTTAATTCTAAAATTACATAAAAATACCATAAAAAATACTAAAAAAGCGTTTCACATTTTTTTAAGTCATTTAAAACATTCCAAAATGCAGCTAGTATTTTTATGGTATTTTTTTTGTAATTTTAGAATAAAACGGTATTTTTTCGTAGTATTTTTCTCATTAATGTGGTGGCAACACTGACCCATTTGCCCTCTTATACTGGTCTCCATGCGCGTCCCGTCGTTAGCATTGGAGGTAACGTGATCTACCAATCTAATACTTTAACTATGATATCTATGGTTGTACGTGATAATAAAAAATGAAACAATAAAAATCAAAACAATCACTCTGTTCATGCTACTTCGTCTGAAGGACAGAGCATGAACAGAGGGGGCGTTTCTGATGGCTGTAAATAATAAAATTAAAAGCATCAACTGTCCCCGACACTCAGTAGGTTCGTCACTTGACTGTTGTTCTAAAAATTACGACACCCGTTGCCAATAGCTCCCGTATAGTTCTAGTGCGACGATATTTCAACTCAACCCAACGCCCAGTAACGAAAAAAGGAAATCACACGAACGAACCCAATAATCTAAGATACAAGATTAGTTTTGTTTAGTTTTAATTATCGTCGTACTAGAGCTACACGAGGTGTATTGGCGACGGGCGTCGTATTTTAGAACCACAGTCAAGTGACGAGCCGGCACCTGAGTAGGCACCCAACGCAACCGTTAAGGGCGACATCGTACGCAGCGTTAGGACTTTGAAGGATATTTAACGTGCACTCCCTCTACACGGGGTATTATTCGTCGGACATTTTGGGCTGCACGGGCCGTTTATAGGTCGGCAGTTATTTTGGCGATGCCCGGACCCGAACCTTTGACCTTTCGCATGCTAGGCGAATGCCTAACCGACTGGGCTCCCCAGCTCCATATAAGAATAGAAATTAACTAAAAAATATCTCGCTATAAGCAACTAAAATACCTTTGTTTTACGTAAGTTAAACTTTGTCTTAATGACCCCTTTTGTGTTTCCTTCGATTATTTGAGCATAATAAAAATTTAAAAGCCTAAATATTTACTGGTCTTTCCTTCAAATTTTCAAAAAGATGTAAAAATAAAGAGTTGAACAACTTTTTTTTAACTGACAGTGATCGCGAACTTGAAAAAAAAAGGTGTTCTGTAGAAATTGTTTCGCTACTACTGGAGTCATAAGGCAAAGCAGCCAACATTCAGGGTGCCTTTTGTTGGCTTTTGGAGACTTGTCTCACCAGTCTTCAAAATCGCCAAACCCGATATCCTTATCGCCAAACACCGATATATAACTAAAATTTATAATAAATAATAAAATGTGATAATAATTAAAAAAATTAATATAAATAAATATGAAATAATTAATATAATTTTATAATATGGCTTTGGCACGTCGACAGGATAATAATTTGATTTTTTTTAGTTAATAAATGTTGTGGTTTAAAAATATTAACTTATTAATATTTTGGTAGTAGGATTTCAAAAAAAATCTCTTATAGATACTGGAAAGGTTGGTTATTGATTTCTTGAGAGTGCAATATCATAGACCTGGTCTAGCTCTGCTGGGCAACAGGGATCAGCAACAACAAAAAAATCTTAAATGCTTTTATTAGTTTTTATTCACCTTATTCACACAAAAATACAAAATTCCGCACACTTTACCTCCATGAAACATACTTGCTAACTCATTGCAAAAATCGGCGAATAAGAGCAATAGGTTTCTAATAACTGTAACAAACATCTTCGCGCCCGATCCACGCCTGTTAATTTTTAAATTTTGTATGAAGGGGTTCATATCCGGTGTTTTACTAGATTCAAGAATACAAACAGGGCTGGGGAGCCCAGTCGGTTAGGCACTCGCCTAGCATGTGAAATGTCCCAGGTTCGGGTCCGGGCATCGCCAAAATAACTGCCGACCTATAAACGGCCCGTGCAGCCAAAAATGTCCGACGAATAATACCCCGTGTAAGGGAGTGCACGTTAAATATCCTTCAAAGTCCTAACGCTGCGTACGATGTCGCCCTTAACGGTTGCGTTGGGTGCCTATTCAGGTGTCGGCTCGTCACTTGACTGTGGTTCTAAAATACGACGCCCGTCGCCAATAGCCCTCGTGTAGCTCTAGTGCGACGATAATTCAAACCTAACCTAACCAAGAATACAATTTTTTTTTGTCCAATCTCTTAACAACTCACCACAAAACACTTTCTCTGGGAGACAATCTTTAATCGCCAAATAGCGCCAAATTCGATACCAAAACAAGCAACCTTTTGGCTATCTAGGCCATGCAACGATTTCTTTCTTTTTTTTTGGGGGGGGGGGGGGGTATGTGTGCAAAGTGGTCATTTGGTCATCTCTGGACGGGGTCGTTAGCCCTAATGCCCCCCCCCCCCCTTCCCCCTGCTCTCGAAAGAAGGACATTCTCGTTTGGCCATTTCACGGTTCGTTTTTGATGCCAAAAGATGCCGACAGGCGCCATGTAGCTAGAGTCTATTCGATTAAGGTTTTTTTTTAAAGAGGAGAATAAGAGGGCAATTTGGCCGGTGTAGCCACCAGTTTTAGGAGAAAATCACTACGAAAAAATACCATTTAATTCTAAAATTACAAAAAAAAAATACCATAAAAATTTTAGCTGCATTTTGGAATCTTTTTAGTGACTTTAAAAAAAAACGTGAAACGCTTTGCTAGTATTTTTATGGTATGTTTTTGTAATTTTAGAATTAAATGGTATTTTTTCGTAGTGTTTTTCTCCTAAAACTGGTGGCAACACTGAACAAATTGCCCTCTTATTCTGGTCTCCATGCGCGTCCCGTCGTTAAGCATTAGGGGTCACGTGATCTGCCAATCTAATACTTTAACTGTGATATCTATGAGTTTCGTGTTTATGCTTTTGCCTTCATTTTGTTTGTTTTCCAGCTTCTTTATATATGTAGAATACCGCTCCAGCTTTATATGTAGTGCCAATCTTGACGTTTGTTTACACCTAGATTTAATTTGCATAATCCCTTCTGATATGATATTCAAATCAATTATATTCAATATAATTGATATTCAAATAAATTATATTGAATATAATTGATATTCAAATCAATTATATTGAATATAATTGATATTCAAATCAATTATATTCAATATAATTGATATTCAAATCAATTATATTGAATATAATTGATATTCAAATCAATTATATTCAATATAATTGATATTCAAATCAATTATATTCAATATAATTGATATTCAATATAATTGATATTCAAATCAATTATATGGAATATAATTGATATTCAAATCATTATATGGGATATAATTGATATTCAAATCAATTATATGGAAATAATTGATATTCAAATCAATTATATGGAATATAATTGATATTCAAATCAATTATTGGAATATAATTGATATTCAAATCAATTATATGGAATATAATTGATATTCAAATCAATTATATGGAATATAATTGATATTCAAATCAATTATATGGAATATAATTGATATTCAAATCAATTATATGAATATAATTGATATTCAAATCAATTATATGGAATATAATTGATATTCAAATCAATTATATGGAATATAATTGATATTCAAATCAATTATATGGAATATAATTGATATTCAAATCAATTATATGGAATATAATTGATATTCAAATCAATTATATGGAATATAATTGATATTCAAATCAATTATATGGAATATAATTGATATTCAAATCAATTATATGGAATATAATTGATATTCAAATCAATTATATGGAATATAATTGATATTCAAATCAATTATATTGAATATAATTGATATTCAAATCAATTATATTGAATATAATTGATATTCAAATCAATTGTAAACAATGCAACAATGCATCTCTCTTTCCCTAAATTCTCAAAGTACTATATTCTACTTATCCGAGGAATGTGTTAGTTGTTTCCAAATGGTAGTTATATTTGCTTAATGTTCCTTTTGAAGGATTAGTTAATCTTTCGATAAATATTTTCAATTATATAAGTAGGTATCGTTGTGTTTTGAAACTGAAAACTCTTAATGTTTAATTAAAATTGTCGATTTAAAATATTGTGGAGTATTTTTAATCATTTATCGATCAAACACTGGGGGTCCCGCGTGAGGCTGACCACCTTACCGGGGCATATTCCTAGCAACCCGGAGCCCTTGGTCACGTAAGCTGGAATGGGCACGGCAGGCCTTGGCCCTCTAACGGGCTGTTGCGCCGAGGAGTTTAGTTTTTTTTATTGATTAATGACGAAATTGTTTTTATATTTTTTTTAATTTTTTTTGTAAATGTCACGATTCATTGTGCAGATAAAGTTTTATCATAGTTCCTAAACAAACAATTAAGACTAGTTGTAATTAGAGTAACTAGGTGTTTTTAAGACAGATTTCGTTATTCAGGAGTTATACAATAGTTATTTATGCAACAAGTGTGAAAAGTAACACTTTTTAAAACTAGTGGATTTTATTTCACGAGCGAGTGAAATAATGACACGTGTTTTAAAAAGTTTACTTTTCACACGTGTTTCATACACTATTTTTTATAATTCGTGAAAAAAATCAAATCTCATTGGTTCAAAAATAATTCACGTGCTAATTTTTTTACGTAAAGAAGATCGGCATCTGATAAACCTCTGGAACTACAAAAGGAAAACTAATTTTTTAGTTTAAAGTCAAACATTTGAACATGGATACTGATTCAAAAATAAAAAAATATTAAAATTCACGCGCATAATATTTAAAATAAAGCAGATCAATAAATTTCTGGATTTTATGAAGATTATGAAATAGAAATTTTACTTGAAATGTTGGCATCTTATGAAAAGAGTGAAGAAAAGTACTTTTTTTTCACTGCTTTTGGGTGAAAAAAAGTAATTTTGTATCACTGTTTCTAAAAAGTATAACTTTTCGCACGCGTCTGATATTAAAATTATAGTGTAAAAATCGGATTTTTTTCACGCAATTATAAAAACTAGGTTTTTATTTCTGAGGTGCTTTTTAAGTTCAGTTTTCAGATCATCGCCGCTATGTTTATGCTAAGTTTCATACACTACTTAATTTCTTTCATGTACTACTACTATTTATTAAGTTTTAATTTCCAAAGTTTTTACGTAGATTAAATGTCATGGTGATGATTAAACATTGATTTTAAATTTACCACTAAATATTAAACAAAAATTAGAAGTGTAAGGGGGGGGGGGGGGAAACTCGCACTACTTTTTATGTAATCCTTAGTGGACATTGTTTTCCGGCTTAAATGTATACCAATTTTTCAATGTAATCCAAAGAACACGTCAAAAAACCCCAATACATTATCATCTTCAATACACCTTCCCACAACAGAAACGATGTCATTGTTAGCAACAAAAGCTGCCTGGGCGAGACACATTAAAATCAGATCGGCATCGCCGATAGAATACCGAGCAACAATAAAATGCGTGGAGACTCCCTCATTTTTGGTCCAGCATTGATAAAAGTCGTGGAGTTTTGGAGATGCTGTCGGGCAGAAACCTATACGAAAGCCCGTTCGCAAAGTGAAGCCGTCGATCGCGCTGTACTAAGCCCAAACAAATGCACTCGGCGTAGTGCTTGGCGCTATTCTAAAGTGGAGTTTGTATAGGCTTACTTCATCGACTTGGGGATTTCTGGATCTGTAATATGAATTACACTGCTCAAAACAATTAGGGGAGCACTTTGCGTACTTTTATTTACCCTTTCAGTTCCAACTTATTTTTTATTATAAAAATCTAAAAGTTTTGAAATAGATTCATTATGCATCCAGAATGAAATGGTAAAAAACAGGGGAAAAAAATCTTAATTTTTTAAATAAAATTTAAGGGAGGAAATATTGGAATCATAACTTTTGAATCAATTATAACAGTAATTTTTCAAAACTTTATTTGAAAAAAAAAGGTAAAATCAATTTTTAAATGTCTAAGAATGCAAGAGTGAAGAATTTAGGGTCAATTTACTTCATCAAATTTTTTGGGCGTGAATTTTATTTTACCATGTTTTTGATATTTTCATTTAATTATTAAAACAAACATTATCTAATTCTACAAAAGCCATGATTCTTCCATCTAACGATACATAAGTGCGAGATCTACTTGGTGAGAGAAAAAAAAAACCGAAAGCTGATGATACCAAATGGAACCATTAGGGGTGAAAGGGTTTAAACCATGCGTTCCCCTAATTGTTGTGAGCAGTGTATAAATACAACTCATTTTTCTTACATGTAAAGAAATTGCTACCATCTTGTGGGGATTCAGATCGCGTGCGACAGCCTACCGGGCATTTAAAAAAAATAATTTTAATGAATGTTTTTAAGGAATAAAATGATGCGGTTCTGCATGAACTAACATTGAGTGTTTGTTTTATGCTTACTGGGCAGGGTTGGCATGGTTTTTACCACCCCCGGTAAATACCATGGTAAAAACCGGTATTTACCGTCCTGGGAAAAACTCAATAATTGAAGCAATTACTTACTAATTGTTATTTAATGGGACTAATTAAAATTATTTTAATAAATATTTATCATGGCCGTAATATTTTTAAAAATAGACCAATCTTCCTTCGTTATTTTAAATTTGTGGTAACATAATAATCAATTAAAATAATAATCAATTAAAATAATAATCAATTAAAATAATAATCAATTAAAATAATATTTAATCAATTAAAATAATATCAATTAAATATAATCATCAATAAATTTAAAAATAATCAATCTTCCTTCTTATTATAATTTTAAACATAATCAATAAATTAAAAATAATAATCAATTAAAATAATAATCAATTAAAATAATAATCAAATTAAAAATAATCAATTAACATAATAATCAATTAACATAATAATCAATTAAAATATTGTATAGGGTAAATAATTATTGAGTTATGTCTACTAAATCTAGAAAAAAAAATCAAAGGACTTTACTAGGCTTTTTCAAACTACAATGGCTATATTGGGGATAATAAAGGAATTTCTTAGATAGGTATATTCGAGAAAAAATAAAATTTTCTTTTTTTTTTTTTTTGAAAGAAGGAGGTATTTCCCAGTTTTTCTCTGTATTTACCAATTTTTCCCGGTATTTACCAGTTTTTCCCGCTGGGATGGGAAATATTAGTTTTGGACGGGAAAAACCCAACCCTGTTACTAGGGTTGCTTGGCGACTTTCTGCCGGCTTCGCTTGTTTTCTCGCCAAGCATCTCCATCTTCTTCCTAACTCTGTGATAAAAGGTCCACCCGAAAAGATGCTTTTGTTTAGGAGCGAGGAATATTTTCCACCCTTTCAAAAAGATATGAGCTTATTCTACCGAATTCTGGAGCGGGAATTGTCATCTTTTGTAGATAGGATGCTGAAGAGGAAGAGAAGATTATTATGGTCTTTATTTACATGTTCTGAAGAAGTAGGGGACTGGGGAGCGTAGTCGGTAGGCGCATGGGAAAAGTCCCAGGTTCAGATCCAGACATTGCTAAAATAACTGCCGACTTATAAACGATGTGTTGCAGCCAAAACGTCTGGCGAATAATACCCCGTGTGGAGAGATTGCACATTAAATATGCTCCGAAGTCCAGTCACTGCGTACGATGTCGCCTTAGAAGTTGCGTTGGGTGCCTACTCAGGTGTTTGCCATTTGACCGAGGTTCAAAATTTTCACGCCCGTCGCAAAATAGCCCTCTTGTAACTCTAGTGCGACGTTTTTTCAACCCATCCTTTACCCTCTGAAAGAGTAACTAATATCTCGCTGCATTTAGAATAAATGTTGGTCAAGTAACACAAAAGCTAATTTTCGCTTGGCAAATTTTCGTGCCAATCATCGTTAATAAGTATTTTTTTTTAAACACCACGCAAAAAGTGCTTCAAAAATATTTTATAAAGCTTACGTGTAATAGAATAACATCTACTACACATGAGAGTATAATTATTTAGTTCATTCTAATAAAAGGAGATAGCTTGGACGTCCAAGATAATTTATTGTAAAGAGATCATTTAGAGTACCTATTTAACGGGACGGAGTCCGGTGCCGTAGCTCGGCCCGTCAAAAGCCCACACAACCATCAATAAATTATCCTGGATGTCCAAGCTATCTCCTAATATTAGAATGAACTAAATAGTAATTATACTATCATGTGTAGAGGAACGACTCGTACTGAGCTGCCATCGGCAGCCATGGCTCACTACGGAGCCCGAATAGTAGCAAAAGTGCTAGTTAATTTATAATTCTGATACTGAGAAAGGAAGTACACCCAGGGCGAAGGCGGGAATCGAACCCGCACCAGTTACAGCACGCGGACTGCTAGCGTTATGGCCTGCTATCCAAACCACTCGGCCATCGGGCCCAACATGCCACCCTATAGTGTCTCCGTGTTAGTCCATGGTGCTGTTGCCAGGTTCAGTCTCTACCCTACTATAGAACTCTTTGAGTAGATGTTATTCTATTACATACATGTGTCTGTTAAATAAAAGAACAAGAACAAAATCGCCTGTTCGTCAGCAAGAACAAATATCTCGATTTTTATTGTGTTGGTCTAGTGTCGAGTGATTTTATAGTCTCCCATATCTATTGTGTATCACAAAAGGAATTGAATCAAGACCTGATCGGATATTGAAATGGAGTAGTTACTTTTCGGAGTCGGCATTGTCAAGACCGAATAACAAAGCCGAGGATGACAGTGACAATGGACAGAAATGTTCCGTCGAATATTATTTCTGTGCCAAAGACTCAAAAATTAAAGAAACTAACAATAAAATCCACGATTTTTCGAATTCCCATCTTTGCAATGTATCATTTTTAATGCGTTTCGAAGTATTATTGTTCGGCAGTATTGAAATGTCTGCGTGGAAAAAAAAACTCTTGTAAATGCATTTAACCCGTTCATAGTAAATGAATAAGATGAAACTATTTTGTGGAAATGTAGTTAGAATAAGTTGGGAGTAAAAGTTTTGAATGACTAAATCTTATTGTTGAGGATATGCTCTTAACTTATTTTTATCTATCATAATGAATTTTAGTGAATTAATCGCGTTTTGGTTTGGGGTTCTGTCATTTTCGGGCTATTATTTTCTTGCATTAAGGGTGAATGGGCGCGCTGGACCGGGGGTCTCCAAAGCTAAGTGCCTCAGTGTTGATCCTATGAGGAAGAAAATATTTTCTCTGCCACATTTCTCCGGCTGTATTGAATATTTTTACAAGCGGATTTTTTATGTGATAAATGTAGCTGACTTGCAGGTCCCGACCTTCCCACTTTTTGAAATGGGTTCGAATATTTTTTTATTTAAATTTTCAGTAAATTTCACACAAAATATTCGAAGCAATTTCAAAAAGTGGGAAGATAGAGACCTGTAAGTTATCTACATTATATTATTTAAAAAAAAACCGTTTGTAAAAATATTCAATACAACCGGAGAAATGTGACAGAGAAAATAGTTTTTTCGCCACTGGATTAACACTGAGGCACTTGAGTTTGGAGACCCGTGGTCCAGCGCGCGTATTCCCCCTTAAGTGATAGAATTAAGATCAATAAAAAATTTCATTAATGGTGCTTGGCAATAAAATTTGAAATGATCTTCTGCTTGATTTGAACTGAATAAATAAAATATAAGACCACACAGTGCTGAGAAATTTATCTAGGAAAAATTAAGTGCACAAAACGAACTAAAATACTTAAGTTTAAAATTTTTATTCGAAAATGTAGTCGGCAATGGTAAGTTATTAAACATTTTCTGGAGTTCCTATAAATTTGAATACGTATTTCGTCTGCTTCCAACCTATTTCTTCTGTTTCTCGTTTTTCAATTCTTGTGTTTAATAAATCCCTAAGGCTTTTTTGCTAATTAAGTTAGAATTTTGACATTTGTAACGTGTTCTTATATAATGGTGCACAAAATTGTGCATGGAATAATACTATGTATAGTTGTTTTTTACAAAAATGTTGAGTTCAATAATTTGTAATTTTTTTTTTGTGATTTTCAGTATAAATGTGTTACTTTTTAACTGTAGCTCGTATTTTAAAATCCATGCACAGTTCTTGAACAAATAGTATTAATAACAAACTATGGAAGTTATTCTCAAAATTGAAAGAGTAGTAGCGTTTTAAAAAAGTTTGAAATTTTGACTTTTTTAAAAAAGTAATTGAAAAACTACTTGTAAATATTTGTTTTTATTGCTAGAAAATGTTTATTTAAAGTGAACATTATATAAAACCCCTATAATTTACAAGTTTAGGTTATTATTTCTAGAAATAATGTTTTGGGTTCCGTATCCCCCTTAAGCTTTTTACTCAAAAGGTTAAGAAATGAGGAAGGCATAATGTAAAACTTTTTTTCAACTACCATTTATTTCAAAAACAGTTTTTAATTTGTTTTAACAATTGTTATTTGTAGATGTTGCCAAGAAAATGTTCTTGTGGCGTAAAACAAATACTTCAATTTCGAAACAACACTCATCCAAACCATGCTTCCCCCCACACTTATCAGAACGCAACCTTATCAACAGCCCCCCAAATCATCTACCAAACAACAAGCACCATTAAACTGCAGCCGTATTCTTTAAACTATCACTCACCAATATTACTAAATAAATCCGCAACACCAAACAGATAAATATCGCTCTCAACCCTTCTGGGTGCACTTCTGCACATCGAAATTCTGAGGGCGAAGCACCCCCTGAATTACCCTGCCCTGTGTTTTAAGTGCAACGTGGAATGCCCTGGAGTTGGATAAAGGGGTTGTTGGACTAGTGGCGTACTTGATTTGGGGAATTTGGGGGCGGTAGATTGCTTTATAAAGGTTTTAGTTCAAATGAGTTATTTTAACTGCTTATTTGTTTAATGTGTGTAATAACGACATTTTATTAATACTGTATTGTACACATTGTTAGATGCCATCCACAAAAATTTGCCAGTAAGGTGATTATGTTGCTAGTTAAATAGTTTTAATTTTTAATATTAAAAAAATCGTAATATTTTAATGGCTCGACAAGTTTTATCTATTTCAATTGTGTCTAAATGTACCAACAAAAATTCCAAGTAGGGTCATAACGTTCCATAGTTATTGAACTCAAAAATTAGTGTTTATTTGACCTATTTTTTATTGTGATAAGCACTTAGATTCTTAAACAAAAGTGAAATTCACTCTATAGGAGAAGTGCATTTTCGCACCGAAAAGTGTAAATAACTCAGACTAGAAAAACCGCTCGTTTGTTTTAAGAGTGCATACACGTATAATTGAACTCATGGAAATTAGTTTTTCTCCCTACATCGGCAGATCCCTTCTTTTAGCACCTAGTTGGCAAGCTTGATTGACTGTGTCATGACCTGTACTTATGCTGTGACCGCCAGTCGCCAAACTCTCTCATCTCCAAAGGAAATAAATTAGCATGATATGTTGGTAATTATTTCCGCTTTAACGCAGTAGAAAAAGGTGGTTAAACGTGCGCGCGGTTTTACTATAACTATCGATATAAACGTTTGCTACACGTGGGTTATTGGCGACGGGCGTCATAATTTAGAACCACAGTCAAGTGATGAGCCAACACCTGAGTAGAAGCCCAACGTAACTTTTAAGGGTGACATCGTACTCGGAACTTTGGAGTATAATTAACGTTTACTCCCTCTACATGGGGCTGGGGAGCCCGGTCGGTTAGGTGCTCGCCTAGCATGCGAAAGGTGCCAGGTTCGGGTCCGGGCATCGCCAAAATAACTGCCGACCTATAAACGGCCCGTGCAGCCAAAAAATGTCCGACGAATAATACCCCGTGTGGCGGGAGTGCACGTTAAATATCCTTCAAAGTCCTAGCGCTGCGTACGATGTCGCCCTTAACGGTTGCGTTGGGTGCCTACTCAGGTGTCGGCTCGTCACTTGACTGTGGTTCTAAAATATGACGCCCGTCGCCAATAGCCCTCGTGTAGCTCTAGTGCGACGATAATTCAAACTAACCTAACCTACATGGGGCATTATTCGTCGGCCCCTTTGGTTGGATAGTCCGCTTTTACATCGGCAGTATTTTTGGAAATGTTCGGACTCGAACGTGGGACATTTCGCATGCAAGACAACCGTCTTACTGACTGGGCTCAAGAGTATGAAGACGACAGGATAGACACTTCAAGACCGTCTTTTATACTCTTTGCCTACACTCTTAAAACAAAAGGTGGTTTTAACTCGTCTGAGTTAATTTCCACTCTTTCCGTGCCGAAAATGCATTCCCTATAAGCAGTGGAATTTCCTACACCTCAAGTTTCGTCTGAGTTAATTTCCACTCCTTTCCGTGCCGAAAATGCACTTCCCCTATACGAGTGGATTTCACTCTTTTGTTTTAAGAGTGTCTACGCCCAGAAGAACATCGTTTTATCTGTCTGTTGACTGTTGGCTTTAACTTCCGGTAAGGTTTGGCGATTTTAAATTGTTGGCTGCCCAGTTGCTATAGGTATATTTTACAATATAACACTCTTCTCATAGCCATACTGACTCTTCAGTGAAATGAAAGCATACCACTATTAAAACAAGACACCTTCCATATCTGCACCCAGCACACCCGGTCCATTAATAAGCGCGCAGGAACCGCAAAAGGAACAATCATTACAACGCAGACGATATTCTGGGGGGGCTGCAGTTAATGTATGCACCCCCCATTCCGTGCGGAGGGTCGCTTAATCAAACGATGAGCGGGCCAGGTGTTCATTTGTTCTCGTCTGCGTCTTCCTCCACAACCCCATCATCACGCGCGAAAGTATTTTTTTGTTTTGTTCGAAAATAGGGGGGGGGGGGGGGGGGGGGAGGGTCTTTCTTTACCTTTCTTAAACTAGAGATGTAGCACTACTATACCTTTTAAAAAAACCACTTAATAGTTCAATACATTTATGTAATTATGTACCCTATAAGATGATTCCAATACCTTTAAAACCAAAAAAGTTCCATGGCAGATAGTACCCTTTGCGCATTGGCGATTTTGTCGAAAAAAGGGTTTGTTTAGTTTAGTTTGAAATATCGTCGAACTCGAGCTACACGAGGGGGGCTATTGGCGACGGGCGTCGTATTTTAGAACCACAGTCAAGTGACGAGCCGACACCTGAGTAGGCACCCAACGCAACCGTTAAGGGCGAAAAAGGAATTTATGACGTCCGATGGGTACTATGATCTCGTGTACTAAATTTTGAAGTCCGTAGCTCTTTTTAGTTCGAGCTGCTCTAGTGCGACGATAATTCAAACTAAACTAAACTAGTTCGAGCTGTAGAGTTGGACCAATGTTCGAAAACCATACTTCTTCAGAATCGCCACCCTCCAATCTGTGTAGACAACACAAAATTTCCATTTTGGATTTTTAACCCTTTTAGTCCCAATGACAATTTGGCATCATCATTTTAGAATTTTTTTTCTGATCGTCTATAGCCATTTATGATATCAGAAAGCACATCATTCGATTCTTCAAACCTTTTTTCTATTATAAAATATTTTTTATGAATCCCAATAGATGTCAGCCCTGTTATTTTAATTATGATCGGAAACATGATGATGCAAATGGCATCACTGGGGCTGAAAGGGTTAACTCCTTCGTAATACTTTCTTTACATTTTTATTTCGTATTGAGTAATTGAAAGTGAAAATTTAACGTGGTTAAGATTGGTGAATAGTACAGTACAGGGTAAAACGGACAATCACAAAAAAAATGAATATGAAATGTAGATATATGGGCTGGGGAGCCCATTCGGTTAGGCGCTCGCCTAGCATGCGAAAGGTCCCAGGTTCGGGTCCGGGCATCGCCAAAATAACTGCCGACCTCTAAACGGTCCGTGCAGCCAAAAATGTCCGACCAATAATACCCCGTGTAGAGGGAGTGCACGTTAAATATCCTTAAAGTCCTAACGCTGCGTACGATGTCGCCCTTAATGGTTGCGTTGGGTGCCTACTCATGGGTCGGCTCGTCACTTGACTGTGGTTCTAAAATACGACGCCCGTCGCCAATATCCCTCGTGTAGCTCTAGTGCGACGATAATTCAAACTAAACTAAACTGAAATGTAGATATCAAAACTATATCTACCAACGTTGTCGCTAATATTGAAATCCCTTGCCCAATAAATTTGAATCCAAAATTTGAGTCCACAACGAAAATACTTGTAATATAATTACTTCCCTCGAGTTCCCAACACACCGTGGTATCACATTTTACCTTCTTTAAAAATGATATTTTCCCTATTAAAATTTCGCCCCAACCTTTTGAGCCTCGACCGTGTTATTCTTAAATGGAGATCAGAATGGAATTGCCCTGCTGCCTTTTGGAAAAACCAGTGTGGGTGCCGGGTTGCCTAGTGAAGAAAATTATCGCTTTCATGGTACGCCGTAACCAAAGCTATTGCTACTTATTTGGCGTTACTTTTTTGTACGATATTAGTTTAGATCTTATGTAGGGTGGAGGGCTGGGGAGCCCGGTCGGTTAGGCATTCGCCTAGCATGCGGAAGGTCCCAGGTTCGGTTTCGGGCATCGCCAAAATAACTGCCGACCTATAAACGGCCCGTGGAGCCAAAATGTCCGACGAATAACACCCCATATAGAGGGAGTGCACACGTTTAACCCTTTCCGGCCGAGCTATCATGATCGTGCGGGTATAAAAGTGAATATTTAAGCTTTTCAGAAATATCGATACCGAAGCAGCTGACTTGTACTATTCGTTATTTGTGTAAAAAATGACGTGGTTTTTAAGAAGTTGCTGGCATTGATGCGGTTTAAGGCAACGTTTTCGATAAAACTCTTAAAATTTAGTCTCATAAACTTAAATCAGCGCCATCTGACGGGGTCGTAAAGGGTTAATATGCTCCAACTGTTAGTGCATACGATGTCGCTCCTAATTTTACCTTAGGTGCCTACTCGGGTGTCGGCTCGTCACTTGACTATGGTTCTAATTTTCGATGATTGTCACCAATACCCCTCGTGTAGCTTTAGTGCGTCGATAATTCAGCTCAACTAATTTTAAATTGCTCACAGTGTGGTTTGTTCGGGCTTATAGCATCCATTTGGCGACTTTCAGCAGACGGCTTCATTTCTTTTTACGCCAAGCATCTCCGTCCTATTTCAACCTCCCTTTATGTATTCCAACCGCTGCGTTTAATGTATGCTAAAATGGAGATTTCCGCTTTAAAATTCAGCTCGTTCCTCGCGATTTCGGTAATGATACCTCATCTGATCAATTTCCAGAAGAGCGAGGAAAATTTCGAGCGTACACCTTTTGTATAATAGGGACTTTGGAGATTTCCCGGATTGGTTAGATATGTGTGGCAGTTTCTGCGCTTCGCTGGAAAATTGATAACTTTGGAGGATTTTTGTAAGTTTTTGTAATGCTAGGATTGCTAGGAAATGTGACATGGCTTCTGGAACCCCCCCCCCCTCCTACATTAAAAAAAAGGACACATTTAAAAAAAAAAAACCTCAACTAATTTTCTTGCAGTCCGTGTGTCCTTCCTTAATAATTTGATTCTAATGCGTCTGTCCCTTTTCTTAGCTCTCCAATTTAAGATCTTCCCTTCACTCCCAAGCTTAATTTTGATGTCTTAAGTTTTTATGTTTTAAGCCTTCCTGAACCTTCTTTAAGTTGTAAGCATTAGTCTAACACGACCATTGAGCTAGGAGAAAAGTGAAGTGAGGTGTGTGATTCACTGAACAGGCCTGCAAACGAGCCGGTTCAATAACGAAACGCGGAGGAATACACGGCACTGCAGCAGAAACGAACCGGGCAGAAAACCTAGAAACTTGCCTATTTCGCTATTGGGTTCGTCTTCACTGGTTCTTATAGTAAGTGATCCACATGGTTATTTCTTAAAAAAGTTGGAATTTAAAGTGAAAGAAAGTTAATTTCTTTCGAACTAAAAATGTTAAAATACATTTAGGAGCCCAAGTCAATATGATAGAGGGGTCTCATACAAGCATTGCATACAAGTGTAGGGAAAATAGTCCTTTTCTGCCCTGTTCGCTGAAAAAGGTGTGAGTTTTCGGCTCGCTGACACCTCACTCCAGTTTCCCTTCTAGCTCAATGGTTGTAGCAAAATACCATAAGTCGAAAATAGACATGAAACAAAACAGACAGGTCTTACTCTCAGAAAACTGCTGATCTATTACCAAAATTACTCGAGTAATTTAAATCTTAGCTTCTAATAACTCCAAACCTCGTTCGTCCAACGGGATGTCTTAAGTCAGTATAAGCTGTACTACCTCCAAATATAGAAAGTAATTCATCATAATAGCCACAGTCATTAAAATTTTCAGTATTTTATTCAATGCTTTATTAAATCTACAATTTAAGAAACTCGTAATTTAATAATTTTTTTTGGTCCAGCCGTGGCCAGTGAATTTATTACCAATGAAATGAAGTAAAGTTTTCGAAATGAGCGAAATAAGTGCGTAATAAGGAATTTCTTACTGTGTATGAAAAAACTTTAATGTTACTTATAATGTGCTAATAAATAAGTGTAAAAACTGATGTGCTAATAAATAAACTGAAATCGGAAATGTTTTTTTCTTTCCATATGGAAAAACTTAAGTGCAGTTTTGTAGGCATGGCCTAGATGATTAGTCGTTTTTTTTTTTGTAGATGTTGGAAAAATAACATTTTGATACTTAAACTGTTTTCTCAACGTGAATAAGAAATATTTTTTTAGTTATGAAAAGTGTACAAGTTTTTCTGTAATAAAGGATTATTGTCCGCATATATACTTTCCGTAAAAGAAGTTGTTGCTTTACAGAAAAACATTGTCAGCTGGTGTTCCAGAAAAATACGGTTTAATTTACAGAGAAAATCGGTAATTGGTAATTTTAACGCAAAAGCTGTTTTTTAACAAACAAATTGTAAAGCAAAAACGAAGAAACTTGCCTATTTCGCTATTGGGTTCGTCTTCGCTGGTTCTTAGTTAGTGATCCACATGGTTATTTCTTTAAAAAGTTGGGATTTAAAGTGAAAGAAAGTTCATTTCCTTCGAACTAAAAATGTTAAAATACATTTAGGAGCCCAAGTAAATATGATAGAGGGGTCTCAAACAAGCATTGCATACAAGTGTAGGGAAAATAGTCCCTTTCTGCCCTGTTCGCTCAAAAGGGTGTGAGTGGGTTTTCGGCTCGCTGACACCTCACTCCAGTTTCCATTCTAGCTCAATGCCAGTGGGACATTAACCAAAAGAATACCATGCATTTTATCGAAATTTCTGTGGTAAATTCAGTAGAGAACGGAAACTGAAACAAACGGTTTTCTTTTGTCAAGGTTTATAACTAACATTCTTCAATTTTTAGAGAGCTAATTCAAAATTGCATTTGTGTGGGTGAACTCAAAAATTACTTTTAGTGCACCCCCCCCCCCCCTTCCACTATCCCTGCGAATAGAACAATGCAAAGCGTTGGAATTTAAATTGTCTAGGTCCCCGGTGACACAAAATTCGCTTCTATGCTTGGCCATTTTTAGGAACGCTTTCGTTGCAAATTGGAAGCTACAAACGAAATGCGAAATTAGAGTGCAGTTATGCCTCCTAAACTATTAAAATTGGTTATTATGTTTATAAAAATTCCTGTGCCTCTGAATGTATTTAATAAGTTTGGGAAGGCAGTTCTTTTCGTATTGTATAATGTGGGAAGATTTCAAAAGTGTCCTAATATTCTTTTTGTGGCATTTCATTTACCGAAAGTTTGTATTTTGGTTAAAAGTAGAGGGTTATGGTATATAATTGTTTGGGAATGTAGTATAAGATCGTTACAGTAGTTAGTTAGCTATAAGGCTGTTGAAAAATGAAATTAGCTTAATTTTTCTTTTTTTAAAAAGTGAAGTAACGTTGCACTAGAACTACGCAGTAACTTTTGGCGTCGTTCTTTTGTGTAACCAAAGTTATAATAACTTCGTTTTTTAACGTAACCACTGTTCTAAATCGCCGTAACTTTTGGTGATTTAGAACCGTGGTCAAATGACGATACTGAAACTAAACTTAATCACTCTACACTACATAGCTAAAAGTTTTGGTTGCAAGATTTCTGGTAACTTTCTAGACAACCTAGACTCTTTATTCTCTAGCTTCCACTACTATTTGGAGCGTCGATTTACCACTTTTGCGGTGCATCAGAGTTATGGTTTTTTTACCACAAAATTGGTAAATGCATGCTCCAATAAATAGTAGTAGCAGCTAAAAAGTTTCCAAGATTCCATTACAATCTTGCACGAAACCTGTTAACATTGTATTCATTTGACATTTTTAAACATTTCTGTGAAATTGAGGAGTATCGCATTCCATTTCTCTTTCAACAAGTTCTATAAAAAAAAAATTAAATTGGGATAATCCACGGCCTACTCAACTACTAAGGCCGAAGAAGCTTTCCCAAACAAGCTCGGGGACGGAAATTTTGACGTCATAGTCATAGTTCCGAATGACGTTGTTCCGAAGATGAAGACAACCTGTCTCGAAACCTGTTCGGAACCACTCGTTCACGGCTGACCACAATTTTAGGGTTCCGAATGCGTCCGAACTAGTTTCTCGATCTTCGCACTGGGAACGGTGACGTCAAAATTTCCGTCTACGCTCATGTTTGGGAGAGCTTCTCTGGCTTTGTTATTGAAGTTGGCCGTGGATAATCAGTATAGAGGAGGCTGGTGCACGTTAACACCACATTTGATTTCTATTTTCTGGACGCTTAGAGTTAGTTATTACAACTCCATACTTCCCACCAAATCCACAGGGAAATTCAAAAAACGAAGTACAAAAACGATGTGGCAGATGCAAAATAAAGAAACGAACAAACAAAAATAAAAGTTTTCATCCCCGGTCTTGTGGTGTAGTCGCTCTGTCACTGTCACCTTATTCCTGAGTGTCTGGATAATCCGCCCATCTATACACGCCATCGCAGTCGCACTGTACGCGGAAAAGTAACCTATCTGCAAAATGTTAGTTTTTCAGAAAAATCGTCCTAAGTTTATTTTTTGTTTATTTTTTCCCATTGCATTGCATTATAGAAAAATAAATGATTCGCTTATTGCATTCCAAGCACTCTACCAAATGATTTAATTTGTGCTTTAATCGCTAGATATTTAAATTTGGAATGTTATAGCATTTACAACTTAAAAAGTCATATTTGTGCGATAGGTCTCTTTTTCCGAGTACAGTGCGACTTCATCGACATCCGGGTTCTTTTGTTTTTTGGGGATTTTTTATTTTAGGGATTTACGATGGTGATAGGGAAAAAGATAGATGTCTTGTTTCTAAATATGTGTCAGCGGTTTTTAACGTTTTGGGTGGGCGGGAAGAGTCCGATTGGTAAGGCGATGGTTTTTGGATTTTGAATTCCTTGAAATTTGGATTTTGAAACTGATACTTCGCAATACTAACTCAATTTCGATTTGCACTTGTAAGAAACAAGATTCTCGGCAGCTCGTTGTTTTGGCAAGTTCCTTTCGCCTGCCGAGATTTAACGGTTGCGTTGGGTGCCTACTCGGGTGTCGGCTCGTCACTTGATTGTGGTTCTAAATTACGATATCCGTCGCTAATAGCCCTCGTGTAGCTCTAGTGCGACGACAATTCAAACTTGCCCTACTTTACCTGCCATGGTGATTTTTCACTGTTGGCTATTCGCGGCACACCCTGATCAGCTCGAGTTGATTTGCTTATTGCCAAATCTCGCCAAATTATTTCCCAAAACGCGCCAAATGAGCTCAAAGGTTTTATGTATTTATAAGGGAATTATGGATGACATTTATGAGTGCATTTTATAGCGTATTTTTCATTTTGGAATTTTAAGGCAATGAAACGGGATTTTATACTTTATAACGAGCGGGAACAATAACATAACATAAGTTTATGATCCTATAACAGGTTATATGGTACACATATTTGGAACGATTTGTTATTTTTTTTTACGTGCGAAGAACGGGTATAATTTTGCTAGTACACCAATAAAATCCAAAATTTACAAAAAAAATCCTGGATACTTTTCCATCTCATTTGAGCACGCGATGAAGTCGCCAAAAATGTACAACCGCCGCCAAAACGGAATATTTCCATTTGCAACCTCTTTCTGTGTATACTGCGTTTTGTCACCAGAAAATTTCGTTTGTAGCCGAATTTTCTGTTTGGCGAGATTTGAGCATGAGAAAAGTACCAAATCTTCTCAAGTTAGGATCTGCGAAATTCAACGAACATCCTATTCTGCGAACATCAATTTCGAAGAGTATAATTTTTTTTCATACAACAATTTAATCATTTAATGATCCGTTAATTGGCGCACTTATTGGCGTCAAATCCGATTTACAATCCCGACCTCCAACTCCGTCCATAAATATGAGCCCTCGCATTTAATTACACCAACGGAAGGTTATTAAAAGTTATTCCTTTTCCGGGAAAAAGGCCCCTAGTTCGAGTCCCCCTTGCCATCCTGCCTGCTGTTAATTAAATCCTTCATTAAGAGACGGATGGGCGCGAAAGGGTTATTTCTCGCCAAAATCTAAAGATGGCTGGCTTGAGTGTTTGAATAACAATCCCATTATAAGGTTTCATTTCTATTCGTTCGATTGGCTACGGATTTTCGTTACAGAAGTTAATAAAAAATTAAAATGTTGGGGATGCTTATTTGTTTAAAATAAAATTCACTCCCAAAAAATTTTATGAAACAAATTGACCTTAAATTCTTCACGCTTGCATTCTTAGATGTTTAAAAATTGATATTAACTTTTTTTTTAACAAATAAAGTGTTGAAAAAATTATTGTTATAATTTATTTAAAAGTTATGATTCCAAATTATTCCTCTTAAGTTTTAGGTAAAAAATTAAGATTTTTCCCCTGTTTTTTACCATTTCATTTTGGTGTCTATTAACAATCTATTTAATCTATTTAGCAAATTTTAGATTTTTAAAATAAAGAATAAAAAGTTGGAACTGAATAGGTAAACAAAAGTACGCAAAGTGCTCCCCTAATTGTTTTGAGCATTGTAGTATTCACAAAGTCATCCTTAGTAGGTTTATCAATAGATTATTTTGGCCTCAAGCTCCTTTGTTATTGCGTGGTGGTATTACCAATCAAACCCAGAGGCATAAATATATTTAGGGGCAATTTCGGGTCGACGCTCAGTTCGACTTTTAACGGCGGTGTTGTGACACTACAGTCGCGATCCGACAAATCACACTTCGACTCGACAAGTAAGGGAAGGGTTAATTTTAGATGATTTATTCGAACTTTATACTCTGCAGTCACGGTGACAGTCAGATGAGTTATTAAACGGAATATAGCAGTCGTTTAATGAGATTTTATTTCGGATGAGTGTTTTAAATGATGGAGATTTTAGGTGAGTTGGTAGTGGTTAGTTTTATGAGTCGTTTGATGGGATGTTTTGTTTGGTTGGGTGCTGTCTTGCTGAATGGTTTGTGGTGCATTGTTTGAGAGTTTTGCTTTATGACAAGGGAAATACTTGGGAATAGTCTCGGGATCGGAAGGTCCTGCGATCGAGTCCGGTACCACTGAAGACCTACCGAGTATATGCGGAGTACGTGCTCGTTAAATCTGTTGGGTCGGAAAGTCCTCTAAGTTCCCATACCAAATCAATACCTCTGGGGGTCACAAGCCAATTCTGGGGATCCTCTAGTTGGCCTCTGTCTCTAAAAATTAGATGGATCCACTTATGTGTGTGTGTTGTCTGTTGTGTCTGTCTTACTTGACGAAGGTTTATAAGCGGGTCGCTGACCAAGCACACAAACCTGAATATATATGTCTACCAACCAACCAACTTGGGAATAAACTAAACTCCTCGGCGCAACAGCCCATTAGTGGGCGAAGGCCTGTAGTGTCCTAACCAAAAGCTCTGGGTGGAAGGCTATGTCCCGGTTAGGTGGTCAACCTCACGCGGGACCCCCAGTGTTTAGTTCCCCAGCATGCTTGGTTCTCATTTTATTGATCCAATTAAGGGATGAAAGGCTGAAATACCTGGGAATGAATTATCATACTTTGGCTCCGTGGTGTAACGGCAAGGACTAAACTTGATTTGAAATAAATATTAAGTTGCATAATTTATTATGTACTATGCGATTTATATGCGATATATTTTCAATTCGTAATACCGTGTTCAACAATTATCAATTTTAAACCTTCATCACTGAAACATTGAGGTTAAGAAAAAGCGTGATTCTCAAAAGTTCGGATTTTCGAAGATAGAGTAGTATAAGCTATAAGATTGAAATTGGGGAAAAGGAATAAAGATAAATAGCTATGTCTAGATGAATAGCCACACTCTTAAAACAAACGAGCGGTTTTAACTCAGTCTGAGAATTTCCACTCCTTTCCGTGCCGAAAATGCACTTCTCCTATAGGAGTGGATTTCACTCGTTTTCTGAGTGGATAAAGAAATAAAAGATAACAATCTACGTCCTACACTCTTAAAACGAGCGGTTTTAAACTCAGTCTGAGTTAATTTTCACTCCTTTCCGGTGCCGAAAATGCACTTCTCCTATAGGAGTGGATTTCACTCTTTTGTTTTAAGAGTGTAGTTGTATAGCGATAGTGCTTGTGAACGTTTTTAGGGGCTGCGTTTTTAGTATTGAATTCAAAATCCATCCTAATCGTATCGCTAATTTAATTTGAATAACTAAATTCACATCTGCGAACCAACTATTCCGAAGTTCACTTCTGGGCACTCTTTCTGTTTTGACACCCTTGCGCGACAGATTATGATATCGATCGGTGGACGCGCGTGGAAAGGGGTTAATTTCAAGTGATTTATTCGAAGTTGAGGCTCATGACTTATGGTGACGTTTAGATGAAGTATTAGATGAAATTGAAAATGCTTCAAAGGATCATTTATTTTGGGATTTATGGTATTATACTTATTGGTCGTGTTGTGATGGTTTCCGGTTGCCTATTTCTAGCCGCCCCGGTTGCAAGGCTTTAACACACAGTTTGTTTTACAATATTTAAATAAAGGGTCGAGGTCGAGATTTGAAATGGAATCCTAAGCAATCCTAAAATAAGCTTTTTATGACTTTAAAACGCAGGCACATTTAGCGGGAACTAGTGTCATAAACAATAATTAATTGGGAGAACTTTATTTTTTACCAAGCCTACCATTCTTAAGAACTGCAATAACTAAGTTGATTCCTATATGCCCGAATTCTCACCGATTTGGAAAGTAGATTTGGTCTAAGTAGTGTTGGAGATACTGCAAGGATTTACATGCACCCGAAAGAAATGTACAACAATACACTAATCTAGACACTCCCTGAAAAAAAGATTTTTTGGGGAGGATTTAAAATTTCCTTGGGGCTCAAATCGATAAAGTTAATGTGTTTTCTAAACTTAATCCTTTCATGGTTTGCTATTCCTCTAGATAATCGTTAAAATTTGGTTCGTTAATAGTCGTTAAATCGGTGCAAAATTAGGCGACATTGTTCCTCTATCTCTAATGCTATGTCCTCACTACGACATCAAACGCCACAAAGGCAACAAATGCCTCAAAACTTTGGCGACCGCCAAGCGATGCAATAGCATGGGGGCTGACTCTGCCAAGTCGCCAAGTAATGTTGCATTTGTGGCGTTGTCAGGACATAGCCTTAAAAACACACCACATCCTATCTCCAGTACCCCACATTGGAGTGTCTCCAATGCATTAATTCTACAAACTGTTCAAAGTTTCATTTGCACACTGCAACCGTATGCCTAAACGCAGGGCAGAAACTCGTGTATGCACAACCGCCTGTGCTGATTGGTCCATTTCATGCCGCTTTGGGGAGGGCGATATGTATCCTCGGTATTTGGAAAGCATGTATCTGGCAACTCTACCCCCATAAGCCATCGCATTTGCAGGTTGTGCGTTAGAGGTAGAGGGACGCAACTCCTATTGGATACTGTGATGTTAATTGCAACGTCATCTTTGATTGGCTGTTCAATAGAACTTTTTTTAAAATCCCAGTATAATAGAGCACATAACTCGCCAGGTTTCGAATCTATGTACCTTACCTGGCACCTGGCATTTTGCCATCATTAGATGTGGTCCACCGATATTTACTCCCATAAACCCTTCGTTCCCATACGGGACTATCATACAGTCCCTGGACAAATTATTAGACGCACTGTATTTTTTTAGTAATGATGAAAACATACTAAAGAATGCCATACCATCAAAACAGATGTCAATATATTAAGTATAGCAGATGGTATTTTCTAATCAATAGCTTAAATTTAGGAACACAAATGTCCTTCTAAAGGTATTTTGTTCATCATTGATTGATACATGAAATCTTTCAGGACTGTAGATGAATTGGTAGAGACCTACGGGTCAGCCAAGATCTTAAGTCGGATACAAGGTTTCGAATCTGTGTCTTCATTTATGAAATCTTAAATTACTATTCAAAAAACAATTAACACCTCGAATGCTTTATTACTGTTAATTGTAGATTTTTATATGATAGCGATTGTGCTTTTCTGTCGCACTTTGTCTTTTAAGATTGTGACAATTTCGTCAAGATACAGCCCTAATTAATATTAAAGTCACCCTTTTGAACATACATCTGCCTTGGGCAGGTAAACTGCAGTGACCACAATAATGAATTGGACCATTTTTTTCATTGAAATAAACAGTCATTTATTACACTCTTAAAACAAACGAGCGGTTTTAACTCGGTCTGAGTTATTTTCCGCTCCTTTCCGGTGCCGAAAATACACTTCCCCCTCTATAGGAGTGGATTTCACTCTCTTGTTTTAAGAGTGTATAGTTTCTTGTAGGATAAAGTTATGGCGTTCTTACAAAAATGGCCCGGATCATTAGTCTAGATACTGCAGTTCACCTGCCCAAGGCAGACATTCAAGGAATGCCTCAAAATTTTGAATAGAACCCCAAAATGGACTTGTACTTCTTTTACTCTGCCACAAATTCACGCATACCTGGGTGTAGTATCTCCTAGGTAACCCCCCACGCGCTATTAACTCCCCCCCCCATGTATTTCCGACTTTGGGGGGGGGGGGGTCTTGTATGCTATGCACGTACGTCTCCCTTCTACAGGAAACACAGAGAAGGTGAGGATGCTGCCGAGCAAAAACGAATACAAAAACCTGTGTGCCAAGTGAAGCCATCGATCACGCTGTAGTAGGCCCAAACAAACGCTTTCGGCCATTGAGCTAGAAGGGAAACTGGAGTGAAGTGTCAGCGAGCCGAAAACCCACTCACACCCTTTTGAGCTAACCGGGCAGAAAAGGACTATTTTCCCTACACTTGTATGCAATGCTTGTATGAGACCCCTCTATCATATTGACCTGGGCTCCTAAATGTATTTTAACATATTTTAGTTCGAAAGAATTAACTTTCTTTAACTTTGAATTCCGACTTTTTTTAAGAAATAACCACGTGGATCACTCACTAAGAACCAGCGAAGACGAACCCAATAGCGAAATAGGCAAGTTTCTAGGTTTTCTGCCCGGGTTCGTTTCTGCTGCAGTGCCGTGTATTCCACCGCGTTTCGTTATTGGACCGGCTCGTTTGCTGCCCTGTTCAGTGAATCACACACCTCACTCCAGTTTTCCTTCTAGCTCAATGCTTTCGGCAAACTATTTGGCTCTATTTTACGGTTGAGTTTGTATATAGACACACTACAACGACTTGGTGATTTTTGACCATCAAATAAAAACGTTAATTTCAACTCATTTTTTTTTACCTGTGAAGATAAATACTACCCTATTGTATAAACTCAGATCTGGTTCTACAGCCTACAACTGCGCAGATAGTCATTTTTTGATTTTTTAAGTAGCGCTTTTTCATAAATAAAATGATGAGTTTCAAGTATGAACTAACATTGAGTGAGTGGGTTTGTTTGGGCTTACTTTGGCGACTTTCTGGCGGCTTCACTTTGTTTCTCGCCAAACATCTCCATCTTCTTCTTAACTCTGTGACAGGAAACGTTGCTGTAAAGACAATAATTGCACACAGCCCTAATCTTTAATTGTCTCATTGGGTGTTTTGGTAGGTTCGGGTTCTTGATTATGTATATGTTGAAGTAATGATGGTTTTAAGGGTTGTTTTGTAATCAGATAGAGGTGAATCGGTTGGTTATGGACTGATAGGGAATGACGAATGGGTAAACGGCGTTTGTTTTAATGCCTAGTGCAATCTTCCCTAAAAAAAAAACTAGCTTTAAAAAAGAATGTAAAAAATTCATTAAAAAGTAAGCTCAGTACAAATAGTCAGCTTTTTAAGATTAACAATGGAACGTCATTTTATTTTTTTATGGTTTGACTTCCTAGTAGAATTATGCCAAAATTTAAGTACCATTGCCAGACAGTAAAAGCTTAAACCAAAGTTTAGTTTTGCATCCTGTGAGCAATGCAACAACAGTTTAGAATACTCGGTGATTGACAGTAAAGTTGTACATGAATAAAGTCGAAACACCCGGAACTTAAAACTGTGATGCCTTTAAAAGGGATGGCCAGTCCTTAGCCCTAATGCAGAAGTTTTGAAATCTCAACCTATATGTGAAAGTATTGCTTTCCCATGTAAGCGCTTTTTCGCCAGGTATAAACAATATTCTCGCAAAGGTTGCAATTTCAAAACAGAAAAAGAGTTCTAAAGACCTTATCACACGAGAGCTCGTTCGTTCAGCGACGACGTCCGTACGCCATATCAAAAACTGGTTATTGGAGCAGTTTTTGCTGGATGAGCTTTTTCGAGTCGACCTGAAAGAATCCGGCTCCTTTTTGCTGTTCGAACGGCTGCTCCAATCAGAACGAAGTTCAGTCGTGACGTCACGGACGAGCCTCCTCGCAACCCTGTAAAACTTGTGATGTCACGCATGACGTAGCCGTTCTCTCCGTTGACGTTTTTGCTGTTCCAAAAGTTGTTCGACGAGCGACGTTCGTACCTTGTGATAAGGACTTAAGTAGAATATTTTGGCCAAAGTAGCTAATTTAACTGTAATTAAAAATTACGAGGCAATCAAGAGGTCGTGTGTAGATCTAGTGCTACGCTTTTTTAGGTTTGGATCCCCACGCACCATTCCATACCATTCCATCGATTTGTTCCGCCCACCCCGAGCCCGCAATCCATAGTTGCGTGGCGAAATGTCGCTCTGCCTTCCGAACGCATCTCGGGGGCAATTAATAATGGACACTAATGAAGAAATCGTGTGCATCGGAGGTTGATGCTGCTGCACTACCGAAAGCACTTCGGGTCTGTGCTAATGGAAATGGCTGTGCTGGGTTTAGATGCGTTGGTGTTTTGGACTCAATGGTGAGTTTTGAGTACAAGCTACAATTAGATCTCAGATTATCCGACTTGTTGCTGGCTAGACGGATAGTGTGACGTCACAGAAAGCTTTTCTGGACTCGTATTAGTTGAGTCGGCTGTGGGTTGACCCTTGCAATTAAAGTTATTTTACGATACAAGAGGGGAAAGGAATCCTTAGTTTGGAACTGTTTCTAAGTAAAATGCAGCCCAAATAGTCTACTTAACCCTAGTTACAAATTACGGGACTATTCGCCATTTTTCCGAGTGCAGGCTCTAGTGCCGAAGTTTTTTCCGCGTACAGTGTCGTCCTTTAAAGTTCTGTTGGTTGGTTCTGCATTACGACGCCCGTCGCCAATAGCCCTAGTGTAGCTCTAGATAATTCCAAATTTGACCTAATCTGTAAGGAATGGATCGCCACGCACCATTCCATCGATTTGTACCACCCCGTCCCGCAATACATAGTTGCGTGGCGGATTGTTGCTCTGCCTTCCGAACGCGTCTCGGGGGCAATTAATAATGGACACTAATGAAGAAGTCGTGTGCATCGGAGTCTGCTGCTGCTGCACTACCGAAAACACTTCGGGCTCTAATGGAAATGGAAATCGGCCGTGTTGGGTTTGGATGCGTTGGTGTTTTGGACTAAATGGTGGATTGCCAAATGTTGGGTTATAGCATGAAATAAAGACGCAGTAGTTCATTGATTAAGTATCTACAATAAAAAGCAGCATTTTGGCAGATTAAACCTTTCGGAGCATTCCCCAGAACTGAGGGCCTTTTATGTGGCACGATCTAATCGCTCGCGCTACCAATTTTGGCTCTCAAGTCTCAGCATGCAATGAATATGAGCTTTCTGTAGATGGTATAGGATGCCAAAAGAGAACCCAAACTAAATGGGTGTTCAGAGGTTCTTTTACGAGCCTCAACATAATCATACAACATGCGTGCCGATAATTTCCCCATCCTGACGTTCAAAGTTAACATTACTTTTAAGGCTTTATCAGACGGTACGAACGTCGCTCGTCGAACAACTTTTGGGGCAGCAAAAACGTCAAAAGAAAACGGCAACGTCATGCGTGACATCACAAACTTAAAAGCGCGGTATTGGAGGAGAAGGTACAAGGAGGCTCGGCCATGAAGTGACGACTGAACTTCGTTCTGATTGGAGCAGCCGTTCGAACAGCAAAAAGAAGCCGGATTGTTTCGAGTCGACTCGAAAATGCTCATCGAGCAAAAAACTGCTCCAAAAACCGGTTTTTGATATGGCGTACGGACGTCGCTGAACGAACGAGCTCTCGTGTGATAAGGCCTTTAGAACAACTGTAATATTTTCGAATGCTTTGTTTCATTCTTTCTGCAAAATATTTCTTCGACAGTTTTACCAATCCATTCTTTTTCAATAATAGCATCGGGCTAAGATTTTGCTACCTCTTTGTTCAACCCTGTGCCATGTCATAATGTTTATAATAATGACACACAAAGGACCAAGGGGGTCATTCCACAAAAGGTTTATCGCATGTTCCACAAGTCCTTATAACCCTCCCTCCTCGTTATCAACACAGACCACGTGACCCCCTATTCAAATCAGTGCACCCGAGTCAATTTATTAAAACACTTCTGCTCCCAATCATAGTTGAATCTCCAAAGGCTTCATGTCCATAGGGAAATTTCCCTCCACGATACCTTAGCCTATGCTTTTGGTGAACGTAGAAGCTTATATGGAAATATTCCTGCTTAGATAACCCTCATTTAGCGATTTTTTTCTTTCAAAATCTCCTGTAGCACATTTTTGAAAAATTAAAATATTTTTTTGTTCCCGGTAGTTGGGGTGGGTTCGACACGCGTTCGAAGGGGTGGTTCGTTTTTGTTCGAATATTCCATGGACGATATTTCACCCAGGGTGGGTTTTGCTTTTGTGTCGTCTAGCAGAGTAGTGATTCATGTGAACCGTTTGGGGGTGTTCTGAACTTGACAGATTTTTTTTTGTTATGTTTAGAAGTGAGTAGGGGTGGGGGTCTGGTTGTTGGATACAAGTGGCTGTTTTGATTGATTGAATGGTTTCTTTCCTCTAGCTGTAATTTGGATAAGTGTCCCTTTGTGGGGGTACTTATTTGGATGAGTATGAGAGCTTTGGTTTATTTTTTCCTTCGGGTTTTATAAATAAGTAGTTGTGTTTTTAAGAGATATGTAACGAACACGTAAAAACTCATGAATTTTGTTTTTACAATGTAGGTTATGTTCCTTTAACTTATAATTTATAGCTTCCTAGAGATATAATTCTTGTATTTGTACGTTTATAGAAAGTTGACGAAAAATCCTCCTAGCCTTAGCCACTTTCACACCAATTACATTAGTTCATACAACCAGTATGTACCAGAGATACAACCAGTATGTACTGCATTTAGACGCATCACAGTTTATTATCCACACAAAAAAAACACGTTAAATTATTGTGCAAGTTTTATAGGGCAGATACCAATGGTTTCACTTCTTAATTGTTTTAGTTTTGAATGAGGCAGCATGACCATTGGATCTCTACCTATATGTGATTTACTTCAAAATAAAACAAAAAAATAAGCAACTTAAAACACGCTATCAATCTTTTTAAAAAAAAGCACCGTTCTGACCTCGTAAGGATACCCCGTAATAACACGGCGCCCCTGACAGAAGTGGTCCTTTCGGAAGACAAATGTAGGGGCGTGGGGCGGCCCCATCCTTCATTATCAGCGCCCCTAACCGTGATCCCCCGATACAGGAAGCAGCAGGCGATTAGGGATGGACAGGTCATGACCAGAGACCTCTATCGGGAATGGTTTTTGGTGGGTTTTAGGTTTCACTCCGTTGGCGACAGAAACAAGGGTCTGGGACTATGTTACTGTAATTTAATTTAAAAAAAAAGTTATAAGTTTGGGGCGCAGTTTGAAGCATGTCCTAATATGTATTTGGTTTTAAAAACATTTTTATCTGTTTTTCAGATAAAGTATGGTATGCCTAATACACTAAAATAACTAAAAAAATAATAATACAGATTAACTAAATATAACTAAAAAAAATAATAATACAGATTCCAAAACATTTCCTTTTTCCGATATTTTACCGTTTCTGAAACCTAACGCTACAGCTCAAAGATACAGAAAAAAGCAATATAATCACGCGGGGTCAAGTGACAAGTAAAGTGCCCCTCATTACAAAGCGAGCGTCGTAGGGGGTAGACCCTATGGTGATCCCATCGGTCATGATTAGCGACCCCTGCTGCAACTGCACAGAGGTAAGAACAAGATGGAAATGCTTGGCGCGAAATAAAGTGAAGCCGTCAGAAACTCGCCAAGTAACCCTAGTAAGGCCAAACAAATCGCTCACTCAACTTGAGTTCAATCACGGCCAACTTCAATAACAAGGCCAGAGAAGCTCTCCCAAACATGAGCGTAGACAGAAATTTTTACGTCACTGTTCCCAGTGCCGAAGATCGAGAAACTAGTTCGGACGCATTCGAAACCCTAAAAATGTGGTCAGCCGTGAACGGGTGGTTCCGAACAGGTTTCGAGACAGGTTGTCTTCATCTTCGGAACAAAGTCACTCGGAACTACGACGTCAAAATTTCCGTCCCCTAGCTTGTTTGGGAAAGCTTCTTCGGCCTTAGTAGTTGAGTAGGCCGTGGTTCAATGTAAAACGCATCAGTTTATTCCTTAAAAAGCGGTGATTAAAAAATCGCAAAATGACTGTTTGCGCAGTTGCAGGCTGTAGCACGACGTCTGAATTTACACAAAATGGAAGTAATTCTCTTCTCAAGCAAGACAAACGCGTTGTAGTTTTTTTTAATAAAGATTCAGAAATCGCCAAGTTGATGCAGTAAGCCTAAGACTATGTCCTCACTACGACATCAAAGGCAACAAATGCAACAAAATTTGGCGACCGCCAAGGACGCCAAGCGATGCAATAGCATAGGGGCTGACTCTGCCAAGTCGCCAAGTTTTGCTGCCTTTGTGGCGTAGTCACGACATAGCCTATACAAACTCCCCTGTAGAGAACGGCGCCAAATACTTCGCCGACAGCGGTTGTCTGGGCTTACTTACAGTGCGATCGATGGCTTCACTCGGCAACCGGATTTTACATTGTTTTTTGGCCCGGCAGCATCTTCATCTTCTTCTTAACTTTATGTTAGTGACCCCTGCTGTAACTGCATCGCAGTGGGCGGGCGCGACCTCGCCAAATTGAATGACAATAACGACGCCGGCGGGCGAAATTGGTCGGGTAATTTGGCGACCAACTTCTGATGATGACTGATAGGCCAATCTTGTGCCTGGATTCCTGGACACGAGTTAATTGGCTGGATGAGTCACGCTATGGATTTGAAATAGTACACTCTGACATGCTAAAAACACAGTTGAGAAGCATATACATGTTTTAAAAGAAAAGTAAATACAATAATGTATTAGCTACTTGATAATGCGCGAAAAGATAAAAAAAAATTGAAGACGGATCATTTTTAAGAGAACAAATAAATTCTTTATATAGCCTTCCATTCTTTCTATACCAGCTCTAGAATTTTTTTTAAAGTAACTTCTACAGTGACACACCCAGTGGCGGCTCGTGGCATACAGCAAGTACAGCCAGGCTATACCTTAATATTCAGTTTAAAACAAAATCCACAATCCGATCATGTAATTTTTATCCATTCTTATAATTTTCCAAATTAGCGCATTTTTTTAATGCAACGCTTTCAGGACAAAATTTAAAATTTCGCTCAAATAGTGAGATTGCTAAAAGGTACCTATTTTTGTATCAAATGAGTTGCCTGCTAATAATCCAATCCTACTGACTGCAGCCCGTGAAGAGTAATGAGAGAAGGGCTGCAGGACGCGAGCCTGGTTGCCATGACGACGAAAAATATGCTTAATTGCTTAATACACATACAATTAAATGGATTAAGGCGCGGAGTGCTGCCCAGAACGATATTATGCTTTTCGGCTGCAGTTGGAATCCGCTGATATAATTGGTGGTTGCCAAACACGTGTTTAGCCATGTGTGATGATGGGGGAATCAAGAATTTGAACTCTTCAACGTTCAAACGATTATTATTTTTCGGTGTGTACGGAATGCTTTGTTTCTTTTTTAATATACTTTGTTAATTATATGCTTCTCAATTTATGCTCAGCTAACTAAAGTTTGTGTCGGCTGCACCAACATTTTCGACCATGGGCCGCCACTGGACACACCATAGTTATGTCAAGCATTGTCTTTCCGTCCGTTCAAATTGTCAATTTCAATTGACATCTTTATTGTTTCTGCTCAAACTTTGTGTGTATTATTTTGTTACTCTTAGTATTAGTAGATCTTAGTTATATCTTAAGCATTCAAACATGAAAATAAAATGTTAAAAATATGTTCTTAATTCTATATTTTTCTATTGCAGGTAAGAGGAATGCACATTCTTAATACCAGTAATTCTAGTCTGATGGATCAGGTTCTATAGATTTAATTATTGGTTAAATGTCTCTTTTGCCTGCTATAAATAAGTCACTATATTTTAGCTGAAATAATTTTGCAATTTTATATTGACAAAACTTTTTTCCCAACAATAATGTGCAATTGTTCACAATAACTCCACCAGTTATTTACAGAAATAATTGGGTATTCAAAATAAAATATCTGAATGTCAGTTGACGTTTCGAAAGTATTATTATATCAAATTCATCCGCCAAATAACTTACTATGACTGTCTTGGTAAATAACTGGGAAAAGCAAATAATACACAATTATTTGTGACATATTGCCATTTTTAACCTGGAGCTAGACAGGTGTATAAATGACTCGATATTTTTTCTGCGTACCTTTCGACACAAAATATATTATTTTCTTATGCGAAAATGTTAAGAGAAGTCAAGAAAAATAAAACTTTCCTTTCACAAAAATCGAAGATGACAAAATGAAAAATATTTCACTCGCTCATTTTTTCTCGAAAAATTTTTTTCTTGTCACTTCTTTGTTGCTGGAAATATTTCACCTTGTTTCCTATTGATTCATACTTTCCGTTTCCGAAGCATTCCTCATGTCAAGAGTTTCCCGCGTTGTTTATGGCTGCTTTTTTTTTGTGAAACTCATTTTTGAGTTATTTAAATCCGTTTTTAACGATGAATGAGATGGATGGGAGTTTCGGGGATATTTGTCAGTGTCGCTTTTTAGTTAAATTTCAAAATTTCGCTGAAAGTAGGTCTTGCTTAGAATATATAACTCATGAACGACTTAGTTGCAAATACCATTAACACCTTGCTTACCGAATAAAAATTCGACTTTAGTTTTTAATTACGTTTTGGGGGGCTGGGGAACCCAGTCGGTTAGGCCTCCGCCTAGCATGCGGAAGGTCCCAGGTTCGGGTCCGGACATCGCCAAAATAACTGCCGACCTATAAACGGCCCGTGCAGTCAAAAATGTCCGACGAATAATACCCCGTGTAGAGAGTGCACGTAAAATACGCTCCAAAATCCCAACGCTGCGTACGATGTCGCCCTTAACGGTTGCGTTGGGTGCCAACTCAGGTGTCGGCTCATCACTTGACTGTGGTTCTAAAATACGACGCCCGTCGCCAATAGCCCTCGTGTAGATCTAGTAAGAAGATAATTCAAACTAAACTAAACTACAAAAGTTAGTAGCCATAGAAATTGTAAAATTAAGTTGTGAAGTTATTTCTGCAAACCACCTTTGAAAACACTTTTTTTTACAGTGTAGTATGGCTTACGTCCAACCATGTAAATTTTATTCAATTTTCATTCGTTATGAATTCAAATCAAATCGTAAGTTGGGGAATCGAAATCAAAGTAAACCCAGTACAGATAAAACTATCAAAGTGGTTCTACATCAAAAGAAACGAAATTCTGCCAAATCTTTTAGACGACAAAGTTGAGCGACTTCCAATCAAACGACAAACATAACAAAAAAAATTCCAAAAGGACAGGGACGAACACAAACAATTTACATAAGCAGTCGTTCTGAATTCAGCACTAGGGGTAAGAAATCGAACTCTGAACCACCCCTTCCAAGGTTCTAAATATGGTTGGGGGGAGGTGAGGGGGGGGGGGGAATAAGAATTTGCATCTTGTTTGCACTTTATTCTTCTCGAATGCGAACGAGGTGAAATTCCAGACGATTTTTTTTACAGTGGGGGTTGGAAGACTCCCCACCTTCTTTATTCAAAAATTCCTGACCCCCGACGATTTAAGCCTTATGTTTAGTGTTATGACTTAACAGATAGGCCGTTTTTGTATTATGGTATAGAAATGTTCAAAAAAATTTAAAGGGTTTCTTATTTTTTCGTGTGTGCTTTATGTTATAATGGAATTTCATTCGTTTTTTTAGATATAAATTTTAAGTAGCGTTTTCGAAATCCCGGTAAAAATTGGATTTTGAAAATAGTTTTACATAGAATTATTGGAATGTATGTATTTATTGAGCATGTGCTTTTCTATTCCTTTTTCATACATATCATAGTTAAAGTATTAGATTGGCAGATCGCGTGACCTCCAATGCTAACGACGGGACGCGCACGGAGGCCAAATAAGAGGGCAAAATAGCCAGTGTTGCTGCCACTTGAAGGAGAAAAATACTACGAAAAAATACCATTTAATTCTAAAATTACAAAAAAAAATATCGTAAAAATACTAGCTGCATTTTGGAATCTTTTTACTAACTTTAAGTTCTTTTCTAGTTTTTTTTTTTTGTAATTTTAGAATTAAGTGGTATTTTTTCTCCTTAAAGTGGCAGCAACACTGTCCATTTTGCCCTCTTATTTGGCATCCATGCGCGTCTCGTCGTTAGCATTGGAGGTCACGTGATTTGCCAATCTAATACTTTAAATGTGATATCTGTTCTTTTTGCATTTTTCCTGACAAAACTTGCATTTCTAAATCCACGTGACCACAAAGTTAATGAAAAAAATAGCCCAGAGCTCGTTCCTTGAATGTAATCTGAATATTGCATGTTTTTTTTTCTAAAAAGGCATGCATTTTTGGCGAATCAAGCCTTTTGCAGACTCGGCAATTTTCCAGAAGTGAGAGCCATCTTTTTGGCACCATCTGGGCGGCTTGCACTACCAATTTTGACACTCGGATTACAACGAATCTGAATTATTATACCTGAAGAGGAAATTACCATAGAAAAACTATATCTCGGGAGTGCATTTTATTCTTTTCCACACAGCCCATTCTTTGCGCTGACAGGGACTTGGCGTTTACAGCCTTGAATTTAATTATTTTAAAACGTAACTTTTAACAGAATTTTCCATCTTAATTTTTCTGACTGTCCCTATTTCTTTAGCCTTGGCTCTCTTTGAAATTTAAATTTTCTTTTAACTTGTGTGTGAAATTTCTAAAAGTAACCGTGATTAGTTACTTTTCAAATTAAGTAACTGTAACTTTTTAAAATTAACTCTTATCCCTGAGCAATAGTTTAAATTTGACGATATTTCGTTTGATTCTTTTCTGAGTAAATTCAATTCAATCGACGTTGGCGATTCCAAGGAATGTGGCTCCAACAGTAATAATGAAAGGGACTGGTTTGAGAAGTAGCCTAGAGATGCGTTTCGAAGTCATTTCTGCCGTATCTGTACTACCACAATAAGGATTGTATTAATTGGCAATTTAGGGCATGTTTGGCGATTTCGGTCTTTACACGGGAGGGTTCCTACGCCTCCTGAAATTACTGAAAAACTCCTGAGTCAAACATAATTTTTTGCTAACTTGAATCTTGAACGATCTTTCTCCCGTTTTAAAAGTAATAAAGAATTTTTTGGCTAAAATAAAGTTTAAATTTCCGAAGTCAAATGCAAGAGTTCTATAGTAGGGAAGAGGAACGACTCGTACTGAGCTGCCATCGGCAGCCATGGCTCACTACGGAGCCCGAATAGAGTGGCAAAAGTGCTAGTTAATTTATAATTTTGATACTGAGAAAGGAAGTACACCCAGGGCAAAGGCGGGAATCGAACCCGCACCTGTTACAGCGCGCGGACTGCTAGCGTTATGGCCTGCGATCCAAACCCCTCGGCCATCGGGCCCCACATGCCACCCTATATTGTCTCCGTGTTAGTCCATGGGGCTGTTGCCAGGTTCAGTCTCTACCCTACTATAGAACTCTTTGGTCAAATGTAACGTACTCACCCAAATCGAATAAAATATTCTCATCCCGCTTTCAAATCCCAACTATATCATAATCCAAATAATCTGCAATTAATATACCGCTGTAAGATTGCCAAATTTGAAAGCTTAACAACCAAATCTACAACATTAACACAGCATTATAAAAATCATCATTATCTACCAAAAAGATAATCATTTTCAATCTCCTGTCCAAACACGTTTCGAGACTCGTTCCAAAACGCGCGGGAATGGACTTTTCAGACGATTTTTCATCCTCGCTTGTCGTTCGCCAATAATTAATTTCCTTGGCTTATTATTTGTCGCCCATATTTCGCGCGTCACATTAAAAGTGACATAATTTATCGAGGGGGTTGGTCATATTTGGAGGATGATCTTCTGTTTGGCTAAATGGACAAGTACAGCGTTTTCCACAAACATATTTATTCGATTAAGCATATTAAAAAACCTCTAAAACTCAAGTATTTCTGGTTTTAAAGATGTATTTATTTTTAAATTCATTTTTAAAGTTAATGATACGTCACTCCTATTAAACCTCTCTTAGCATAACAGATGACGTCACGGTTGGCTTTTTTTTGTTCTTGGCGTGTTATTTCTTATCACGTTTCACTGTATCGCTTTTGAAACTGTGAAACGTGCTTTCACATCCTTATCAAACTCTTAAAAAAAGTTATGCTATTTTACAGAAACATGTCATGTGCATTCCAGTTAATTTCTTCAAACGTCGAACGATTTCACTCGACTATTCCGATTAGATCCAACAGTCAATAGTTCTGAAATAGCTCATACGCGCTCTAGTGTGTGTATTTTAACTAACAACCAAACTTGGAACAAGCTGTTTAACTTCCTTGATATGAACAGGTTACAAATAATATTGTCTTCTTTTAATGAGGTTTCGCAGAAATTGTAAGGTTTACTATTTTATAAAGTGTATTACAGCATAGATCGAAACATCGCCAAAAACATAACAGTTGACGTCAGAGCTGTTTTCAGTGACGTACATTTACGGCAAATTTCAAATGCATTTTTTGTTGAAATTAAACATATTTGTGAATATTTAACCTTACATTCGGAATCTGCAGCTTCTAATGTACCAGAAAAACACATATATTATGAATTTCGCGTTTCATGCAACTTGTCCATTGTTTGGTTCTGTGATGTGTATAACATGGTAGCAAAGGGGAAATGTCTAGTTGAATGAATTTATTATTCAACAGTAAACACACTCTTAGACCGAGTTAAAACCGCTCGTTTGTTTTGAGTTAATTTCCACTCTTTTCCGTGCTGAAAATGCACTTCCCCTATAGGAGTGGATTTCACTCTTTTGTTTTAAGAGTGCACGACATAGAATGTAGGACCTTTTCCTTCTGTGGCACAAAAACAGTTTTCGTTTTCCAAGAAACTTTAAAAGTTTTGTAGATTTTTGAATTTTGAATTGTTAAAAATAGATTCAATTGTTAAAAATAGATCGTTTGGATTATGTTTTCAAAAGTATGGTTTGGCAAACAACTTTTGGGCGTGGACGGGGAGCCAAATCGGTAAGGCGTTTGCCTTGCATAAAAAATGTCCAAGGTTTCGGAACCGGGCATTGGCCAAAATAATTGCACATAAAATAAACCGTCTGTGCAGCCAAAAAGTTCGACGAATAATAAATACCCCGTGTAGAGAGAGAGTGCACTAACGAAGTCACGATGCGTACGATTTTACCCTTAAAAGTTGCGTTGGTTGCCTCCTCGTGTATCAGAGCGTTGGGCCGTAGTGAGCCTAGTGGTCAGTGTCTCGGTCTCGGGATCGGAAGGTCCTGCGATCGAGGCCCGGTACCACTGAAGACCTACCGAGTATATGCGGAGTACGTGCTCGTTAAATCTGTTGGGTCCGAAAGTCCTCTAAGTTCCCATACCAAATCAATACCTCTGGGGGTGACAAGCCAATTCTGGGGATCCTCTAGTTGGCCTCTGTCTCTAAAAATTAGATGGATCCACTTATGTGTGTGTGTTGTCTGTTGTGTCTGTCTTACTTGACGAAGGTTTATAAGCGGGTCGCTGACCAAGCACACAAACCTGAATATATATGTCTATATGTATCAGAGCGTTACTTGACCGTGGTTCAAAATTACGATGCCCGTTACCAATAGCCCTCGTCTTGCTCGGGAGTGCGACAATAATTCCACTCCATGGATGATATTGACGTTAGTGATTGCCAATCGGCTTTCGTCTGTAAGTTCTTGGTTGTCGTGTAGCAAAACTAATGACCAATAAACTCATTTTGGCGATTTCTAGAAACTACGTAAGGCAGCCCGTTTGGCGCGGAAATGCCGTTGCCACATCGACAGATAATTATCGCTTGACAGACCCACACCCCCCTTTACCACCACCAAACGGGAGATAGCATTCCCAATCGAATTATCGGCTCTTCAACAAGTAATTAGAACTGGAAAGTCGACTGACAGCCAAAACCTCCTTTTGGAACGTTTTTGAAGCTTTAGAACGATTTTTTTTTCTCATGGCATTATCTGTTGTGCTATAATATCCCCATTTGTCCCTATTCCTTTAAAAAAAAAATTATCCCGAAAATTAAATAAAAATATTTTTTTTTACTGACACTCTGTTGTGTTCGTTATTCAATCAAAGAAGTAGAATTTTTTTTTCGTTTTCTTTTTAAGAAAGGAATTGAAAAAATAATAAGTGAAATGGATCCGTATGTTGGACTGAGGATTTGTGAAATGTAACAAACTGTTCTTTTGATATATGTTTAATTTGAGAAAGAAACTGTATTGTTCTTTGAATTTTGTTTCTTATAAATTGTAAAATGGCTGTATTTTTGGGCCTTTTTTTTATTTGTATTTTTTTTAATGCAATATACCCGACAAGTGCCCTTCTAAATTTTCTTTTTTTTTGCAGTAAAGAAAAAAACTCTAGTTAGTAAATACTACAATCTTAAAACAAACGAGTGGTTTTACCTCAGTCTGAGTTAATTTCCACTCCTTTCCGTGCCGAAAATGCACTTCCCCTATAGAAGTGGATTTCACTCTTTTTGCGGAGTGGGTAAAAGAAATAAAAGAACAATCTACGTCCTACACTCTTAAAACGAGCGGTTTTAACTCAGTCTGAGTTAATTTCCACTCCTTTCCGGTGCCGAAAATGCACTTCCCCTATAGGAGTGGATTTCACTCTTTTGTTTTATGTAAGTCTACTAATGTTGAAAATATTGCATGCGTACAACGTAATCTGTATGAAGGCCTACAATTTCTGTTTCTAAGAGAGGAACACTTTATTACAATTTCCTTTTGAAATTGCTATTTCTGCTAGATATTCAACTGCTTGTTTTTGGTAGTTTATAAGGAAAATATTAGATATTTTAACTACACTGTATAATTTACTTTTAATGGTTATCGGTTTTCAATGAAAAAAACATAATTGTTGATGACTTTACATAATTTGTATTTCTATTATCAATAAGTATTTCTTTAAAAAAAATATATCTTTTTAAATAAAATTATAAGTATTTGATGTTACGATGAAATTCCATGCTGAAGAAAACAATGAAATATTCTTTCCAAAAAAACTACGCCAAAACTGCATGTAACAGTTTTCTAGCAAAAACATTAATATCCCATATCTCCCTAACACCATTTGAGCCCCCCATAACTCAGTAGTATTCTATCCCGACACACATGTGAAATTTTTTCCTTATTTTTCCTGTTTTTTTTAGTCACCCGGTCGTTTCTTATTGATTATTTCCTTAGGATCTTTCGTTACTTTTTTTTATATTTATTTGTTTTTTTATCCAAAATTTTTTTTTTTTTTGCCTGTCCCCCATTTTTCAAATTCAATTTTGCATCGCGAGTTTTTCAGAGTCATCTTTCATTGTTCGCGAGCTGTTGTGTTAAGTTTCTTATTTGTTGGATTTGGAGAAAATATTTTTTGTTGTAATTTTTTATGTCTTAAATTCATCTTAATAAATGTAGGATGTCGGACTTTTTAAGAAAGGGGAAAAAAAGTTGTTAATCTAAATTATAGGATTTTCTTTTCTTGGCTTTTCTTTTGATATGTTTGTCAGCCAGATGCTATTTTTTATGTTCAGAATGTGTAGATCCATTTTAATCCGTCTTAACATACATAGCTTTTTTTCAATGAATGTTTTTGATTAATACTATTAGATTCTTCATTTAAAATTTGAGTAGACATTTTTTTATCAAATAACTTATTTCATATATGTTTGCAAAGGCATAGTTTTTTTGATTGAGCTATTTTATGAAAACGTTAAATTTTTTGAAAACCAATATTCAAAGACTTATGGTGTTAAGTCTTTTTAAAAGCTCTGCTAATTTTTAAATTTAAAAAATGGAAAAATAATTTTCATGAATCATTTTGGAATGACGTCATAAAATGTAGCACAATGTGATTCTTTGATTGTTCATTAATTGTTTACCAATAAAGCGGCAAGGTATATCTTTTGCATACAATTCTTTTTAGTTTTAATTTACATTTATTTTTTAATGCAGTTTGAAGTAGTTTCATTCTTTTTGTTATTAATAAAGATTTAATTATTCTTCGAACTACAAATAAATCGAGCAGACGATAAATAACATTAAGTTATTTATGAAAGAATATTAAGGAAAATAGTTGATTTTGGCTTTTAGAAGTTTAAATTACAGCTGGATTAGCGTTGCTCACTGTGTTTAGCGATTTTTTTTTCTAATGTGTGTGAATCTAGTGTAGAAACGATTGTTGATGATATTTACTGTTATGAACCTAGTTGCTTCCCGATTAGAATTTCAGTAAGTATTTAAGTAACAGGAAAGTAGGCTATTTTAGTTCTTTAAGAACTTCTTGTTTAAAAATTGCTTACTTCCTTTTTATACTTACCCAAGAAGTACAAAGTAATGTCTGATTCCTAACAAGCAAGTAAGCAAAAGCAATCCCTATTTATCTATCCTCTATCTCTCATTTAGCTCACATAATAGCTCTGCTCTTTGAGCTCTGATAACATGCAATATTTTATCCGATGCGTATCATTAGAAAAAGAAAATCTTTATCTTGCTCTTAGAAATCGGAATCTTCTTTTTTTCCTGTATCACATTCAAAAACAATCCAACGTATGTACACTGTTTGTATAGATATATTTCGACGTTATCTTTATTTTTTCTTCGGTCAATAAGCAATATGCATTTGCAATATGAAACGCATACTTTTACTAAAAGGCTTGGATTTACTATGAAATGTATAGGCTTATATAAAGCTTGGGAATTCTAAATAAAGTTCAAAGGCATCTCCTGGAAATTCAATAAAATACTGAGCGTTTACTTTGATTTTTATTCTTGTAATACCCAATTTCTTTGTCGACAAAGGCTCATATGTGTATTAATTTTGCTGAAACCAGTCGGTTTTTGTTTACAGACATTTATAGGGGGTTGGTGAGCCCAGTCAGTAAGGCGCTTGCCCTGCTTGCGAAAGGTCCCAGGTTTGGTCCTAGGGCCACATTGTCAATATAACTACCACCTTATAAACGTTATGTGCAGTCAAAATCTCCGACGAATAATACCCGTGCAGAAGGAGTGCACGTTAAATATGCTCCAAAGTCCTGACGCCACGTACACCTTAAAGCAAAATAGCGGTTTTAACTCATTCTGAGTTAATTTCCACTCCTTTCCGGTGCCGAAAATACACTTCCCCTATAGGAGTGGATTTCACTCTTTTGTTTTAAGAGTGTACGATGTCGCTCCTAAAAGTTGAGTTTTGCCTACTCGGGTGTAGCCTTGTCACTTGACTGCGGCTCTAAATTACTAAGCCCATTGCCAATTGTCCTCGTGTAGCTCTAGTGCGACGATAATCCAACTCAACTGACTAATTGACCGTTTCAAAGCACCCGTATGTACACGTTCTCATTAGCCGAAATAGACACGGCAGGCGTGACCCACCATGGGCTGCCTCCTCGCTAAATTTAGTTTAGATAAAACAAGAAGTTCATAAAGAACTAAAATAGCCTACTTTCCTTTTACTTAAATACTTACTGAAGTTATAATCGGGAAAAAAACTAGGTTCCTAAAGTAAATATCATCAACAGCCGTTTCTACACTAGATTTATACACATTAGAAAATAAAATCGAAACACAGCACCCAGCTATAATTTAAACTTCTAAAAGCCAAATCAACTATTTTCCTTAATATTCTTTCGCAAATTAATTAAATATTATTTATCATCTGCTCGTGATTTATTTGTAGTTCAAAGAATAATTAAATATTTATTAATAACAAAAGTAATGAAACTACTCCGAACTGCATTAAAAAATAAGAAATGTAAATTAAAACTAAGCATAATTGCATGCAAAAGTATGCCTTGCCGCTTTCTTGGTAGATAAATAATGAATAATCAAAGAATCAAATTGTGCTACATTTTATGACGTCATTCCAAACTGATTCATGAAAATATTATTTTGCTTCAAATATGTTTAAATAAATAAAGTTTCTCATGCCATTGTTGATTTGGCAACAGTGATTTAAATGACTCAAAATTGAATTTCAATGCTAATTCAATGGGAAATTCGCCGACAGATAGTAGATTTATGTCCGTCCGGACGTACAGACAGACGGACAAAAAGTATGAAAGTGGGGTATCTGAGGTCATAGCTTTCTAACAAAAAAAGAATTTTTAAGATCCGATGGATAGAACCGATTTTGGAAGGGGGGGGGGGGGGTACGGACAGACGGACGGACAGACAGACGGAAAGACAGACAGACATACGAACAGACAGATGGACATCAACCGCATTTCAATACCTACAGTGATTTAAATGACTCAAAATTGAATTTCAATGCTAATTCAATGGGAAATTCACCGACAGATAGTAGATTTATGTCCGTCCGGACGTACAGACAGACGGACAAAAAGTATGAAAGTTGGGTATCTGAGGTCATAGCTTTCTAACAAAAAAAGAATTTTTAAGATCCGATGGATAGAACCGATTTTGGAAGGGGGGGGGGGTACGGACAGACAGACAGACGGACGGACAGACAGACGGAAAGACAGACAGACATACGAACAGACAGACAGATGGATATCAACCGCATTTCAATACCTACAGTGATTTAAATGATTCAAAATTGAATTTCAATGCTAATTCAATGGGAAATTTGCCGACCGATAGTAGATTTATGTCCGTCCGGACATAAAAACTTTCTACAACATCAAAAAAATATTTAATGATTTTTAAAATGTTTCATACGTTATTATAACTAAATTTCCTATGATACATTTTTCAGCAACTCTGGGAACTATTCGTCGTCCCAGATAAAAAGTAACTTCTTCCGCATCATTAGTAATAACCTTATTCTTTTTTTCCCCTATATCGGACTCTAAGAAATCCCTTTTCTCCGAGATTCCCCTACAAAAAGAATTGTTCCTCACGAAACATTTTTCTTTTACCTATTTTTTTCTTGTTATCCTTTTCTTCTTACATTTCTGATCACTAGGCAAGTCGTTATCGTAGTTTGATAAGGCTGGATCTGACGTTTTTAGCCTACTTTTTGTTTCATTTGAAAGAATTTGGGTATTGAAAACGATAAGATTTTCAACTATCTGTTCGTCTCCTCTTTTAACTGTCACCAATAGCCCTCGTGTAGCTATAGTGCGAAGATAATTAATCTTTCAACTATACCGTCCCAACCGTCAGACTTGCATTTAAAAAAAAATTTTGATTAAATAACTATATTTTAATGCTATATGTCTATCCGTCTGATTTTTAACTTCTAATTTTCTGCCACGAATATTTTTTCAGTATTTCCGTAGCAAAAATATTTATGCAAAAATTCAAAAGGTTTTATTATAAGTTTACAACAAGAGAACGTTGCAAACATAACACATTAAATCCATACATTTAAACATATTTTATAAAAAAAAGACAACAAACAATATTTTTGTATCAAAGTTTCAAGGGCGTTTTTTCCCTGACTTTGAAGTTGTATAGAGGTTAATAAAATCTGCCATTTTAAATGAACATAAATGTTTATAACTATTAACTGTCTAGTAGTAAAATATTTTATTTTTATCCAACATTACTTTATCTGCATTCGATATACAGAATGGGACATTTGCTTAACTTTTCCAAACTTTCGTCAAATGGCATAACTTAGGCCCTGGCTGATAACTTTGGCCAAACATCCCTAGTACTGACTTTCTTTTTGAATACTGTTTTACTTATCGGTGAAGGTAGAGTGGATACTCATTGAAAAGGGCAAAGCATATATATATTTTATGTGTTATTAACTTGAAAAGAGCATGGGCCAAAATTACCCTCCTTACACTATTAAAACAAAAGAGTGAAATCCACTCCTATAGGGGAAGTGCATTTTCGGCACCGGAAAGGAGTGGAAATTAACTCAGACTGAGTTGAAACCGCTCGTTTTAAGAGTGTAGGACGTAGATTGTTTTCTTTTATTTCTTTATTCACTCCGCAAAAAGAGTGAAATCCACTCCTATAGGGGAAGTGCCGTTTCGGCACGGAAAGGAGTGGAAATTAACTCAGACTGAGTTAACACCGCTCGTTTGTTTTAGGAGTGTACCCTATTAGATGGTACTTTAAAAAATTGAAACTGAAACACTGAAATCTGTCTTATGCCACTTAAAACTTTAACATCCCCACCCTTTAACCTTACAACAGGAACATTAAACAAACTCTCCTGTCAACAGACCTACATCCAATATGTAATCACACACAAAAAAAAATCCCTTTCGCAGATAAGTTTTGCAACAACGAAACCCGAGGATTTAATGTATGACTGGGGCCAATTTAAATTTAATTTCCCTCCACCTCGATTACTCATTCTGTTCTAAATTGCCCAACTCCCTTAGAACATTCTCTCCTGATCGGGGCTCACAGATTTGTTTACGAGCTGATTTGTAATGCGATTTCCATCAGAGCTTTTTAGGGTTAATAATGAAATAAAGCTTTTATTTCGTTGGTTTATCTTCGGATTGTTCTCTCTTTGAATGAGTAATGGTATCTGTGATGAGGATTTGCTCGTGTTTAATTTGTTGAAGGGATTGGGAAGGGTTTAGGGATACATTTATCTTTTTAAGGTTTTGTTTGTTGTAGTTGGTTAATATTTTCGTTGCGGACAGATTAGGCTTTATAGTCTTGTCTTTAGAATACCTCTCGGCTCTCTTTCAGAGTAGTTTAAAGGTATTTTAGTGTTGTTTTTTTTATTATGAGGCCCCGTTGTTTGTCGTCCATGTGCATATCGTGTGACAGTTATTCAGGGTGGTAACAGAAACTGGAACTCAGGGAATTCTCAGGGAACTTTTTAATTCTGGAAATATCAGGGAATTTTTCAAATTTCGCTAAATATCAGGGGATTTTTCCATTTTGGATTATTTAAACAGTAGTGGGTTTAGGTTGTTCTTGCGATCACTATACTAGCGGATACTTCTTTATCAAAAGAAAATATTCTGGTTGGTCTGATTGGCCTGAACCAGAGCTACGAACGTAAACTTGACTCTCTTCCTATCATGCTGAGGCAAAAAAACTGTCAATTTTTATCAAACGCGAAATATGCTCCAAAGTCCCAACGCTGTGTACGATGTCGCCCTTAACGTTTGCGTTGGTTGCTACTCGGGTGTCGGCTCGTCACTTGACTGTGGTTCTAAATTACGACGCCCGTCGCCAATAGCCCTCGTGTAGCTCTAGTATGACAATAATTCAAGCTAAACTAAACTAAAAAGTAATTGTAGTATCGGAATTTTTATTAAAGTATCAGGGAAATCATGGAATTCATAAAGATCTAATTTTTTCTATGTAATTCGGTCTTTATAAATTAGAATCAGGGAACTTTTTTTTAAGGATTTTGTTACCACCCTGTTATTTAGGTTGGTCTGATTGTTGTTAATTTAAAAGTCTCATCGCCTGTGTGTATCTCGTGCGACGTTAATTCAACCAAGATTCTTATTTAAGATTTTACATTTGTGTTAAAATCTTATTTTTTTAAAATCATGGTTCGTTGTTTAGTTTGTTCTTCACTTCCAAGGCTAAACTAAATAGATTATTTACCCTCGACATCAAGCGGTTACTTGATGATAACGTATGGATAGAAATACACCTTTAGAATAACCAGTAGAGTGTAGCGGTAAAATTGGTTATCCAATGAGCGAAGCTTTGTTTGAGTTAGTAGTAACTATTTTCCCCGCTGCACTCGAGTAGCGTTCAGTACCGTGAGGACCCGTCCAATCAGGTGATGCCACGAACATAGATAAGTAATTTTCTATTCGACTAGTTTAATTCAATGCTGATTTTTGGGCCTGGTTCTCTATTTAGCTCTGCCTTGTCATTTCAAGCATTTTTTTAAAAATATTAAATTTTTTTAAAAACATTTTTAGAAATATATATTTTTAGAGGATTTCTTAGGTTTTATACAATTAAAACTTTCAATGAACTGTACGAATGTTTCAGAAATCTTAATTTACTACTCTGTAACGGAATGAAATTTAATTTGAACTAACATATAAAACTATTTTGATGAAACATTTTCCTAAGTTTATTTTGACCTTTAAATTCCTTCATTCTGTGGAGTTACCTTGTGGTTTTATCGTTGCCATCAAAAATGGAGAATGTTTTCTGCTCCAAAAAATGACGCTACAAAATTCCAAATTGCCACCTAGCGTTTTTTCCCATCTGTAGCCTCGACCACCTTGCAGTTTTTCCGAGGAAAACCGCTGAATCGAGAGTATATATTTTTATTATCATTACCACACCACCATACGCGGCGTCAAAAAACGATCTGACCAAAACCCTTCACTACAAAATGAACGGGTCCTACTTTTTTTTTTCTGTGGTAAATAGCTCTATATTAGAGGTAGAGGGGTACAACACCAAAAACCTTTATTTTTTCTTCTTTTTTTTCCGGTATTTTTTCTTCTTTTTTTTCCGGTTCAAAATCATGAATGTGTCATGTTAGTATTTTGACCATTGGTGATCTTTTTATTAAAATCAACGGAAGTTATGATTTCATTGGATATTATTAAATTTGTTACCGTTCTTTTTTTATCTTGAGGGTTAGACCTGAATTTTGAGTGATTTCTGCACCAGTTTTTTCAGCAATAACAATGAATTTTAAAATCTATGTTCCGGGGCTGGGGAGCCCAGTCGGTTAGGCATTCGCCTAGCATGCGGAAGGTCCCAGGTTCGTGTCCGGGCATCGCCAAAATAACTGCCGACCTATAAACGGTCCGTGCAGCCAAAAGGTCCGACGAATAATACCCCGTAAAGAGGGAGTGCACGTTAAATATGCTTCAAAGTCCCAACGCTGCGTACGATGTCGCCCTTAACGGTTGCGTTGGGTGCCTACTCAGGTGTCGGCTCGTCACCTGACTGTGGTTCTAAAATACGACGCCCGTCGCCAATAGCCCTCGTGTAGCTCTAGTAGTGCGACGATAATTCAAACTAACCTAACCTAAAATATATGTTCCATGAGTATTGGGTAATGTTATGATTCAGACATCGTGAATTGCGAGTCGTTTCTTTTTTACCAGGTTTTTTGACGCATATAAAGTTTTTATCCTTCGTATTTCATTTGTAGCGAGACCGCTTTATGAATAGCAATAATTAAATTATTGAGTTTTTTTTTTCAGTTATGTTTTTTTGCAAGTTTTTTTTGTCCTGACTCAGAATAATAAATAACATCTAGACTTTTTGTGTTGTTATGTACTTGTAATTCAAATCAAGCTTTACAGTTTGTATATAGTATTGCAAAAATCCCACAATTTCTAAAACTTTAGAGATACTCTGTAGAAGTTGTTTTACTGTGGTAGGCGTTTAATAGCAGTGAAACAAACTTTACGAAGTTATATGGGCAAAGTAATTTGGGTTTGTAAAACCTGCAATGCTCATTTTTTTTTATTAATTTACAACTTTTCGTTCTTTAAAATAATATTTAAGCTAAACAGTTCCTATTAATGCGTGTAATGATACATAGAAATACTTTTCGGAATAAGTAAATTTAACAGAGTGTGGTTACGATGCGTGTAAGATGTTGTATTCTACTTAGATGTACCTTTTTTACTTCTAAGAGTTCGTGGGGGGCTGGGGAGCCCAATCGGTTAGGCATTCGCCTAGCATGCGGAAGGTCCCAGGTTCGGGACCGGGGATCGCCAAAATAACTGCCAACCTATAAACGGCCCGTGCAGCCAAGAATGTCCGACGAATAATACCCCGTATGGCGGGAGTGCACGTTAAATATCCTTCAAAGTCCTAACGCTGCGTACGATGTCGCCCTTAACGGTTGCGTTGGGTGCCTACTCGGGTGTCGGCTCGTCACTTGATTGTGGTTCTAAAATACGACGCCCGTCGCCAATAGCCCTCGTGTAGCTCTAGTGCGACGATAATTCAAACTTACCTAAGAGTTCGTGGCTGCAAAACTTACAATGCTTAAATAAAATTATTTTCGATTGTTTTTCTTAAATGAGATGAAAGCGAAACACTTATTACTGTGTGAAATAAGTTCGAGGAATGCATCACGTTATACATGAATGTGGCTTCGATGGGTTTATTTACGTCACTGAAGTCAAAGCTGTTGTACCTTTCTCACTCTAAAGGTACAGAAATAGAGGAATAAACTCTTACCCTTAGTCCGAGGATAAAATAAACAACCGCCCACGATATATATGGAATAAAATAGAATAAAAATAGTCGGGAGGGGGGGGGGGGGGGAATTCCGAGAATGCTGGCCTACTATCCAATTTCTGTATCGTGGCTGCTAGTTTTTCGGAGCACGTTTGTGTACGATAAGGCCTCGCAAAAATGCAACTGACTTTCTCTTTGAAAAAAATACCGAAATTTTCGGTTGTTGCCCAGTTTTTTTTTTTTTTTTTTTTTTTTTTTTGTAAAGGTAGACGGACATTTTCGAGGTGTGTTTTTTAGTTTTTTCTTTTACTGACATATATATTTTTATGAACTGAAGAGAAGGCTTTTTTTTTTCCTTTTTTTTGGGGAAGAAGTCGCCTGTTGGATTTTTTTTTCTTTTTGGGGGATATTTTTTCTTTCTTTTTGGGCGAGGGATTTGTTTGGTTTCAGTTCTGTCGTATAGTTCTTTGGATAGAAGGTCTCTTTTTTTTCTTCTCTTCTTTGTTATACGGGGTTTATTGTTTGTAAGGATGCGCCTGGCACGTGTGTAGCAATATGGGTGAAAGGTGGCCGTTCGTGTATGTATATAACCAATACCTTCTTTAGAGAAAGCCTCTGCACTTAAATTACGACGTGCTTGAAGTAGTCTGATGTAAATAATCACAAATGTGAAATACAATGCCAAGACAGGGTGGTAACAGAACCTGCAAATCAGGGAATTCTCAGGGAACTTTTCAACATATCAGGGAATTTTTCCAGTTCGGATTATGTAAACAATAGGTTTAGGTTGTTCTGGCGATCACTCTACTAGCGGACACTTCTTGATTAAAAAAAAAATATTCTGGTTGGTCCGATGCTGACCCGAGCTATGAAGTACTCACTCTCTTCTACTGCAGAAGCATAAAAAACTGTCAATTATTATCAAACGCCAAATATGCTCCAAAGTTCCAACGCTGTGTACGATGTCGCCCTTAACGGTTGCGTTGGGTCCTACTCAGGTGTCGGCTCGTCACTTGACTGTGGTTCTAAATTACGACGCCTGTCGCCAATAACCCTCGTGTAGCTCTAGTATAACGATATTTCAAACTAAACCGTAATACTAAAAAGTAATTGTAGAATCAGGAAATTTTTTTATGAAAGTAGCAGGGAAATCATGGGAATATCAGGGAACTTTTTAAGGATTTTGTTACCCCCCTGCAAGACATCATTTGCACAACTTTTTAAGTAAGAATTTTTTTTTGTGGGTAAACGGAAATACTATACGAGACCTGCCAACTGGGGTTCTAGTGTGACGTTAATTCAACTAATTGACCTTTGGTAATAACCATTTTCTGGATTCCGGGCGGGCTGGGGAGCCCAGTCGGTTAGGCATTCGCCTAGCATGCGGAAGGTCCCAGGTTCGGGTCCGAGCATCGCCAAAATAACTGCCGACCTATAAACGGCCCGTGCAACCAAAATGTCCTACGAGTAATACCCCGAGTGGAGGGAGTGCACGTTAAATATCTTTCGAAGTCCTAACGCTGCGTACGATGTCGCCCTTAACGGTTGCGTTGGGCGCCTACTCAGGTGTAGGCTCGTCACTTGACTGTGGTTCTGAAATACGACGCCCGTCGCCAACAGCCCTCGTGTAGCTCTAGTGCGACGATAATTCAAACTAACCTAACCTAAATAATCACAAAAGTGAAATACAATGCCAAGACATCATTTGCACAACTTTTTAAGGTAAGTGATTGTTCAGAAAATTTTCTGTGGGTACTATGCGAGACATGCCAAACTGGGGTTCTAGTGTGACGTTAATTCAACTATTTGACCTTCGGTAATAACCATTTTCCGGATTCCGGGCACCAAAGAAAATTTAATGTTTACGTCTTCGAAAATCCTGCAATTGGTTCACAAGACACGGAAATTCAGAAAGTAGTTAAAAATCCTGTATTGTCCAATTAAATAGGGATAGTTGGCAGGTCCGCTATCTCAACCCATCACCCCCTCCCCTGCAAACTCCCCAGCCAATCATTGCTATTCTCAACAAAAAATAACAGGATTTCGGAAAAAATGTGTACAATGATTGTTTCCCCGTTTTTCTTTGATTTGTTGTTGTGTGTGGGAAGGTTTTTTCTTATTTTCCTCGTAATGGTCACGGTCACGGAAAATCGATTTTTTTTTTCATATTTTTTGCGTGATCGTCTGATAGCTGTCTGATTGGAATTTTAGAAAATTACATTTTTTTAAATAAAATTAAATGATTGTTTTATTACTTTTTTTTTGTAGCTGGTATAACCTATTTTCTGATTATGTACCGCCTTGCGATAAGGTTTTCTAGTGTATAATATCAATTTGATTCGATCTTCAATCAAGTCACATTGCAAGATCACCTGCATCCATTCTTCTTCATAAGCTCAACAGCCTTTTGCAGGCCAAGGCTGACTCGCTGATTCTCCTCCAGTTGGCCCTATTAGCCGCATCGGCTCTCCATCGGTTGACTCCTATTAGATTGAGGTCCCTTTCAACATCGTCTAACCATCGTGTGGGTGGTCGTCCTCTCCGTCTGGTACCTTCAATTTTGGAAAAGGCCACTTTTTTGGTGGGGAAATCATCGGGACATCTGTACAGATGGCCCAGCCACCTAATTCGGGATGCTTTTATAGTTCTCACAATGTCGGTCCCGCCAAATTTTCTGTAAATTTCATAGTTGTAAAGAATTCTCCACTCATTGTTCTCCTGCATCCATTATTGCAACGGCTAATTCTCAATTCTACAGGTCTACCAACTACAGGTCTGCCAACTGTCCGGATTTGATCCGGTAATACCGGATTTTTAACTTTCTCAATTTTTTTGGTCATATGTAAAACTTGCCGGATTTTCAAAAACTTTGTCTTTGTGCCCGGAAAATAGTTATTGCCGAGTTAAATCAGGAGAGGAGTTGGAGGGTTTTTGTTATTGACATCGCACTAGAGTCACTGTTGACTTGTCTGTTACTATTACTGTCCCTGGACAAATTATTAGACGCACTGCAAGATTTCATGTAAAATATTAATTACCGGGTGATATTGTACCGTTTTATTATTTTAAATTGATTTGTTTTTTATTTATATATTATCCAATCAGTTACCGATTTAGTTGACATAAATAAAACAGCATTCATTTAGAAAAGCATAAGTTTATTAAGTTTTAAAGAAAAGTGACATTAATGTTAGTAAAAGTCAATATTTAGTGGAGCCACCTTTAGCCGCTATCAAAGCTTTAATTCTGCGCGGCATGCTATCAATGCAAGACTGTACTGTCTCCTGCATTTGAGGATGATGATTCCACATATAAATACAGGTTTGTACTTGTTTACGTTCATGTATCACTTTGTCAACACAGTGTTGCCATATTTGTTAAAAATAAATACAAATATGTAGTCTACAGCAATTCTTTTAAATAAAAATCAATAATATTGTAGTTTAAATATACCGTTATTGCATAAAAACTCTTAAGAAACATAAAATTACTAAAACAAATACAGTGCGTCTAATAATTTGCCCAGGGATTGTAGGTTGTTAGCTAATCAGATTAATGAATGTATTTTTATTGAAGAAGTTCACTCTATTATTCTTTGGTTAGAACCCCCCCCCCCCCCCCTTCCCCCTTCTGTGTGACGCCAAAGTTACAATTAACTTACCAGCATAGAAATCTTATAGAAAGTGCAGAAAATTATCTTCATGCCTAAAGTATTCGTTGAAAATGAATTTATATGTCATATTTTAATACAAAACAAGTTATTTGTTGACTAACAATGACTCAACAAAACCTAAAATTGAATTTAGTCGTATTTTAATACAAAACAAGTTATTTGTTCACAAGCAATGACTCAACAAAACGTAGACATTTTCCAATATTACATTATTTTTCCATTTCTCAATCAAGGCCATTGTCTTTTCTCACGAGATACTTATAGAAACAGACACTTCCTCCCATCCTTTACCTCCCCCCACTGTTTTCCCGAAACTTGCGTGTCTCCGGGAAACCGAGAAATTTCCGGCAATTTCCACGCTCCACGAGGAGAGAATCGAAGGGAAAATTGGCCAGATGAAAGAGTTTTCCCCCAAACCGGAGGGAAGAATTTTCTGGTTCTTCAGTTTCTGTTGTTTTTAGAGTTTTGAATTAAGTTTAGACTCCCCACCCCGCAGTTAGTTGAAAGGAGGGGGGGAATCGTGTATTGAGTTGGAGAAGAGTCCGCGTTGTTATTTGAGATGGATTCAGTTGTGTAGTTATGCTAATTATAAATCACTTTGGTTTTTAATTTCATATAGATAGCAGCTCTAGTGGGACTACAACATTCATGTAGTTGGTTGGTTGGTAGACATATATATTCAGGTTTGTGTGCTTGGTCAGAGACCCGCTTATAAACCTTCGTCAAGTAAGACAGACACAACAGACAACACACACACATAAGTGAATCCATCTAATTTTTAGAGACAGAGGCCAACTAGAGGATCCCCAGAATTGGCTTGTCACCCCCAGAGGTATTGATTTGGTATGGGAACTTGGAGGACTTTGTGACCACGACGGATTTAACGTGCACCAGTCACCATTGGCTTACACGGGGGTCTTCGGAAGGCAGCGGGACTCGAACTCGCAACCTTAGGGATGCCAGTCCAAGACCTTACCGACCAGGCTATCCCGGCCCCACATGTAGTTTAGAATAGCATTGTAAGTTGAGTGGTACTTTACTAACATGTAACTGGTCGCTTTTAGAGCCTCCAGTTTACCTTTAAATGTTTTTCAAATAAACTTAACATCCAACTCGTAATTGTACCTTTGGAATCAAATAGTTTTTTGCATCCTTATATCCATTAATTTGAAATTTAAAAAAAAAATTGAAAAGAAAACTTAGTCACAACACCTTATAGAATTTACAATGTTTCGAAATATAAATAACGATTCATTATTAAATGCAGTTGGGTTTTTTTTCCTAACGTCATCGCTTTTCAAATAAGCTCAGGCGAACAGTTTGGCAACAAAATATCCATTTTCGATTTCTTCGGATGGGACTTAACGAGTTTTACATATCAAATAAAATAATTTTATTTTTATTTTTTCCTCCGAAGGTACTCGAGTAATAAACCTCCCTTTTCAAAAAAAATAACATAAAAATCAAATATCAAAACGATATTAAATATGGAAATCTGTTCTCCCCCCTGTTCTACGTGGGAAATTTCGTCGTCGGTCGGCAAAGCCGAATGAATAGCCAATGAACCGGCAATCAAAACCCAGCGGCGACTGTCAACCGGAGAGAAATTGCCCGGCTTTTTGAATACGGAAGCAGAAATCTGAATACTACTATTGAAACACAGAGACGGCTGGGGAGCCCAATCGGTAAGGTGCTTTCCTTATAATCGAAAGGTACCAACAGTGATTGGAAAAATACCTTTTAAAAAATGACTGTTAGAGTTAGTTAGTTTATTATAATGGAAATTTGTTACAGTTACTTAATACAAAGAGTAAATAATTAGTTACTTTTAGAAATTTCAAGTCATACGAAAAATTACAATTTTACCATCTTGCCGTATTTCAAAGAGAACCAATACTAAGGTAATATAATGCTGTTCAGTTTTGGTCTCCCTTCGTCAGAAAAGATATAGAGTTGCTTGAAAAAGTTCAGCATAGGGCTACAAAAATGATTAAGGGTCCCCAGCTAAAAATAAACTGCAGAAAATTAAGTCCCAAAAATAATAAAATAATTATCGGGACAAGTTGAGCTGTTTTTGTAACCAGTTAGGGAAGCAGGAGTACGGGATTTGATATGAGGGGAAATGTCCAGAGCGCTGCCAACTGCGCTATTGGGGCTTGTAATACTGTATGCTCTGTGTAACAATATGAACGTACTATCTTATAATTAGAATATACACTCGCTCGCTATGGATTTGAAGTCAATAAATTAAATACATGACTTTGCGTAGAACTCGCCTATGATTTTTATTTAAAAATATTTAATATAAATTTAAATAATTGTTCAAAATTGTTAATAAATAATTCGGATATAAATTTTGAGTTAGAAAAAATTATGGATCTAAAAAATTAATTAAAGATGAATTATATTTAAATTTTCTAAAAAAAAAGGTGAAAGCAAAGCTATTGAGCAAACTTAAATATTAAGCACATACTTTTTAAATCTGCTTTTTTTGTTTAAATAATACTGTCTCCTTATACAGGTGGCATTATTTTCGTCTTTTTGGCAAAATCAAATAAAAAAACGTCGACTGAAAATTAATTTGTATCACCCTTTAGCTATGATATCGTTTCTGTTCTGAACTTTGGAAAATTATAGATTAAAAAAATATAGATCTGGCGATTTCAACTTAGCCAGATTTTAAAGCTGATCGTAAATGGCTGTGTTAAAGCTCCTAAAAGAGGCTAGAAATAGACAGCCGGAAACGATTAAAATTACCAAACTACGATCCCCGATTCCTTCCCATCGGACCCAGAAGTGGGATAATCGTTTATTCAATCGTCACAAATCGAATCGACGATGCGGAAATGGAATAAAAAAAAATGTCGTCTGCTATTTTTCTGCGAATATTATATAACCATCGACAGCTCTCCCATTTTTTTAGCGTGTTTGCTGGATCGCCCCCCTGAATTATTATTTTGAGGCAGAGATGCAAGTAACAATGTGGTTTAATAAAGGAAGGTGAGGGGGGGGGGGGGGGGGTAAAGTTGCCCGGTTCCTCTTTTTTTGGAATCTATAATGAGGGGGTTTGAAGAGTTTTTGTCGTAGAAGGCAGTTTGCGTCCATGTTTGGGTACTTATATTAGGAAATTCCAAGGTGTCGGACGAAATGTTTTCTCGGAATGTCCGGTTAAAACTTCAAATTACCCAAATTATTTATACGAATTTAAAAAAAAATTAACTCGACAGAATTATCTTGTAAAAGATATTCATCTCTGAAGTACACTGCTCACAACAATTAGGGGAACGCATGGTTTAAACCCTTTCACCCCCAATGATTCCATTTGGAATCATCAGATTGCGATTTTTTTTTCTCACTTAGTTGAGCTCGCACTTATTTATCGTTAGATGGAAGAATCATGTCTTTTGAAGAATTAAATAATGTTTGTTTTAAATAAATGAAAACATGAAAAACATGGTAAAATAAAATTCACTCCCAAAAAATTTTATGAAATAAATGGACCCTAAATTCTTCACGCTTGCATTCTAAGATGTTTAAAAATTGATTTTAACTTTTTTTAAAAAAAATAAATTTTTAAAAAAATTGTTATAATTTATTCAAAAATTACGATTCCAATTTGTTCCCAGAAATTTTAGTTTAAAAAAATTAAATTTTCTTCCCCAGTTTTTTACTATTTCATTCTGGATGCATAATGAATCTATTTCACACATTTTATATATTTAAAATAAAAAATAAGAAGTTCGAACTGAAAGTGTTAACAAAAGTACGCAAAGTTCTCCCCTAATTGTTTTGAGCAGTGTATTATGATCTACGACAAGAATTTCTGAAAAAATATTTTGACTAAAAAAAATACCTTTACGGACATTTTTTTCATTCTGTCTTTACGTCCTACACCACAACAAATAGTTTAATTGTTGCGATAATTTTAATCTTTAACAAACAAAAAAAAAGGCAATACTTTCGAAATATTTCTTTCTTAATTTTAAATGCATCAATTGCATTTTATAATATTCAAATCAATAAATTTTTAAAGTTATATTAATTGTTCCTGGAGTACTTATTTTGTATAAATTTAATCTAAACCATTATCATTTCGTATTTAAACTGACATTAAAATGAATAGTCGAGCGAACTTTGTGGAATAAAATGGCCGACCATTTTGTATCCGACATCTCGTTTCGGGCCAAATAATTTCCATTCGAAAAAGGATAAAAGTGCAAAATATAAAAATAAGAACATCGTTGAACACGAATAATATTAAAATATATATTTATAAAAATATGAAAAATAAATTTTAAAAAAAAAACCGCGACCGTCACTTGTTATTGAAGCAACGTGCTCTTTCGAATACCGTTCTTTAATGAATGAAAATACCCACCAAACGACATTTTATTTTTTAGAATTATGTTCCGCCATCAATAGCAATATATTCCTCTTTTTATGCTATTTTAATCGGGAAAAATAAGTACGCTTGCCATTACCTGATGGTTCAAAAAGAGACCTGGTGTTTTTACTTTTTGCATTTGGGATTTTTGTGTTATTTTGCATGATATAAGCATGAAAATATATATTTTTTTCTTTGGGAGATCGGTCTAGGGATAAAACGGCTGCTTAGAATTTATTTCCTACGTCATGTTTTGGTTTCTTATATTTCGTAACTGTACAAAGTGTCTGCATGTAAAGGATTATATTCGTATTATTTTTCTTTACCTCCTTGAGTTTTTGAAATGAAATAGAAGATGGCTTGTGAAGGTGTTTTTCCTTTTATGCTTTTTTTAATAACGTCTTTTAAGTATTTATTTAAGTTTATTTTGTTCCTTATTCGGAATCTTCAAATTGGAATTTAAGAAAATACTCCAATGAATGTAACTGCACTGAGTATGAATGTTTTGACGCACAATTTATTTTTTCAAAAATGATTTTTATGCTTGGGTCTGTTTTTGTATAGTGATTATTTCTTAAAGGACCAATTCCATTACAAACTTTTACTTTCTTAAATTTTTTGTGTTTTCAAAGATTATTATTTATATTATAATATTATATTTATTATTATTTATAGTTATTATATTATTATTATATTATTATATATTATATTTTTTTTATGAAAATATATATTTATATTATTATCGTAATATAAATATATTAATATAATATATATAATTAAAATATAATCTATGTAGATTAACCCTATATATCATGTGTTTCATAAATTATTCTCCATTGTTATCTATTAACGAAAATGTAGGAGATACATGATAGATTTTGCATAAATGATTGATTGTTTTCTAATGCGATTGTGTTGCATATAATTTGGTTAGTTGACGAACAGTTGTGTAACCCATTAAGGACTATTGGCATGAAAATTAGCATAGTGAAAATGGACTTTCTGCTTAAGTTTATCTAAATAAACAATATAAGACGAAGACCATATTCCTGAAAAATTAATGTGATGATTCGGATGTCATATGAACAAACGAGCATTTCGTCATTTTACTCAGCCCCAGATGATACACTGAGCCACCTCTCACAATATTGAATTCAGATACTTTCATCTAAATATACTAAAGAGACGATTTTTATTCAACTTGCACTTCAAGAATCAACTGTCGTCTTTAAGAGGGGCTGTCAGTCCCATAGAGCTAATGCATTAATTAGAAACACCAATTTCCGAGAAAGTATTGTTTCTTGTCCATGTTAGCTCTTTTTCCCTAGGGTATGAGAAATCAACATGATTCACGTCTTTAACCAAAGACGGTTTATTAATCAGTTTATAGAGTTAATTTCACTCCTTTCCGGTGCCGAAAATGCACTTCTCATATAGGAGTGAATTTCACTCTTTTGTTTTAAGAGTGTTGAAATGAAACAATTTGAAACGAAAATGTTATCTAGTTATTTATTATATATTTTTAAAGTATTAAAATGCCAAAAATATACAGCAGATGGCGACACTATTTTAAAAACTTTATCAATTAATATTTAATTAACCGGATGTTATTTCATTTCAATTTTTTTTTAAAATTCATGTTATGATGATTCCCATACCCGGTGAAAATGGGATAACATGGCAAATCAGTACTTTTGCAAAAGTTGTGATTTCAAAACTAGTGCATTAGCTGTATGGGACTGATATTCCCTCTTAAATTACCGTCCCCCATTGTACAATTCAAATACTTTCATCAAAATTTACGAAATTACACGATTTTTATTCAACTTGCATTTTGAAAATCAACTATCGTCTACTCAGTCTTTTATTATTCAATCTAAATATTTTCATCAAAAAAATAAATTAGACGATTTTTATTCCATTTCCACTCCATGAATCAACTGTCGTCTTTAAATAGCCGTCCATTCTGCCGTCATTCGACTTCGAATGACGCTAAATGAAGAGGGATTAAATAAATAAAAAGCTGCGATGAGTTTAGTCAGTAACAAAGTGCAGTCGATCATTGGCATATGAATCTGATATTAGCACTTTCTCCCCGAGGAATCGCAAAGAAATAACGAAATGTTTCTTTTCACATGTTTTGTTGCGTGTAGAACGGCTCAATGTTTTTCGAATCTGAGGGATACAGAAGTGAAAACGCCGTTCACCTGAATGTCCTATTTTCCAGCATTACACCATTTTTAAAAATAGGCATAAAATTATAATTTTTTTACTTAATATTTTGAATGCAGACGATACATTTAAATCTCTTATAGAAATGGCATTTTAAAATACACTGCTCAAAACATTTAGGGGAGCACTTTCCGTGCTCTTTCAGTATCAACTTTATATTTTTTTTATCTTAAAAATCTAAAATTTGTGAAACAGATTTATTATGCCTCAGGAATGAAATGGTAAAAAAAAACAGGGAAAAAACTTAATTTTTTTAATTTTAACTAAAATTTAAGGGGGGGGGGGGGGAATTTGAATGAGAATTTGAATAAATTTAAACAATAATTTTTTCTAAACTTTATTTCTCAAAAAAAGTTAAAATCATTTTTTAAACATCTAAGAATGCAAGCGTGAAGAATTTAGGGTCAATTTATTTCATAAAATATTAGGAGTGAATTTTATTTTACCATGTTTTTCATATTTTTATTTAATTAAAACAAACATTATTTAATTCTTCAAATGACATTCTTCCATCTAACGATACATAAGTGCGAGCTCAACTTAGGGAGAAAAAAATCGGAAGCTGATGATACCAAATGGAATCATCGGGGGTGAAAGGGTTTAAACCATGCGTTCCCCTAATTGTTTTGAGCAGTGTATAACGTTCCAACACTACCCCTATGGTTTTTTTTTAAATATCTACCTAACAATATATTTGTTAAGTAATAACTTTAACTACTGACACAGCTCAGTAATAAGGATATTTAGTTTCCATATTTTCATGATAGTATATAGTTAAACTCATAGTTTCCTTGCACAGAAGCCACAACCACGGGCGGAGCTATAAAACGCGTGGAGCAATCAGATGAAGACAAAATAAAAGGGCTGAAATTTCCTCTTCATCTGATCGCTCAGCGCGTTTTATATCTCCGCCCATGGACGTGGCTTCTGTGCAGAGAAACTGAGTTTAACTATAGTTTAAGTATTTTTAAAAATTTCTCTTCTTTTTCCAACTTATAATACTTTATTTTTCTTTGAGTAACAATTTTCATTTTGAATAAAATTTTTATATTGCTTGAGTTTCATAAAAAAAAAATATCAGAATCATCCCTTAACAATTCTCCAATAAAACGTTAAGAAAAAAAAGTACATTTCCCCACCCAACTCTACTAATGGGCAAAACCTTTTAAGCCTAAGTCGAAACAAGTTCGACATTCTCAAAAATGCCCTTTCCTATGTAAATGGTATGTGTTCTATCCATTTGGGGGGCGGCTCCCATTTCAAATCGTTCGTATTTTTTCTACAAATTGTCGATTGCATGATCTTTTCCGGTTTTTGTGGTCCCGGTCCGGTAATAAAGTGTCTAGACTCTCTCCCGCGGAGTTTCTATCGAGTGTGGGGGAGGAGTGGTCTCTATATTGAAAATAAAGTTATGGGTGTTGGAAAAAAAGTATCGTTTTCTAGAGAGTTTTGCTTTTAAATTATGAATTTTTGTTTGGGGAAAACGTTGATATTTTTCTCTCTGGAAGTTTTGGCGACACATTTTGAATACAGATAACTTTTTAAAGGGCTTTCAAGTCTGGGTTTCGGATGAATTTAAATTTATATTATCTGAGGATTTTTTTTTTGTGTTGTGAGAATATAGTTCGAGTATTGCAACACAGATGTATGTGAATTTCGGAATGCATAAACTTTCATTTTTTGTGTTTATTGAAGAAAAAGTAAACTAGTTTGTATACTTAGGAATACTTTGAAGCAACAAGCGCTGAATTTTTCGACGTATCTCACTTGTCTTG